>OY282512.1:87812900-89012900 GCA_958296145.1 Hydrotaea cyrtoneurina
TTCCAGTATAAACAGGACTGTCATATTTCATAAAATATATGACTAACTGTAATTTTGGGCATATTAACTGGTTCTCAATACATTTTATTTATTTTATGGGAAATGTAAATAAATAAAACTTGGAGTTGAGCAAATTTTTCTACTCCGGGCAAATTTGTCAGACTCCGACTTCACAGCTCTGGTTCCCAGCATTCCCGATAAATGTAAAACTATGTATTTCTCTATATCCAGAGTAACACATTTTTTGGGGAAATGTGTTTGATGATCGTGTGCATACACATTTCCACAGTACCAAAATTCTTTAAATACATATATGCCCATTGAATCGTCGTGAATATGTTCCGACAACGTGTTCGCCAATTAACACTTACACCGGTGCTATTTTCGTAGCAGTTGCTGCGAATATCATGCTGTATAAATGGACCTTTCAATTATTCATACATTCTCTTAAATTCAGTGTAACGTAAATAATTAATAAGTAAATAATTTGCAAAACAGATTCATATAAGACAATAAGACATATGTATATCCGCCATCTTCCAGTGTCTTGACTAGTTTCTTTTAAGTTCTAGCGTGTTTTCAACAGGTTAGATAATTTCTATATTTATCAATAAAAATTCGTCTCATTGCCTGTCAAACTATTTCTGTGACGCAACATCGAAATGGATACTTTTGTTTTTACGAATGCACATACATGTTTTATATTTCCAAAAGTAAGGGAAATAAAGCAAATAATTACCGTAGTCAGTACTTAAAATAGGAACATGCACACACACATGGTCATCATATGAAAATATACACACACGTTTGTATGTCTGTGAACAACACCTCCGATTTCAAGTACATATACAGACATACAGGGCCGGTGCATGAGTTCGAAGGGCCTCACACAAGAAAAGTACAAAGTCAAATAGCAAACCAAAAAATTCTGTTGTTGAGGATGGAGGATTTAATGGACCAACATGGAGGATTTAATGGATTAACAATCTGTTGAAAAATTACCTCATCGAACTTTGAGAAATGCGTCTAAGCTTTTCTAGTTTGTCTTTAATCTTTCACACTTGAAATAATAATTTTCAATTTTTTTATGTTAAAGTAAATGCAAATATCAATTCCATGGAGAAAAGTAAAAGTGGTTTCATTCCTAACCTTTTCTATAACCTCCAGTCAATGTGGACATTTATTTCGCATAAAAAATATTCAAATCAGAAATAAAATAAAAATATACAAGTTGACCGACACATGGACAAAACCTGAAGTTTTTGGTCATGCTATATTAAGGATAATGCCAGCTTCGATGTTTGCCAGCTTCATGGGCCTGTGATTCAACCCAGGCTTTCTTGTCCACCAATGGAACTGTGGCCACATGACCGGATATACTGAAAATACTTTTGTTAAATTGGGTTCGTCTAGAAAGTACCATACAGTCAATTGCTATTTGGTTTCGGGCTCATATGCCTAGATCCATGATTCGTCATCCTTAGCGATGTTTTTCAACATTTCTTATCTCCAATCGACACGAGACTTTTTAGGGGCGAACGGCGTCCGAGACTGAACTCATGGTTTACAGTGGTTTTTGATTATTGAGACACTCTCGATAATTCAGGCCGAAAATCGGTAAAAAAAAATATCATGGCTCGAAAATGTTCACTGGTTATTTCCATTTCTTGACCGAGATGCATGGTAAACAAACCAAATCGCGATCAAAAGACAAGACGTTCTGAGTGAGGTTATGCGAAAAGTTTCAATCTTTCCAATGGAAGTTTCAACACTCGTATTGTCAGGACACAGAATATAAATAGAAATCCTCGTATATACAATCTAAGCAGAAAATGTGTATGGGAACTTCCAGGTTTGCCCAAGGACTTTTCAAGAAATTTGCAAAACATTATGGAATGAAATACCGAATATTCACAAACTAAAAATTAATTAAATAATAAAATCTGTAATTTAAAAAAAATCGCTAATTATTCGTAGAGGAAAATCAAAATATAAAAAACACCACACGTTTGGTGATATTAGCATACAGATCGGCTTCTAGTAAATGGGTGTGGAAATCGCCAATGACCTTGTTGAGAGGCGTTATATCAAAACAAAAGCCGATATAGTCTAGTTCCATTTCAAGTTCGAGATTATTTTTAAAAAGGCAAATTAAATTAAATACACATTTTGAAGTCTCTACCACAATTTATGTACGATAAATAAAATCATGAAAATATTCACCAACCAGTTCTTACACGTGTCGGTTCATTGGTGACTTCCACTTCGGAATAATTACGACTCTAGCTCGGTGATTTCACGCCAAATGTCCTTTCAAGGCTTCAATTGAGTCTGGTTTATATAAATAAACTAATAATAATAAGTTGCCCCCATTGAAAACAGTCCTAAGGAGTTAAATTTGACTATCTTGTTATATCGCTTCAGAAATTTGTAAACTTATTATTCTCATGAATGACCGTGGTATGATATGTACTGTGTGAGGCGCCCCGGTAGGCGAGTTGGTAGCGTGCTTGCCTATCAGCGTGGGGGTTGTGGGTTCGATTCCCACCAGAGGCTTTGGTCTGTCGCTGCAAAAATCTAAACATATGGTCTTTGTCACCCGGTTTACCCTTGGACCCAAAATTAGAATATAAATTTAAATATAAATATTGTAATTAATAATAAATAAATAAATAAAAATAGGTACTGTGTGTGACGTCTACTCAGCAAATTCAAGATTTTAATTCGCAATGTGGTGGTTTGATCTTTCACAAATTTACATCTTCTGCAGTGCTTTCCCTTGCAATATTTTAAGTTGAACGACCGTAACCGGAATATGCACTACTTTTCTTTATATCTTGTACCAACATTTTCCGGATTAACTTTTTTAATTCCAGCCTCTGTTGGTCTATACAAATAAAATTTGCTCCTTTCATCAAACCAATTTCCTATCGCTATCACATTTATAGAGACATACCGTACCCATAATTTGGCATGATGTGGTTTTAATAAATCACAAATCTTCTTAGAGGATTTAAATAATTTGTATACGTGTCTCGAGCGAAATCGCACTTATTTCAGTAAATTGTTTAATCGTACAGTTTGTCTGAAGAAAAAACAAACAAAAATACTGCCAAATGAAATGAAACACTATTGAAAAAGAAACTCTACCTTGAGATATTTAAATGTAATACTCAAAATGACAATTGTAATGGGGAAGGGCAATCAGTATTACCGCTGATAATTTTGAAAAAGTCGCACAAAAAGGCGTTTCCGAAAAAAAAAGTCGCACAAATAAGTTGTTTTGTCAAAAAAAAAAGGCACATACTTTTTTTGAAAGGGTTTTTTTTAGACAAATAAGTTATAAAAGATTAAAAAAAATTATTTTTGAAACTTCGTTTGTGCACTTTCCCCACAAGATCATTATTTGGAGCGTTCTCTCTCATTATTTGGATAGTTGGAATTACTCCAGCATCTTATATTTGTGATTCATTGTTAGAACTGGAGGAAGTTCTTGTCGTTTTTTGAACTGTTAATCTCTAGTGGACTCCTTGGCGTGTAGTTCAAGAACATGAATATTTAAATTCGAACCATTCACCTAGCAGCGCCTCTGTCGATGTCTAGGTCGAGGGCAAGCATATTAAAATAATAAACACTGAGGCCACTGCTGAGTCTGTCGCGGCCCTGGTCACATATGTATAAGCATGTTATTTTATTATTCTGCAAAACAGATTTCGATTTTTTTTTGAAAATATAGCCACATAGTCCATAAAACGATAGAGAAAACGATCTGAATCACACTTGATTCGCTTTATAAGATATTAATGGAAAAAAAAACAACAACTCAAAATATACGCCAAATTATCTATCACATATATACAATTATATATGTAAATAATATGTGCTGTATATATTTATAAATATTTTCGTCATTTTTCTCTCTTTCTCTGTCATTTCGTACTTCTTCCTTCGGCGTCTTGAATGGAACGTGCCAAATTTCATAGAAATCTATACAGTACATATAGAAAGAAGAATGTTTTGTTGAAATTCCTAATTTCCTTCAGATTTCTTACGACTCGGTCGGAATCCAAACAAACAAACAATCGAACAGCAACAACAAACCCAAATAAATATTCGTATTCTGTATGTCTGATATTCCCACGCTCACGCCGCAAACAATTTCAAAGCAATTTTTGTATGCAAAATTTTGTTTTCTGTTCGTAAAACAGCCAAACGCCTGTACTTGCACTCACAGACAGACGCATGCATGAACATTGTAAAGAAATATGTTTTGTTTTCTTTACAGAGTTTTGTGTTCTAAATTTCTGCCGGTAAAAAAAAGTGGCACATATTCACATTATTATAAGTTACATGTGTAGATACGCACATTCATACGCATGTATATAATGTGTATCCAAAGAAAAATCGTAATCGTAACACATGTTTTATAAGTAAATTATTTGCTATCATTGAAACAATTTTAATTTACTGTAGATTATCGTTCTCAATATTATTGAAAAATTGCTTATTTTCATGTGAAGAAAAAAAAACCAAAAATGTTCAATATGTTTTTGTTTTTTAAAATTCAAATTGGTGTCACTCCAGATCAAGGATGAGAAATTGGAATTGCGTTTTCGTTCCCAATAGTCTTTCGAATAATTCCGAAAATACAAAACACTTAAAGACAGACAATTATGGGCATTTCGTTCGCATAAAATCTGGTTCATATCATCTAAGACCTCTAAAGAAGAAGGTGGCTAGACAGTTATAGGCTAAGACCTATTTCCACTTTATCTTTGACGACGGCGATCAACGCAGTTCTTCGGTCGATTAACAAATTTTCTACCTTCACGGCCAACATCAATACATCACTTCATATTAAATAATCGATGGATCTGATATTTTTGCGTTCTGTAAGGGAAGGAATTTTTGGAGATGGGGAAAAAACATAGGGTGTTGGTCTGTTATTCCGGAGTATTTTCATGCATTTCAAGGACCCAATCAGCAAAGACTCGATGTTGTTGATGATTGGCCCGTAGTGAGTCATTCAACGTTCGCCTTTTGTCCCCGACCTCCACAGGAATTTTCCAATGATCAAGTGATTATGAACGACAGTGGTTGCTGTCATATGCAAAATAGTGGAATGGGTTCACAGTCTGACCCAACAGGTCGAAATTATGAATCGAGAAGAGAGTAGTTTACAATTGATATGTCTTATGCGCCTACACTCGATATATTCATTTTTATACGTTGAATTATACTTTCAAAAGTTACGCTTTTCATATTTTATAAATAATCATGATTAAGATTTTTTCCCTTTTTTTTTTCACGTGTACCATTCTCTTTAGAGTACAAACAGCTAAAACATTTCCAACTACCATTCATCGTAATGGTATTTTTTTTTTTCTTATAACGGAAGTAGCTAAATTAAAATATAATTAATCAAGAAAGTATTTCTTATATACGAATGCCGCTGCTTTAAATCCAACGCCCTCATATCCACAGTAGAACAATTTGTGCTCGAGTCGTTTTCATCTTTGGTTTTGGACCGATTACAAACACAATTAAGAAACTAATTTATTTTGTTCTCAATACAAGATGTATTGTTTTATATCAAAGGAAATGGAGAATTGTGTTTGAATGTGATTTGAAGGCCTTTTCTGAAAGACGTCATCAATGGGAGCAACCAACAGCAGCACACTTGTTCTCGATACAAATGGATTGTTTAAAGAGTCTCGGAAGCCAATTGCGTTGCTATCTTTTGGAATGAATGAATTATTGAACTGAAGATACGAAAATAAATATTCGTTTTACTTATACGAAGGCAATGAAAGAAGTGCGAACGAAAAGTTTCGTGTAAGCATTTATCAATTCGATTAAAACTAATTGTAATGACAACAATAGTTGTTACAATTTCATTTCTGAGAAACTTGTATAAATATATCTGTAAATTTCAAAGGTTTACTCATTTTGCACGCCCTACACAAACACTGTGTTATAGAAGTTAGTACTTATGTTTGTGAGATGTGGCCACAGGTCTACAAAAAATTGTCGTCGGCAGATATGTAAAATTTCTTATTCTCCAGTATTTTATTATCAGTTTTTTTTATTATTCTACTTATATTCAATGATGGCGGCAATAGGAACCGTGTTACACACATTCTGTCCTATGAACCAAATTTACTTTTTCGGAAAGGGGATACAAAATAAAAATACACGTGTATCGGCGATTTTCATGTACACGTCAGAATTTTGTTTTTTTTAAGTTTGAAGTATGAAGCTCGTAGTGGCCTGTGTGAAAGCCTTTGTACCGATTTTTAACCCTTTTTCAGTGATCCAATCGAGCTGATTTTTTCAATTTTTTTTTTATCAATTCTCAGATTTTCCCCAATTTTTATTATTTTTGAAAAAAAAATATTTTTTTCACTTTTCTTAGCATAACTTGAAGAGACTCCAAATTTTTAAACTACTTAAGCGTTACGAAAAAAAAATGTTTTTTGAACTGAAACCTTAAAAAAAAACGATAACCATATTAAAAAAAAAAAAAAAATTTGGAAAATCTGAGAATTGATAAAAATCTATTTTTTAAAAAATTTGACGTGATACAGACATTTAAAAATCGGTCCAAAGGCTTTCACACATGCCACTACGAGCTTTATACTACAAAGTTAAAAAAAAGAAAATTCTGACGTGTACATGAAAATCGCGATACACGTGTATTTTTATTTTTTATCCCCTTTCCGAAAAAGTAAATTTGGTTCATAGGACAGAAAAAAATCTATTTTTTGTAACACGGTGTAATAACCATTTTCGAGTCCCTACGTAACATACATATATACTTCCATTTTTAAGAATCTATGTAGATAAGCAGCAAGGAGCATAGAGCCGCCACAATATAATTCCAATAAGTTCGATCTGATGCACGATGCATAATTTAATTGCAACGCAGGTGTAAGTGGGATATTTCTGTTTCGATTTGCCGTTTCCATGTGTGCGATGTCTTCGGATGTTTACCAACATCGGTTCGATTTGCTATTGCAGACTACAATTTGAATACGTTGTTGACCAGTTTCTGACCAGAGATGGTAGTTTGAAATTGATCTAGGCCAGAATACATGTAGGATTTTTATCAATCATTGCACGTCTCGCATCCATTCAACAGTGTGGATTTTACATTCGAGTTGAATATTGTATGCTACGTCCTTCACGATATGTATGTTAAGTTCCGCATGAGACTAGATATTTCGGCTTTGGAACTACCACGTTTGTCCACAATGTTTCCCAGGTGAATCTACTTCATCAAACGTTTGATTCCGAAGGAATAATGATTGCTCATTACTTCGTTAATTAATTTTGTTTTGCCGATATTTATTTTCAAGCGACCTGTGTTTCAGTTTCCTGGTTTGCTTAGATTATACAAGGTAGGCCATTTAAAATTTTAAAAAAGACAGTACTGATATCTTTCTCAAATTTCTTTGAATTTTGTCATTTAATAATGGAACACAATATCATTGATATGCCTACCACGACTGGCTCGGCAATAACTCATTCGATCAACAAAATTTTTCAATACATTTTCGATTGTTTCGAGTCAAATCTCTTCAATAACAACATCGATTTCATGTTTTAACGCTTCAACTATCTCTTGATGCTTTGCGTAAAATGTATCCGTAATTGCTCCCCACAGCAAATAATCCAACGGGATAAAATCCCAGCTCCGAGACAGTCTATTGACATTAAAATTTCAGCCAATTATTCGGTTTTCTAAAACAGTGCGTAAAATATCGATTATGGCGTAGACTGTGTGACATGTGTCCCAGTCTTGTTGAAACCAAATGTGTCTTGAATTTTTGGAAACAAAAATTCAAATTTCGAAAAAGATGGCTTCGAACGGCTAATGCTTTTTCCAGAGAACTTTTCACATGGCTTTTACTCGTAGAGTCTCCAGAATTTGCGCGGTAAAAAATTGTTGATGGTTTTATCAGGTTTCGAACCTCGAGTCGCACACACTACCTACCTTACCACGACAGTCCATTACTACATGGAGTACACAGTTAAAAGGCAATGGAGATAATACACACCCTTGTCGTACATCGAAATTTATGTATAGTGTACTATCTCCTTGAGGACTCCTCTATTAAGCGGACACCTCTCATAAGCGGACACTTTTTTCAATACCATTCCACTTTAGTCCTCTGGCGTACTTCTCTCATAAGAGGACACCTCTCATATGCGGACAGTCCCTTAGGTGTCCGCTTATGAGAGAGTACACTGTATATCTTGTTGCTCAGTTGTTGTTCGTGAAGAATCCGACAGGTAGAGTTTCCATGATTGGTCTCATTAGCTTGTCAGGCACACCTTTACTTTCCAATGCGTTCATATGTTCTTAAAGTCTGACAGATGCCAGTTTCTGCATTTAGTAAACAGCTGTTTGTAATCAAATGTTTATCAACTATTTTTTATGGCATTTAATTTGACAACAGGCGTTGAATGTTAGTACAGCGGTTGATTGTGACTGCGTTGCCATAATGATAATGGAAATCGGTATGTTTCTTTCTAAACTCGGAAAGAAGACAGTTGACCAAACAATAGTTACTGCATCTGGCAGAGCATTGAATGTGTTGCCCGATGATTTTTACAGTGTTGTATTTTCTTTTCAACTCCAACTGCTTGGAAGGACTCATAATGTTAATTAAACTTAAATCGAAATATGTTATTTCTCAATATAGCTAAAATCGAAAACTATTTAGATATGCTTAAATATATAAATATATACATGTGTGCACTGCTGTTTAGAATCACTAGATCAAAAACTCATTCCATATCTTAACTTAGTTATAGAAGACTGGCAAATAGTTTCATTTTATTTTCGGGCTATTTATTTGCATATTAGCTTAAAAACTGGTGGGTCATATCACTAGTGAGTACTAGAGATGTGGCAAAAAATTATGGCAGAGGCCACACAACCGAACAGATCACTCTTTATGAAACAATTTGTTTTACATGCACTCGTCTGCATTGTTATTCCCTTCAAAACTATGAGCCGTCCATGAAATAGTCCATCCAAAACTATGCTCCTCCGTATCCATCAATTTATCCATCAACATATTTTCACATGACAACCCCCTCCCCTTTTTTCCATTTACAGAAAAGAACTGGCGGAACAGAAAACTCAATTTAGTGTACAACTGGAAGATGCGCACAAAAATGTGAACAATCTGCACACGAAAATCAATGAAATGCAAATGAAAATTGAAACCTTAGAAAAAGAATTATCCACCAAAACCTGGAATGTTGAAAGTAAGTGCCAGCGCAAATGTATGTGTGTATGTATGTATGTATGTGCGAGTACCTCGTACGTACGTACGTACCTACAGTGAAAGCCATAGTGGAAAAAAGCAAAACTTAACACAATTTCGTCCATTGCAACAGGATTACAGGGTGAATTAAATGCAGCTCAGCGAGATGATGAATATGTCCGAAAGAAATTGAAACTGCTGGAGGATGAAAAAACAAATCTACGCCATCGTTACAGTGAATGCGAAGACGAATTGAAAATTAAATTCGGTTTGTAGTGCTCAGAGTAGTGTTCGGCGCACACTTCCTTAACATGATTTACACTTTTTCTTTTAGATGAACTCGAAGTCCGGTATAACGAATTGCAAGAGAAATACATGCAAACTCAAGCATTGGCCAACAACCTACAAGAACAACTGGCAACGGCCCAAGGCGAAGCTGAGCAATGGCGCGAAGAAGTCGAAAAGATACGCAAAGAATTGGAGGAACAGATAGGTCTGTTGAAAAGTGCTCTGGAGAATTCCGAAAATGAGCGTAAAATATGTGAGGATAAATGGCAGCGAGAATTCGAAATGTTACGGACACAAAATATGGGTGAGTGTTAAAGGGTGTATGAAAATATCAATGATGAAAATATGACAGAAAACTGAAGGCATCACGATGTAGTCCGTGATTGGCCGCAAGAGTTTTGATGTTTGTACGGACTATCGCCGTCAAATCTAAAATTACCCCTTCAGGAAATTTCTACCGCAATAACGCCAAGTGGCTACGTTTGACGTACCACTTTTGTAGTAAGTTTCAACGATTTTAACGCGTTCTTCGGTTGATAAATGATCCATGTTGGTAAATGGCAAACATTTCACTAAATAAATGTCCCTTCAGCCTATAGCTATTTAACAACTGACAGTCTTGCCAGACTGGTGGTTTTGAAACCACGAAACAGAAACATTCTAAAGTGGGTTCCAAGGAAATGTATTGTGGTTTCCAATTTCATAGAATCTATGAAAATTCGTCAAACATTTCGTAGGTTCTACGAAATTTGAATATCATGAAATCTATGATCCAAGAAAAAGTCGATTTAAATGAGAATTACTGCAAACCGCACCATTCAGTTCAGTTGGCCAGTAGGTAGCAGATCCATGAAGCGCAGCGAACGTCGTGGGAGACTAATTAAAAAGCAGAACCAACAATTTTAGTCAGATTTTGTCTTGGTTCTGGAAGTCCATATTATTGCAGACCTTCGAATAAAAAAATATATTAATTATGGGGTGGCAAATTTAGGAATTTCGAAAATTATAAAGTTAATTGAGAAATTTCGGAGATCTTACTGCAATCATCAGTGGTACTAACCATTTCAATTGCTGGGGGGGATACTTTTAAGGCAATGCTTTTACTATACCGTTATTTTTCGTCGATGAACCCAAGACATCATCGTTTTGCTAGGTCTTCCCTCAGTAGGCTTTGCTTTCAGTACTGAAGCCCTTATAGGAGATGAAGTGGCTCATACTTGAAATGAGGGTCTGTATTGGTCGGTCAACACCGACTGCAACACTTTAACTTCTATCTTCATTTGTCTCTTCCGCAGATCGTGAAGAATCCATTATGACCGATTGTGAATGGCAGCTGCGTCAAACGCAAAAACAATCCAAAGAACGCCTGGACAAGGCTGAAGTTGCCCGCAAAGAAGCTGAAGATAATGTTGAACTCCTGGAGGGGGAACTGGAGACACTGAGCAAAGAAATTGACGACTTGAAGATCTATCAGGCTCAGGTCAATTCTTTGCGCGGTGTTGTCAACGAACAGGCCCAGTCCATACAAACGTTGATGTCACAAATTGAAACCTTAAGAGAAGATCTGGCCACAGCCAACGAGAATCTGGAGGAACAAATTGAGGCTGTAACGAAAATTAAATTCCATTGTGATAATGCTCTCTATGATAAAGAACGCCAAATGATTTATCGTATCGATGAAGTACGCAACGAAGCTGCCGCATTTTGGGAAGATAAACTTTACTCAGAGATGACAAGACTGAAAAATGAACTTGAATCCGTTTATGTGGATGAGCGGCGCGAGGCTTTGGACAAATTACAAGCCGAACATGTGGAAGAGTTGAAGGCTCTCACAAATCGGTACACGGACAATGAGGAGGAATTACGCGCCGAACTGGAAGAAGTGCAGGAACGTTTAGATCGCAAATCGGAAGAGTTCATGGAGTTGCGAGAGAAATCCGATAGCACTCTACTACAGACGCGTATGCATTTGGATCGCGCCGATCGAGAGTTTCAGAAAGCCATGTGCCAAGAAGAGGAAAGACGTGAAGCTCTGGAACAGTCCCTGCGTTCAGAATTCGAAACGGAGAAACAAGAAATGGAGGAAAAGTTCCGTGAACGTCTAGGTCAAGTCAAAGAAGAGTTTGCCAGAGAACTACAAATAAACACACACGAACTGACCGAAGAACACAAAAAGGAACTGCAAAAGGTGAAAGCGAAACTCTTGGCCGAAAAAGACCAAGCCCTGCAGGAATTAAACGAGAGACATCGACAGAAAATGAGCGATGTTGAGGAACGAATAAAAGAAAGCGAAACCCGTTACAAACGCGATCTCAAGGATCTCAAGGCAGCATACGATTCCGAAAAAGCCGCTCTCGATAAACGCGACATCAGCAATGCCAACGAAATCGAGCAACTGCATCGCAAATGTCGCTGTCTCACGAATCTCTTCGAGGAGATGCGCATGCGCTACGAAAGACGCGATCCACGTCCCGAGGATTTACGCGAGATCGCCGAGTTACGCGAACGCAGCGAGTCTCAGGAGCGTGATATGTATTTGCTGACCGATCGCCTGCGTGAAATGCAAATTCAAATGAATGAGCTGCAACAGAATGGCGTGAACAATAAAAAAGCGAAACAAATCAAAAAGCCCCCGCCAAAATCGATACCCACCAATTGCGACGTAATCTACGAAGAAAACGAGGAACGAGAATCGCCACCACCCACGCCCAATTCATATAGCACAGAAACCAACAACGAAGACGATGACGTCGATACCAACAGCACAGATGACAGCAAGAAGCAAAAGATTGTGGCCGATATTTCGAAGACCAAGTCCAAATTGATCAACGACAATCGGGATGACAGCCATATGATTACCGCCATGTAAAGATGATGGAAGAGGACAGATGTGACTGTCCGTCCACCTGTGTCCGTGTTCCCCTGTGGTCGGTCTCCTATTGGAATCTCGCATCAGAATCACAAAGGGTGATTTGTCTTGTACATTTGCATCAGATGGCTTGGCTTTTTCACTATCACTGCGATGTGTGTGTGTGTTTGTGTGTTCGATCATACCTCTCCTCACACACACACACACTCACTCACACTCACACCAACATCATTTTTCTTTCTTTTTGTAAAATATTTCTATATATTTTGTACGATTTCCTATGTCCGCACGAGGGATTTTATTTTAAATGCGTATTATTTATTTATTCTATGTGTTATGTGTAATTTCAAAACAAAAACGATTCTTATTAAATATTTCGCATAATTCGTTGACTAGTTTTAGTTGAGATATCAAAATTTCCGAACAAAGAATTATAATTTTAGTTGTTGCCAAATTATTCCCGAATACCAAAATGTTTGTACTTGCACCAAAAAACAGAAATAA
The DNA here is from genome assembly GCA_958296145.1 of Hydrotaea cyrtoneurina. Lineage (NCBI taxonomy): Eukaryota > Metazoa > Arthropoda > Insecta > Diptera > Muscidae > Hydrotaea > Hydrotaea cyrtoneurina. The sequence continues at coordinate 87,825,840 of OY282512.1, forward strand.
AGTGCAAAAAAAAAAACTTAAGAAATTTGGGGAATTTATTGAAATTAAACGGGTGGTGTAGAAGGCAAGCTAGAATTTAACTCCATGTGAATTTAATTATTTTTTTTAGCTCCATAAGCCTGGTAGTATACTGACATTTCAGACTGGTCTCGGGGAAAAATTTCATAAATAACTGAATGAGACATTCGTAACCACAGAAGACATTGATGGAATAAAATAATTTTGCCCATATTTACATGGTGGGCCTTACCAGTAAATTGGAGTCTCGTGATTTCGGAAACAATCAACCAAGTCCGTACGTCAAAGAAACGCAAGACCTGTTCAAAACATCGCCGCACTCCGAGAAAGACACCGAGGCATGTACTTGGCGAGTTTTGGGTTTTGCTTTCGTCCTACAGCCGTCAATGATCCGTATAACCAAGGAGCTGAAGGAAATACGTTTTACAAGCTGGGCATGTGTTCGCTGGTTGTGTTCTAGGTCATTTAAAAGAGCATCCGAATTTCAGCAATCATCTGTAGAGACGATGACCAGTTTTAGATGAAGTAATGGTTACCACACATGGAGGAGACTTGTGTGAACCGCTTTAGCCTTTTTTAAGGGTTTCCCAAATCCCACGTCCTTGCCATTGCTAGAAATCAAACGGTTTGTATGACAGTCAAGCCGAAAATTGAACTACAATTTTTGAAAACTTCAACCACGCTGGTCTTTAATTTGGTATAGCCTCATGTATTGCTCCCTCGAAAAATGTACGTGAACAAATTTGATCCCCCAAGAAACCTCAATTAAATTGTATTTGTACAAATAAAAACGGGTAACAAGTAAATCAAATTCATGTGGCCCGGTCTGAGAAGACACTCTGAATGGTAGTTAATCTGATCTTCAGCTTGACTGGCATTAAAGTTTGCCGTCGCGATTAAACTTGTTTAAATTGAATTACGTCAGCTATCCTACAGATTGTCTTTAGGAAGCATGTTTTAGTTTTGTCACCATTCCAGACAACATACGAGTTTGCTTTAGGAATATTAATTGGGTAAGTATTTAACTCCATGATCCAGGAAAATCTACGCGAACAAAACCCAGTCACCCACTTTCCCATAAAAAAGCGAACAACTAACAATTACGTTTCCTTAGCATGACCTTACATGAGTGCCAGATAAACATTAGTAATGCCAAAATTGCACACAAAAAACACGTATATTTTCCAACAATTGGTGTTCTTTCGGAATTCAAAGAAAAATTAATTTTTTTACGATAAATGCTCGGATGTTTTTTTCACAACAAAAAGGAAGTTATGCCGTTAATAATGAAAAACAACATCAGCCAAATAACCACCATATCCTTTTCATGAAATTTTCCATAACCAAATCGCAAAGTGGCTGCCCTATGTCTTCGAAAGCCTCACGAATTCTATCTTTGAGAACTGGAATCGACGCTGGACTGTTGGCGTAGACCTTGTCTTTCGTAGCGTACTTTCTACTCATCAAATGACAAAGAATAAAAGCTGCAAAAGTGACGGCTACCGAAATACCGGGTGATTCAAAATGACTCCTCTTGTTGGAAAACTCTTTATTTTACAATAGAAAATGCCAAGTTGACGCCATTTTTTGGTCAGTTGTTATAACTACAAATTACACGTAAACAAACAATATTTAGGGGCATGGCGCAATAAAAGAAGGTGGTGGTAATTACCCAACAATAAAAAATTGGATATAAACCTGGGTATTTATATATATATATATTTCACAAAATCAAGCAAATTTCAACACAAGAAACCAAACTAATTTGAGAATTCCTCGATGTAGGCTTGAAACGACAAAGCAACGTATTGATTATGTCGGTGGTGTTTTATATAACAATTTGCCACCACCTTTAAAACATATGAATAGAATTTCAAATTTCAAATCCGCCTGCAAGGATTACTTATTTAGCTTTTTTGAAACGCTTCTACTGTAATTAAATTAAACTATACTTTTTTTTTAATTCAATTATATATTTTTTTTAAATAATATTGTAAAACCTATTTCTAAACTTATTTGTATTATTATGAATTCAATTGTTGCCTTCTTGCCTCAATAATGCCTTTATGGCGCTGAGGCCAAATTGTATTGAATATAATCTTAAGTACAAATAAATATAAATTAATAAAAAAAAAAAATGGCAGACAACAGACAGTTACAACTCGAGGACCAGTTTTTAGAGAACTATAACATTATTTTTAGTAGATTTGAGAGCCCCAAAATTCTTTGTTTGGTTTTTTGTATTGTATTCTTTGAGTTGAATGTTTAATAAGAAAAGGTATTGGACATTTGAATAAAAAAAACTAAACCAAGAATTGAAATGTAAACAATAATGCTGACAATCAAAATTCGGTCCAAATAAAAAAAATTAATCAGTTCTACCTTTAGTTATTGTGCCATGATTTTTCAAAAACAAAAAATACAAATTTTGCTATCACCGAATACTTCTTGGAGGAGATTGATTTTCAAGTTTGCCGGAGACGGTTACGGGAAATGCTGCTGGCAACGGGTATCTAAAGGGTGTTTTTTATTGAGGTATAGAACTTCGAATTGAAATAAAGCACAAGAAAATCGTTTTAATGTCCATCAATTTGGCTTTATTGGAAGGATAATTTTATGCCATTAATGTTTAAATATGATTTCGGGCATGTGGCCGCCGCGGCTGGCTCGAATAAAGCCAATTCTACAGGTCCAATTTCAATTTTGTGATGAAAATCAGCATCGAGATGAATTTTCGGCCCATACACGAAAATCACGACGCATTGCATGGTTTCGCGGCTTTAATTCTTGCACAAGCTGAAGCCAAGATCTTTGCGCAAAATCTTCCATAAAGTTGATGGACAAAGCTCCAATTGCTGTGCACGGTGGCGAATCGATTCATTCGGACGGAGCTTGCGGTGAACTTCGCGAACTGAACCATTACTTTCGAAATAAATTTGCACGATTTGCAAGCGTTGTTCTTTTGTCAACCTGTTCATGATGAAATGGCAAACCAAACTAAATATTAATCACTTGACAGCTGACAAAATGGCCGCCAGTTAAAAAAGTGATGCCAACTTAAAGTTCTATACCCCAATAAAAAACACCCTTTACTTGCAAACGGTGGTTAGTGAAAATTGGTCTTTGAATTATACGGGAATGTCTGAGAATTAGATTTGCCGCATTTATATTAGGGATGTAACGAAGTTCGTTTTCGCATATACGAATGCAAATCATTCTCCACTTTTTGAACATTCTCAAAAAAAAAATGTGATTCCAACCACTGTGAAACAGTTCCCACCCGATCAAAAAAGCAATATTAAAGTTCAGTAATATGGTTTTCTAGAAATAGGCTAGAGATTTGGCAAAATATATAAATGAAATTTGTCAAATGTTTCATTTTCCAATGTTGACAGGCCATGTCACATACAGTGAATCATTCATTCGTTCCCCACACACCTTACGGATGGTCATGTTGGTCGTGTCATAGGTATGTTTGCCATAAAAAGAAAACTCATACGCACAATCAAGTTGATCTCAGCATTCGTTTTAGGAAGAGACTTTAACACAATACAATTTCTACACCAATTGAACAGAAAATACTGTTTCATTCCAACTACGCTTGTTTTTTGAGAAGCTTTTTTACTCGAGAACTAGTGAGCATTTACAAGGTGCGGAATAATGTCAGATTGTCTATGCCGGGTTTTAACATAAGTCCACCCTTAACGCATATAACTAATAAATAACGCAATGGAGGGCTGTATCGTCACCGGAAATCATCAAAAAACACAAAATCGTGTTTTTGATTGATTCTGGTGAAATAGCCTAAAATACATGTCTCTGTAAAATGTTACACTTCACTATACACAATTTACAATCCGATATGCGAATAGCAACACGACCTAACACGACGAGTGTTTTAATTTTACAACAGTGTTCTCCTGTGAAGTTATGAAAATGTTTGTTAAGTCATTTTGGATTTTCTTGAATTTTTTAAAACGCAATGCGATACCAAAGTTGTTATACAATATAAAGAGAACTTGCGCGTCAAATAATGGCGCCCAACACTGATCATATAAAGGGTGATTTTTTTGAGGTTAGGATTTTCATGCATTAGTATTTGACAGATCACGTGGGATTTCAGACATGGTGTCAAAGAGAAAGATGCTCAGTATGCTTTGACATTTCATCATGAATAGACTTACTAACGAGCAACGAGCAATTTTCAGTGAATGGGCCCTAGAAAAGTTGGCAGAAAATCCGCTTTTTTATCGACAAATTTTGTTCAGCGATGAGGCTCATTTCTGGTTGAATGGCTACGTAAATAAGCAAAATTGCCGCATTTGGAGTGAAGAGCAACCAGAAGCCGTTCAAGAACTGCCCATGCATCCCGAAAAATGCACTGTTTGGTGTGGTTTGTACGCTGGTGGAATCATTGGACCGTATTTTTTCAAAGATGCTGTTGGACGCAACGTTACGGTGAATGGCGATCGCTATCGTTCGATGCTAACAAACTTTTTGTTGCCAAAAATGGAAGAACTGAACTTGGTTGACATGTGGTTTCAACAAGATGGCGCTACATGCCACACAGCTCGCGATTCTATGGCCATTTTGAGGGAAAACTTCGGAGAACAATTCATCTCAAGAAATGGACCGGTAAGTTGGCCACCAAGAGCATGCGATTTGACGCCTTTAGACTATTTTTTGTGGGGCTACGTCAAGTCTAAAGTCTACAGAAATAAGCCAGCAACTATTCCAGCTTTGGAAGACAACATTTCCGAAGAAATTCGGGCTATTCCGGCCGAAATGCTCGAAAAAGTTGCCCAAAATTGGACTTTCCGAATGGACCACCTAAGCCGCAGCCGCGGTCAACATTTAAATGAAATTATCTTCAAAAAGTAAATGTCATGGACCAATCTAACGTTTCAAATAAAGAACCGATGAGATTTTGCAAATTTTATGCGTTTTTTTTAAAAAAAAAGTTATCAAGCTCTTAACAAATCAGTCTTTACTTGAGGCTGACAATACGTTACCAACTGATATTTTGGCGTTTATGTTAATGGAATCTTCTGTTTAATGGTAGTGTTTGTCATTGTGAATATTAGCGTGTCATAAAGTCGTAACACACCCATCATCCGTGTGACTGGTGCTTATGGTGATGATGTTGTTTTTTTTTTTGTGTACAATATTTGGCTTTTAACTTTGACAACACTTCAATATGCATATGACAACGAATGCATTTAGAATGCAGATGCAAATGTATTTGACCATTAGGTAAAATGCGTCCCCCACCCTTCTCCAACACACACACACACATACGCACGAACAAGTGAATACATCAATTCATATGTATTTAAAATGCGAGGGTAGATCGTATTGTGGCCAAATGTTTAACGTCAGAGATTTTCTGAGAATCAAAATAAATTAAATATGAATGTCGCCGTAAAGATATGGCTTGATACGTACGTATCCATTCAAATACAACCATAGGTCGCTGGTTCACATCCGGCTCGAAGGACCATGTAAAGGGTTCTCCAACCAGTGGTGTTATTTCGAATCACCCGGTATTTCGGTAGCTGTCACTTTTGAAGCTTTTATTCATTGACATTTGACAAGTTACTAAAAATGGAACGATACATTGAAATTATTAAAATTAATCTTGCAGTCACAGTTCGCAAAAGTAAAGCATTTTTGGGTCACCGTGAAGCACCTTGTCGGACCGCAATACAGAAATTGGTGGACAAATTCGAGCTGTTGGGACAAGTTAGTGATGTGAAGAATAAATATTTGTTTTCATAAATAAGTTAACATTTTGCTTTTCGTACTTCAAACACGTCCGAAGAATTGACAATAATGGACAAAATTGAACTCTTTTTAAGAGAATTTCCCGTAAATACCGGCGAATTTTCGAGTAAGACAGAAATCTCTAAAATGTCTGTAGGAAAAACATGAAAAGCTTTTAACTCCCAGTACCGGTCAGTAAGTATACAAATTAAATCGTGGCATTTTATAGCGAAATATCAACAATTTGGGTAATGGAAATCGTGCGATGTTTCGTAGTTGAATTCGACAGCATATGTTGCATCAAAAAGTCCAAGTCACCAGTTTGGTATTCAAAGATACCAAATGTTTATTTAAATTGCGCAAAAACGAAACAAAATGAAAGAAAGCATTTTTCTAAATTTTTGTGAAATTGTGAACAATTCAATTTGTATTTATGTAAAACCTAATAAGTAATAATGTTTTCAATCATGCATGCAGCCGGGCACGATGTAAATGTCTGTGCTAATACAAGCATATAATAACATGCCAAAAATGATACGGAATTCCATCGGCCCATTTCCGCCTCGCTTCCTGCGTCAACAAGCAAAATTGTCGCATCTGGGGCTCGTAAAACGCCAGAGTACGCGAGAGATGATTATTGATTTTTTATGGTCGGAGTTGGATGATATTGATCTGGACAACGTTTACTTTCAACAAGACCGAGCTACGTGCCACACTAGCGACGAAATCATTGCTCTTTTTCTCGAAGAGGTGATCACAAGTGGCCACCGAGATCTTGTGATTTAACATCTTGCGACTTCTTCCTTTGGGGACAAGTGAAAGATAAGGTCTACGCCAAAAGCCCAGTGTCGATTCAAGACCTCAAAGATAGACTTCGTGAGGCTATCGAGAACATAGGGCAGCCACTTTGCGATTTGGTAATGGAAAATTTCAATGCAGGGATATGGTCCTGTAAGCGTGAAGGTCATTTGGCTGATGTTGTTTTTCATTATTAATGGCATACCTTTCTCTTTATTATGAAATAAACATTCGATGATTTGTCTCAAAAATTTAAATTTTTCTTTGATTACCAAACTAACACCTCTTGTTGGAAAACCCTGTAGTAATTGAACACACTATATACCTACAACACGCTATGCCCCAGAGAGATACGACTTTGTTCATTTGAGGTCGCACCTAATAAAGGGTGTTTCCAACACAAAACAATAACAACCAGTGTTGAAGTAGGGTAAACCGACTGATATATACCCTCACCCTCAGTAAAAACATATAAGTCTCATATTCCATAATAGCAACCTCAAAATACCGAATGTTATAAAAAAATATTGTATTACACGTTTTTACAAAACGGGCGGAATATAAAGAAGAGTTTTTTCTGGGAGGAATGGTACATTTGTATGGGAGGTACCAGAAGGGGAGTTGCCAGACTTCCAAGTTTTTGTCCAAAACTTTGTCTAACTATACGTTTTCTAAATCCAGAATGTGGACAAGATCGCGTTGGTCATACTTATAGTATTACACGGTTTATAAGGGGCGGGATGGTACATTTGTGTGGGAGGTACAAGAAGGGGAGTTGCCAGACTTCCAAGTTTTTGTCCAAAACTTTGTCTAACTATACGTTTACTAAATACAAAATTAGGGCAAGATCGCGTTGGGCATATTGATATTATTACACGATTTCTAAGATAGGCGGGATGTCACATTTGTATGGGAGGTACCAGAAGGGGAGCTGCCAGACTTCCAAGTTTTTGTCCAAAACTTTGTCTAACTATACGTTTACTAAATCCAGAATGTGGACAAGATCGCGTTGGTCATACTGATAGTATTACACGGTTTATAAGGGGCGGGATGGTACATTTGTGTGGGAGGTACAAGAAGGGGAGTTGCCAGACTTCCAAGTTTTTGTCCAAAACTTTATCTTGCTTTAGATTTACGAAATACAAAATTTGGGCAAGATCGCGTTGGGCGTATTGATATTATTACACGATTTCTACAATGGGCGAAATAACAGATTTGTATGGGAGGTACCCGAAGTGTCGTGGCCATATAGCCCATATGCATCCCATAAGCAGCTTTGGGAAAATATTAAGCCATGCCAAATTTCAGAGTGGTTGCTTAACTCTTTCGAAAGTTACTCTTCGTACCAGCAGGACAGACAGACGTACAGACGGACATGGCTCAAACGATTTAGAAAGTCATGAATCGAATTTGGTTCAAAGACACTTGGGTTCTAATATGAATATTTCTAAGTGTTACACTTTTGGGTCGTATCAAATGATATATACCCTCCTACCCGTAGGGTGAGGGTATAAAAATACATCTTTAACATCTCTCGATTTTTTTTTTCATTTGGTACAAATAAAATGTGACGTCACAATAAAGTTAAGAACACGCACTTTTAATACACGAAATGTGAGTACAATAACTCTCAAAATGTATGAAATAGAGTTCGACAAAGTTGAAACAGTTGTGTGAAATGTGTAAACCTACCAACACAAAAATTGAGCACAAAACGCCTGAATCTCAAATCAAAACAACGACAATTGATCATTGACTTATCAGAACATACATACTCCCATAGAGGCGGTATGAGGCGACATGACAAAAGATTAAGTGGAGTAAGTCTATAGTTACTGGTGATCGTGGTACGCGTTGTATGGCCTGCTCGTCTAGCAGCATATAGACCGTGTGGTCGACAGGTTTTGGTCGACAAGTTTTGGTCTATCGTTGCGTTACATCGAAGCATGACCTGGGTCACCCGATTTAACCTTCTACCCAAAATGAGAATACAAATGTAGATTGTGTACAAGTACAAGTTTTAAGAATTGTGTGCTTCAGTAATTTTCTTTCTTAGCGTTGTCAACTTTTCTTCGTTCGCTCAGTTTTTAATAGATTTTATTAGATATTGTATTTAAATAAGATCGAAACATATGCAAATTTTCGAAAGTCCCGCAAAATTGGAAGTGATTGGAATTATTCTGTACTAAGCCGTGCACTTTCCGATCCAACCGTCTTGCTCGGGCAGATGCACAAACATGCATAAATACATACATACCTACGTACATCGATGTCCATCCATTTGCATTGAATTGTGGCTGATGGGCATAACAATAAAAAATCATTTATTTTTACATTGGACAACAATTTGAATGTTTGGTTCGGAAATTTCCCATTGTTAAAGTGAAAAAATATCAAATTCAAATTTAACAGTTAAATGAATAAATGAATGAATGTTCACCGCCCTATGTTGTTTTGGCCACAATGCATAACCCCAACTAACAATGATTGTTGCTGTTGCTGGTGTTGTCTTTCTCTGTTTTTTTTTTTTTTTGTGGAAATACTCCCATGAAAATTGTAATTTAATTCATATATTGGGTTGCTTTTTTTCGGATTGCAAACGTTTTGGAATATTGTTGTTGTCCAGCCTTCTGCGTTCAGTGCATATTTAACAATTTGTGAAATTGTTAAGACAAAATATGTAATATGCGATTTGCATTCGATTTTATATTATAATATTTGAACAGTACATACATACGATATGTATAAAAACTACATAGATTTTAGTTGAAACGTGACGAATTTCATATATCAGTGAAGTTCTGCAATTATGTATGTGCCCTACTCAATTGAGAGTTCCTTATAGCTTCGATAACAAGTAATTTAAGTTAAAATGTAAAACAAACAAAAAGTCCACAAATTGTGGGTAGTTGAATGGTAAGGGACGGGTGAAAATGAAACTTAATGAGTATTTTAGCCCACTTTTCCGCATATAAGATGACCTTTCATCAAAGAAAATAGAGAGAACAACACTCCAAAGTGCCACAGCCAAAATTAGACTATAAAAACTGTATTTTATATTTAGGCTATTTTGTAGGAGAAACGACCGTGAATTCTGAATGCTTTTCTAGAAAATGAAGTGAGGCGAAAAATGCAACCACCGATAGATAACGACAGTTGGGAGAGACGGTCTTTGAATCTGTTCTACACTGTGGTATCATGGAAATTAGGAAAAAAAATCGTATACCTACACGCTGAAAAAAAATGGCCATTTTAACAAATTTCAGCAAACAAGTTCCCATCAAACATATATATATTTTTCCATACCACAAATATAAACTTGTTTGTAGGTGATAAATATCAAATGTCTATGTATGCATTTTTGACTTACTTTTTTTTTTTTCAATTTGTGAATTTCTATATAACAATCCATCTCATTCTCTCGGTATTGCTTTTATTTTAAAGAGCGTAAATGCAGAAAAAAAATTACGCATTTGCAAATACACACTTATTCGCAGCCAAATATTGTACTTTGTTGAATTCAATAAGTTCGTTGTCTGTTTTTCCCAAACACGCTATTGCTTATAACAAATATGTAATACTAATAGCAAACGAGTTATATTTACATCCAAATAAGCTTTGTGTAGAAGGAAATAAGCTTTACTTGCTACAAACACCAAACACGCGTTTTACTTGTGTGTAAACAAAAAAAAAGGCTTATTTTTCAGCGTGTAGTCGCCCCGCTGAACTATTTAGATGCCTCTAAAAAACTATAATACGCCCAGTTTGATCTTGGCGAAATTCAGTATTTAGTAAATCTATAACTGGACAAATTTTCCCACAAAAACTTGGTGGTCTGGCCACACCTCTTCTGCCTTGAGATCATTGTTTCTGAAAATCATCGCTGCAATAAATCGATGGCGCCGTCTTGTTGAAACCACATGTCGTCCAGTTGAGGCCCCAAGAACTCAGGTTATCAGGTTCCCATAACGTACGCCTTTCACAGTCGCTGCCATTTTGGCTTCAACTACATAAAAGTAAGGCCCAATCACTTCGCCTGACCTAAATCCGCACCAGACAGTTGCTCGTTGTGGATGCATTTGTTTCTCATGGATTACATGAGGATTTTCCGAGCCCCAAATTCCACAATTTTGTTTATTTAAGAAGCCATGCAGATGGAAAGGCACTTCATCGGAGATGATGACTTTTCTTAACTTTGCTTCATTAGCCATTGTACCAATTGCCGTTTCCATGTTCTGCTGGTTTAAGCACCTGAATAGGCTAAATTTTGTACACATGAAGATGAAATTCTTTTCTCGAAATTCGCTGTGTAGTGCTTCGTCTGTTCCTTCATGGAATGTTAAGGGAAATAAGTAAGTAAGTAAGTGCTTCGTAAAATGTAAAGTTGTTGAGAACGATGCCGAATTGAGGTTTTCGGGGTTTCAAGAGACCGATCGGTAAGTTGGCGCACAGAAGTTTTATTGTACATAACCAACCCGGTTTCTTCACATTTTTAGGACACTGTGACACACTACACTGATAAAAAAAAATTAAGTAATCCATACTTGAATTAAGGTTTTCCTTAAACCCAGTTAAAAAAAAAACTTGAATTAAGTACGGATTTTTGTAGCTCAAAATTCTTAATATTATCCACATTTGAGACCGAATGGCCTCGATTTTTAGGAAAGATTTAAGTACATAATAGAATAGAAATAAGTTCGAAATGGTCTTATGTGTAGGCCATTTGGATTAATTTAAGCCCGAATAAATACTTGAAGTTATAGGAACCTGGGATTGATTTAAGGAAAATTTAGATTAAACTGATATCACAAGAATATTGTTCTAAGAATATTAAATTCACAATAGGACGAGTTCGAAATGGATTTGAAGAGAGTACATTTTTATCCGGTCTCAGTTTTCTCTCTCAAAAATAGTTCTACGAATTGTTTATCTACCTTACTTTTCCTAATAAATATTTAAATACACTTAAATACATCGGCAAGCACGCTACCAACTCGCCTACCGGGGCGCTTGTGTGGGACTTTTAAGTGTTTTTTTTTTACTTGCAGTGATGCCCCTACCAACGGTCGACGCCTACGCTCCTCTTCACTATGATTGATGCTTTGGGTTGTCTACACCACCAACACAATGAAGCATCCGCGATGCATTCTTTTTATTGTATTGTTCAGAACATTTTTGTTTCATGTTTGAAATTACGCGTTTTTTGTTTTCTGAATATCTCTAAATATTGTGCCAGTTCCGATTGTAGATCGATTCAACATAACCTCTGAAACCGTGATAGGCGCAACAACATTGGTTGTATTCCAGTTGCGACATAATTGCGACATAATTAAGTGTGAGCCATGTTGCATCTATCGGTAAACAACATTTGCCATTTTATGGAGAATTTAATAACGTTGTGCATATATCAACATTTGCAAAAATGACAAATTCAATTGCCATTGCCATTGTTATACTACATATATTCTAATGACATTTTTTCGACAGGTTAATTAAATTGCAGTTTTTCCAAAAAAAAATGCCATAAAAAAATGGCTATCAAATGTACATATCGCAACTTTTTCGTCAATACTGTCTTAACTCAAAATTCGGAATTATTGAGGAGTTGTGAAGAATAGGTAATTCTAACAATAGGCGTTGCTAATATCTGACATATTATAATATAAATATAAATCAATCTTGAAACAATGTGAGACAAAATTTAGTATAAGCTGTGTGATGAGATGGACGGTATTGGCAAGTTGGACTTAATATATCTAGTAGTTTCTATTTTACACTTTGACCTAATGGAAATGGTCGTAGGCTACGCACTGACAAGCCGAGAGTGTGCGACTCAGTCCTGAACTCTCGAATCGCCATTGATCTAACCAACTAAACAAGGTCGAAATGAGTGCACACAACCATCAGTTTTTGCCCTGGAGCTGATCGAAATGGACATTGCTGACAGTTTGCTAAGTATTTTGAAAATGATGCTGGGATCGGCATTTTGATTAAATACAGGGTCCGCCAAATAACTTTTTTTTTTGAAATTTTTTTACAAAAAACGACTGGATATTTTCAAAAATTTCTTTTTTTTTCATTTGAAAGTACAATCCTTCCGGGTAATAATGGAAAATAATTTCATTCAAATGGCTGCCTCGGCTGGCCATGCAGTAGCCTAACGACATCAGCTCTGCGGCTGATAATGCGATCTTCAAAAACAGGGCGCAAAACATCGAGTGTAGCTTCGGCTGTGTGGCACGTAGCGCCGTCCTGTTGCAACCAAATGTTGCCAATATCTTCCTCTTCAATTTTTGTAAACAAAAATTCGTTCAACATGGCCCGATAATGAAAATAACGAAATCGAAATAAGCACTAGTTGAAAAAAAACGTTAGATGGCGGCCCCTTTATAATCGCTAAAGAGACATGATATTTTTTTTTTGTAGCCGCAAATTGAAAACTTGTCATACTGCCCACGCGGCCTGATGGCACGATTAACTGGAAAGTTGGACTTAATCCGTTCTTTTCATTCAATTAACGATTTAATTGTTTAGTATATTCTCCTTCGATCAATTGACAAATTAATCGATTATTTTCAGAAAAATACAAAAATTAAATTTTTTGACATAAATGATCGAATGTTTATTTCATAATAATGAAAAACAACATCAGCCAAATTGCCAACACTACCATGCTTACAGGACCATATCCTGTTCATGAAATGTTCCATTACCAAATCGCAAAGTGACTGCCCTATGTCCTCGATAGCCTCACGAATTCTATCTTTGAGGTCTTGAATCGACACTGGGCTTTTGGCGTAGACCTTATCTTTCACGTGTCCGCAAAGGAAGAAGTCGCAAGGTGATAAATCACAAGATCTCGGTGGCCACTTGTGATCACCTCTTCGAGAGATAACACGGTCCGGAAACTTTTCCCGAAAACGAGCAATGGTTTCGTTGCTTGTGTATGGCATGTAGCCACGTCCTATAGAAAGTTAACGTTGCCCAGATCAATATCATCCAACTCCGTTCATAAAAACTCATTAATTATCTCTCGATAGCGTAATCCATTCACGGTAACTGCTGATCCAACCTCATTTTCAAATAAGTACGATCCAATGAACCCGCCGGACCAAAAACCGCACCAAACAGTCACACATTGAGGATGGAGAGGCTTTTCAACAATAACTCTTGGGTTTTCCGAGCCCGAGATGCGACAATTTTGATTATTGGCGTAGCCACCGATGTGGAAATGGGCCTCATCAGTCAAGATGATTTTTCGATGGAATTCCGGATCATTTTCATGCATTTCACGGACCCAATCAGCAAAAGACACGACGTTGTTGATGATCGGCCGGCTTGAGTTCTTGTATTAACTGAACGTTACAAGCCTTAAGACCCAAGTCTTTATGCAAAATACGGTGTAATGACGTCTGTGGAATGCCCAATTCCAAAGAACGTCGAGGTATGGACAAACCTGGGGTTTCTTAATTCGATTGAACTTTTTACTCTGTACGAATACGACATTTCTCATCATTACAGTAAAACTACGCCATCTAGCTTCTGATATATGAATTTATTATATATGAGCTGTTTGTTTCCCATAAAAATAATAAATGTATATGAAATTTCGATTATTATATTTGGTTGCCACGGCACTATCGATTGGAAAATTGGATGCGTCGGTAAGAAGCCAACTAATGCAGCCATATGACTGAAATAGTCTTCCATAAATAATGAGAACGATTGGAATCCCAAAAAAAATCTTGTCATCTGGCATTTCAATTTATTATATATCAAAAAATGTTTCAAAATATAAAAATCTTCCGTATTTGGAGAAAATAACAGTTTATCCATTTGGCCACACCTTTTGACGGAATTGATTGAGAAAATAGGTGGTTTATAGAATTTATCTAATAATGTAGTCTTATTATTACTGAAATTAAATACTGTTATTGTTAAATTATTACTTTTTTGCGGGAAAACATTTTCCGAATTCTTTTATGCTATTATCTTCGACTGATAATGTCTGTTGAGTGACTGATCGATCACTTCGGATGTTTAGAAAGATCCGGGAATTTGTTCACTTCGGTGGGGCGATTTACCCTAAAATTGGGTATATTTGTCATTTCTTGCGTTCCGGCCATTTTACATTGGGGTAATTTTTCAAGAAACCGAAAAATTGCCAAATGATTTCTTAATTTTCGCTTTGGGGGGTATTTGGATTGAAGTTATTTTTCAAGGATCCTCTATATGTTTGGTCCAACTCTCCTGTATAACAAAATGGTCTAGTAAGTTGTATATATTGAGTATTCTATTGAAATATATTTTATATTAAAAAACGTTTATTGATTTAGGATATTCTCCGCGCAAATGAACGATACGTACTATCTATCAAATGTACTACCGATTCATGTACGTTCACATATCGGTCATGTGCAAGGATTTGCATATAATATTCCATGTTATACGTGTTTAATTGTACTAATCGTTCCCCAGGGCTACAAGGTGTTTTTAAATGTACTACAGTTGGCAAAAAGGAAAAACCGAATAGCAGAGAATTCGTTTAAAAGCCTACTGCATGTGAGGTTGTTAACATAGGCCGACGAATGAAAAAAGATGAACATAAAATATCGTGCGCCTGTTTAACTATAAACAAGCAATTAAAGCAATTATTAAACAATTCCATCATTTTTTAGTTACTGTAAAAAACTTTACAGCTGTGATTAGACAAAAAACGTCATAGGAATCATTTTGAGACTTACGATCACCGTCGACAGGAGGGCAAAACATTTAAAAAACAAATAGTTTAATTTATGGAACAAATAGTTTAATAGATACTGAGTGCGATTATCACACATCAATCGTAGGTTCGTATTATCTCAAGAACATCAAAAACATTATTCAGCATCTGTCGATGATGTCACTACATCGTTCTTATGAAGGGTGTTTTTTTATATGTGGTTTTTTATAAATTTATTTTATGGCCAAGAATTTATTTATATTTCGGGCAAATGGCCACCGTGGCTGCCTCTATTAAATTCCAGGCCCGAGGCCCAATTTTCAACCACTTGATCGTATGTCAAAAATAACTCGCCGAATACTCTCTTCTCAGGCGTCTATCGTGTCGGGCTTATCTGCGCAGACAAGCGACTTCACATAACCCCACAAAAAATAGTCTATTGTTATGTCGCACGAGCTTGGAGGCCCACGATGCAAAATAAGGCGCTCACCAACAGTTGTCTTCAATAAAATGATTGTTTCGATGAATGTATGGCAAGTAGAGCCGTCTTGTTCGAAACAAAGGTCGTCCACATCAACATACTTCAATTTAGGAACGAAAAAAATCATTAATCATGACTCTATAGCGTCCCCCATTGACTGTAACATTATGGCCGTCTTCATTTTTGAAGAAATTTGGACAAATGGTTCTCTCTGCCCATAGAACACAAAAAAGTGACTTTTTAATGAGGTAACGGCTTCTCAACAATGGCCAAATGCAACAATTTAATTTATTAACGTATTCATTCAACGAAAACAAAATAGAAGAACAAAATGTTCTTGTGAAAATCGGGATCGTTGGCCATCTTGTTTTCGTCCCATTCACCGAAAGTGCGACGCGCTTGATCGTCGTTCGGCTTCAATTCTGCACGAGTTGGATTTTGTAACACCGCAAACCAAGATCCTTCTGCAAAATCTTGGATAGACTCATTCGGGCCTTCTTCGATACTCTGCTTCACAGCAGCAATAGCAACTTCAGTGCGCACTGTAGAGCGTGTCTGAGGATGCGCATTATCCACTAGAGTGAACGTGGTGCGAAACCCATCCATGGTGGCTCGAATTACCGACACTCGTCCCAGAGCGTAATGCGTCGTTCGAACTGAACCATTATTTTAGTAATAAATTTGCATGATTTGCAAATCAAACTGAGAATAAATCAAGAGACAGCTGTCAAATAGACTAACTCCGAAAAAAGTGTGGCCAGATTGAAAACCACACGTTGTAAAAAAACACCCTGTAGTTGACATGTCATCTTATTCAAGCATCCACTGACGTTTTTCACAAATTTCATTGTAACTGCAGCTATCATGGAAATCCAGTCCCATCTGACAACCCTAGATTCAATATGATGAAAGTTTTTATGTTGAGGTTTCTAAAACAATATTTGTTCTTAAGAAAACCCGGTATTTTTTCTAGAGAAAAAAATTGGGGATCCGATTCTGATCACCGAAACCAGAAAATGTCCCATTACATTGTTTCCCCAATATCTTTGAATTGGGATTTCTTGTCCACGACTCCGAAACGATCATCCTGGTCTTTTACCAGCACTATCACGTACAGTTTTTAGAAAGTTTAAATAATCCTCGTACTAATACAGAGTAATACGTCTGTCTAGTGAAGAATTCAATCAGTCCCTAAACATTTTGTGTTAAAATACCCATATACAGTATAATCCCGATAATTCGTACCCCGCATATTCGTAAACCCCGCTTATTCGTAACAAAATCCCGGTCCCTTGAAAAAATCACGATAATTCGTAAAAATCCCATACATTTCGGTCCCCTCGATAAATCGTAAAATTTTTCCAGCGAAATGCCTAAAAACCTCTTATAATTCGTAAGTTTTCGTTGAAAACCTCGATAATTCGCAAACTTCAACTGTTTTGCTATTCTCTCTTTCACTTCTTTCGTGCTTTTCTATGTAGCGGAGGCGACGCGTCCTTTGGAGGAAAAACGGTAACCACTGACAAGTGATTCTATGCTCTCAAGTGGCGAAGCATTTGTTGTTGTTTATGTGTGTGTCTTTCTTTAACCCTCATTGTTCTTACGTTGCTGTAAACTGGCATTGATCGGGCATATTCACATTTTTCTGCAGCTCTGTGAATTAAGTGGCGATTTTACTCCGTACAAATGTGTGCGGTTTGTCCGAAGGCCATTAAAATGTCACAAAAACGGTCGCTTTAAGTACTTTATTCGAAACCCCGCTAATTCGTAGAAAACGGTCGGTCCCTTGACATTACGAATTATCGGGATTTTACTGTACTTTGAAAGGCACCTTTTAAAAAAAATACAAATGATTATAATTTAAGTTTCTAATTATAATTTAGTGAAACTTTAACATAAAATTTCATTTCAGCTCTTATTAAACAGATTTAGAAAATTAGAAAAAGAATGAAGAAATGCAAATCCACTGCACTGGACTTCTCTATAATTAACATACATTAGCATAAGAAAATGTAAATGAGTTTGGTAAAGTTCTTTTTCACTCGTTATTTTTACTTTGGCTTAACTTGGTTAAAATAGAGACCAAACAAACAAACAAACAACCGACCAAACACGCCAGCATAGCATTTTCCTTTAAAAGCGGACTAAGGTCTGGGGGACTGACTACCTAAATACACATCTTTGGTTGGAATTTTACATGTCGGTTGTGCTTGTCTTGTTGTTGCTCCGGTGTTAGGTTGTAATTACAAAATACATGAACGAATGAACCAGCCACTGACAGCCTCAGAGCACGAACAAATGTTAAGGTAAACACGCTCCAACGTACGGACCGACTGGTACGAACATTCATATATTGTTACACACACATCCGCAGACAGATTTGGTTGTTTTACACAGTGACAGTGGCAAAATGAAAGACTAGAGTACAGCGGATTTTGGTCAAAATGCCATGCCAAAAGGTAGATGGAACTGAAAGGAACAAAAGTTGAAAATGAATTTAAATCATACATACATATGTATGCTAAAAGCCCGGCAGGACTATGTAATAGGTATAATTGTTGGCATGATAGATGGGAGGAACCCAGATCTAGAAGTTCCCCACATCATCAATAATATTGAAATCTGCATGTGAACATGTTTATAAAGGGTCGTTATCGGGACATATTGAACGAATTTTTGTTTACAAAAATTGAAGACATTGGCAACATTTGGTTTCAACAGGACGGCGCTACGTGCCACACAGCCGAAGCTACACTCGATGTTTTGCGGCCTGTTTTTGAAGATCGCATTATCAGCCGCAGAGCTGATGTCGTTAGGCTACTGCATGGCCAGTCGAGGCAGCTATTTGAATGAAATGATTTTTCATTATTAACCGGAAGGATTGTACTTTCAAATAAAAAAAGAAATTAGAGGAAATATCCAGTAGTTTTTTTTATAGAATTTTCAAAAAAAAAAAGTTATTTGGAGAACCCTGTAGTACAGCAAAATCTATCGGAAGGGCATAGAGAAATCTATACACCAGAAGGAATAACTTATTCGTTAATTTTATAAACTAGAGAGTGCTTTCAATATTTTGTCAAGCCAGGAATTGCCGGGTCATATTTCCCGGAAAATTTGCAAAGATTTTTTTTATAATAAAAACTGTTTAATTAGTAATTCAGCCTCTGCAATCCTACTTATACAATCTTCACACTGGTCGAACAAACCCATTGGTCATGTATCGATTTTACGGAACCTACAACAATTTATTATTTATCATCCAATGAAAGTTTTGTAAAAAAAAAACTTCGTCACACTTATCCTCTACCGCAGAACTGGAAGGGACGTATTCCAGGTAAAATTAACTATTTTAGCTTTTACACAAACGGTTTCTAACAAGATGGTAGAGTGGGCTTTGGAATCCCCTCAAATTAACTGGAGTTAGACACATCGATTAAGCCACCAGATCATTTTTCAGGCAGAAATCATGACGATCAGAGAAGTTGCTCGGTGGCTGGTTTGTAATGCCATGACCCCGGCAGGCATCAGTTGGGCTGCTATAAAATCTCTGAAATCTGTATTCCTAAATTCAAGAACTGACCACAACTGCCGCTTATCTCTTAAAGAGATGACCAAGCAGTTTGATCTCCAACTAATTTGGGTACTAGACCATAGAAACATTGTGGAGAATGATAGCGCGAATGTGCTGACCTAATTTGGGACGACGTTACGTGTTCCATTGGTATTCATCTTTCCACATGCAACCTCAATCTCAGATTTGAAGCTCTCAGACAGGCAACCGACAGATGGTCTGGGTCTAGTACATGCCGGAATTCCAGGCAAATCTGGTTTTGTTGTCACCGAATTCACTCGAAATCCCACATATCTAGATCAAGATTAAATATAAAAATGTTGGTGGCCGTAATCCCAGGACACTGTTTGATCGGTAGACATGCAGCCAAACTGGAAGTCGCGGCTTATGACTGTTAATACAAGCTGCGGAGACGAGGAAGAGTACAATAGCGTCGAACATCTCACATGCTCGTGTCCGGCACTTTGTTTGAGGAGATTTAGGTTTTTAGGATCACAGTTCTTCTTGGACCTCACAGGAATACAATCTCAGTGATTGGCCAATAAGTTCAGGTTGGTGTAATAAGGATTAATCAAATAAGACATACATTTCTGACCGTATTACCCGACGCTCGGACACCCGACGTTATGGAACTAACTAACCTCATATCCGTATAAACTGTGCAGGTCTCCTTGGTTTCGACAGTAGGATTGCAACATAGAAATTCCGTGGTATCACAATTGTCCTTGATGGACTGAGTTAGGCTAATAAGTCAGACACTTCTGCATGATCTAGCCTAGATATTAGTAATGACTTTTTATAAACCAATAGTTCATTATTTGCTTGGAAAACTCTAAACGGCCTAAGGACCAAAGAAGTATTAATCTGCACTCCTCATCACCCCTTTTTTTTGTTGCATTTAGAAATGCCTGGAAATAATTCGTTTATTAGAGACCTGACACAGTGGTCTCGACTAACTGACTGTGGAGTTTATCTGGTTTTGGCTATTAAAAAGGTTTTGACCATTAACGAGGTAGTGGAAGGGCTGAGATATAACATCTTTATCACAGTGGAGATAAACATACGAGTATTCTCTGACAGTCAACTTACCTATTTAACCTTTCATGAAGGAACAGACAGGAAACTTCTCTCGAATCTGTGAGTTGGGCGCGATAACCCACTGGATAAAGCCGGCTCCGGACGGCTAATGCTTTGTCTAGAGAAGTTTTTATATGACTCATATTCGTAAAGTCGCCAGCATTTTCCAGGTGGGAACGGCCGTTGAAAAATACTTCGTGGTTCTACCAGGTTTCGAATCTGGTTTGAGTGTCTGATAGTCGCTCACACTTTCTACCACATCATGGCCGTCTAACAGTGAAGCTGCCATTGAATCTCTGGATTCGGTCTTCCTTAACTTAAAGAGCAAGCAGTAAACCAAAAAAAAATGCATTTTGTAAATGACTTCCGAATTCAAATCCCATCATGACAAACAACATCTCCTATATGTAGGGGCAACTGTTCTAATAAGCAAACAACGTCATCGTATATTGAAGACAAAATAAGCAACAAAACGTATTCGTTAACATTTTTTTTTTGTCCAACACTTTGTGCTCTCGACATTCTACATTTTGTGATTAAACTTCGTAACATTAACATAATATTCGTAATTAGACATACATTCTACTTTTACACAGAGAAACTGAAACACAGGTCATTTTATGGGTAGTTTGCAGTGTTCTTTTTTTCTTCTCCGAAAATCTGATTTGGGTTTTTGCATCTCCATGTTTTTTTTTCCTGTTCCTTCGAAAAATTTTCCACATGAAAAAATATTTGATTTATTTCCACTTGGACATGGTGGCATTACAATAAATCTTCGTTCAATAGTTAAATACCACACACACACACATACACGCACGCACGTCAAGGCTATGGATACGGATGAGAGTGTATGACTCGCATGATGGTTTGCCAAAAGGGGTTGTACACTTTGCATCCCGTGATGGGCATTGAATTGGTTGGCAATGGTTGCATGACTATGGTTTTGGTTTGACCATCCATTAAACGAGTATAGGCTAGTTTCAGCACAGAGATGTCGCCGTGAAGGGGAGTTGCTGAAAATCGAACGGATTTAAATGCTAATCTTTGAAATAAAGCCAGCCACAGGAGATGGCTATTCAGGTTTACGGGGTGTCCTTGTAAAATGTTTGGAATGAAATTCGAAATATTCTTTGAAAATGACCTAGTTTTTTTTTTTTGCTTTTAATTTGAGTTTGTCGAAAAGTAACCTATTGGTTGAGGTGAGAGTAACATAAGAGGCGCCTAAGGGAATAAGAATCTGATGTTGATCCACGCCTGTTCGTCAGGGCAGGGCAAGTGAAGAGAAGGTCTTTGATGGGATTGTCCTCTATGAAACACCTAACACACAGCTGGTTCAGTTTTCGCAACCTTCATTCTCGTTTCGTGGCTTCCAGTGACCTGTCGTGATGGACGCTACTAAAGGTTGGTTATATTGTAAGGGCCCATGTTGTGTGTGAACCACACCTAAACGTCAAGTTTTTTTCTGCATTTCATTTGACATTTCTCAATTTCAGACTAACTCAATTTGAATCATGGAAAGATACACAAGCTAGCAGACTTATTATGAAAGTGGGCGTTCAAATCAAAATGCATTTCGTGCACTTCGAAGTAAATCATCTTCAGTGATGAGGCACATTTTCACATCAGTGGATTCGTAATAAGCAGAATTTCCGCATTTGGGCGAATAATAATCGAAGAGTGATTGTCGAAAAAACAATGCACCCACAAAGAGTCACCGTTTTGATGCGTTTTATGGGCTGGCGGCATCATCGGGCCGTACTTTCTCCAAAATTAGAACGGTCAGGCAGTTACTGTGAATGCTGTTCGCTATCGTGAGATGATAACGTATTTTTTATGTCCCGAATGGGAAGATTGCCACACATCTAACGAAACAATGGCTCTTTTGCGCGATAACTTCAATGGCCGTGTTATCTCACGTCGTGGAGATATTAATTGGCTACCATGATCATGTGATTTGACACCGTTGGACTTCTTTCTTTGGGGTTATTTGATAGAAAAGGCATACGTCGATAAGCCAGCAACAATTCAAGAGCTAAATGATGAGACAATTCGGCATAGAACCTCAGTTATGCCTCAACGTCATCAACAATTTGGACCATCGGATGGAGGTGTGACTGCCATTTGGGCGATATTTTGTTCCTAACATAATTGAACCATACCAATATCATAATAAAAACAAGTGGACAAATAGTAAGTTCGGCCGGGCCGAATCTTATATACGCTCCATCATGGATCCTTAAAAAGTCAATAAATAAGAAAACTAACTGAGTTTTTGGGCCGCTCGTGACCCGATAGTCCCAGGAACCCGATCACAAATTTTATCCAAATCATGAAAATAAATGCATATTTGGGTTCGCGAGAAAATTTCGTTGCATTTCGATACCCATATGTCCATGTTTGTCAAGGGACGGTTTTTGGGCCGCTGGTGACCCGATAGTCCCAGAAACCGGATTAAAAAATTTAGGCAAATCATGAAAATAAAGGCATATTTGGGTTCGTGAGTAAATTTCGTTGCACTTCGATACCCATATGCGCATGTTTATCATGGGCCCTTTTTTGGGCCCCAAGGGTCCACGGAACCCATGAGCACGCCCATTTTTGGGATTTTTTTCCCATCTATAAATTATATAAACTTAGAACTTAGATGTAGTGAAAACAAATATTTGAAAAATTTGATTATGGCCGGAATATATTTAGTCCCGTAAAGGGGAACTTTTTCCCCTTTGGTCCGATATGGCCCATTCTCGAACTTAACCTGCTTATCTTCCTACAAAATTTCAGCTTTTTAGCGTTGGTCGTTCGCACTCTATCGTGATTTCAACAGACAACAGACGGACGGACAGACGGACATCGCTAGAATGTCTTAGAATGTTACACTGACCGATAATATATATACTTTATAGGGTCGCAGATCACTCTTTCGAGGTGTTGCAAACGGAATGACAAACTTAGTATATACTCCATCCTATGATGGAGTGTATAATAAATGACAATATAAACTAAATAATTTGCGATTTACTCAAAATCAATATCGGCCCTTAAAATTTAACCACCCCTTTAATAAGAAATCTGTTCTTTATAGCGAAAGCACAATGTGAGAAAGTTTCTCATCTATGCCGGTTGGCATGGCCATCTTCACCATACATTTACATCTGCAGAATGTAGATGTATTTGGACAACGAGTTGCTTCTTCTACAGTTAATTCCTCACAATTGTCAACGCTCACATTCATATATCACTTAACCAACCTCGAATGAGCTGGTAGCTACCAGAGAACGACAAAATTATCAGTTTGTGTACATTTTAATTATCGATGCCCAAACGTGCATGTACATTCAATGTACACATCTACTTTTATACCGTACACTACATTGCATGTCAATCGATGGTGTGTGCCACACACATTCATCATTTCACGAAGCACACATTGTTGAGTGTTGAATTACGAAAAATATATGAGATGTATATGGTGTACACCGTATACAAAATGTGTACAATGTGTACACATGGAATATGTTCGTGTGAAGCAATGTGTGCTTCGTGAAATGAAGAATGCGTGCTATGATATGAAAAATAATTGTGGTACATTAAGTACATGTGTATACACTGTGTATATACAGTGTATATGCAAGTAATGTGTGTATACATATAATGTGCATGGACATTGTCGCGATGCGAATGTGTGTGGAATGTATTCTCGGCGATGTGAGAATGTGATACACATGCATGGAAAATATATGTAAATACACGTGTATAATTTTATTGTGTGTACATGATTTCGGTCTCTGGTAGCTACAAGCACAACTGAACCGCATTCGACAATTACACTTTTTCTGAAACCCTTAACCGAAGTGTTAGTTCGACGCCAATGCCACACAATGTTCGCATAGTTATTGTGTCATGTAGCAAATGTCGTCTAAATTTAGGGGAATATTTGGTGGCATGCGGCAGAAGAAGAATAAAAATGCTAAAACAATTAAATTAAATAAAATCCATTCCTACGGAAGGGACAGCAAATGAATCCGTTTAATATTCTGAGACAAATATCTCAAACAACTAAAGAATTTTAATGATCCCGAGTCAGATGTTGCTTTGCGGAAATTTAAATGGAACACTTGTCCATGGATTTCCGTTACGTATATGCATGTCCCCGTACACAAGGCCATAATTGAATTGTAAAGAAAAAAAAGTTTCGCCTTTCATTTTTCGTGTGACACTCAGACACACAGAGGCATACACGCAAATTCCAAACCATTAAGACCAAAAGTTTACGTAACAATTTTGGCACAGGCATTTTATATTCCTTCATTAAACTCCTTCCGTAGCTCGGCAAACCATTCGTATGCACACCAAGGAAGTACACTCATACATGCACGCATACATACGTCGACGTATGTACACATACACACGAGTACTTTGTTTGTGGCAAATATGTTATTTTGTTGTTAGTTTTGTTTTTTTTTTGCCGTCTTATAGCATTTTGTCTTCATATCCTTTGGCCGGAGTAGTTGTGGTCCGTTGTAACCTTTCTTTTAATTTGGCCTCCAACCACAAGGAAAACAAATGGCATAACAAGTTCACATAGTTTGTGTTGGTATGCACCCTAGAGTGGGTTGCAAAACAGAATCACTGTATTGGTCACCCTACACATAAATTGGCGTTGGTTTAATGATTGCTTCACCATGAGTTCCATCAGAAAGTCGCTGTTGTCTTTGGGATGAGATTATGAATTACTTGATTTGTTTGTAATATGCAGAATGAAAAGAGTGATAACGACAGACAGACATGAACGTATGGAGTCAGTCCGCCCATCGTTTTTTCTAATCAGCGATCCTTTAAACTTTATTATTGAGGAGGACTCTTACCATGAGTCACACGGTGCCAAATGGCAAAAGGGAGTAAAGATCGTCGATGCAGCATTCAGAAAGCTCATGACTTTTTCATTACTTGCATCAGTGGATTAGACTATATTTGGCTAGACATGAAAGTTCACATAGAGGTTGTCCCCTCATGGGATTATGAATTACTTCATTTGTTTGTAATATGCCGCAAAACAGAGTGATAACGATAGACTCGATATGGACATGGACGTATAATTTTTTCTAATCAGCACTCTTTCAAACTTTATTATGGACTGCTATTTGAAGTCCGTGGCCTCATACACTGATATGCTGTTCCTTAAAAAAAAAAGAAAATACATGATGAATGAGAATTTCAATTTAATTATTTTCTATTGCGTTGGACATTACCCACCCTAATGTACATGTGTGTGTGTAACTACACGCCGACATCTATGCATGAATGTTCTCTATTCATATCAGAGTTTAATGAAATTTTATTATCAACATGTCCATTAAAGTTTATTACATGACAAAGAGGTGTTGGTCTATTAGAATTGTTCACTTTACCGAAAATAACCCACCTTAAAATGGCAAATAAACAAAATGTACCACTTTTATACATACACACAAACAAACATAAACTACTAGGCCAAATTCTTTATATGACAAATTGGAAATTTCATCGAAATTTGTAGAAAACCGTGGACCAAGAAATAAAAACAGATAACCTCCTAAATTCAAAACGGATCACAACTCAAGATTCTAACGCATTAACGTCACTAAAAATAATTCTCTTTTAGTACAGCGTGCAAAAGCATTGCAATTAACATAAAAATAGACATAACTGTATTTTTCCAGTTAAAGAAGATGGTAAAACAAAAATTTAACAGTAGTCTGAATTAATTTATGGAAAAAAGTCGGTTTTGGAAATTTTTTAGCGTGGCCCTTTTGCATTTAGGGTGTGATATGTTCGTTATTAATACATGCGACTTATCCCAGACAATATAAGTTATACAGTTGCGGCCACAATTATATCGCCATGTTAAAAATTTAGTTTTCAACAAATATATTTCAAAATCGACTGAATATGTTTTATTAAAATGTCGTCAAAACAAAAAAATCTCTAAATACATTTGTATAGAAACTATGGGAGCAGAAGTTAAGAAGAGCCCAACTAAAGGATATCTCGGGTGACACATTGAACGGGCCAGAATACCTGCAGGCCCCAAATTCATCAGTGCCCGAAAAGCGTTCACGCGTCTCTCACACAACAGACGAGTGTAGACTTGGCACTAGACGATAACCGGACAAGTCTGGATAAGATCTTTCTTTACGAAACCAACGGCAATATCCTAATGGGCTCTATACAAAATTACCCAAATGAAAAATGACCCAAAAAATTAAGAATGCCTTAAATAAAAAATTCCACAAAATAAATTAAAATTCCCCCCAAAAACCCAATATGAAAATGTCCCCACAAATTCTGAAAAATCCCCCAAACAATTTATAAAACATTCATCAATGTAAAATTCCCCAAAAATACAACAACAGATTTTCGTAATTTTTAAAAAGTGTATTTTTCACCCCAACCTAAAATGTGAAAATAAACCCAAATAAAAATGAAAAACAACCCCAAACAAAAGTGAAAAAATCATATATCGCTAGCCTAGCAAGATTTTGTTTTTATAATGTGTAGGGGTTTCGACTCTAATTATCACATGTGCCGGTTTTTTATTTATGAATTGGGGCCATTTTTCAAATGTGATAATTACGATCGTCGGATGCAGCAATAAGAAAGCACTTAACTTGCTTAATACTTGCATCCGCGGTCCGGACAATCTCTGTGCCGACATGAAGGTAGACCAGGCATAATGGTAAAACGAAGACACAATTGTTCGTCTTCAAGTTGGAGTTCGCCAATTTGATTTATTACAATACAACTTTCTAATATTTGCAAATACTTTCCAAAGTTATTGATTACTTGCTGGCATATAGTCAAGCAATTTGTATACTGTGCCATTATTTCACAAGTTTAGTGAGAACATCGGCGGTTACGCCGTTGACCGACCACGAACCTCCCGCTGCAGTCTCTGAGGCGACTTCTGGTGCTGTCGATAAAGAACGGTGCTGCTTCGTAAAGTAAAAAATGAAATTTTGAATTTTATAGTTGCATTTTTATTATATTTAAAGAAGAATAAAAATGTACTTAAGTAGTTCAATTTGTTGGTTCAAACGTTAATCAATTGACCAATCAGAATGCATCAATTTGGCCATGGTTTATTCCCATGGATTGGTTTGTGAATGATTCGCTTAACCCTTGTTCTCAATATCATGGTTCATGTTTGTTCTTGTTGCTGTTCCATCCACATCAACGTGACTTCTGATGAGTATTAATGTTATGCCATTTGTTCTCGTTTCTGTTGTCTATCAAAAGTTTTCAGCTTACAAATGTAATGTGATCCTTAAAATTATCAAAAATGCCCCAAAGGACTCTGGCATTACTTGCAGACAATACACACTTCATTTTCCTTTAGACAGCATGAACCACAAACACACTCACAATCGTTTTTTGGCAATGGCAGATAGGTTAAGTGTATGTGCGTATGTTATACATGCCCGAAAAAAATTATAAGAGAAGAAAGATTTATTAAATGGAAAATGAAAATACATACCACAATAAATTGATACTGGAACATATAAATCGTCGATGACAAGTTAGTTTAGCTCAAACGGCATTTTCTCTTATTGGGGCAAGTACTCAGGTCAAAGTTGGAAATCTGTTATTATTGAAATCAATAGATGTGGTTCAGGCTATAGACAATCTTGTAACATTCGTCAAAAACGTTGAGAAATGCCATTTGGATCAAAATGGCGTGTGAGCGACGGTTCATACATGCGTGCACGTACTTTAAGCATATGTCTGTCTACTGTAATACAAGGAACAGTACTTTGAATTTGACTCATCGCAAGTCTGAACTTCGGCAAAATCGAAGTCCTAAGCAAGGACAATCAAACTGAGAAGCGGATTTTTCCAACAGAGAGCAGCTGTAGATTTCTCTACGAACGAGGCACACTTTTGTTATGAAGAGTACAGTGGCATCTAAATACACTTTGCGGATTTACCACTAAATTCTGCAAATAAACTTCGGTCGTCCGTCATTTACATAGGCTTTGGTTCCAACAAGAAAGGCTCTGAAACTTTGTACAATTTTCGAGAATGAAATCGGAATAAAAAATTGAAATACTTATAAAATATCGGAACCATAATACAATAAATCATATTTCATATAAAGGGTTTTTTCTGATTTACAGAACTTTAAATTAAAATAAACCAAAGAAAAATATTTTTCAAAGATAAATTTAGGTCATTAAGGTTTAAATATGATTCGGGTCATGCGTCCGCCACAGCTGGCGTGTTCATCGCGCAATCTGGAACTCTGAAGAAAAAAATAATACACTGGGTTTAAATTGCACGATATTGGTGGTCAATTAACAGGAACATTGGGTGAAATTATTCGTTAATGAACAGTGTCTTTCAGTTAATTGTTTGTAGCGTTAAGTTTGTCGAACCGAATAACTTGATAGAAAATGTCAATGATTTGCTAGCGTTCTATGTCAATCCATCATGAAAGGGCAAATCAAACTAAACTAAAAGCTGCTGTTAAATCGCTTATCCAAACTCATTTTCGAATAAGTATGGTCCAATGAAACCGCTGGACCATAAACCGCACCAAACAGTCACACATTGAGGATGGAGAGGATTCTCAACAATAACTCTTGGGTTTTCCAAGCCCCAGATGCGACAATTTTGCTTGTTGACATAGCCACCGAGGTGGAAATTGGTCTCATCGTCATGATGATTTTTCGATGGAATTCCGGATCATTTTCATGCATTTCAAGGACCCAATCAGCAAAGACACGACGTTGTTGATGATCGGCCCGCTGGAGTTATTGTATTAACTGAACTTTAGAAGCCTTAAGACCCAAGTCTTTATGCAAAATACGGTGTAATGACGTTTGTGGTATTCCCAATTCCAAAGAACGACGAGGAATGTACAAACCTGGGTTTTCTTCAACACTTTGGGCTACAGCAGCAATATTCTCAGTTGTTCTTGAGCGACGTGCACGGGATTTATTCTTCACATCACTAACTTGTCCCAACAGCTCGGTCTGACAAGGGGCTTCACGACGACCCAAAAAGATTTTCACCATTTTTGTAGTGAATTTTATTAATTTCAATGCGTTATTGAAGCGTGTAGTTTCTAGTTGCCAAATGTCAACGAATAAAACCTTCAAAAGTGACAGCTACCGAAATACCGGGTGATTCAAAATAACACCTCTTGTTGGAAAAACCTTAAGCAGTGTTACCAACAGTGTTGGAAAACCCTTAAGCAGTGTTACCAACTCAAAGTTGTAAACCAGGGATCCTTTAGAACTGTTTAAAATATCGTATGAATGTTGGAGTTTAAAAGGACTACACTTTAAAGAGAGTAATCCAAATACTAGGAAACGGAAAGAAAAAGGAAATAGAAAACATTATTTATGTGACTGCCTCGGCTGGCTTTGCAGTGAGTAGGGTTATATAGTTGCAACCAAAAGTCGACCTTTTGACTTTTTCAGAAATTTAAAAAGTCGATTTGTAGACTTTTCGAGTTTTTGTGAATTACAACTCGATTTGACTTTTTCAGAAATTTTAAAAGTCGATTTTTAGACTTTTCGAGTTTTTTGTGAATTACAACTCGATTTAAGTCGACTTTTCGACTTTTTAATTGAAAATAACACAATTTTATTCAAACTTATACAAATTCATATTTATAATGTAACAAATGATAAAAAAAGAGATGAATTCAGTTCCACTTTATGGTATAAAAAACAATATGTCTACTTCGATTTGAACCACATAAAGGAACAGAAATTTACCATCGCAATACTTTTGCTAAGAGTCACATTATTTTCAGTTTAAAAGTTTTCTAAACGTTTGTTACTCAATTTACTCAATGGTTGTTTATCGCTGATTATGTTTGAAGATCTTTGAGTTCTTTAGCCAGCACCTCTCTGCTCCTAAAGAAGCAAACCATATTACAGCAATGGTGTAGCCTCAGTATTGTCTGCGTACTCATTACAATTCTCTTCGTCGGAGTCATCAGGTAGCTGTAGAAAGTCATGTCCAGCAGCAGTTTCTCGTATATTTTATTTCTATTTAAACAATTTTATAAATGATGTGCCCGAAATATCAAATGACAGCCATAATATTAGCTCCACTGACCGACAAAACATGTTTTCAATTAAACTAAAAAGTCGACACCAAAAAGTCGATTTTCTCGACTTTGTCGTAATCAAATGTAGGCTTCATTTTCTACCATTTTTGTAGCAAAAAGTCGATATATCGAATTTTCGTGAGTCGACTTATACAACCCTATGCTGCAGCAGAACTCACTATAAACCTTTTTTCATGCATCTTTTTTTCATTGAAAGCTTTTTCAGTCGATTACCGGGCGAATTATGCTAAAAATGTTATACTTTCCTCCGAAATCCACTAGAAATATTGAATATCATTTGAATTATTCACCAGAAACATATGGTTTCTGATAAATGTGTTAGTGTTGCCACATCAACAGCCGAAAGTGTGGATTATTTTGACTGACCACTCGAGCACTTATTTACTACTTAAGTTTAAACCCAGTTTTATTTGAAACTGAGTTTCACATAATCGTGGTTTAACTAGGATCTCATTTATTGGGTCATAATGATGATCTGTTCGTTATAGAATGGAATCGATCTGCTCCATAATTCGGTACGAAAATAAACCCTACAAAAATAGGACCCAAAAGTGAAACTAAGTGGGCTCATTGTCGTGCCAATATTTTGAGGTTAGATTTCATAATACAAAAAAGACCCACAACAACAAAATGCATCTGGGCCCAAAAATATATATGTTTATGTCGAACATATTATTTTTGGGACCACTTTCATTTGTAATATGGGATGTTTTCCATGGAGCGCATACTCATTCAATGCCAGTCAGTCAAGACTTGATCAGTGTCATTTGAGTACACATTTCGCGGTATCGGGAGAGCAGTTTAGCCGATATATTTTATGCGCCAATGTTAAACGAGATACATACATACATAGATGATCGTATAATAAATTCCTTCAAGATCTGTTAGAGCTAGTTAAAGATGTGAGATCTGGAAAGCGATGGAGACGAGTACCGTAATTCAGGTTGACTGTGGACGTATTCAGCCTAAAGTCACATTGATTAGCTCCATTCAGTGCAACAGAATATAATTTTTATGCAGTGCCAAAAAGAAAGAGTATCATCTAGGAATGAGTTGTTACTTTTCTCGACTTTAACACTTCTTTAGACTTATCTCCGATATTTACCGCTGTCTGAGCTGTACGTTATGGAAAGGCGTATTGAAAATACTGTTTGCTATATGTTTCCAAGCATTTCATTAAACAAAAATCCCATTCCAAACACTGTGTATCCGCTTATGCACCATTACCCGTAATATCATGACTTATCATTCGACAAATGTGCACTCATGATGGAAAATGAGGGATCTCTTACAGAAAGACTCGCTACCCTCCATACATGCGTACTTTTACGATGGCGATGCTGTGTTTTCTCAGGGGGAGCATCTCAGTAAAAATAACTGAAAAACAAATAACTGTAATTATCTTGACAACAATTTCCGGCATTTGAATCAAGTCAAGCGCATCGAGAAACAAACGAATTGAAATTCAACTTTAATAACTCCTTAACGTGGTAAGAAGGTTATGAACGAGCACAATAAAACTCACAAAAGCAAAGAAACCGGTTATATAAATAAGAAACACAAAAATGTAAGTAGTAGTTGGGCCATAGAGCTGTGGATGGTTTCATTGGCGAATAGTTGGGATAGCCAACCAATATTTTAGCAATGGAATAGTTGGGATAGCCAACCAATATTTTAGCAATAAAGTTGAGGGTTCGCGGTGAAGGGTAAATGCCACCACTCACCCTTAGTTTCAGGGGAACACAGTGGGAGATTTTGAAATGGTTTGAGAACTGTGGAAATAACCTACAGGTTTATTTCTAGTCTGTCAGCTACAACTATAAACGGTGTGTGAGAATAAGTTGTGAGTAGCAAAACCTTTTTTTATAAAAAAAAAAAAATTTCGAGTCTCCTCAGAGGCCGGGTTTAGTGTTTAAAAAATCCGAAACTGTCAACAAACTGGTTCAAAGTGCCCATGGCATTTATTTATCAACGCAAAAAAAACTGTACGTTTTCGACAATGTACGAGAAGAATTTCAGATAATAGTAAGTACGTGATAAATCCGGAGGCGAATGAGGTTACTATTCCCGGCAAAAGTTAAGAAATATTGTCATGCATTCTACACCAAATGCACTCGAATTTGCTGCAAATTAATTTCGAATCTGCCTTACAGCTGTGAATAACATTTAGACTTGGAGATAAGTAAAAATAAATAACTCACAGTAAATCGTATGCAGACAATCAGTTTCGTCAATACTTCAGTAAAGCATCTTGAAAAACCCAAGTAAGAAAACTCTCACTGTGCTACACGCGAAGTTCCGACTTCGTGGATAACTAAAAAACTAAAAAAAATTTATGAATATTGGCCGAAGCTGAAAAATTTTAATTAATGTGTTCGCTACTAAAATGTTATATCGAAAATCGTCCAAAGAAATGTATTTGAAGGGAGGTTATTAGAAATAAGTACTTCCGTCTAGCAAGTGTTTCCTTTCCTTTTTCTTCTTCTCAAATACACCCCACGGGAATGTTGCCTCTTTACACCCCTCTTTGCCGAGTCTGAATCTATTTAGCCTTCTCCGCACCTCCCCAGGGAACAGACATTTGTGATAATTTCTTACCCCGTTCGCTGTCATATTTGATGATTTCGCCACACCATGTCTGCTGTGAAACTAACAAATGTTTAAGGGCTGAAAGTTGGTCATCTCCGTTCGCCCGATTTGCGGGAGGTCATACTCCAGCACAAGAATCAAATGGAAACGTGTGATGGGTTAAGACTAGAAAGGCACTTAGTTTTGTGGTTTGCACAGTTCAGTTACATGTGGGTGTCGGCAAGGATTGCAGACCAAATCAACCCAAAGGCACAACAACTCACAAAAACCAACCAACTTGTCAAAAGTTATAAACTTTTGTTTTATGATTTTACAACTGTGATAAGGATAACATGCTTGCAAGGATATTACATTGATATCCTTTCAAACGTAAAGGACTTGCTCTTCTTCGCTCATAAAAAGACTGGTGAAATTCCTGTTGATATCGCCCCCACACTTATGCACGCACGCACACACACACACACACTACGCACTAAGAGCAAACAACATTTCATTCATCTTCGCCAACTTTACGACGATATTAAATGTTAATTTAAGCGTGAAATTACACATTTACGAACGGAATTTGTTGATTCTGTTAAGGGTTCGTCCGTACGCTCAGAATATGTGGTTGGTACGATTAAGGCAAGTTCATAGTTTACCGTGTCGACTTGAAGCCGCCAAAATGGTCTTCAAATTATCAATTTCGAAATTTGAACTTTATTTTTTGTTTTGTTTTTGGAACAGTGTTTCGATGATATAGAAAAGAAAATGGTTTCTAAACTCAGTGGCGTGATCGACTATGGGCACCATGAATATCTGAACGCACTCAGAACTTAAAGGTCATGAATTTAAGAGTTAATTTCAAAAAAATATGTGGCCATTTTTCAGGATCATCTGTGATGAGCTCAAAGTCTAAGGATGTAAAGCACGGGCGACTATCACACAGAAGAACCCGAGTTCGAAACCGGGTAAGACCATCAAACATTTTTCAGCGGCGGTTTCCACCTCGTAAATGTTGGCGACTTTACGTAAACTCTAAGCCATGTAAAACTTCTCTAGAAAAGCTTTTGCCTTTCGGAGCCGGTTTTAAAAAGTAGGTCCCGGTCAATGAGCATACAAATTATATCGTACTCAGCTACCTGATTCGAGAGAAGTGCCCCGCCTGTCTCTACATGAAATGTTAAGGGAAAAACAAATAGGTAAGGATGTAAAGGAAATACTCATAGGTATATCAACATTTTTTCGAGTGTATACAAATTTTAGAAATATTTTTGTGTGATACATTTTTTGTTTGTAATGTATTGTTGTAAAGTTAACAGTCGATTTAAATTGTTTGTATTCAACTCTATTTAAAAGAAAAATATTTAACTTTTAACGTGGATATCAGGACCAGTCATTATTGGCCAAATAAAATAATCGTTTCAAATAAATTATGTACGTATTTATATTGAAAAAGATGAAAATGTTTTTATTTTTAATTTAAGTAATTTTACGCATAATTGCTTTTGTTCATTATTAAAATTAACAATTGGCTTTGTTGTAATTAGTGTGCGATTAAAAACTTGAATTACGAAAATAATAGAAATGGTTTATTCGTGAGTAAAAATGTCGTTAAGTTTGGTCTGGCGGAATCTTCACCACCAAGTGATCTCAATTTTGTTGAAGCATTGCCATGCGATAAAAAGTGCAAAATGGCTGATGGCAATTAAAAGTATTTTTATTTCAATGTCTGTAAGTTTCGACTGATGGACGAAAAATATAACCAGCGTCTTTGTATATTTGATCAAGATCTGTAAACCAAAATTAAACCCAAGCTAAAATACTAAAGATTCGGTTAATATTAAAAAAGTAAGCAAAACGATATGCAGTCACTTAAGAAGAACGCAGATACGAGACACCATTGGCTTTTCAAAACAATTGTATATACGACTCGAAGAGCAGCATCAGTGGAGACTACGACACTTCATTAACGCCAAAGAAGCTCATATTAGGAAAACAATTTTCAAAATCGTTGAAATTTTTGTTTCATTTAGAGTTTTGTTTTCTCCCCTTTTGGTCTAAACCAACTAGGCCAGCATAATTCCCATTACTCAAATATTCAAATATTTGCTGGTTTGGAATAGTCGCATTGGCAAACATTTAGATTTCATTCGAAAAAATTTCTACTGTATACGTTAAGCCTAAAGGGTCGTTTTATAAACAATACATTTTGTCAATCTGGCAATGTATAGAAATAATAAAAACTGTAGATGTAACGAACATTCGCTTGCATATATCGATTTATTCGCATAATTTTGGACATTCGCAAAAAAAATTTTAAATATAAAATTTCGCTGTCGCATTCGCTGAACCCTCATTCGTTACATCCCCACTATAACCGATTTCATAGCTATTATGAAAATATTTCATACGCTGAATAGTTATTACTGAATCCTACATATAATCTATGAAATATGTTCATAGATATTACGCACACATTTGTTTCAGTGTACTCTGCGTTAATCTGACTCTTTGTAATTTGCACAACAGCCATGTTGTCATATTGACTACTTCACGTGTCAATAAATATTTCATTAAAATCAGACGCGGTTTTTTCTCCGAAATCAATGACATTTGGAGGAAAATTATCATTCTTAACATAATTTATTTGGGCTCAACTCAGTGAAGGGTAAACGAAAATTATAATAATTAAACACTGACCAAGCGAATATATAACGAAAATTAAAATAACAATTTTTAAAAACAGAATTTTATGTGATTTATAAAGGGTGTTGTTTTAGACGTCTGATTTCCAAGATGAGATAATTATTATTTTTATTATAAACATAAGGGTGTGCCATTATGTTTTAAAAATTACTTCGGGCAAGTGGTCGCCGCGGCTGTCTTGAATAAATTCCAGCCGAGAGACCCAATTTTCGACCCCTTTTTGCCGTATGTCAGCAATAACGCGCCGAATATTCTCTTCGAAGGCGTCAATCGTGTCGCGCTTATCGGCGTAGACAAACGACTTCACATAACCCCACAAAAAGTAGTAGCGGTGTTAAATCGCACGATCTTGGAGGCCCACGACGCTAGACAAAGGGCTCACCAAAAGCTTTCTCAAATAAATTGATTGTTTCGTTGGCTGTATATAAAGCCGTCTTGTTGGAACCAAAGGTCGTCCACGTTAACATCCTTCAATTCAGGTACGAACAAATTATTAATTATGGCTCTATAGTGTTAAATATTAATACATTTCCATGAAAATCTCAAAAAGTGTTGTGACAAAATATTACAAATTCAATAGTAAATGAAATATGTTCTTACCATTCCTCTTCTTCTGGATGACTTCACAATTAATGACATTTTTGTTCAGTTTTTTTGTTCTATTTAATATTGGCATTTTGCTTTCCCTGATGTTTTTTTAGTTCGCTTAGAGAGAACTCTGTTACTGAATTGTTTGTTTAGCCCAAAAAAAAACATCTATTTGCCAGCACGATCCTTCGTTTTATTTCGATGCTGACATCATTCTTTCTATTAATGGCAGAGACGAGGTATATAAATTCTCCACTACCTCTACTGCCAGCCTTCACTTTGCCGCCTTTTTGTCGTCGCGATGATTGCCTTGCCGTTGCAAGCATAAGTTTGGTCTTGTTCTCGTTTAGATCTCCTTCTCGATTCTAGAAAAAGTATCAGTTACATCTCGCTCTATCCTTCCGGCGATATCAATGTGGTCAGCATACGCGAGGAGAATGTGGCCCTTGGTTGCCAGTGGGCCCGTTTTATTAACTTCTGCTTTTTCCAATATCTTCTCCATCAGGACGTTGAAGAAGTTACACGATAAGCTGTTGCCCTGTCGAAGACCTCTTTTAGAAGTAAATCGATCGGAAAGGTCACTTCATATTTTTACTGCAGACCTTTTATCACGCAGTGACATTCTACAAAGACGTGTAAAATAGTTGTTCTCTTATAGGAGTATCGAATGAAAAAGAAGGTTTTTCATAGGTCTCATCCAGGATTTGGCTTAGTGAAGAGATTTGGTCGATTGTGGCCGGAAGCCACACTGATAGGGTTAGTTCAGTTCGTCGAGATTTGGTTTCAGTCTTTCACACAATTTACTTGAAAGTATCTTATGTGCGATGGATAAAAGACTTACACCGCTATAGTTTGCGCAAACGGTCGTGTCTCCTTTTTTTTGAATCGGACATAGTACGCTGTGATTCCAATCGCTTTCATCTGCTTTAATCTACAAAATTGCTGACGCACTTTATCAGCTCGTCTCTTCCGGTCTTATAGAGCTCGGCTGGTATTTTGTCGACACCTACGGTTTGATTGTTTTTAAGCCGTGTTATATTTGTTTTTACCTCATCGTTGGTAGGGGATGGACATTCAACACCTTCGTCTAGGATTGGTCGCGGGTTACAATCTTCAGCCGCTAGTAGTCTGTAGACATTTTGTTTGCAGACTCTCAGCATACTCGGCGGATCAGTTACCAGATTTCTGGCAAATACTTAACTTTATGGGTATCGCGATGCTTGAACCTGGTACTTCTAATAACCATGGTCCTTTCGGGGGTGAGATCGATTAGGCTCATTCCGTTGTCGGAATATCTGACGGTAGGACCAACGATGTCCTCCCTGCGTACTTTAGCATTTAAATCCCCTAGAACGATTTTAATGTCATGGCCAGGGCAGCGGTCATAAGTCTGTTCTAGGCACTCATAGAACGAATCTTTAGTCTCATCGTTCTTTTCTTGCGTTGGCGTGTGAGCACAAATTGGGCTGATGTAAAAAAATTTGGCCTTGATGCGGATTGTGTCCAGCCTTTCATCTACTGGCATATAACCAGCGACAGTGTGTCGTATTCGTTTGTTCACGACAAATTCACATCGGAATTGGTGCTTGATTTAATGGCAGCTGTAAAATAAATTGCAATCTTTCATTAAGCCGTGTTCCTTCCATCGTATTTGAGGTCCACCAGTTTAATAGAGGCACCAGGGTGTCTTCTTACATTCCAAGTGCATATCCGTAACTCATAATGGTCGTCAATAGTAGGGGAAGTCCGTTTTTAATCATTAATTCTGCTTTTCATTACAATTTGGATTTTACAAAGATGGCTTGCAAGGACTACGCACTAACCATCCTCCTTTATCCGGGCTTAGGACCAGTTGGTCGTACAAAATACAACCAGGCGTAGTTGAAAATGAAACAGCCACTGAAAAGTGTCAGATACTATTAATGCCACTACCTATCACATGACGGCCATCCACAGTTTACATTTATCCATAATTAAGAAAAAAAAAAACTATTTAATTTGAACAGGCAGCATTACTACCAAAGTTAATTTAACTCTTTACAAGCGCATATCACAGCGGTTATCTGTCAGTGGTATTGGTCCTGTTGGTGCTATTCAGTACATTACCGGTTTCATTTACCAAAAGCTATAAAAGTATCCACTCGAACAACACTCACCACACTGCACCGCCTCCCAGTCCGTACACTCACTTTGATATCCATCTCCGAGCAGTTCATATGTCAAACGTTTTGAAAGTTGTTGCAACCATAGTCGAGGCACATCATCATGTGTCGTACATGTGTGTGTGTGCATGCATATGTCCTATCATATGATCAGAAGACCCCCGAAAGAATTTTGAAATGATGAAACCGATTGCCACGTTACACTTGTTTTCCAATAAAAACTTTGCAGCATCTGTGGCGGCTGCAAAAAGGTACGCTCAAAATACAGAGTCAACCGCATATTGCAACGGGCATACTCCGCCATAACGGTTGTACGGCCGTGCGTGAGAGTGATGTTGTGATGAGTCGTCTTTGTCATGGTGCCAACTGATGAAAACAGTTTTTCAAGTGGTTAAGTGTAACTGGATGCTTCCCAACCGACATACTACAACGTGGAATGTTTCAAAAGTTTACAGCTCCAGTAGATGCAAATGGGTACAACAAATAGATTTCATTTGAAAAACAAATAACCTGGTAGTCGGGGCCTTCTGTAGGATATGCGGTGCAGGCCATTATTGTAATACTAAATCATGTACTATATTCTTTGAATCTCAATTTACCGTAAAACCAAATAAATTGTTGGATTTATGAATGTGTGAAAAGGCGTAAAAATGTCGGCCACAATACGCATCGAGGCATATTTCTTTTTTATGCGTTTAGAAGAGTCATACACTGCTGCCCCGGCCATGACATTAAAATCGTTCTAGACAATTTGAATGCTGATATAGGCAGAGGGGACATCTTTGGCTCTGGCGTCCGGAAATACACACTTCACGAATTTCACCGCCCTAAGCAGTTTTGTTGTTATTAGCATCAGATTTAAGCATCGTCATAAGGCATCATGGGTGTAATCTGTTGGAACCAATGTACCAAAACGATCACGTTCTGATATATGAACGTATAAGAAATCTATGCGTTGAAAAGCCGTGATGCCGCTCTTTTTTATTCCAACGATTCCAAGTTGGAGGAAAAGACCGCAAATTCTTTCAACTAGATCTATCTCGAGCCATCAGTTTTATTTCGGAACAAGTTATCCCGTTTCGCTAATCTCAGGTTCTAATAACCGTTTCCAGGTATAGGCAGGTCTAACACGTCTTCTGCTGCCTTGAGGGTTCCACTCAATTGCCTTGTTGGAGACAAAGTCCTGGGATCTTCTTAAAACCTGAAAGGTTTTCAAAAAAAAATTTTTTTTTGTAGACAAAAAACACAGGTACCCGCTCCCTTTTTATGATTAG
This sequence comes from Hydrotaea cyrtoneurina, assembly GCA_958296145.1. NCBI lineage: Eukaryota > Metazoa > Arthropoda > Insecta > Diptera > Muscidae > Hydrotaea > Hydrotaea cyrtoneurina. The sequence goes on from OY282512.1 coordinate 87,865,691, forward strand.
GATCTTATTCAGCGCTCCAAATGACTTATTAGATAAGTGAGCCATCGGAAGTGGATAACACCATCGAGTTCTATGTGGTCAACTCGCTGACTGACTTCTTTAATACTTTTGTCACCTTGTCACCAAGAATAATGAAATCTCTAGAGTCTAGACCGATGTTGGTTGCGGAATTGAAAGTATGTCGCCAAAGTAGTCGAACCATATTGCCAATTGCCGCTGCAAAGCAGAGGCAGTTCCCTGCTCCGGATCTTTTAGTGGGTATGTTGTTGTACGGGCGTTCCCTGAAATCGATTTTGAAATTCTGTAAAAAATCTGTACTCCTGTATTTATTAACGGCAGCCTGAGATTTAAAGTCCATACTTTTCATTCAAACCGCCTTCACTTCTCTATAGTGCGTTGCCGGATCACCCGGCCATTAGACAATGAATGGATGGTAGTCCCTGAATAGACGCGTATCTCGACTGCAAGTCCTAACAGCAGGGTACATACGACGACTATCGTAAAAATACCTACAGAACAACGTTATATACCGCACCTTCCGGCGATGATTAAGGGAGACAATAGATTTGGATACCCTACTATCCCCTGACTTCTGTACACGGTATGGAGCCCAGTCCATATCTGCGAGTTATATTCCATCGATGATGTAGGTGGTGTAAATAAAGTTTCTTGCAGAAATTTCATATCGTCTTGGCAAATACGGTGTTTTGGACGCCGGATTGCAGATATTTTTAGTCGTATCTCCCCTACAAGCTAATGGTGATCAGAAACTCCATCGGCACTACGTCTATTACGAACATCCAATTGTGATCCTAGCCAATGTTGCCAACTCCTGGGAGCAAAGCGCGCAGACAACTTACGAAAAAGAGCTAAAACGCGCTATAGTTAAAAATAAATTAATCAATTACTGACCAATTATTTCTTTAATGTTTATTTGGAATATCAGATCAACACATAGTTTTTTATATTAATATAGTTGAATACTTAAGTAATGTAAAATTTTATAGTTATACATTAGGGTGGAGTGAAATTCAAAAAAAAAAGTTAACCTCGGAAAGAGATGTAGTCTGGGGTCCTAATGAGGGGAAAAATAAAGAAAACAATTTTGAAAAATTTTTAGGGGTCGCGCCACTCCCTCGAAATTTGGAAATTATCGCTATTTTGGCGTTGATTTTAGAAAAATCCTAAAAAGTTTTATGTCAATAAATGTTTGCAATAGCGTAAACAATGAAATAAGGGCATGAAAAAATTTAAAAAAAATTTTCTCATTGTTCAAAAATTTCAAAAAGTAAAATAAGTCAAATCGTCCCTTCTTCAGAAAATTGACTGAACAATGAAATCGCCACCAAAGCTACAAATATTAGTCGATTATCCTCATATTTGCCTCAGTGTTTGGGCACTGAACAAGCTCAAACTTTTAAATTTCGAATAAGTTAAGTCGTTAATTTTTAGGATTTTTCTAAAATCAACGCCAAAATAGCGATAATTTCCAAATTTCGAGGGAGTGGCGCGACCCCTAAATTTTTTTTTAAAATTTTTTTCTTTATTTTTCCCTTCATTAGGACCCCAGACTACATCTCTTTCCGAGGTTAACTTTTTCAAATTAAAAAAAAGCATGTTTTCACTCCACCCTATTATACATATTTCAATAGATATTTCAATTTTAGTTTGGGGCTACAATTTTATTTTCGGGTTTTGGGCAACCCAAAAAGGTTGGCATCACTGATCCTAGCCATTTGATTTAAAGCTACTGGTCGTCAACAGTGGTCATTTTTGTTTTAGTTTCTGTAATCCGTTAAGTTTAAGATGGACGGGTGATTCGCTGATGTCATCCGGCTATGCTATCGGAATTACCAATTATAACCTCCAGGCAAGCTTATTTTTCTAACAACGAGCTTATTTTTCTAACATTTGATTGGCTGTTATGTGGCGCCAATAACTCGTCACGTCGTTTAAGGAATCACTGGCAACTGGGATATTTTGTGGAGCCATGACCACTCCGAGACTCTTCCCGTGAAAATGGTGATTTATCTCCTAGGATGTCAACTATACACCACCTGTGGATGCTTGTGATAGCACTCAGCCATCTATAACCTGGCTTCTAGTGGGCTTTCAAAACACGAACGACTGGGATCCCTAATAATAAAATAAAACATTCGGTCATAAACTCTATACTACACAGCCCCACGTATCATTGCCAGCAACCTTCATTCTTCTTTTTTGCAACCTTTTGTAATTCTTTTTTTGAATGATTTTCCGTTTTGTGTTCCTCTACTTTACTCTGCTCTTTATGCAGAGACCCATTTTGCCACACTTTCAAGTTTAATACGATATGTTTTGCACTTTGCATCTTCACCCGAAAGGGAAAACATTTTTGACAGCAGCTCAAGTCTTATTTCACCCACGAGCATGCGAGGGTGTGTTGTGTCTATGCATGCACACCAGCTACTGATTGCAAAAGTGCAAAGTGTCCTAACTATAGTTGCAGTTACTTAAGTGTTGATGGGGGGAAAAAAAATGCAAAAGAAGATACGTAAATATTTTAAACACATAAACTTTTGAAAGTACTTGCCAAACCACAACAAAACACCACCCAGATGTGTTGTTTTCAAAAAATACTTAACTTTCTCATAGAAAAGCAAACAGCATATAATGAGGGAGGAAGTGTTGCCATGGCATATCAAACTCTAGAGTACCCTACAGGGGAGTCTAGAGGTGCGGATTTTAAGCAAAGGAGTGTGCAACTTTTTTCCAATATAAAAAAAAAATCGGTTGAAGACGGGAAATTCGATATTTATTATTTTATTAAATTTTTTTTTATTTATTAAGTACGATTTCTCCGTTCATATTTCCATAATATGTTTTCTAAAAATCATAATATGTTGCCAAATAATTTGATATATTTTATCATTTCATTTGTGATTAACACAGGAGTTTAAATTGTGACCTTATTTGTTTTCTCTCTCGGTCTACCCTTCTTTTCGTAACCGTTGATTTTGAGGCTCTATGAAATAAAGCCCCAAACAAAAAATTATTATGAAACTAAGCCCCAGGGATGAAATAAAACTCCAACAAAATCCTATAACTCCCCAATCAAAAACTGAAATAAAGCCCCCAACATTTTTTACAGAAGACAACAACAATGATAAATGGTGTGTGTGGGTTTAATCTTTTCGGGCTTTAATTCATTTCTGGAATTATGAAATAACGCCCCAAATTCCAGAAATGAGATAATGCCATAAAAATATTTTTTATGGAACAAACTTCTATTCAAATGCTCTCTGCGAGACCGTTACTGGCGCTATTTATCTCAACATCGTAGCAGAGTTATGTCTGTCTGAATGTTGACGTCATTCTGTTTCTGTCACGGCCTTCCCTGTGTGTGCATGGCCTAGCAGTTGACTTTTAATGACTTTATGGCCTGGGCGTTTCAATTCATTCCACCGATATGGCCCAGTCAGAGCAATCGCTATATATGACGATGTGCTTTATAGCGTTGAAGTCGAGATAAAGCTCATCTAGCTCACGGTCCCTTCGACGCCTATAGACCTCGTTCTCATTCTTCATCTCATTCTCATCTTCAATCAAAAGTATCGATGATTCAGTCCCAGAAGCACGAGTAGAATAAGCATGTTGTGGTCTCCGAATTGTTTGCTTAGCCCGTTCTCTTCGTTCTAGTGATAGAGGAGCCGAGGTGGATAAATTATTGTACTATCTCGGCATTCCAACTGCTGCCATCCACTACCTTGCATTTTACCAACATCCACCATCAGATACATCTTCAATTCCTTCTCGAATCTTGAAAATGCAACAAGAATTATTCTATCTATCTTTACCACTAAGTCAAAGTCTTTCGCATTTGCGATGAAAACGTATTCCCTATTTATTTTTTTCTGTGGTAGTTGGGGCAAACATTTAGGTCTTCTTTGGATGCAGATGTTGCCATCATCGGGAATTCTTTCATTCTTCCAGATGCTGCAGACTACCTGATGCACCTGTTGTTCCTAAGCCAGGTTATTGCAGCTTAAGAGGGTGAGTAGTTGAGACCATGAAGGTTTTGGGACTTGCTTTCTTTACGTGGTTCTCCGTCCACTAAGAAGCTGGAGAAATGTTGTTTACAATCCTCAACATACCCGAGATATGTGTCACCATATTTCCATTTTCATGTTGACATGCTCCTGAATTGTTTAGTCCCGATTCACACTAGGCAATTTTACTTCCAGTAATTTTTATGATTCCATTTAGAACTTGCCTCTTGGTTTCACACAAGGAAATTATTTTTCGGTATTTTTTGTTTTCATTATTGCTTTTTCAAATACAAAGGACTTTCAAAATATGAAAATACGAAAAACAAAAAAGAAATTGCTTTCAAAACATCAAAATACGTAAAAGACAAAAGTAATTACCAGTACGAGCAAGTTGCTCCATTTCCATTCCCCTTACCTCTCTTTCACACAAACTGAGAATTGCGGCAATTAAAATTGACTAGTGTGAATTGGGACTTAAGGCAACACACATTTCCCGATTGTGTACTCTCTTGTGACGGTAATCAGAATTGGCCCCCTAGGCAATGCAATTATCAAATGGAGGTATGACAACAAGCCAACATGGATGTTGCAGGATCAGGTTTAATGATTATCGGGAACTCTCCAAAAACGTATTTCGAAAGGGAGAATTTTTTAAAAATATAACCAGAACAGGGCAATTGAATGTTTCTCGCTTACCATACTTCCCGGTAGTAGTGTAGTATTTCAAAATATGCAAGTAGGTGGTGAGTCAAAGCGTTTACATATGTACGTTACGATGGGTCGTGAAATCTAATTTGACCAGTAGCCATCAAAAATAACAGTCTGCCGCTCAAAGTCGAACGTTAACGTTCGTCTGCCTTTTACACCATAAACAACTGATTAGCGTCCCATCTGAACAAGTCGAACGAAGATCTATGCGCACAAAAGAAAACTTTAGCATTTCAGTAGAAAATCTGGTGGTACTATTTTTTTTCTGTCATCCAAGCGAACGGACATGTCGAATGCACTCACTTGTGAGTAACAGTCTGCCGCTCAAAGTCGAACGTTAACGTTCGTCTGCCTTTTACACCATAAACAACTGATTAGCGTCCCATCTGAACAAGTCAAACGAAGATCTATGCGCACAAAAGAAAACTTTAGCATTTCAGTAGAAAATCTGGTGGTACTATTTTTTTTCTGTCATCCAAGCGAACGGACATGTCGAATGCACTCACTTGTGTTTTTTCTTTCGTTTTTTAAATAGCAAAAAAAAAAACGAAACAAACGCCTGATGTGGTCTACGGGCCACTGGATACCGACGTGGAAATCCCGTCGAAAAATGTCTCCATTATTTGACGTTATTTTGTTTACATTTACTTTGTTGGTTGTTACAGCTGAGGACAGTGGTGTCAACTAGGCGTTTTTTATAGTAAAATATCTTGTTTTTTCTTTCTTGGAAAATTGGCCATTTTTTGTAAGTGACTAGCTTTAGTTAGCTGTCGGTTTTCTTTCGACATCGTGAAAGAGGCAGAATATTTCGATTATTTAGTAAATGCTTTGTAAAATTTTACGACTTTGTATTAAATTGTTTCTCAGCTAAAATTGTTATAAAACACCTGATCGTGTTTATACAGTTAAAATGTTCAACATTTTTGAAAATCGTTTACTTGTTCTTTTAATCATAAAATCATAAACCATAGATTTTGTACATCATCTTTAAATAGTTCAAACTGAATTTTAAGTGGTGTGTGGGAACCACCGACCCAACTGAATATACATATGTATGGATGCCATCCTGTGGGGTTTAACAAAATACATGTATACGTTTATTGTTCTCTCTCTCTCTTTCTCTCTGTATTGAGTATGTTAACCATTAAGTGTTCAATGGATCTTTTTGTTTTTTTGCTTTTTCATCCTTTTGGCAACAAGTTTTTGTTCTTAGCCACTACAGAGCTTCTACGTCCTCATGTATGTGGCCATCTTTATTGAGTCTGTGTTAATTACCAAGTTTTGTTTATTGGCACTTGACTTTGCATACTCAAGAGGTTTGCAGATACTTCTCCGTTCTAGAAGTATGTAATGCTGGGGAGGTTAAGTATTTCTAAAGATTGCATGTTATCTTCAATGCTGAAGGATGCTTCTTTGAAAAATGAAATAAAAGCTTTACATGCAAAGGATGCACTTAGGCGTTTTAGAGTCTTTTACAAAAAATAAATGCGAATGTATGTATGTGTATGGACTGGAGATGAAATATGTCCAAGGTTCAGGTAATAATTTGAGTACATTTGCCAAAGACAGGCATATGTATATTATTAGAAATAAAGCAAATTTGGAGAAAACCAAAGCAAAACATAGAATGTGGGTCAGATTCGTATTAATTTTCTTTTCCCTTAACACACAATTAACTTTCCAATCGTTCGATTTGTTGCGGCATTTTGTTATAGGTCATGGATTTAGCTATAATAAAATTAAGTAATTGAGTTGATCGGAGAGATATCAAAAATATTTTCTAATCCCATTGAAAAAAAAGTGTTTAATTCGACCAGTCCGAGTGTCATCTAATGATACTTATGTACTTTTTATCTGTCATATGAGAGAGAAAACGACGAGTTCTTTTAATCCAGTGCCGCCTGGTGCTAGACCTCTAAGCTTATTAGAGCCCCATCAATACCAATTCCAGCTTTTGACTTACAGTTGGATAGACATCTATTGGTGTCAAAATACACAAATAATATTAATTCGAATGAAGCCCGCATTCTCTATTCAAACCCCTTCCTAAAGTCATAAGGACTTACATGATGACTGTTTAAAAGCAAACATGCGTGCCTTTGTATAAACAAATTAAAAATGCCAAAAAAAATGTTTTTGCTAATTTAATATATCAAATTTGGCTCTATGAAAATCCAAATGTAAAATCCCAAAATAAATGAAAAATTACCCAATATTTGGGTAAAATGTGAAAAAAACACCCCAAACAAAACTCAAAAATTCATATAAAGCGTGCGTCATTTTTTCTTAATAATGTAGGGGTTACCACCCTAATTATCTCATTTGATGAATGAGCCCAATTTCAAAACACGGGATTTCCAAAAAGAGGTGTTATTTTGGTATTCAAAAAAAAATGAAATTTTTTGAGATGCGCCAATTTTGCTTGTTGACGTAGCCACCGATGGGGAAATGGACCTCATCAGTCAAGATGATTTTTAGATGGAATTCCGGATCATTGCCATGCATTTCATGGACCAAATCATGGTGTTAACTGACCTTTAAAAGCCAAGTCTTTATGCAAAATACGGTGTAGTGACGTCTGTGGAATGCCCAATTCCAAACAACGACGAGGTATGGACAAGCCTGGGTTTTCTTCAACACTTTGGGCTACAGCAGCAATATGCTCAGTTTTTCTTGAGCGACGTGCATGGGTTTTATTCTTCACATCACTAACTTGTCCCAACAGCTTGAATTTTTCTACCAATTTCGGTATTGCTGTCCGACAAGGTGCTTCACGACGAGCCAAAAATGATTTAGTTTTACGAACTGCGACTACAAGATTTTCACCATTTTTGTGTATTGTTCCATTTTTAGTAATGTCATAGTTTCTACTTGTCAAATGTCAAAGAATAAAACCTTCACAAGTGAAAATTTTCATATCGTCGCTGTTTTGCTGCACCTCTTGCTTCTCTAATTTCTCATAACTTTACGGAAGAAGCAAAAAACGGTGTAAAATCTAAACACCCTTCTTCTTATGTCGTTTTGTAATTCGACTATGAAACTTGAAAATTATGTTATATTTTCCAGAAACATTTTTTTTTGGGCCAGTTCACCAGAAAACATTTTAGCTATCTTTAAAATCTAAAATCATAAAAGCTAAAAAGCTGCTAAATGAAATTTATGTTCCACACACATATTTTGTTGTAATCAGCGGCGATAGCGAAAATAAAACAAAAACAGCTTTCCAGGAATTATAAAAGAAATATCAGTAGATACCGTACGACATACATCACATAAAATGCACAATCTGAATGAATAAAGTTATCCCTTATGACTGAAACCTCAGCGTACTATGTCAAATGCATCTCTTATTATCTAGCATAGGGCAACAGATTAAAGTCGAAACTCTGCGAACAGATTCAACATTATCGGCCGACCAAATCGACTATCGACTAAATCGTCAAGTCTTATTGCAAAAGCTACATGACAATATGTACAACCTCGTCTATCCGGTACAAATAAGTCCTTATGGAAAGCCACTATTTAGAAGGCTTCTAAAATTCCTACAATAATTAAATTCTTTCCAAAAATTCCAATTAAATTCTTTCCAGCTGTTGTTTAAATTATTTATAGTCCTTCGTATCTAAATTAATACACATACCCTAAATAACCAACTGTGAACAGACTAGTCTAATTTGTTAGACAATAATTACACAGAAAGACCCATTTTCCGCAGCGGTTTACCCTTATATAAATCTCATTTCACGATCTGTTAGATCTGATACAATGATATCGTTGTGTTCTTTAAAGAGAAGTTCCCTTTCTCGTATAAAGCCAAACTGGGGATAGGGAATGTAAAGGGTGTTTTTTATTGGGGTATAGAACTTTAAGTTGGCATCACTTTTTTAACTGGCGGCCATTTTGTCAGCTGTCAAGTGATTAATATTTAGTTTGGTTTGCCATTTCATCATGAACAGGTTGACAAAAGAACAACGCTTGCAAATCGTGCAAATTTATTTCGAAAGTAATGGTTCAGTTCGCGAAGTTCACCGCAAGCTCCGTCCATTTTATGCCATTACATCCACAAAAACTGACTGTTTGGAGTCTGGGCTGGGCTGGTGGAGTCATTGGGCCATACTTCTTCCGAAATAATGCTGGAGAGTCAGTTACCGTTAATGGAGACCGGTATAGAGCCATGATAACCGACTATTTTGTTCCCGAATTGGATGGCATGAATGTGGATGAGTTGTGGTTCCAAAAAGTGGTTGAAAATTGGACCTGTAGAATTGGCTTTATTCGAACCAGCCGCGGCGGCCACATGCCCGAAATCATATTTAAACATTAATGGCATAAAATTATCCTTCCAATAAAGCCAAATTCATGGACATTAAAACGATTTTCTTGTGTTTTATTTCAATTCGAAGTTCTATACCTCAATAAAAAACACCCTTTATGTGGCTACTGTGTTCGCTGATCAATTTCTTTATTTAGCTTTAGCTATTGATATTCATACATTCAAAAATGAAACCAAAGAATATGGTCAGCTTTGGTAATTAATAAAAAATGATTTCAGTTTGAAAAACTGAAAAAACGAATTTGAAGTTTAACTTCATTTTAGCCGAAAACCGATGGTCAACTTCGACTTATTAATTTGGCCTAAGCCAATGAGAATAATAAACATGCGATAAATTCCCTACAACAGACTCGTGTGGGTATAAAAACTTAATTTTACGAGAATATTGTCTACTTTGTTAATGAATTTTGATGGTTTTTCATAGTTTCCTTAACATCCCATGATGAAACAGATGGGTGAACTTGTCTCAAATCGATGAGCTGTGTCCGATATATGTGTGATATATACACTAGTTGTGATACGATTAAGCGAAAAGTTAGTAATAATCGGTTATTTTATTGCAATAAACGATTAAATTGTTGTATTGTTATCGTATATTTAAGGAAATTCACAAGGTGTACTAATGTTGTAAGTTGTAACAAAGTACGAGACCTACAATAGTACGTATGTGAACAACCTGTCGTATGTGTATGTACTGACATCTAAGAAACGTAAATTTTCAAACGTCAAATGTAAAAATAATAAATAATAAAAAATAAATAAATACCAAATAATTTCAATTGTACCAAAAATTATACAAATGTACCATTTCTTCCATCACTGTCCCTTAGTACGATTTAAAAACATATATCCAAACGTTATACTGTCGTACAATTCTTTTATATGGAAAATATCAACAAAAAATATACAACAGTTGTACAGCTTTAGTACGTACGACACTTACAACACTTAGGACACCCTTGTGAACACCCTAATTGTGTATTGTATTATTATTATTATTAATCGATTATTTCCAAAATAATTGTTAAAATATACATTACTAGAAAAATACACATAAAGCCGAAATATTCCAACAAATTATAAATTTTGACCTTCGCTTTGGGAAAATGAAATACAATTTTCTACTGGCAACAACTTTTCTAAAAACAAGGTTTAAAAAAAATAATTTTCAAAATCTTTTAAAAATTTAATTAAGTTGATTTGTGGTCTCACCATAAGTTGTTAGTCCATCGTTGAAGAAGTAAGGACTCAGCTCATACTAAAAGTGAACTATATGCGTTCTCAATATACCGAAAACGCGATGTGATGGACGCCTGGCAAGAGATGAAATCCCCAATTTTTCGGCATAATGGATTATTCGAATGAGCAAACATTTCCCTTATTTTTAGACTACTATTTCATACATATGACTGCATGACTGGCTTATAAATTGGAAAAAAAAATTTAATACATACAAGTGTCGATTAGCTAGTTTATGTTATGGAAATAATACCCACAGTACTTCTCGAACAAACATTTTATTTTGTTTTATCACTTAAGTGCCACTGAAGAAATTAGCAAATACGCATTTAATTGCAATACCATTTAATTTATTTTCCTTTTGTTGTTGTTGTTGTGTTTATGTATTATTTATACGATTCTGTAAAAATAGGACCATGAATATTTACACAAATATGATTCTTGCCACTGCCCTTAATTCCTGTTGTTGCTGTTAGTATTGTTATTTCCCCCTTGGTTAATAATTATGTTAATTTCGTAATGCAATCCAAGGATCCCTTACTAATTGTACAAAAATTGCTTTAATTAAAATACAAAAATGAAACGAAGAAATGTGTTTATTAAAAAATATAATTAAAATAAAAATGACTTCCATTGTGAGCCACCGCCAACACCATGCGCCGGATCGACGGTGCGATGCACATGCCAGTGAGTGTTGCATGTACAGCAGCAGCAGCACAGTTTGCAAATCTTGATAAGAACAACGACTGCTATATGATGTATAAACCGAATAAGAAACTTTTGTAATTAGCCAAAAAAATGTAACTGATTCCAAGGCGATATTGTACAAATGCAAAGCGTTGGGGAGGAAGCATTCGCAATAGCACAACATCGAAATAACGTAAACGTATCCCCGCATAATCCTTTGCCATGAAGGTTGCCAGAAGCGAGCAGCAACAACAACAACAGCAATAATGAGCATTGTGCAAGTAAGCGGGAGCGAATGGAATGCTTGCAACATGTGCTGTCAGCAAATGCCACCTGGCAAGGTTATAAAATGGCACAAACGTCTGTACGTTCGTACGTCGTTGGCCAACGAACAATAAGAAAACAATTTGCAACAGTGAGAAAATGACAACGTAACGGATAACGGGTAACTAATAAAATAATGAGTGTAATCAACAGCGGAAACGGAAGTGGAGACATACAGGCGGACATAACATACGGAAGCATAGACCGTCTACCGATGCCGCGATTAACGATGCCAACAGCACCAGCCGCACAGGAAGCGTTTAGCGCAATGCAGTCCCTCAAACGGGTACAACAGAAATCGCTTTTTGAACCGTTTGTTGGTAGATGCAAGCATTTATAACGGAATTAAATTAATTACAATCATTATCCACATTTCGCATGCACCTGTCGTTGGCTGCCTGTTCGCCGGTCTACATTCTTGTCTTGCCAACTGCAAAACGTAATTTAACTCGGCTGACTAACTGATTTTCCCTTTGTTTTTCCTGTTTTTTTTTGTTCTCTGTCGTGGATTAACTTTCTTACAGACTTACCGGCACCAGCAAGTACGTTTGCGTGCAGTTACTGCGAAAATGATGGGAGTTAATCGAAATTAAAAAGTTAACATTGCATTAACTTTGCACTGTAGGCAACACCATCAACGATTTAATATTGTTTGTTGTCAGTTAAACTTCAATGCAACATGTTTTCTTTCAGCTGGCTGTAGCGCATAAATGAAGTCACTGAAGTGTGCTGCGATCAATCATTTTCAGTGGGGTTAATCGATTAATCGGGGGGCAATAACCGATTTTTCTTTCGATTATCGACTATTTGTATAATTTGTACAAATAATTGTGAGACACTGGTAAGTCCCCTTTTCCACAGGCAAATTTTTATTTGGCAAATTCTGAGTTTGTAGGCGAGAGGGGTGCGAGGAAGAGAAACAAAACTTTGCCTGTTCAGAATTTGCGGTACACGCAAATTCTGCTTTGCTCTGTTCGTTGCAAACAATTTTGTTGACATTTCCTTTTTAACCTATTCGTTTTACTGACACACAGCCGGCTGACTCCATATCAAACGCGGATTTTGTACAATCCAAAATCTCTTTTATTAAATTATGTTTACACTCCTTGTCCATTATTGCACCGATTTTAAATTATGTATACACTTCTTCGAAAAATTCTTTAAAATGTAAACACTTTTGACGTTTCTTTCTTTCTTTTGTATTTTGATTCGCAAATTTGGCAAAGAAAAATTTGCTAGTGGAAAAGCAAGCGAAAATTTCAAAAGAGAAAACAAAAAATTTGCCAAATAACAATTTGCCTGTGGAAAAGGGGACTAATCATTTAAAATACGATAAGAGAAGTTGACTGGTAACCAGCGTTGCCATATTTGCAGATTTATCTTTTTTTTAGCTGTTTTCTGAAGCGCTAAACCAGCCTATTCTTTCATGAATCGTCGTTAATTTATCGATTACATTTTTCGGAAAACTTTTCACCGCTTTCCCTGCTTCAATCGCACCTTCTTTTATCCCAACTTTCTATACATGTACGTATAACTAATGGTGCCAACTGTACTGGATTTTCAAGTATTATACTTGATTTGAGCTCAAGATACTGCATGCAAAACGATACTGCGGGTGAATGCATGCATTTTATATTTCAAACAGTTTTTTCGTTTTTTTTTGTATTTGTCCAAGCCAATTCAGACTCTGGAGTAAATGAACTATTAAAGAAAACGATCATATTTGTGTATGAAAAATGTTCGGCTTAAGGCCGAGTTACTTGACCGTAATCGTAACCGTGACGTGTCAGCTGATACGTTCTCCTTATGTGAAACATGTACAAATGGTTACTTGGCCGTAATCGTAACGTAACGGATGAACCTGTAGAAAATAGATTTTTCTATCCGGCAAGTGACATTTAACAAACAGCTGATTTGTTTCTAGCAAAAAAAAACAGCAAGAAAGTAAAAGAAACAACTTTGTTAGAAAAATAATTAAATAAAAACACAAAAAAACTATAAAAATGGATAAATTGTTTCTTCACAACACTATCTTTCATTATTAATGATTTCAGTCACCGACTAACACTCGTTGCGATCGGTTGTGTCTTGCGTATTTAAACAAGAATACTTTTGCGTTTCCCGCTGTTTCTCTCATTCTCTCAAATTACTTTACTCATTATTCGGACTTATCGATCAGCCGTTACTCAGAAAAAAAAAAAAAAAAAAAAAAAAAAAACAAAATAGAATAGAAAAATAACAAAACAATTTTATAAAGTGGCGTGATTATGCCCCCCGGGCCCCCCAACCTTGGGGACAATCGCTTTGCTGGGCTTAGCGATAGTCCCAATAGGAAAAGAAAAAAAACATCTCGAGGGATTCCGATAGAATTCCCAGCTCTACCTAATCAAAAAATTACAGAAAATCCAAAATTCATCGTTATTTCAACACTGGATGAAAAAAAAACAATTTCTTCGTACTCATGCTTTGTTGTACATAAATCTCTCCAGCTCATCAGTAAAGAAATAATTAATATTTCAGTTTTGAGGGATGGCAATTTGCTTCTCTTAGTAAAAAACGAAACAATCGCAGACAAATTTCTAAAGATTAAAGAGCTACACGGTGTATGCCCAATAAAGGTGACCCTACACAGCACTCTTAACACATGCAAAGGAACTGCGTATGCTACATTAATTAAAGACCTACCAGAGAGCGAAATTATTGAAAACCTAAGGTCCCAAGGTGTATGTGATGTTTACAAATACAAAATTAAAATCGATGGCAAAGAAGAATACTCAGGCAAAATGTTATTCACCTTCGAATTGTATAAACCCCCCAAAACTATGGATGTAGTGTGGTTTACGGCCAAAATAAAGGAATACTACCCCAATCCAATGCGGTGCAAGTCATGTCAAATTCTTGGACACACTGCTAAGAGATGTAAGCGCAGTCCAATGTGCGTTAACTGTAACCTACCCCCTCATAATCCCGCCGAATGTACCAGAACTATGTGCGCTAATTGCTTGGATGAACATCCAGCCTCATTCAACGCTTGCCCCAAGTTCCAACAATCAAAAGAAATTCTAAAAATCAAAACCAAAAACAAATGTTCCATGAGAGAAGCACTGACTGAATACAAAAAACAAATCCCAACCATGAACTCATCGTCAATCTCGTATGCGTCAGTCACAGCATCCAATGCACTACCCGAACAAAACCCCCTCTCAGTCTCAAACAGTAAGCCCTCTGTACCACCAACTACCTCAAGTAAATCCTACAACACTAAAGCCAACACCGATTACCCCCAAAATACAACAAATTTAACTACCTCCAAATCAATCAATTTATCATCAACTCCAAGCCCAATATACCAAACTAAACCTGCCTCCCACCCACCAAGTACATCCAACGACACCAAATCCAACACCAAAACGCCCCAAAATACAACGAATTTAACAACATCGAAATCGATCAATTTAACATCAACACCAAACCCAGTATACCAAACCAAACCATCCTCAAACATATTAAAATCTGACAAACTACAATTACACTCCAAATCGAACATAAATGAAAACACAAACAATAACTTCAGCGAAACTACAAAAATCCCCCTACCTACCACGGCCATGGATACTTCTCCCATAGACAAAAAAACAAATTTAAATTCCTCTCTCTCATCATTATCAAATTCCGAAGAGGAACAACTATAGACATTCCCTTCTCTCAAATAATAGAAACTAAACAATACAACAAAACAATAGACACAAGTTTATCCAACCATACATATTTTATAACTGTTATTACTTATTATCTCGCGTAAATGACTTCGTTACTACAATGGAATATAAAGGGATATTACAATAACCTACATGAATTACAACTTATTCTCAGAGAACACTCGCCTGCTGTCATATCTCTTCAAGAGACACACGTTCCCTTTAACTCAATGCCCAATAATCTACGAAACTATCAGTCATATTTTTACAATGCGTCCCACAACACAACATGCAAACAAGGTGTTGCCATACTTGTGCGAAATGATATAACCCATTGTACTATAGACCTCTCCTCCAATTTACAGGCAATTGCTGCAAAACTAAACATAGGTTTCAATATAACTATTATCTGCTTATACATACCTCCAGATCAAACATTTTCTTCGGCTGACATTAACTCTATTATTAATCAGGTAACCGCGCCCTACATTATTTTGGGGGATGTTAACTCCTGGAGTACGTTATGGGGGTCCCAACACACCAACGCCAGAGGAAAAATCATTGAGAAATGTATATACGAATCTGATCTTATGGTACTTAATGACGGGTCGCCCACCCACTTCTCAACCCACCAGAGTTTTACCAACATTGACGTCTCACTGTGCTCCGCAGACATTGCTCCTCGGTGTCGCTGGACTTTATTTGATGATCTTTATAGTAGTGACCACTACCCAATCATGACTTATATCGATACAACAACACCAAAAAGTAAACCCAGAGCGAGATTCAACACTGAAAAAGCAGATTGGGATAAATTTAAGATAATATGCTCGTCCACATCGGAAAAGTACAACGTATCTACAAACGTCAACTGCGAAGCTGCTAAAATACAAAAAATAATCCTCACATCTGCCCACTTTTCTATCCCAGTTACTAATTTCTCAACGGACGGTTGGAAAACTACTCCGTGGTGGAACCCTAACCTTCAACAACTAAGGACCGATAAACAAAGAGCCTGGCATACATTTAAAAGACATCCGTCTACAGAAAATTTATTAATATATAAGAAAAACAATGCAGCTTTCCGATATGAGTCAAAAACTGCAAAAAGAAAAAGTTTTGAAAAATTCACTTCTTCAATAAATGAGAAATCTACCCCTAAAAAAGTGTGGTCCCGTATCAGAGCACTTAATGGCTCTTATGATAAACAAATAATCCATTTCATTAAATCCGACAGCGGGGTCATAACTTGTCCCTCCGAAATAGCACAATCGTTTGCCCAACATTGGTCCAGTGTCTCAAATAATAATAACTTTTCTACAGACTTTGTCACAACCAAACAAAATGCCCTTGAAAGCCACCAAAGCTTTATCAATCGATTATCAACTTCCGCAAAAATAATAGAAGCAAAAATTACCAGTTGTGAATTTGACCATGTATTGATTAAAACCAAAGGCAAAACACCGGGATTTGATCGCATAACATACGCAATCATTAAAAATGTTCCGAATACCCTTAAATACCGGCTGATCCACTTGTACAACAACATCTTTGATACCCAAACCATTCCTCAAAGTTGGAAAACAGCCATTGTAATTCCAATACATAAACCAAATAAAGATAGAAATTCCATAAACGGGTATAGGCCCATTTCTCTCATATCCTGCCTTAGCAAAATTATGGAAAAAGTAATTTCGAAAAGAATAATGTGGTTTGCTCTCAAAAACAAATTCATCAGCCATAACCAGACTGCTTTCAAACAAGGTCAAGGGACAATTGACTCCTTATTGCATTTCGACGACTTCACATCCAACGCCCTTGCATGCAGAAACCACGTCTCAGTCATGGCTATCGATTTCGAAAAAGCATTCGACCGAATAGGAGCCCATGTCGTACTTGAACAACTCCGGAAATGGAAAATAGGCCCCAAAATATATGGATTTGTTAAAAATTTTTTAATTAACAGGAAAATTCGCGTTAGAGTTAACAACACCGATTCAAGCATTCTACCTGTATACAATGGGGTCCCACAAGGATCACCTTTGTCTGTTACTTTATTCACAATAGCGTTCGAAAATGTCAGCCGAATTCTATCGAAATACAATAAAATGGAACACTGTATGTATGCAGACGATGTTTTTGTATTTTCAAAAAACGGAGCCTTAGATCAGGTTGTCTCAACTTTCAGAAACATTTTAAGCCAACTATCAGAATGGTCACTCATTTCAGGAGCCAAAATATCCTTTGAGAAATGTGCAACTCTCCATATATGCAGAAAAAGAAACTGCGCAATGCCTCGTCTAACCTTTGGCCACTGTAACATACCTGATGTTAACAGTCTAAAGATATTGGGTATACATTTTGACAGCAGATACACCTTCCGCCAACACTGTCAGTACATTCGTAACAATATTTCCATCCGCCTCAACATTATAAAGTACCTTTCCTCCAAACGCAGCTCAGTCAACCCAGAGACACTGATCAGAATAACACGTTCACTCATTCTTTCTAAAATTGATTACGGCCTTGGAATCTTCGGAAAATGTTGTAAAAGCAATCTGAAACTAATGCAAGCACCATATCACGCAGCAGCTAAAAGGTGTTTACGTGCATTTACCACAACACCTACAAAAAATATACTGATCGAAACTGGGCTTCCTTCTATAGACGAAAGAGTCAACTCAACCTTCCTGCATCTAGTCCCAAAAATATATAACAGCCCCAATTGCATAATCCACACAGACACTGCAAAAGCGATAAAACGTAAAAGAATCCCTAGGATAAAATCTACTATATATCGATGCGTGGAATTTGTCAAAGAAAATAAAATACTAATCAGTAATAATAGCCATCGTACATCCTTTTTTCCACCTTGGCGTCTGGAAAAGTCAACCTTTATTCTTGATTTGTCGCATTATTCGAAAGCCGACACAAGTATTGAAGTATATCAAACGTTATTCAACAAAACCAAAATCGATCTATCAAATTGGATCTTTCTATACACAGACGGATCTAAGCTCCATCATGGGACGTCTTTCGCCATTGTATCCGATCAACACAATATCATCCAACATGGTCTACTGGAGGAACATTGCAGTATATTCACTGCAGAGGCTTTGGCAATACAATTATCCATCCTATATGCAACAAAAAATAGGGGGAAATTCGTTATCTGCACCGATAGCCTTAGTACAGTCAAATCAATTCTCTCACCACATACCAATAGCTTCTTAGTACGCCAAATAAGAGATTATTTAATTCGTTTTAGCAAAAAAATAAAAGTCATGTGGATCCCTGGACATGTAGGCATAGCTGGTAACGAGTGTGCCGACCACACAGCGAAGGAAGCAATACGCTCCCCCGTAATGCACTTTAAAACATACGAAAAAAACGACACCAGACACATAATACACAAACTGTTGGAAGCTGAAAAATCACAAAACTGGATCCAATACAATCATTTTTACAAAAAAGTAAACCCCGCAGGAACAAGCCCTACTTTCCCTCCAACTGTAACCACAACGAAAATCACAAACTTCATCAGACTAAGACTTGGGCACACAAAGTTAACACATAGTTTTTTGCTACTGGGATCCAACAACGCAACATGTTCTTTCTGCAATGCATCCCCAACTTCAGTAGAACACATACTTGACCACTGTCCAACTTTTCGCTACCAAAGATCTACCGTTTTTGGAAATGTCTACCCGTCAAAAATTCTCGGAGAACCCTCTACAAACAACATTAACAATATTAACGACTACCTTCAACAATGTTGTTTAAATAACCTTTTATAATATTGTAACACCATCAAATATAAGTTAAAAAAAAGAGCCGAAGGCCTCGTAGCCAGTGCTCTCTTCTTAGATTGTATTGTAATTTATTATAATATAATTTTTACAAATAAATAAATAAATAAATATTAATGATTTTTTTACGTTTTTATCAAAACAAACAGACAAATTATTTTGTTTGTTTACATACAACATATGGTACTTCACGTATCTTGGGTAACCACCACTACATCAACGTTCCGGTTAGGATTACGTTTACGTTCCGGCAACGGTCAAGTAATTAGGCCTTTAGAGCCACCGCCGACCATTTTTTGCCTAGCCGCCGCCGCCGACTTTTTTGCATCGACTTGGACCTCTTTTTAACACTAACGAGGCACATTGACAGCTGTCAGAAAAAGATTTCATTCGTTCGCGCTTCGCTTATGATTAAGTTCAATTTCTTTCAATCTCCAAGTTGGTTCTCTTGGTGCTCTTTTGCAAGTCAAATGTAACATGGATTGGGCTTGTAACGATTTCTTTAAATTTTTGGAAACTCGCTCAGATTTGCTGCGAAAAATCTCCTCAGAAGACAAATATGATTTTAAAAAACCGAAGCAACTTCATGATAGTCCCATGTCAGTTCAATTTAAGGATTCGAAATCGCACTAATTCAGTTTTTGTTATTTTCACTTTTTCAAAAAGCATTAAAAATTTCACTCAAATAAATATACTGCATTTTTGTGTTTTGATACTGCATTCTACTTAATTTTTAGGGGTTCTAATACAAAATATACTGCATTTCACTCAGGTACAGTTGGCACCATTGCGTATAACCAACATCAGTATTTAGGTTTACTATTTTTCAGCAAAAAGCTTCTCTGCTAATCTAACTAAACTTCGTATTTTTGCTGGGATCACTTAATATGGAAATGCTGTAATGGGGCATTACAGTTTCGCACAAAGAAGTGTACAGATTATGTTTACTCGCAAAGGAATGAGATTATTAATTACATTAATTAAATATGCCGTTTGTTCAGTTATGTACCATGCGATAACAAATAATTAAAGATACACAGCAACACAAAAATGAATCAAATGGAATTAATTTTCCGACAAAATAGATTTTCATCAGGAAAATTACTAAAATGCTCCTGTATTCAGGTAATCCAGCACACTTCCAAGAAGAGATGAGAGATGACAAATTGGTCAATGGAGTTGGGCTAATTGAAAACATGAATGGAGCTTGTGCATATTACTGTTGTGTTTGCAAATGCGAAAGATATTAAAAAGCAACATATTTTTTTCCAAAAAAACCAAACAATTTTGTATAAATAATGTAATAATCGTATATAGTCTACACCACGGAGTAAGAGAGAAGGTATAGAGTACTTGGCATGGATTATATTAGTTTGTATTTTTCAAAAGGTCAGCTTAGTTTAAATCACATTTAAGAACATTTTATTTCGTTTGAAGGTCCCGTGAGTCGGGGGTTCGTTTGTGGACACAGTTGTGGTAGCTCATAAAATATCGTGGACAACTTCAGTATTTGTCGATGCGATGCGAGTCGAATTTTTTCGATCAAAATAAAGTAAGAGATCGTCTCCCACCAACACCCAATTATACCAAAGTACTTTTTGAAGTGGTAAGAGGTAGTATTGCAGAGAACCAATACAAATTGTATGGTCGCAGGGCTCAGCATTTTGGCGTCAGCAGAACATGGTCCAGTCCATTCTCAAGGATGATTTGTATTTGTTTCCGTAAAAAGTGCAATTGACTCAAATAACATTGCTCTGTACACGGCCAAAATGCAGGAACAGTTTTACGATAGGATTAGTGAAAATGTCTGTGTATGTGTCATAACGACACTGACGATACATGAAAAACAAAATCAACATGTGACATGGCCGGCGCTTTTGTGACCGATTTCATTCCATTCTCTCTGGCGTCGTGAACACGCAAATGTATCTCTTTTTGGAGAGCGAAGAACCCACATGAGATTCCTGACGAACCATGATAAAAAAAGTGGCCTCCGGTGCAAAATAAACTGGAGCGTTTTCTTCACAAACAGTGATATAGTCGATGGGAATACGACATCGTTGGCTGTTGGTTCATTATGCCTGAAAAATGTTTGGTTTTAAAAAAACTTTTAATGATCTCGAACTCGACTAACAGAAACAAAAATATTTCAAAAAGTCATAATGCGAACAGAAATTCACAGGATGACTGATGTCAAATAAAAGTGGCCTGTCAAACAAAGTTGACATGGCCACAAACACATCCAGATTTCTCTTTTCTGGACCTTTTAGTGGGTTTGGTTTTCTAAATCACGTCTCAACCCATTGATGAGCTCAAGGAAAATATTTATGGCGAACTCATAGATCATTTGAAAACGGTAATGGAAAACGTAGCAAAATTGAGACATTTTGAAGTGATCAATATAGCAGGTCACTTGATGGATGATGTATTCCGAAAGTAGTCCAAATATAAAAAATAAAGAACCAAATTAAATAAAAATATCTCATGTAGGGGCTTCGGTTGTTTTCTTGAAGTCATTTAAACTTCACATAGCCACATATAATATGGAGCTATGTCAAAACAATTTTTTTTTAAACCGGAAAAATAAGTACCATCAAAACTCTTTATAACGAATTCCCAAGGACTGGATATTTACTTCGCTATGAAGAAAATTCGCTATATAAATAATGGAGATTAAAAACGCTTCGATCTTGAAGTTACAGTCGCAAAAATGTTTCGTTTTAAGCAGATACTCGCTATAGGGAAATTCCTTATATGGAGATCATAATACACCCAAAGTAGAACCAAAACACAGTGTTCTTATAATTACTTTGCAATAAAGAAAACTTCGTTATATAGGGGTTCGTTATGAAGAGTTTTGACTGTATTACCAAATACCATTTTTTTTTTTTTTTGACAAATTGACAAGTCGATATTCAAAAAAGGATTCCCATTATTTATAGAACACGACTTTATTTGTAGCGCATTCCTTCAAGACATTGTTGATGGTTTCTAGATTTAACAATCCTACTAAAACCAAAAATCTATGGATAACCAGCGAACAACAGAATAAAAAGTCGTGGTAATATCTTTGATTACTAGGTCTGACCAGAGACTTAAATCTGGTATCATGGGTGGTCAAGAGACCCCCGAATTTGATCCGGCTGGGTGCTGCATCTGGTCGAGTTTTATACACAAATCGAGGGACCTAGATGGTGTTCATCCTGTTTAGCCTAAAGCGGTACCGTTGAGAAATTTTAAAAAGTCGCACAAAAAGGTGATTTTTTGAATAACGCACATTTGTCATAAATTTATTTTTATTTACAAAAAACATTTAAATTTAAAAATGACAAAAGATATCTTAAAAATAAAAAACAGCTCAGTTCTGTAAAAGTCGATTTTCTCAACTTTTTCGTAATCAAAAGTCGACTTCAATTTTCACCATTTTTGTAGCAAAAAGTCATTTTCGTGAGTCGACTTATACAACCCTACGCTGGACAGGCATACGGAAATTTAGGGTTGTGTAAGGTCCCAAAAAATTTAAAAAGTTGCAAAAAAGGAGATTTTCTAAAAAGGGGCAGCAAAAGTCGCAAGGCTTAAAAAAAAGGATCAAATTGCCACTTTAGTCGCACAACGGTAACGCTGACTGGCCGCCGCAGTTTAACGTGCCCTTGAACGATAGCTTACCATGGTTCTGTCGTTCACGGTAATAATCATGTAAAACTCATGGCTCTCGGCTGGGGCAGTAACATTTTCTCATTATACACCGTACGATGACGGGGTCCGCGGGTTTTTTCCACTAGCATGCCGGTCGCACGAACTTGCGTTCAGCAGAAGCGATGAGTTCATTTCGGCCAAAACTTCGTTTCAATAAACGCACTGTCACTGTCAAAATTACCGGAACCTGGGATTGATTTAAGGAAAATTAAGATTCACTTGATATCAGAATATTCTTGTTATAAGAACATTAAATTCCTAATAGGATTAGTTCGAAATAAATTTAAAGACAGTTTTCTCTGTCAATAGTTCAACGAATTTTTTTCTCTTACCTCACTTCAAATTGGACTTAGTTTTCCTAAAAATATTTAAATACACTGAAATACATCGGCAGCCATTTTTAAGGATTTCTCCAACCGTTGGTTTATTATGTGCTGTAGTTTGCCGTAATTAAACGAGAACTACTGTTTACGAGCGCATTGTCCGAAAAACAACAAGCAGTAAAGCAAACAAATCTTTTTTTTTTCAATAAATCAAGTATTTTATTCCTATTATAAGATTTTTCGTACTTGATTTTAAAACTATCCCATTTATACTTGTTTTAAGAATAACTAACAACGAACCGTACTTACTTTTAAGTACGAATTTCATTGAAATTAAGAATATTCGGCTTGAATTTAGAGTGTAATTTTTCTGTCTATGTTCGAATGGGCCCTGGAATTTCGGCTCAGACAGCATTCATAGTAAATTTGGCAAAAAAATTTTATTAATCGAAGGCTCATAAATTCCCCTACGGATGATTATACATTCTTATAGACAAGCGTTTGTCACGCATCCTGAACAAATTTAAAGAAGTTGTTATTTTTTTCTGTGTTATTTCCTCCCTTTCATTTCTGAAAACTATTTTTGTAAATAGTTTTGTTTGTATATAGAAAATTTCTTCCTTCCCATGCACGGCGCGTATTTCGTAAGGTTTAGCCAGAGATAGAGAAATAAAAAAATTCCAAAAATGTCCAATTCGTATTCAGCGCACCAACATTAACTTCGCAAATTTCAAAATCTGATAACATTCTATTGTATTCAAGTTTTTTTTTTGTCTTGTGGAATATCTTTCAGCGCCAACGTGATATCATCTCTGGTGGCCTTTCAAGTAACCAACACAGCGAATACAGATTTAAAAAGGCAACCATGTACAAATTACGACACCACAAAATCCCCCTAACCCCCCAAAAAAAACGAATGCACGAATTTCATATTAAAAAAAAAAAAAAAAAGTTCGTACAACATTTGAGGCAGAAGTTCGTGGTCTAGAGATGAATAAGAAAAAGAAGACAGGCATGTGTATGAATGGAAGAAGTCTACTTAAAAATGCATAACAGTTGAAAAATCATATAAACACAAATAAAATCGACAATTGGGCAAAACGGCATACAGTTGGCATGTAACATTACAATATACACTCGTGCACATTAGGGTGGCATTTGCTATGAACTCAAAGATTGTCCGACGAAATTTGATGCAGGTCAAATCAAAGACCAACAGCAAATTTAAATGAAATATGATAAATTGTACATTGCCCAATGTATTCCCAATGTTACCAATACCCATTGTGCTTCCGGCAATCCTAGAGAGTCGACAAAAATGACAACCTACTGTGCAAACATACATTTTTGCAATACAAATATGGGCGATATTACTATTCATACACACAAACGGCCATAATTTGTAACACATATTCACACACACACACACACATACTCAAAAAGAAAATTACAATTGTATGTAAAAACTCACTGGTGGTTTCATCGAGGAAATGGACGTGAGATGGGTTTTTAAAAATCCAAAACTCCAAAAAATCCACATGCTTACAGTCACATGTATATGTTTCAATTCACAAGTAAAAGAATGAGTAATTTCGCGTGTTATGAACACCCTACGAGTCGAAGTAACGGTGGGGTGTCCTGAGCACTTTTTTGTCATTTCAATTTTTTTAAATTGTAAATTTAATTTATTTTCGTTTTTTTTTATTTATTTCAAAGAAATTGCTTTTTTTTATTTATCCAAGATTTAAAATATCTTAGTGCAATATTTTTTAAAATTTATTTCAAAGAAATGGGACAGTTCGTTTTCGAGATATGACATTTTATGTATCAAAAAAAATTATTTTTAATTTTTTTCTTTTATATATCCAGGAAACCACAGTACGTTCATCAAAATTGTATAGCGGTTATTTATGAAAATGTACCCTTTTTGTTATTCTAGATTTTTTTAAAGAAAAAAAAACGAAAATAAATGTTTTCCGGCTTAATTTTGTCAATATTTCTGAAGCTGCCCTTCGGATTCAGATTAAATTAAGACGCAGATTTAGTACAATTTATCGATAATTTTTTCTTAAATTTATTTCCAAGAAATCGGGCAGTTTGTTCTGCTCGTCGGATTCAGATTAAATTGAGACGCAGATTTAGTATAATTTAGCGATAATTTTTTTAAAATTTATTTCCAAGAAATCGGGCAGTTTGTTCTGCTCTTCGGATTCAGATTAAATTGAGACGCAGATTTAGTAAAATTTAGCGATAATTTTTTTAAAATTTATTTCCAAGAAATCGGTCAGTTTGTTCTCAAGTTATGGCAATTTATGTCGCAGAAAATTACATTTAAAAAAAAAACTAATTTCGTTCTCAACTACTAAACAAATCAGATTTGTATAGTAGTTAGTATTTTTTTGCATAGTTTTAATGAGTTATTTTAATAGAGGCCAAAAGTAAATTCGATTATGACCCACTACCTGGTGAATGTGGGACTTTGCCGGTTGTGGCAACAAGGCCAGAGAGGAAACTGTTTGTCAGCTGTGTTCTGACCGGAAAGTAGAATAGATCTACCTGCACGAAACTTCCTTTAACTTTCGTGTACTGATGTGCCTACACGCTTTAAAAAAATGGTAATTTTAACAAATTTCAGCAAACAAGTTCGCATCAAACATATATATATTTTTCCATACCACAAACATTAACTTGTTTGTAGGTGATAAACATCGAATATGCAGTTTTGAGTCATTTTTTATTTTTTTCAATTTGTGAATTTCTATATAACAATCCATCTCATTCTCTCGGTATTGATATTATTTTAATGAGCGTAAATGCAAAAAAAAAGATTACGAAACCAGTTGCAAATACACACTTATTCCCACCCAAATGTTGTGCTTTGTTGAATTTAATAAGTTCGTTGTCTGTTTTTCCCAAACACGCTATTGCTTATACACAAATACGTAATATTAATAGCAAATGAGTTATATTTATATCCAAATAAGCTTTGTGTAGATAGAAATAAGCTTTACTTGCTACAAACACTAAACACGCGTTTTACTTGTGTGTAAACAAAAAAAAAGACGTATTTTTTAGCGTGTAGGCTAACAGATTCGACAACTACCTCGCACTTGGAACTGACACCCTCAACTAAGCCGGCTTTCATTTATCGCTACAATTCACGAGCAGTTGCAAGCATTTGTTTGCTTTCCTTTCCCTTCCTATCATTCAGGCGACAATGCGACTTTTGGAGTACTTTATAAGCTCGGCCTTGTTAGTCTTAAGCCGGGCTATTATTACTTTCACCTCTCCCTGAATAGAGTGTGAAATTCTACACCATCGTCATTGATTTCGGTTGATGGTTGATTTTGTCTTCCAGTCTTTTGTTTGGTATTTAACTCATTGATGACATTTTCAGAAGTCGTTTATATTTCCATAAACATCAGTCTCATTACATCCACTTAAATCTCTTTCTACTTATTTTTCATATTCTTCGAAATAAACACCAAACATAACCTGTATGAGACTGTGGAGTTTTTACACTCCTTATCACATTATTGTTATGATTCTTCGATTTCCTCGTTTTCGGATTTTGTCAGGGAGACCAGTATGTTTCGAAGTTTAAAGTCCGTTACCAAAGATTTTGATGTTAACTATAAAATGTTTACAATTAGCAGGAACCAGTTATTGTGGGATCACCTGATGGGCGACAAAAACCAGTGAGCAAATAATATATAGAATATTATTTGCAGAAGTATAACATATCAGGTATTGTAGGAAATACGGAAAGGAGAAAGATGTTCTCCATAAGACAATCGCGCAACGTTCTCGATTAAATATCACAAATGAAATACTTAACCATAATAAACAAACGGCTCCAATGAATCTACTCCCTCCACTAGGAATTATTACCGACATCTTTGTGATAGATGACTTCGTCCATTATCGCTGCTTTACACTTGCCGGCCACCAATGTGTCGCCTAAATGTATTCGCGACTTTGTTCTTAGTTTGATGTTGTCCTCGTTCAGTTGAGTAGGCTCTGCAAGCAATTTGTCAAAATCGGTTTCACTGTTTTTTTTTTCAATTTATTTTTAAATGATGTCAATATTATCAGCATGTGTGAGGAGTTACATAGTAAGTTGTCGCCCTCGGAGAGGTCATTTCTTACTTTTAATGAGGATCTGAGGTCGTAGGGACATCACACGATGGCATGAGTTCACATATGTCATGTACATACATATGTAATCAATCGCCAACCGATTGTGTAAGGATTTTCTTCTCATAAGCCTCTGCAGGCGAATTCTCTTGTGGTAATTTGCCCCGATTAGCAAATATCCTAATGATAATAAATTTGCAACCTCTGTGTTCTGTATTCAATTACTGCTACATGTACCATACTGGCTCAGTGTAGGGTACACATTTATCTCCTCCAAATATTATCAAAAGCACCGAGTACAACATCACAAAAACCACCACATTTTATGGAGTGTAAAATATATTAAAATTCAAAAAATGTATACGCCACAATGGACTGCTGCACAGCGTTGGGCATAATTCAGCCCTTTCGTTGCCACCGCACACTTAGCCTGACACACTTCCTCACTGCATGAAGGCCAGAAACAATGAGACTAAATGACGCCCTTTTGTATTGTAACAATTTATCACAAGACTTAATACAAATTTATGTTTTCAATCTCGTGCAATTTAAATTAATAACATTTTTATGCTAAATGTTCATCACACAACGCCATAGCATTTTGAAGTGGTGAACAAATATTAAACGGCCCAATGAAAGCGCCAACACACAGCTACAGCAATCATAAAAATAAATTGCTTTCACAATGATCAATGAAAATATTGGCCTGGCCAATATTATAAAAAATTGGCAAAATTATAATCATTTCAAATCTATTTGCCTCACTCTCATGCAAATACTGACACAAACACGGGTGCACATTGTAACCACAATTGCCATTTGCAATACTCTATCACTGTTATTATTGTGTGTTGATGTGCAACAAAAGGCACCAATACAATTGAATATTTCAAAAACACAGTCATGTGAAGCGCTCACAGACACACCCATAACACACACACGCAACCAACAAAAACATTCCAGAAAATATTCATTTGAAAATTATATACATTTATTGAACCGCAAATTCATAAATATCTGTACATACTCAGATGCACTACGAACGTATGTCGTATGATAAGTCAAGTTGTTCCCCTTCCTAAAATATGGAAATCAGAAAATATATTTAACTAGTAAGTTGTAATGCGCCTATGGCGCCCGTTAATTTGCTTGAGAAAGTATTTGTTACTTAATTTTAAAAATTTTGTAAAAAATATTTTGAGAAAACTATTTTGTAAAAAAAAATTTCGAAAAAAAATAAAATTGGGAAAAAAACATTTGTGGAAAAAAAATTTTGCTGAAAAAAAAAATTTTTGTTGAAAAACAAAATTTTGTTGGAAAAAAAAATTTTTGTGGAAAAAAAAAAAATTTTGTTGAAAAAAAAAATTTTTGTTGAAAAAAAAAATTTTTGTTGAAAAAAAAGTTTGCTGAAAAAAAAAATTTTTGTTGAAAAAAAAAATTTTTGTAAAAAAAAAAAAAAATTGTAAAAAAAAAATTTTGGAAAAAAAAAATTTTGGTAAAAAAAAATTTGGGGAAAACACAATTTCTGTACAAAAAAAAATATTATTTTTTTTATTATTATTATTTATAGAATTATTATAGAATGCCTATTTAAATTCCTACGTACTGCGTGACAGAGTCAGTGAATCAGGGAATCAGGGAATCAGTGAATCAGTGTCGAGGGTAAATATATATTAAGATAATAGTACCAAGTATATGATCAGAAGTAATAAAGTATCCACAGAAGTGAATTGCGGGATCGCCTTCGTCTTCTACCAAAAGGCTACAAAAATATCTAAGGACTCAGCAAGCAATTGGAAGATTGTTTTGTCAAAAATCATTTAACTAAGTCTTTTTCGAGTACTTATGATTAGAGTTGGGTATTTCCCGAGAAAATCCTAATCTCGAGATTCGGGATTTCCCGAAATAACGAAAATGTCAATTCTTGAGATGCGGGATTTCCCGAAATAACGAAAATTTCAGTCTCGAGAATTCTCGAAATATCGGGAAAATCTAAAATCAGTCTATAAGCAATGAATTTCATAAAATATTCTTTTTATTTATTTTGATTTAAGTGTAAATAATATAAAAAAAAGATTACTATTTCCATAATTTCAAAAAAAAAAATATTTTAATAGAAATAATTACAAAAAAGCAAAACAAAAATAATTCCAAATTATATTTATTAAAATAGGGGAAAAAAGTGATTAAAAACACTTTTTAAAAAACATAGACTGTTGATGACTTCGTCTGACAATCGCCCTGTTTTTGAAGATCACATTATCAGCCGCAGAGCTGATGTCGTTAGGCTACTGCATGGCCAGCCATTTGAATGAAATTATTTTCCATTATTAACCGGAAGGAAAAATTTGAGAAAATATCCAGTAGTTTTTTTTTATAGAATTTATAGAATTTTTTTCAGAAAAAAAAAACTTATTTGGCGGATCCTGTACAAAAGATCATTCAGGTGTTTAAAATCTGATTGTTTTGTGATCATTATAACTGGAGATTTGTCTTCATTATTGAAGCAAGAGTTTAGTAGAGAAACGTTGTGAAGTTTCGTTTATTATCAGTCGAATCGTAAAGGGAAGCGGTGCGGATCGAACCTAGCATTAAATTCAAACGAGGTGAACAAAGTTAAAAAGACTGGCTAAAAAAGATGCTGACAAACTATTATCTCTAAATTATAAACAAATAATTAATCAGAAGAAGGTGGAACAAAACCAAACAGAAAGTGAATGTACTTTTCATGATCACCAGTTTAGAGATTCATGAGACTTGTCTTGTTCTGATAGTGAAATAGTGAATGCGAAGGAAGTGAGTTTGATTTGTGCGAAGGACTGAATGAATGTTGAATGTTTTATATTATATTAAAGATTTTATTTTTTATACGGACTAATAAATGACTCGAAAAAGAGCCATAAATTATTAGAAATATGTCTAATAAATGACTAAAATGATTTTTTAAATATGACTCGAAACTGACCAGAAAAACGACATAAAAGACTCTCCACGAAGAGTACCATTTTCTCCCGACAAAGCAGTCTTTTATGATCAGAAAATGAGCTAATTTTATGCTTGTTTTAATCGCGCTGGGGAGTCATAAATGAGGAATCAACCAGAGCATAGCGCCTGTCGATTTACAGTCGGCCGCCGCCGACGATTTTTCGACTTGTGACGGCTCAAAATAAGCATTCGAAATGTGTTCAAACCACACTACTATTAATAATTCTTTATTTTTCCTGAGAACAATTTCTAAAGTGGGCAGAATGGTACATTAGTAGGGGAGGTACCAAAAGGGGTGTGTCTAAGGGTCCAATTTTGGAGAACTGAAGAGCTTTTATGTTCATAGCTTTACAAAATACGGAATTTGGGTAAGATCGGATACGGCAAAGTAATATTATTACACAATTTCTCAAGTGGGCGGAATGGTACATTTCCATGGTGGTACCAGAAGGAGCGTGGCCAAACTTCCAATATTTTCTCCAAGCCCCCGTCCGTATATGGGAGTTAAATTTCATTTCATTTCTGGTGTAGTTTGTGTATTTCTTGTACCGTTTAAAATGCGTAACTACTTGAATACTTCTTTCGACACTTCGCATTAGAGCTATCCCAGCGAGCATCTTCCTGATCAGAACATCAATAGTGTCCGATTAGTCGATATTAGGTTTGTACAAAAAGTCGACTTTCAAAAAGTCGTTGATTAATCGACTTTTTGCTAGAATCAAAATTCGACTAAAATTAATTTTGATTACGAAAAATAGAATTTGCATTAGTTTCAATAAAATTGTATTATTTTCAAGTAAAAAGTCAAAAAGTCGACAGAAATCGACTTGTAATTCACAAAAATTCGAAAAGACTAAAAAGACTATTTTAATTTTTGGAAAAGTCTAAAGACTAATTTATTTTTTGCAGTACTTTTGTCAAAAAAACAGCTATTCATGTTGTATGTGAAACTACCAGATACAGAATAGTTTTTCGCGTTTTCTGAAAATTGCAAAATTTTCAGTTGTGACATCTATATCAAATCGTATAGACCGATCTCTAAGAAAAATCGATATAAATCGAGTGACTGTATTACCGACACCAAGTGCAATAAGGTTCGCTATGAGTGCAGCGTGTCAGACCTATCGAACATATTGGAATTAACCACAGCCACGACTTTGCTTTCACCATTGCTCCAAAAGAAATGACGTGAGGTCTCCCGTAAATCTGACTCTATACACTCCATAATCGTTGATCCTTTCGCAATTGGACGAGAGGCTAAACATTGACAACTCTCCAACGTTAAGGGGAAATACCGGCACGCTACGTCACGTTGAAAAGAGTAGCCCTCGAATATCACCCAAATAGGGCAATGGCTTAAATACCAAGTTTTGTTCACGCTGGCATTAGCAGGAACTCTTTTAACTACACGTGTTTGGCAAAATTATCGGAGACATGGAACTGGATACGATTTGTATTGCTCTCAGGCAAAGACCAATTGTTTGCAGATATTTCAGCCACAGGGTTAGCTTTATCCACCAGGTCAGTGAATGTCTGGCCATCGTTAACGAGAGTTCGAATTGACGATACTGAATTGTCCCTTATCCATTTAATACGTGACCAAATGGTCTTACTTTCCCTGGAAGAAGAAAGATCTTTAGCACAAAGACGCTTTCGTGAAGAAGTTTTTCCGCCTAAGTACTCTGGGACACTTAGATCTTGCGTGCTCAATAGTGTAATTTTTATTTAAAAGCCAATTTCAGAAGCTCCTACAGTTTTTTTTTTTCCCATTTTATATGATTTAATACGTATGATTTGGAATCATTTGTTACTTGGGGCATTAACTGAATATTCAGCGACTGAGAAAATTCTGTAACGCCCGAAACTATAAAATGTGTTCATTTCTTTTTTTGGAAAAGAGCATGATACACATTATTAGCCGTTTATCTAAATTTTCTCAACACTAACCAATATATCGATGTAACGAATAAACTGAACATGTTGATTAGAATATCCGATCCCGAGATGGACGCCAATGTAGAGATAAATTTGTATATAAGCTGTCCTACACTTCCTAAGTTCGGGGACGGTCGCTCGTGTATGGCCGAAAATAAGGGCCCCTTGAATGGTGGTCAGGAGGTACAGGGAGTTTTGTTCACTACTTTGAGTTGGCAAAACTGTTTCACAACTTTGAGTTGATAACACTGCTTTATTAGGCAGTCGATTTAACAGTTTGGTTTGACATTTCATAATGGATTCAAACTCTTAAATTGTCCTCCATTTATGATAGTCACAATCGCCCATCAGACTAATTACAACTACCTGTCTGAATGGGAATGTAAAAAAGAAAGATTGTGGCATATGAAATGAAACTCCAAACTCCATAGATCAACAGAAAATTACTCTTTCCATATAGTCCCTACGGGAAATGCAGAGTCAATTAAACTGAATGTGACGCGTGAAAACATAACCTATCACAGAATTAGTTACGTATGGATAGGACGGTTCCAATTATTCCAAATATTTATTGATATAAATCCCAACGCAACATAAGATCCAGTTTTCCAAACGATCAGACTTATTGTTCAATTTAATTGCTTTAATTGTTATAAAGTCGGTGTCGAAAAAAGCGACATGGTAATAAACACAGATATTTCTCATAATTAACGTCACAAATAATATTTTCTATATTCGCTAATAATCGCGGCATTGAGATCTGTGATGGGTACAACTGAGACGTATTCTATGATGAATACTAACATGACACGTATGGTACGTGTCCTTTTTGATCAGTCCCGTGATATGTCTCATGGTATCTGAGCAATGTCAATTGACTCCCTCCAATGACAAAGCCATGTAAAAGTTACCGGTTATTTTCATATGTTTGGGTCGATACGGGGACCGATCCCTATCCATGAGAGACCTATCATTTGAGTGGTTCTGTAGCGGTCCAATTTAAGAAAATAGTAGTTTGAAACTTCATTTCTGAACTGTCTTTTCACAAGATCATTAATTGAAGCATTCCCGCGAATAAGCGAAAGTTTTTCGACAACTGTTTTTTTTGATGAATTCAAGTAATAATTCAAATATAATTCAAGTTAGGTTAGGTTGAGAAGAGGAGGCGGTTTTTCTCCGCCTCATGTCCTTAGACATACACCTAAGCCAGTATTCGGCTTGTTGTGCGCTCTAAACTGTACATAAAAAGGTCTTGAGAAGTTATTTTAAGAACTCTGTACTGTTGACATAATCTTTAATTGTTTTCCAGTCTGCGCCCCTGAGATGGGTCAAGTCTGTTAAAGTGTCATTTCCCAAGAAACGGGATCTATTGTTTGCGAACGCTGGGCAGTGACAGAGGAAATGCTCCAAAGTTTCGTCATCCTCTCCGCATGCCCTACATACTCTATTGGGTGGCATGTCATAACGTCTAAAGACATAATGTCTATAGACATAATGACACTCCAAAAGTGACATAATATCTATAGACATTACAGCACTTTTAAAAGTGACATAAAGTAAAAAAAAAAGTGTCACAAACTCTTTAGACATTGTAACACTTTTGGAAGATGTAGAAAGTGAAATGCTATATCGGAGGAGATGTATGGGGAGTTACGAAAAATTTGGTATATACAAAGTGAAATACTCGGCGCCGATTTTTTATTACCGTTACTTTTTTATATCTTTTTTCGCACCCCCTCCGCTTTAGTATTTCACTTTGTATATACCAAATTTTTCGTACTCCCCATACATCTCCTCCGATATAGCATTTCACTTTCTACATCCCAAATTATTTTTGTTTTAGATTACACCTTCTGGATTTTCAGTCAGCCAGGAACAAGTGCGCTGGAAGGTTTCAACTCGCAACTGTCGAGGAAACTGGAAAAGCACGGGCGCTTTTTCAAGTTCCTTGAGGGCATCCGTGAGGACTTTGCTCACTCAGTTTTTGGGGTGTCTTAAAATCTATAGGTATTATGTCACTTTCAAAAGTGCTGTAATGTCTATAGACATTATATCACTTTTGGAGTGTCATAATGTCTATAGACATTATGACCTTAGACGTTATGACATGCCACCACGCTATTGTCTACAACTCCTATTTTGTGTAGATGCGATTGTAAGCCTATGTGCCCTGTTAGAATGCCCATGATCTTACTAGTTTCTGTTTTGCTCAGTTTCAGCAATGTTTTGGTTTTATCCTCGTTTGGTTCACCCCACAAGATTCTTGTCGTTTTCCCAATAGTTTCACTATTCCATAGTGTGATATGGGCGTCTGCCGCCCATCTTTTTAGCTCAGAACGCGTAGCTCCGAATGGTTTCGCGTTCTCTAAATTTATTGTTTGCAACTCCCTGGCTCGTTGAGCCAAGGTATTGGCTTTCTCGTTTCCTCTTACCCCGTGATGACCAGGCACCCATATGAGGCGTATTGTGCCATGTCTGGAATAAGAGTTAATAGCCATTTTACAGTCTAAAACTGTCCTTGATTTAACCGTTTTAGTCGTTATTGCCTTGATAGCCAATTGGCTATCTGTAAAGATATTTACGTTTGTTGGTCTTGTGTTAGCGCTAAACCAGATCACACACTCTGTGATTGCTCGGATTTCCGCCTGTAGGACCGTGTTATGGTCTGGTAGGCGGAATAAAAGTTCGGTTTCCGGTTCTTCGATGTAAAGTCCCAGCCCCGTCCTTTCCCCTAGTTTCGAACCGTCTGTATAACCGCAGTTTCCAGTTGGTGTCTGCGCTAGGGTTCCATCAATCCAAGATTGTCTGTCTGGTATTAGGGTCTCACACTCAACAACTATTGACGTTTCGGGTATTCTATCGGGTGCTGATATTATGTCAGTTAAATTCCCTTCGACTACCTCAACTATTTTTTGATGATATGACCTGTGATCAGTTTCGATCCATTCGCCCATTGCTTTGAGTCTCATTGCTGTGAGGGCGGCTTTATATTTAATCTGTATTTCTATTGGTGGGACATTTAAGATAGTCTCTAAAGCCCTATTAGATGTGGTCCTCATTGCTCCGCTTATGCCGAGGCAACACATACGTTGGACCTTTTGTAATATTTTTATGTTGCACTTCTTTTCCATCGATGTCCACCATACTACTGATGCATAAGTTAGAACAGGTCTAATTACGCTTTTGTAGAGCCAGTGTGTCGTCGTTGGATTGAGGCCCCATTTTGAGCATATGGCTCTTCTACATAAAGACCATCATCTGTGAGCTTTGTTTGCTCGTTCTTCCATGTGGTACTTCCAATTTAGTTTTCTGTCCAAGATTACTCCTAAGTATTTAACCTTTTCTGATATTGAAATTGTTTTGTTAAGGAAAGATGGGTCTATATATGGACCAATCTTTGTTTTCCTTGTAAACAGACATATTTCAGTTTTGTCTGGGTTTACATTTAGACCTCTCGGTCGAGCCCAGTCATATGCAAGTTTTAGGGCAGTTTCGGCCCTTCTACAAAGTTGGTTTGGATTCTGGCCCCTCAGAACGTCGTCTGCATAGCAGACTGGTTTAAGGCATACGTCAGTTAGGATCCTCAGGAGACTGTTAATAGTGGTAACCCATAGGAGTGGTGATAAAATACCTCCTTGTGGTGTTCCCTGTGATACTTTGTCTCTTATAATTCAAGTAAATATTCAAATATATTTTTAATTTCGAATTGCCTCTCAAAGAACGTGAGTCCGATTTAAGTCCAGTAAAAATGATTAGTTTGGAAAATTATTAAAAATAACCACTAAAGACATCAAAGCAATATGTTTAGCAAAGAAGAAGATATAGTCGTTGGAACAAGAAAATTTAAACAAACAAAAATCAAACTTTGATCGAAGATATTTATAAACATATTTTTATCCACATAAACAATAATTCTCATTATCTTAAATATATCTAGCGTAATGTTTATCATCGACAATATTCCGTCACATAGTTTTTGACATAAATTATGTATCCATAAATTATCTTATTCATTGAGATCACAAATATTTTTATTTACTTTATTTTAATTTAAAGTTTTGTGACTCTAAAACAAATAGCCTTTTTCGATAATGAGGTTTTCCATGTGCTTGTTTGTGTTAGGATTAACAAAAAAAATCGGTGTTGGCCTAAAATTAAATTTTTTGCTAGATTCTTTGCCTTTATTTAAATGCCATACTTTTTTCTATATTTTTTTGAATAAAAGTATCATTATCATTATTTTAAACTGTTGTCAGCAGAATTTTGTTAGAGTTATCAGACAACCCTCGTGGTACATGTGGGCCATTCCCAAAGTCATACAGGACAACTCCAGATTTTACACTATTGAACAATTGCCGTTAATCCTCATTTAAAGCATAATTTAATAGATTAAAAAAATCCATATTAGTTAGAATTAAAGTCTACTGTTGAACAATCATTTAAAACAGACTGTTAACATTGCATTGATGTTAGCTCAGCCTTAAACAAAACGAAGTTAATCAGTTTGCCTAACATGTGGGTCGGGGCACACCAAAACAATAAATAAACCAAATGTTAGACATAACCGCTGTGATAATATAACATTTCATCGATTTACCACATTCGCATTGACAAAAATACCTAATGTACACACTTCATTTTCGAACGACGAATATATATCGACCACATTCATACTTATATTAATTTTCGACATGTGATTTATGCATGCATTGTAATTACATCTAACAGAAAAACCATCAATGGTATCATTTTACTGATTTGTTTTTAATAATAAACTTATTGATTTCAAACGGTTACAGTTATTGGCGAGCGGCAATAACAACAAAAATGGGAATGCGATGGTAAACCGACCATTTCAAAATTGCAGAAATGTGAAATTGTTAAAATTGTTACTAGGCTACTAATTCAGCATAACATGACTTTAAAGTCTTACACTGGCTACGAAATTTAAATAGCCGTCAATAAACATTGATACGACTGCTGTAGCAACTAAGTGGCTATTGTCTCCAGAAACAAAAATGGTTCGATTAGGTTTACATCAATGCACATACATATACATATATATTCAAAATTACTCCTTAGGAATTGTAAAATATATTTGTTGTTATTTACCAAATAAAATCTAGCATTATTTCTAAAAAGTGTGGTCTTCTGGCATTACGTTTTTGGCGACAGAGTCGGAAAAGAGACTCCAAATTTGTAAACTACTTAAGCGTTACGAAAAAAAAATGTTTTTTTAACTGAAACTTTAAAAAAAAACGATAACCATTTAAAAAAAATTATAAAAATCTGAGAACTGATAAAAATCTATTTTTTAAAAAATTTGACGTGATACAGACATTTCCACGAGTCTGCCTGCCAGAAATCAGCTCAATTGGATCACTGAAAATTCTGACGTGTACATGAAAATCGCCGATACACGTGTATTTTTATTTTTTCCCCTCTTTCCGAATATGTGCATTTGGTTCATAGGACAGAAAAAATCTATTTTTTGTAACACGGTGCTATGAGCAACAAATAAATAAATACATTTCTAATAGTCTTGTGTGCCTCAGCCAGTTCAACAAGTAAATGATCACCTGCGGTCTTTTGCCATACTTTCAGTTTTCTTTCCCCTTGTGCCACAGCGTTGCCACTTGTTTCCCATATATATACACTCTGTAGAGTTGCCTTCCTTACCTTTTGTCAGCCAATCAATTTGACGGTTGCTTGAGAAAATCGAAATAATTCAGTACATACTGTATGGTTTTAGCGATTTTTTAAAAATAACCGCCATCTCAACCCATGCTATAAATAACACAGTATACATTTAGGCGCATTCTGATTGCTAGCAGTGTTGCCCACTTTGCGAGTTTACAATTTATCATTTGTTTCCTAAATAAAAACCGCTTTTAAATAAATAAATAAAAATTGTTAAATTTTACTTTGAATCAGAAATGCAAACCATTTCAGGATTCAAATTGGTTCGGTTCAGTGGTTTAGAGCAGGTATGACCACTAGAGCGGCAGCCAGTTGTGTGGAAAAAAATAAAAGTTAAAATTTTAAGGAGTGCGGGTCGGAATATTTTGTATACTTGGTGTGAAGCGTCAAAACAGAAAATTTGAGTAAAATCAGAGAACGTTAACACGTGCCGCATTCCGGTCAAAGCCTGGGAAAATTTTTAATTTTTAGGTAAGAATTTGAATTATTTTTCAATGGATTTGTTTGTAATATTAGGTGTTATGATTAATTGGTAACAATTTGGGAACAATTGGACGATGTTAACAAGGGTTTCATAGACTTCAAATGTCTATGGAGGAAAATATCTTACTTTCGATCAAGTATGTGTGTTTTGTTAAGTTACAGCCACAAAGTATGCTGTGAGACTGGTGTAGTGTTATCATAGACAACAACAAATAACATCAGTCCATTGCTGATTAGAGAATGAAACAACCACATACTTTTAGCAACACGATTTTTTTTGTTTTTAATCCATGTAATTTTTCAGAAAAAGTACCCCCATGTTGGTAATTTTCAATTATTATTAACGGCATACCTTCCTCTTTATTATGAAATAAACATCCGATCATTTATCTCAAAAAATGCCATGTTTCTTTGAATACCAAAATAACTCCTTTTGTTGGAAAACCCTGTGGTATCCAACCACGGCTTTTTATATTATTTCGATTGGCTTTACGAAATAAATGCTCTCTCTCTATGGAGAATTCGTGAGGAATCAATTGTAAATAAGTAAAAAAAATTGATTTGGAAAACTTGTTACTCGTTCTTTGACCTTACTGTAAAGAACTTTTATATGCTGATTAAACGAATACAAGGTGACTTACGACAGCTGTTTGCGGCCATATTGTAAATTGGTCAGTCAGGAGGGTATATACCATTTGACACGGCTGAAAAGTGTAACACCTAGAAATATTCACATTAGAACCCAAGTGTCTTTGAACCAAATTCGATTCATGACTTTCTAAATCGTTTGAGCCATGTCCGTCTGTCTGTCCAGCTGGTACTCACGATAATTTTCGAAAGAGTTAAACAATCGTTTTGAAATTTGGCATGAGTTAATATTTTCCAAAAACTGCTTATCGGATTGCATATGGGCTGTACGTCCACACCCCTTCGGGTACCTCCCATACAAATCGTCTATTTCGCCCACTTTAGAAATCCTGTAATAATATCAATATGCCCAATGCGATCTTGCCCAAATTCTGTATTTAGTAAAGGTATAACTAGACAAAGTTTCGGACAAAAACTTGGAAGTCTGGCAACTCCTCTTCTGATATCTCCCATGCAAATGTACCATCCCTCCCCTTATAAACCGTGTAAAATTATCAATATGCCCAATGCGATCTTGCCCAAATTCTGTATTTGTTAAAGCTATATCAAGACAAAGTTTTGAACAAAAACATGGAACTCCCTGGCAACTCCCCTTCTGGTACTTACACACAATTTTTGAGAAAAAAGTCTATAATATTTTTCTATAACATGCGGTACTTTGAGGTTGCTATTATGGAATATGAGATTTTTTTTTACTGAGGGTGAGGGTATATATAAGTCGGTTTACCCGACTGCAACTTCTTCACTGTTTTTTTTTTTTAAATTGTCATTTTTAATTCTTGAATTCTTTGAACAAGAAAAAAGAAAAGCTGTTCGTCTGGGTTCCTAAAGAAATATCGTATTTTTATTCTATTAATAAATTTACTGAAATTTTATATTTATATTACTTCTAGATGTAAGCTAGTCTGTAAGGATAAATATAGCTAAGTGCCCGGTATTCGAGTTGGTAGCGTACTTGCCTATCAGCGTGGGGGTTGTGAGTTCGATTTCCACCAGAGGCTTTGGTCTGTCGCTGCAAAAATCTATCCAAATGATCTATATTACCAGGTTCACACTTGGACTCAAAATTATAATAGAAATGTATATTGTAATTATAAAATAAAAATAATAAATGTAGCTACGGATAGGCCAGTAGTGACTAGAGGCATACCAGTTTAGCTGGAATCTGTAAAATACTCCCGCTTGCCCATCTGCTCTACAGTCCTTGTTGCCCGGTACCCGGCTAAGGCGATGAATTGATGACAATCTGCGTTGTAAAGTGCTCAATTCAGAGATTTGTTGGTAATTTGTTAGAGAATATATTTAACGTAATATCTCAACCATTCTGTTACTTTTTTAATGAAAAAAATATTAAACACTACAGTGAACAGGTAGTCTCCGTACAATATTTAGCTCTAGATCTTTAAAGAGAAACATACATGACTACTGCGCAATCTTTGTTTGCATGTTTGATGGCTGTGAAATTTCAATAACAAAAAAGCACCGCATCCAATTATAAATGTCAGGTTAATTTAAAAATATTGTCCCTATTGTGTAATTAATAAACACATCCAAATGCTCAAAGCATTAATTTACAGTTGACTGTAATTCTCAATTAATGGCCATATTTTTCGCTCTTCACTAGATAAAATGTTCACTCGTTCTCTATTATATCAAACAAATTTCAAATTTCGGTCAATTTGTTATGGAACTAAAAACTCAGCTTAAATATTTTGTTGTTTTCGAGCAAATCTGGTATTGGAAATTAAAGTTCAAAATCGTCATAGCACACAAGGTGATCGAATCGTGTCGATGACAGTTGCAATATTTGGATGTGGCCATTTTTGGCAAGACCACTTGCTAGAATCTCCATTCCAACAAAAAAAGTGACGTAACGATGGATGCGAGAAGTGTGACACACTGTATAGAGTACAAGCTTTTCTTTATCATAAATCAGAAAAATATTCCTAAACAGAACACAAAACTACGACCGGCAAAAAGTCCAGCTCATGACAACAAAACGCGTATTATGTTTAGAACACAACGACGGTTCACGCGACCTAATTAAATATTTGTTTTACAATGCTGGGAGTAGAAAAAAAGTGTTGGAAAAAGCAAATCGCGTGTTTTTTGTCTTTGTACCTACAGATATTAGGGTGGCAGTTTATGTCTGTTTTTGTAATTGATAGGAAATAGTCGCATAGGATTTGGCCCCAAATCCGAATGACCACAATTGGCCGTCCAGCGTCATTTGAAATTATGCGTCCACAATGAAAGTCAGTAAACCACTTGTTTACCATTGAAATCGATGGTGCAGAGTCCCCATAGAATTTATCAAGCCTTTTTTTTGCAAAAAAATAATGTTTAATGTGGACTCGAAATTAACTTTTTTCCATTTTTAACTAAATCCACGACTTGTCAGTGTTGCATTTCATATAATTACGAGGGAAGTTGGAATTATTGATATGCCCTCGTACGTTAAGAAATTATCGAAAAGTAAATGTGTTCTGTCTAGTTAGTGCCTCTTAAAGCAAGTCTAGATTAGGTTGATTGGGTTGCCCGCTCGTGAGAGCAGAGGTTTGGTGGCGGGTAAGATTCTCTTCAGTTATATTCTGTATTCAGATTATACGCATCTGAATTCGAAGGTCGGTGGTTTCTACGGATTGATAACGGGCAACTCTTCCAATTCCAAAAAATAGATACATATATTCAACTGGATATTAAACTGCTTGACAATCCTGTTAGGGGATCCGATATTGTTGTGAGTGGGTGTTGGAATACAGACTTCACACCGCACAACTTCTCCGATGAAAGCCGGTACAGTGGTCCAATAGCCTGCCAGTTATGCCTGTCGCGGATGTGTGTGGAGGTATACCTAGTTTATTTCTCCCAAGGGTTTACCAATCGAATGGCAACGTATTATCGAGTCAACGAGTCTTGCTCCACAAGGTGTTCTAGTTCCAATAATTTTGTATCTGCTAGAAATGTCTGCCACCCTAATGTATATATTGTCAACCAAATTTATGAACATCAAGTAGACAGTCGTCAGTAAACTCGTTGTTAAATTCTGCCTGGTCGAATCGTATCTACCCTTCATTAAGTGTTTGGCATTGCTCGTACTTTGAACAGTTTTTTTTTTCTAAAATTTTAGAAAAATATTAGTCATGATTCGAATATACCACAAATCAGAAAACTTTGACCAAAGCACATAAATCGTTAATATTTAACTTTATTGTCGAATCATTGAAATTCACTTCAGTAATACGGCCAACAGTTTCTACAGATCAACCAAATTAGGTGGATATCGAACTTTTATGGCGAAACAGTCTTCTTATAATATTTACTTGACTTTGGATAATTAAGTAATAATCATGTATTGTAAAATATCAGGGAGATACGGAATTTTGCCAACTTCGTACCGACTTTTCTAAAAATGTTAATAACAAAATTATTTATTTTACGAAACAAAACATCAGAAACTCAAACACTTTTCCCTGAATGATTTGTTTGTGTG
Source organism: Hydrotaea cyrtoneurina (assembly GCA_958296145.1). Classification (NCBI taxonomy): domain Eukaryota; kingdom Metazoa; phylum Arthropoda; class Insecta; order Diptera; family Muscidae; genus Hydrotaea; species Hydrotaea cyrtoneurina. The sequence continues at coordinate 87,907,917 of OY282512.1, forward strand.
GGAATTGGCGGCAAATGGACTCCAACTGCGGCTGTCTACACAAGACAACGTCGTCTGTTGTCTTTTGGCATTTCCGTTGTTAACGTCGTCGGTTATCGATAACTGTTTGCATATATGTTATCGGTATTCTATGACGTTTGTATTGTGCTGAGATGACTATCGTCTCTGTTTCTGTCGTTAGCAATATTTTTGTTTCAATTTAATACAAAATTGGAAAATGGGAAAAATTTAAATAACAAATGTGAACCAATTTGAAAAACCTCTGGACGAGTTGGAGAAATTTCTACGGCATTCCGAGTCTCAGATATTATCTGGAAAAACGACTGGCGAAGACGGTCCCAAGTTAAAGTCATTCCCAATAATCAGCTGGTACGATCCCTAGGCAAAAAAAAGTAAATAAGGACTGAAATATTAGAGGAGAATTACCTAATCTTTTCAATAGTGTCAGATAAATCAGGCATTGTTCGTATGAGGTTTTTGTTTCAAAAAGTTTCTAATTCTAGCTGAAAATCAAGAGTCGGTTTTTGTTTATCTTTCATACAGATTCTAAGAAAATGCATTATTTTAATTATTTTTTTTTTTTTTTTAAAAAAGAGTTAATTTGAAAAATTGTATACGTTATATTTTGTTACCACTGATGTGTAGAAGTCATACAAAGTGTAGACCTCTCTAAATTGAATTTCTAGTTCCATAATTACACCGCGTTACACACATTCTGTCCTATGAACCAAATTTACTTTTACGGAAAGGGGATAAAAAATACACGTGTATCGGCAATTTTCATGTACACGTCAGAATTTTTCTGAGAATTGATAAAAATCTTTTTTTGTAAAAAATTTGACGTGATACAGACATTTCCACGAGTCTGCCTGCCAAAAATTGGATCGATTGGAACACTGAAAAAGGGTTAAAAATCGGTCCAAAGGCTTTCACACAGGCCACTACGAGCTTCAGACTTCAAACTTAAAAAAAAAGAAAATTCTGACGTGTACATGAAAATCGCCGATACACGTGTATTTTATTTTTTCCCCTCTTTCCGAATATGTGCATTTGGTTCATGGGACAGAAAAAAATCTATTTTTTGTAACACGGTGTTATGTTTCGGTACAGATTGCGTTGCCAATAATCTCTGGGAAGCCTGTGCAATTACCCGCTGGACATTATGAAATTTATCCGATGAAATGACATCCTATCATTTCTATAATATATTCGAACGTCTAGCTGATCACCAGCAGACATACACTCATAATTTCTATATCTATTTTAAATATAAAATAATTTATAAAAATTTAAATTGTATACGGGTACTACAGATACACCAACAGTTATAATAGTCCGTTAAATAATTAATAACTGTTGGTTGGCTCTAACCAGACTTGGCGAGAAGAGGGCATAAGTCTTAACTAAATTTCGAGTTAGTTTCTGGGGCGCTACAGAAGCCTTCTCTTCTTGACATTGATGACCTACCGGGATGTTGGTCAGCCGTTGAGTCATTTTTTTCTTTCGTACCACAGCATCTGGAGTTCTATTGATATTTCAGAAGATATAATCAGCCCTCTTACTGTACAATATCTGGCTAAAACTCGCTAATTATAATATTTACACACATACTTGCACTATTTTTTTTCTTTCTCAAAACCGTTCACTAACCGCTACGGTCTGTAAGTAAGAAACACTGTAGCGCTTTTACTTATCATATGTGACTTATTAACATGAGTCGGATTTTGTGCTATTCGTGTTTTCTTGTAATTTATAGTTTTTCTTATATTTGAAATTTTATGAAGAACACCTTTGACTATAAATATGACACACATACTTGTTCTGTATTCAGCTATCATTGCGTCACTTTTTATATTGACGAATACATACTGGTAAGTGGTCTTCCCAAAATGGATCGAGGGGTTGTCATCTCCAAATATTGCTCTGCTGCAATTGTCATCGTTGTGATTAGATCACTTTGACTGTTATTGTGATCGTAAAAAACGTTGGTCTTATTTTTTTTGTTTGCACGAAAATAAATAAATTATATTTAAACATACATGTGTATTTGTTTGTAATAATATTGCCAGAGTCATCGTAATCCATTAGATACCATTTTGATACTCGCTGGATAATGTGTTAAGCATCTGTTGTTGTTGAATTCTAGAAAACTGATTTCACAAATTGGATTTTAACTGGCCATGTTGTAACCTACATATTCCGACACTGAAAGGTACTTAAACAAATTATCGAGTTGGAGAAAAAATATTAAATTTGACAATATACAGGGTTTTCCCAACAAGAGAATGAAATTTGTTGACAAAAATTATCCGATGTTTATTTCATAATAAAGAGAAACGTATGATAGTTAATAATGAAGCATGAGCCATGTAAAACTTCTCTCTTAGCCGTTCGGAGCCGGCTTTAAACAGTAGGTCCCGGTCAGTGAGTATACAAATTATATCGTACACAGCTCACTGATTCGAGAGAAGTTCTCCGTCTGCTCCTTCATGGAATGTTATAAATTTCATATACATTTTGAAATAATGATCATTAAATTTTGTTTAAACTTCGCTTTAATGTGTTTTACTCAGAGTTTAAACGGTGTTTTAATCAGAGTTATAAACAAATTTAAGACCACGATTTTAAGAAAATGTGGAAATATCTTAAAAATAAATACATATCGCTCATTTACTTGAATAGTGGCATAACTCAAAATAGGATTTTTTCCGGAGAGCCGTTTAAAATAGTAAATTTCGTCGTACTTTCCAAATATAGAAAAAGAACTGCAGGCTATTTCAATAATATGGAGACCTGTCATATGAATCCATAATACTCAGTAGAACAAAAGCCAATTTTAATTAGAGATTTACTGCTTTTCCAAGACCAAAAATATATAAAGTGAATTTTGAATTATGCCACTATTCAAGTAAATGAGCGATATGTACTTGGATTAATGTGAATACTTCATTTTATTTGAATAATAATTGCATATGTGGAATACTGAGAAATTTTCATTTTTTATTTCCCTCTGATTTCCCTATTTTCTCAATTTGTGAATCTCTATATATCAATTCATCTTATTCTCTCGGTTACTGCTTTTATTATAAAGATCGTAGATACAAAAAAAGAATATGAAAACAGATGCAAATACACACTTATTCACACACAAATGTTGTACTTTGTTGAATTTAATAGGTTTATTTTCTGTTTTTCCCAAACACGCTATTGCTTATACACAAATATGAAATATTAATAGCAAATAAGTTATATTTATATCTAAATAAGCTTTGTGTAGAAGGAAATAAGCTTTACTTGCTACAAAGTCCAAACACGCGTTATACTTGTGTGTAAACATTTAAAAAAAGACAGATTTTTCAGAGTGTACATACACATGCAAGTCCTATGGTTTCAGCTTGTCTTAATTATGCTCTTTGCGACGCCAACAATTAAATTTCACGATTTTTTGATGCGTAAATATTTCAACGTAAAAATTTTACTGAAATGTTAAGATATTAAAAATAATATTAGCATTTTAATCAAATTTAAAATTATAAATGAGAGGAAGACAACACTAAGGCTGATCGTGGCAGAGTGAGAGAGACGCGTCTCTTCTATTTTTTTATTCACACTCTTTGGTCAATCTGAATATCCAGAGCGTTGTTAATGAGTTTCTTTCATTCTGCGGCACATTTAACGGAACAAAAGGGCGGCGCTGAGTAAAACACAACCACTTTGCGTTTATGATGTTTATTGAAATTTGCATACACACATACATACATGTGTTTATTTTTATCGGTTTCTTTTTTCACAATTCTTGCTATTTTACTCCCCTACACCGCATTTCGGGCATACTGAGAAAAATCGGACAGTTTGTGTCATTGTGAAATACGGACATACGTTCGTCATCTTTAAAAATGTTATTCGAATACAAGCAAATACTATCAGGGTTATTGTTGTTATCAAAATGGTGAGAAATGTTTTAATAACAGTCTCGTGACGTAATAACAAACAATGATTTATAATAAAATCAAAAGAACTTAAAAAAAAATGATGTTTATGTGGGATATTTTGCAGGGTGGTCCATCTATTTTTTAATATTTAGTCTGATAACGACAGGTCTTTCCATACAGAAAGTCAGCATCATATCTGCGAAGAACGAAGGAATCACTTTACGCTTCAACAATGTTTCCAGAGTTAGTGCTGTGTAGACCAAACAGTGCGTTTATTGAATGCTGTTTGTAAAAATTATGTTGATAACCCACAAAATAATTCACTGATCTTCCTTTTGGCAACATTAACAATAGGGACACCATCGTTCGGTAAGCGATCTGATCATGAATTGTATTTACCGGCGGGGGCTAAAACATGGAACCATAATATCTTCGAGAATATGACAAAACCTATCTCGAGATCGGCTAAATTTCCAATATTATAATCATATACATATATACTTATGTATATGTATACGTACATATTGAAAGAGCATTCTTATGTCTTATCAGCGTATTTCTAGATGCTACAGATAGAAGCCTTCAAGTCAACCTAAGTCTCGATTTTTATAATTTCATTTTCAAAAAATATATTAACGCAATTTTGACAGAATAACCTATGACAATGTGGGTTTCCCTATATTTTCAAAAAGACAAAACAACATAAAGGAGTATACGAGGGTTGCTATTACCATTCCATGTCCTGACAATACTAATTTTGGAATGTTCGACATTCATTTAGCATAACTTCACTCAGAACGTTTGGTAATTTTACCGCGAATTGTTTCGTTTACAGTGTGTCGGTCCAAAAATGGAATCAACCCGGATTATCAAGTCATCAAAAACCACGGTAAATCGCTGGTACCATGACTTCAGTCTCAGACGCTGTTCGCTCCAGAAAACATCGTCACGGGTCCAGAATCATGGATCTATGCATCTATGTATCGGGTTTTCAAGAGGAGCCAAATCAACAAAAGTGTTTTCGGTAAAACTGGACATGTGGCCAGTCGCTTTAGTAAAACGTAGGAATTCTGAGTGGTACACCACCATCTGTTTGCCCACAGTGTTCGACGAAATAAGGAAAATAATAAGAGATGACGAGATCTCACACTTCAGATGAAACTATCGCATATTTAAGCACTCAAGATGTTGAATTGATCCGACGTACAGCCCTGATTTGGCACCTAATGACTTCTTCATATTCCCTCACATCGAGAAAAAAAAGAACTGTGTGGCCAATGTTTTTCGACGCTAGAATCAGCTGTTAAAGCGTTTAGCATTGTTTTTGAGGTGCAAAAAAATAACCCTCTTATTTAATTAACTGTCTGTTTCCATAAAACGAATTTGTTAGTTCGTTACAAATCTTCCATATTGAAAGTGTTAAAAAATGGGTTTCAGACATTATTCAATTCTGGTTTTCAGGTATATGATTGATATCGACATTTGGAACACAATTCCAAAAGAATAAGCTGTCATTACTGATAAGAATCCATTATATTGCGCCTTAAATTTTTACAAATTGTAACGAACGAACAAATTCGTCTTATGGGAACAGCCTGTAATTTTTCCATATTTTACTTTAGTAGAAACAATTGACACAACATACGTTCCTAAATATTCGTTTAATTTTAACAAAAGGTTTTATCTGCTGTAAGATTCCCTTTTCTATCAAAATTGTTTTTGGCAAAACAATCAAGTAAATTCTTTTCCATTTTCTCGTTTTATCTGAAAAAAAAAAAAATATTTAAATTGGTAAATGAAGGTATTTATGTTGTCCTCTACATAAACAATAAACATTTGCCTAAATTAGGTTCCAGACGAATCTGCGACCCTACAAAGGTGTTCTTTCCTCCTGTAAAATTCAGATATAAAATCTGGGGGGGGGAGTCTATATATGGGTGTTTCCAAAGTAACGGTCGTTACCGATTTTCGGTGATTTTTTAAATAAAATTCCAACCTAAGAATATATGTCAGGAGGATTGCTTAATTTTGGACCTTCGAAAGTTCAAGCATCGGTAGCAGCCAAAAGAATTCATAAAAAATCTAATTTCAATACTATTTTTGACCATTAAAAAAGTAACTGTCGTTACTTTATAAATGTGCTGTTTTCAAATTTCGGAAACAAATATCATGTATTGTAAAATTTTGCACAGGATGTGTCAAGTAAAAAATCTCATTAAATTCTTTGTAATGTTTTCTTTAAGTAATAGGTTTATTTTCAAATCAAAGAAAATTAGTTCCCAAAAAAAAATGTTTTTAAAAAGTAACGGTCGTTACAATATAAAAAAATATACAATTTTTGAATTCATTTATTGTGGGTAACAAAAAAAACATATATTTTTGTTAGTATAAAGAAAATGTAAGTTCATCCTTCGGAAAATGACAGATACATTTGTTTTGTGTAATATTAGCGGAAAAATACATAACAAATAATAATTTTATTTTTGAGCTGTAAGGGGTCATTTTTTTGGAATTACCCATATATGGATGGAAAAAAATGCACAGAAAATTTCTCCGAGAAACCGTGGGTCTGAAATGAATACCAAGCCCGCTAAAAATCTATCCCATCAGTTTCTCAAGAGATACCAATATATTTTTTTTTTCTTTGAAGGAACTTCCACAATTCTCTTTGTTAGGTCGTCGTCGACATTTACGTGATCTGCTCTCAGGCTCTATGAGAACCATTACATGTGATTATTTTACCATCCTAGGAATTAACGGTGATCTTCACTCAAATCAATAGACAGTGTACGATATAATTTGTATGCTCACTGATTGGGACCTTCTGTTTACAGCCCGCTTTGAACCGTTAAACGGATTAAATAGAGAAGCTTTATATGGCTGCAGTTTCTAATCTCCTACATATAAAGTCGCGAGCAATTACATGGTTAAACCGCCGTCGGAAAATGCCTGATGTTCTTATCCACATTTTAACCTGGTTTTCTGGTGGAAAAATGTGGAAATAAGTGGCCACTTCCAATAGTTTATCATTAAGTCACATATCTTCCAATTAAAATGAGGAACAGATCATTAACACCGATGGGAGGATTTTCGCAAAGGACCAGATGGGGATAATGTATGATTTATAAAGAGAGCGGGAGTTACCACAAGTAAAATATTATAATTATTAAAGATAATTTACTGATAAATTTTTTAAAATTTATTCCAACAAAATCGGACGAGTCGTTTCTACTTTAGACATATAAGGCGTGTTTTCGTTACATTTTGGCTTAGGTAATCGCTTAATTTGTATGGAGAGCTAAGCGATATAAGCATGGATATAAATAATCGCTTAAGTTGCTAGAGCATTGCCAGCATAAAAATATCAATATGCCAATATTAAATGCTGCCAAGTGAACATTGGTATAATTTATTTTTAACTAATACAGAAGAAGAAAATAAATACAAAATTGTTTGGAAAATTATGGACGAATGATTAGATAATAGTTTATTTATAATTGTAATTGTAACATTTAAATATCATGAATATTTTTTCAGATTTTTATGAAAATGTATTAACATTTGTTCACAGCGTTCTCAGAATGCTGCCTAGTTTGTGTCAAATGAAAATATGACTAGTTTGGCGTATTCTTTGCAATTAAGCAAGCGATAATAGCTAGCTTGTAACGAAAACACGCCTATATTAGGCGTAGCTGGAAAAAAATTTCAGATGACAATTCAAATCCAAATAATCGCCCACTCCTGTCAACAGATATTAATTTGATTGGCCGGGAATGAGTCTGACAAAATATAATGCTTCACTATCGTTTTTTGATTACAAATAACAGACATTTTTACCAAATTACATTGTTCGATTTTGTGCAATTGCGTTATAGTTAATGCACAAGTTATTTTGCAATAAAGTCTACTAAAATATTTTTCGATAGTATTAACTTCGGGGTTATTTATATGAATAATTCAATTATCAAATCAAAGCCATACATTATCATAATCCAAAAGTTTATACTTTCGACTAAAAACATTGCAAATTAACTTGTGCGTTATCCCCTCCCAAATTTGCATCAACTCTAACGCAAATGCCCAAAATCGTGCTGAATTTATACTGAATTTAGGTGTATGAATATGGCAACACAGTCATAATCATTCACAATCGACTGTTATACTCAAAAGAAATGGCTGTTGTCAACTTGTTTGCTATTGTGTCGCAATAAAGTCAGCAAAGATGAGTCATTTTAGTAATTTCAGCAACCTTTCAAATAAATAGTGATTTTTCATTAACACCATACCTGCTAATCTTACACTCTTTCTTCTATTCATTTTATATCGCTGTAATGCCAACACAAATTAATGACAAACAATTGTGTCGAAACAGCTGTTTTCTAAATGCAGTTCACTAAATGCAGAAAAATGTCGTCTGTCAGCGAATTTTTAATTCGCATTAACGCTGTCATCTGTCTATGCCACTGCTGATTAAACATTTGGAAGTTCTCATCTATACTTAAATTGACTGGCTGACAAATGGTAGTTAAGGCAACTCTACATAGCAGATTTTCATAAATGCGAAACAAGTGGCAACGCTGTAGCACACAGTGCAATAAGAAAAATTATCCAACCTTTTGTGCCAAAACCAATAAGAAAAATTGCCCTAAGTTTTTATAAACATTTTAATTCAGTAAAAAGTCAGATATACTCATTTTTTATTGTGCAAAAAGGGGCGACAAGAAATTAGCAATTTGGCCTAATTTCATAAATGTTTATTGAAGGTATGAAAATGCATCCCAAAAACATGCAACAGGCCGGAATTATTTGGCTTGGTTCTTCCCAGTGTAAACTTGGGGCATATTTTCATTTCAGAGCTTGGTGTGTCATATCCAAATAGAGTTCATATGTAAAATTCCTAAATAAAACCGAAAAATTAAATGAAACTTTATTACACAATAATTCAAAAATATGAAATTAAGCCCCAAAAAAATATTTACTTTGGCGCCATTTTGGAATAAATCAATAAATGGCTAAGAATACACTTAACGTTGTGTCATAATTCTATCAGGCGAAAGTAATTTCAACCACGTTGACTAGTAAATCGCTCGAGGTCTTCCCCGTACAAATTTAATTTGTGACGACATTTTGTTTTCTTTCCCGGAACCATAGTTTAACGTCGTGTCCCTCCTCTCAGCACAAATTTTAGCTTTTTTTTTTTAATGAGCCGTCTATGTATTTAACCGATTTTTTTTATATAGGTATGCATTAGGCGCTTATATTCATTAAATGGGCTACAAATTTGGACATGACTGATTTGCCACTGTCATAATTTACAAAATAGCATACAATTTACATTCTGTCAACATTCAGGCTTAATGGTTGCCAGTTCCTGCCCAATGAAAAATCGTTCCATTTAAAAAAACGTCAAAAATATCTAGAAATTGTCAAGTATGGCAACTCTAATTCAATCAGTGACAGACACACAATTCTCTTTGACTCATCGGTTGCTTCAATTGGACAACAGCGAAGCGATCACTCTGTTTTATTATACTCTGTCAATTTTCTGTTCTCTCCACTCGAAGAGAAAAGTTTTATTAAAAACGACGCTCGGTATGAAATCCGAACACCATTTAGCATGATTGGTATTTGTATAGCGTACACAGAATATCGGCTCGACCGAACGTAGCACCTTTCATACTGAAATATTTAATTGTTGTATGTTGGCATGATGACGATGAGAATTCAGTTCACCTATTCTCTTATGCTCTTTGAATCCATTTCGTCGTCTCTTGTGTGTGCTTTCTTGTTTCTTTCTGCTGCTACAAGCAAAAGGCACACCGCCACCCCACCACTTGTTGGCATCGTGTTATCAACGTCGAGAAACGTCGACCATAAAGAACGACGAAAAAAAAAACAACCAACAGCACTCACCCATTCACTCATATTCACATTCATGCTCTGCCTTTGCTTCGTTAGTTTGCTCTCATTATCAGCCCAAGCAGTACGAATATCTCAGTGCAAGTATCTTTCTATCTGTTAATTGTACAAACGGTGGATCATTATTAGACGGCAGTATCTGAAAGTGCGTTCGTGCGTGTACATCTTGAAAGAAATCGACCAACCAAGCTGCCTATTCCACTTCGGAAATTGTGATCACACGTTGTATCGTTCTCGTTGTCGTTTTGTGAAAATTTCAAGTGCTGCAAGTGTTTTACGACCTTTGCCAAGTTCTTTGACGTCCGAAAGCAAAGTTTGATAAATTTCTTAATAAGAAAAGTAGTACTTCTGTATTCGGTGTAAAGCAAAGTTTTTAGTCCAACCAACATGAGGGAAATCGTTCACTTACAAGCTGGTCAATGCGGTAACCAAATTGGTTCTAAGGTTAGTAAACATTTTTTTCTTTTCACATTATTCAACGGGATTTTCGTCTGTCGGTATGTCAGTTTGTGTCCGGCGTTGCCGTGGTCTTTATCGGAGATTATGCTTTTGCGAGTGTACTTTTATGTATCCCTCTTCGTTGTTGCCATTCGTTGTTTCGATTTTCCCTAACCTCAATATTTAATTATAACACATGAGTACATTTGTGTTTTCCTCTTTTGCTTTGGTCGTTTTTATTTTATCAATAGAAAGCGTGCAATTTTCATGTTGTTAACTAACAACGCCCGCCATCGTTTCCCACACAAACGCTGTATCGTCATCGTGGTTGGGATTTTTCTTGTATGCATCTTCCCCCCTTTCCATGTCGCATTTTTGTTATTTGTGCCATTTTAGGTATATTCTTGAGTCTCTTTTGCCTATTAGAAAAGCTCTCTGATAAACCAAAAAGCGACCAAGGAGACATCTGCAACAATTTAACACGTGAAAGCTGTGCAAAGTTGAAAGAAACCACTCGGTACCTGGGTAACGAGTATTTAAATGATGAGTTTTCGTATGCTTCAACCAATCGAACTTGTTAGCGCAATGTAGGTTATGAATCAGCTGACGTGTATGATAATGGTAACCTAATGTGTTTAGACCTTATCTGCTGTATGGAAATATCGACATCTTCGCACAAATTCAGTGTAAAAGATATTGAGGATGGTAGAGTTGTATTTTTGCATAATTTTGGCGCCACATTTTTTGCACAGTTTTTGCGATATTGGAGAACACAAGGCTGACATTTATTTCTTTAGAATACAGTCGAGTCCATAAAGAAAGAAAAAACTCCTCAGTTTCTTTCAATTATCCGCAAGTTTCAATAAAATGCAAAAAAAAATGTATTTCAAAAATCATTTTATTCAAATTGTTCAATTTCAGAAACTACAAATTGAAAAGAAAGATCGTTTGTTTTTTTTTTAACAATGCTTAAACATTTTACATTTAATTCAGTTGCCAAACGATTTAGAGAAACGATATAAATTACTTAGCTTCAGTGTTGTCAACAAAAATTTATTTTAAAATATTAACCGAATTGCAATCTTGTTTAGTTCAACAGGATCTGATGAACTTCTGCAAGTTTTTAGGTGGGTTACCGATAATTTCCCGAATTACAGACTCATTATTATTAATAAAATTGTACAGAGTTTCATTAATTTTTTTAAAATTTTTACAGTGTAGCAAAAAGTATCAGAGAATTAACAATGATAAAATTTCGGTTAACAATTTCCATATAAATTGTAATAGATTTAGATTTTTGATATGCGATTTTGGTATTCGAATCTGTAGAAATGAATACGAAAAAGAAAACTACTATATTTTAATTGTCAGCGATTTTCTATAGAAATGCAATTCTATAAATAATGGACCATAACTAAATATTTTTCTCTTTTAGAAAGTATTAAAATAAATTTTAAAAAGAATTTCATTTTTAATAATAATAACAATTATCTACTGTTTTCTTTATTTGTTTTTCAACAAAAAGAATCGTATTCCTTTCTATATTAAAGAGTTAATTACAGTGTTCTCTATCCTTGCGTACACCTCTCATAAACGGACACTTTTTTCCGTACCAATCCGCTTCAGTCATCTTCAGAGTAGTAAATCTCATAAGCGGACACAATTCTCAGTCCCCTAGGTGTCCGCTTATGAGATTGTACTCTGTATGTAGAAATTTTTAGATTTCAAGTAAGTGTTTTGCTTGAAATGTATCTCTTAGTTTTTTCAATTTTCAAATTTAATTACATTTGAGATGTTTCCTTTGAGTCTACTCATGATTTACGAGGGATGACCAATATTTTTTCCTCCAAATTCCATTAATGCCAAAATGGTAGACCTCGTTAATTCGCAGCATACTTATGTTGGAGGTTCTTATCAGAATATGAAACTAGATTTATTCAATAATAATAGTACTAGTCTCAACGACTAGACCTAAACTCAGCTGCTTCTGATTGTGTCAACAGAAAAAAACTAAAACAAACGATTTTTCACTTGTCTATCAAAAATATGGCAGAAATTAATCCACTGCTAGTTTTAAATATCCCAGTAATACACCAGCAAATAAACTTTCCTCTTTTATATTGTATAGCTGATATTAATTTCCTTTTCTTTTAATATATTTTCATAAAAATCTAAAATACTTTTAAAAACTAATGTCCGTCTTGAATAAACACAAACATTTCAAAAAACATAACCCTTCGGTAGTTGTTGAGAGTGCCTGAACTACACAAATATCCGGTTACCAACACACAATAAGTTGTCGGCACTAGCCGGTCTCTCTCTCTCTCTCACACTCACACCTTGTTTTTCCAGCTGTAAATCATTCACGGCAAACTTTGAATTGATAGAGAATATCTGTTCCATTATTTCATTTAATATTTCTATACCTTTGGAATCCACAATTATATTATTGTTATTATAATGAATGGAATTACATTGTATGGTGAGAGCTGTACCTAAAATAATGCCGGCTGATGACTCACAAATACAATTGTATGACTGTTGTTTTTGTGTGTGCTTTCAACTGAGATTCTTACATAAGAGGCAATTACGGTATGCATGTATGCGTAAAAGGCGTTTTACACGGCTTCAACGAATTTTGTATACCATTCGTCGAATGACTCAGAAAGAAACATAATATCCGGAAAGCTTCGGAATTTACACATTACAAAAATGGGTATTCATTTTGTCTCCCAACCAATATTGTCAATTACAAATCTGACACTAGAAGTCAATTCAATCCATACTTCTACGGTATGTCAGAAAACTTATCATTACAAACGTTGTGGCAACATGCACGTTACCATCAGCCCATGGTGGAGGGTACAGCAATCAGCTGTTGTATCTTTTTGTATTTCTGCTTTACTGTATAAAGCGAACTGCGAGAATGTTCCATACGACGACCATAAGGAGAGCAAAGATGTGTCATGCGGTTTTGTTTACATTTTCGAAGCAATTGTCCGGTTGTCAAAATGGCACAAAAATAAGCAAACAAACATGTTCGTAGCCCAACAGAAATTGGGAATTCAGTACAAGAGAATAGATGAAGTACAAAAATAATTGTTTGGCTTATTTACTTTTTTTTAAGGAGCTGGTTAGCTTGGGTTCAACCAATGAAATGTGTAGTAAGTGCTGTATTTTCCACTATATTCGACTACATTTTACAAGACCATTTACCTTTCTCGTACGATACAAGTTTCATTACAATACACCCTACTGAGCGATTCGCTTCATCTTTTTTAGTCTATGGTCTTTTTGTCTGTCAACGTTGGATTTGTTCTGCTGTTTCGTATGTTGCTCTTTCCGTGCGTGTCAAAATGCTCGCCATATACCAAAGCCAAAGCTAACGTTAGTTCTCTCTCTTCTTCTATTACATTCCATGAGATACTCAACACACAGAGAGTACAAGTATGTGCATGTGAACAGCACTCAGCTATACCGGTTATGGTAGATGAGTTCATGTTGGGAGTGATTGGATTTAACAGTACTCTAGCACTCTTATTGAGCGGTTTCAAAGACGTTTCTCTTTCGCCACTCGTATCAAACATATTCGCGTCTGTCATTCCATGCTGCTTCTTAAGATGTTTTTCCACCTTAGTGATGAAACACAATGGGGACGTTTGTCGAATTAGGTCTTCTATAATTATTATACCGGAGAAAATAAACTGTTGTTTATTTATTCTCATTGAAGGTCATTGTCGTTTCTATTTTTAGAAATGGCATAAAGCTTTAATTTTCACTTTTATTTCGATTCCCACCCATTAGTGTGTGAGTATTAATTTCTCTCTAAAAAAGAATCGATAACATTCTTTAATGGACAATTAATTAAGCGGGAAATAAATTCCATAAAAGTGTTTGGTTGGTGAAATGTGAATTTGAAACATTGAAAACTATCTTAAGCTCCAAAATACTTTAGATATGCCTGTGAGAAATTTAATTAAAACGGACTGGCCTTTGAATAATGGGTATTTTTGTTATCAAAAATCGTTCAGTTAAATTTCATAGACTCGTAAATATATTGAAATATATTTGTGGACGGCCGTGGTGTGTTTGGTAGTGTGTGCGACTATCACACAGAAGAACCCGAATTCGAAACCGTGTAAGACCATCAAACATTTGTCAGCGGCTGATTCCACCTCGTAAATGTTGGCGACTTTACGAGTAAGAGAGTAATCTCTAAGCCATGAAAAACTTCTCTAGAAAGGCATTAGCCGTTCGGAGGCGGCTTTAAACAGTAGGTACCGGTCCGATTATATCGTACACAGCTCACTGATTCGAGAGAAGTTCCCCGTCTGTTCCTTCATGTAATGTTAAGGGAAATAAGTAAGTAAGTAAATATATTGAGGCCACCGCCCAAAGCTTTTCATTTCTTCTGCTAACTCTTTATTTGATGTGGTCTTATCCGTTCGCCCGTTATTAAAAATTCGATAATGCAAATTAAAATTTTACCCTGACAGACGACATTTTTCTGCCTTTAGGAAACTCCATTTAGAAGACAGCTGTTTCTACACAACTGTTTGTCAATAATTTTTTGGGATTTACATCGATATAAAATGAATAGAAGGAAGAAAGTGAGATTAGCAGGTATGGTTTTGAAGAAAAATCACTAATTATTTGAAAGGTTGCTGAAATTACTAAAATAACTCATCTTTACTGATTTTATTCCATTTTATTTCGACACAATAGCAAACAAGTTGACAACAGCTGATTTTACAACAGCCGTTTCTTGTGAGTCTAACAGTTGATTGTGAGTGATTATGACAGTATTGTCATATTGAAATACCTGATGATTTGGGACACGGACAATTGCAACGAACATTTTTTAATTTAAGTAACATCCAACAGTAACATGAAGTGTCAAGTCTAGCGTCCTTGTAAACATGTACAACTTGAACAATCGAATATTAGAAAATTTCCTGGTGAATCCAAATTCTAAGATGTCGCTGTATTTGAAGTCTATTTCCTTTCGCCAATTATTTCTGTGAATACCAAAACCCTACGATCAACTTAATAAATTACTGTAGAGGTATTGCACAGAAGTCAAACGAATTGTAGAAGTAAATAACGTCATTGTGAATGACAAAGTTTCAATGCCAAGAAATTACATCACGCAACCGAGATAAATACAAACAACAAATGCCATTTTGAATTATGATGTCTGATTTGATGTGTAATTATGTTCGGCTCCATACGTCCGCAGAACACGTCATAACCCAAAATTACCTTTACTTTTTATCTCTCGATTAAAAATACAATTAGTTTACCTGTATTTTTTTTTTTTTACCTCAAACGTGTACCTGTTTCAATGATAAGATAATTTTTTGTACTTGATACACACGAACAAACTATCGACATATATTTGTTTGATAAACATTATCTATGCCGGTAATAGCAGGACTCATTGTAAAGCCATGTTGACTAACATTAAAGCCTCGGAAAAATACTACATACCTATGTATTTTACAGATACAAAATATGTGGATTCTTGACTGTTCCGATCCATCAAAACCCCCAAAAACAACAGCTGATCAAGCCCAGAGCTAGCAAACCATAATAGTAGTCAACAACATATGTCGCTTATATTGACATATCATATTGCTATGCATATCACAAATGTGTGGTGCACAATCTGAAAGTTTGTCATCCCAATCAAATTTTTATTTTATAATAGGAGCGAATTTCGGGTATTACAAACAACAAAACATTCTAGTTCATGACTTAATTTAATTGCTTGTTTTTGTAAAGTGTTTTCAAATGGTGTTAGTCTCTTTGGCATGAAAGCCACCCGAACGATGAGATCATATCTGGGTAAAACGACAATAATAATAATATAACCGGAAAGCAGTGACAGAGAGTGTTAGTTTAAAGTTTACTATGGCACCGTATGGTAAATAATTATGCTTTGCATTCATTTCGTTAAACTTTCCGTTTATCATAATTACAAGGTGTTGCCATTTTAATATGATTTAAAAAAAAAATCAATCATTGTTTTTATAATTTTGAATTTTTAGTCAATTACACAAATTCTAAATTCAATTGCATAAATTGTAATTCTATGGTTGTTCCAAATACAAGTTTATTTTGTAAAAAAAACCAAAAAAAAAAAAATTAAATAAACCCTTCTCATATATTTTAATGTGGAATACGATTTTATTCATGTGCCTTATGTATGACCTTGTTTACGGATTATTTTTGCCTTTAGCTCACCAATGGCTTAACCGTTAACCGCTTAAAGGCTCTGCATTATTAATGGATCGGTCCTCCAGGCACAAAGTATAACGGAATGCGTTACCACCTGACCTTAGTGAAAGCCCAGATAACTTCGAGAGTCTTTAACAGTTTAGAAAGCGTTTTTTTTTTATAAATTCATTAATCGTATTTGAGTTATATGAAAATCTAGAGAACCAGTTTCTTAAAAAACCAAAATGTCGACTTATTTTGATTTGAATTTTTTAGCGTAGTGCAATTTTGTTTTTGGATACATTTCACTATTTTTTGTCCCCAAACCCGTTTCCGTTATAGAATTAAAAAAAATACTCTGATAAATAATGCTTAAATAAAACGTTCACGAGCAACATGGCTGATGTATTCAACCATAATTAACTAATAGTGACAATTTAATACGCTTTTATCTCAGTTATGTTAATTATGTACACTTAACAAAAACAAAACAAATCGCCTTTGGTAAAATTGGAAAAAAAATAGCAATGAGATAGGGCGACTTTAAACTTATTTTGTAGATTATTTATATAGTTCGATTGATAAAACCAGAAACCGTGCGATTGCGTAATTTTTGATTAATTTTAATCTACCCGTGCGTCGTTCAAACGTAATTTACAAATTCGTTTCAAAGGGAGTATAAGTTTACCAAGTCTTTAATAGGTTAATGTGCCCCTAAGAACTTACGATACTGAAAAAGGCCTGGTCTTTTTAAAGAGTCTTTGTTGGGCTTCGCTATTTCCAAATTTAAAAAAAAAATGACAAAGACGAATAAAATTAAAAAAAAAAAAAACCAAAATAGATCTGATTTAATTTCCACGCCATATATGATTTAGATCCAAATATATGTTGTTGCTATTGCCCAGTTCTTGACAGAGAAAATTAACAAATTGCTAAATTTCATTGCTCTCCATTAGAAGTTTTTGCCTTACGTTATTTTTCATGAGTAACATTTATGTTTTAAATTATTTTCAGTCTTTTAATAGTTTCTCGTCAGCTTTACTTCATCAAGGTTTTTGTTTTGATTAAAAAATCACAACATGTTTGATATTTTTGCACAATTTTCAGAAGCGAAATAGAAATGTTACAAACGTAATATATCATTCAAATGATAAGATTATTAAAATCAGGCGTAGGTTGTGGATAATAATGTGTAATAAATATTTCCAAAATAACATTTGTAAACAAGCTAAAATTGAATTGAATTTATTATATATTTTATATAAAAAAAACCATGTGTCACTTCACAAAAATGTGTGTTCAAAAAAAAAAGTTTATTTCTGCTGCGTACTTGCGATTTTTTGCGTTGATTCCAAAATGGTTAGAAGCTTATATAAAAGAGAGTCATTTGTTTTTATCAAAGCACAACATAAAATACGATTGTGCTGTTTTATTTTAAATTCTGTT
The DNA here is from genome assembly GCA_958296145.1 of Hydrotaea cyrtoneurina. Taxonomy (NCBI): domain Eukaryota; kingdom Metazoa; phylum Arthropoda; class Insecta; order Diptera; family Muscidae; genus Hydrotaea; species Hydrotaea cyrtoneurina. The sequence continues at coordinate 87,925,871 of OY282512.1, forward strand.
GTCTTTTATTCGATTAATTGTATGAGGAATATTATTCTTGGAAGTGCTTGCCTTGTAGCAAATGACTTGTCCGCATATTTTGTAATTGAATATAAAAATAAGTTATTCTTAAAAAACCTACTCCATTTTTAATTTTAATTTGGTGTTCATAGGACTCTAAAAAATGTCTATATGTTTTACATGAAAAGTAGTTGCATCTACCGTTTAATACGTATGAGGATGATTGTTCGATCTAGGCCAGTGGTAGGCGTCCACAGCACACTGGCGCCGAACAAAAGCTTCAGTTTACACCTACACAGTGGGAATATCCACGTTTAGCCTGAAACGTATTCAGTCACCGAACACAATTCAATTGGCTTCAAACGAATTTTTAATCTTTTTCAACGTGGGATCAACGCGAATTTTGAACATACGAACACACATGGGGCAGAATTATAAGCCGTTATGAAATCATCGGCGATGACGATTGTCGCGAATTTAATGTATCGGCAAACAGTGGCTCATAATCGGTTTTGCATGGCCCAATTTTTTTTTTTTTGAAAACTATATTCTTAGGAATTCTATTACAACCAACGTTAATGTCAGACTGAAGCGAAACACCAATTTTTAAAACAAAAAGAATACCTCTTATCACATATTTTTGAGGTTAAGACCGTTTTCCGCCACAAATTAAAAAGAAAAAAATTGCAAAATAGGAAACAAAATTGTATTCATTACTAAAGTAAAACACCAATCTTTCAAACAAAAATACGGCAAACCTCTTAAAGGTCGGTCACATATTTTTAAGGCCGTTTTCTCACACAAATTAAAAAAAAACAACTTAAAATAGAAAAAAAAATTGTTTATTCATTTCAGTAACGAATTGTAAATTGTAGGGTTTTTTTAAATAATAAAATGTTTTGGTATTTTTTTTTTTTGAATACCTCAAAACTAGTATTTCAATCCTTGCCTTTTCTACAGAAATTTGACATGGCTAATGCTTTTCTAGAGAAGTCTTACATAGCTTAGAGATTGCTCTCTTACTCGTAAAGTCGCCAACATTTAAGAGATGGAAACAGCCGCTGAAAAATGTTTAAACTCGGATTCTTCTGTGTGATAGTCGTACTCATGTACAGCTTTGCTGCATATGGGGTCGTTGGTAGACGCAGTGTATTTCACCCGGTGCTAAGACCACCGTGAGTTTGGGCCAACGTGGCAGGTACTCACGTAAAACACGGCGACTCTGTGTGATAGTCGTACACACACCACGGCCGTCGACACTATTGCAGTTTAGCCGATGGAAATCAATTCGGAAACACTGTGCGCCACTTTTGGCCGTATCGGCTGCAAACTCTGCTCTTACATTCCAATGGACAGATACTTTCTTTGAAAACTTAAATAGGAAAGCAAAGGTTAGCGACTGTTTTCGCCCCCCACATGAATACGACGCTGCAATGGATCTGCTTTCAATGTGGTTTCAAAACCAACCATGATTCAATTAAATTATTTAGAGAAAAATTTAGATTTAAATAAATATAAATTATGTCGTGCGTCATAAATGGAAGTGGTGGGGTGATTGTTGAAAGTTATCATAGAGCTGCACACAGACAACAATTTTATTCTTCCAATCGAATATGTTGACGTATAATAAGCGCGATTTTTCTAAGCGTTTGGTTGTAGAAATTTTAAGAAAACAGAAAATTTTTACAATTGAATGAAATAATTATTTGTTTGGATAAATAAGTGGCTGCCAAAGATTATTTCCTGCAAATTTTGTCCACGGCTATGCTTGAGGTGGTCCCTTCTGAAAGTCCATTTTGGGAATAGAAGGCAGCAATCATGGTGGGCTTGCCCCTATAGAGGAAAGACCTGACGTGCCTAAACAACAAATAGTGCAGTGGTGTTAAATCACACGATCGGGGCGGCCAATTGACAAAGTGGGAGTTTAATTGATCAGAGAACCCGTCCCGCTCAAACCTTATGTGAACCAATTCCAATTCATAAATTCTGGGCAAAAAAAAAGAGTCCATGGTCATCGTACGATATCTTGCGGCCTTCATAAAGACCTGACTTGCCGATACAACAAATAGTCAAAGCACATGATCGGCGCGGCCAATTGACAAAGTGGGAGTTTAATTGATCAGAGAACTCGCCTCACAGTTCACAGGTCCACTGCATAGCGAGGCACCGTCATAACTTCTGGGCAAAAAAAAAATTTCATGGCCATCGGCCTTCATCGTCTTTGAAGAAGTACGTTTCAATTATACCTATGTCCGATAACACAGCACAGTGATTTTTCAGGATGCAGTTTCAGGCTGTTCTTGGGACCAATTTGGACAAATCTGTTTATTGAAGAACGTTTTCCGTTAAAAACAAATGTGATAATTTTCCAGCTTCTCTAAGCCAATTCACTGAAATCAGGACGTAGTAGTTGGTCAATATATGGCGCTTGAAAGCGACGTCCTTATCATATATTCAACGAATGGATATTAGGGTTTTAAAAACAACCTGTTTTTCAAATAATTTTTGAGATTTTTTTAGAGGCGGCACAGAAATTTAAATTTGTTCAGAAATTTAAAAGGAGAAGATGAATAATATTTGTGTCACAAAATATAAATAAAATAAAATATTGGACCCTATTATTTAAACAGTGAGTAAATGTGAGTAACCAGAAACATATTTTATGAAAAATTAGATTGTTAGATTAGATTTCAATAATTTTTTTTAAAAAAAATGTCCGATATAACGACGAAACAATTCGATTCCTTCAAAATCCTTATATCCGAATTTTACTCTATTTTTTTAATAGTATTGAAAATTGGGGTAATTTTTCAAAATCAAAAAGTCAAAAAGACCAGAAAAATTTCGAATATAACAATGAAACAGTTTGGTCCCTTCAGAGTCGTTATAGCCTAATTTTACTGTATTTCTTAGTATTGAAATTGGTGTCATTTTTCATTATGCAAAATGGTGCAAAAATTCAAATTAATATAAATTATCCCAATTTTTGTTTGTAAATTTTAGGATCTTTTTGCCTTTTGGGTCATTTTGCAAATTATAATAGAAAAAATACTCCTATTTTGAATTGGACAAATTGCCCCAAATTTTCGTGTTGTTGGCCACAATAGTCAACTTTTGGGACAATTTTTCTCTATTGCTTTGGGCTAATTTTACAGGGATCCTAAACAAATAATGAGACATTGTGAAAGATGGTAAAAGTCTGAGTTTTTTTTTTTTTTTTTTTGGGAAAAGAACGTGTTTTTTTTTCGTTTCAAAATTATGGTCTTCAAGCCTTTGTAACATGAATCTGCAGAGTGAACTCGCAAGTATTTCCTCAGTGTAGCTGTGAGCTAATTTGTTTTTAATTTCATACTAATGATGAGATATGCTTTTTTTTTTGCATTCTGCATGACATCATTGCTGTTGTTGTTATTATTATATTTTGCATTGAAAATTGCTGCCGTTGTTGTGTCTCATTTATATAATATAATATTATTATTAAAAAAAAAAAAGGAAAAAAGAAACACTCGTACAATTATCACACTTTAATTAAAAGTTCTTTTTGATTTATTATGATGTAGTGTGAATTATTATAACACATATATTCTCTGCTAGTATCAGAGGCCACTGGAAATGTCTGCGTGCACATTCACATTCGATTTTCATTAATTCTGTTCGTTTTTTTTCTCCTGTACATTTTTTTTTTTTTTTTGTTACTAAAAGTAGAGTAGAGAAAGCCCATATGTATTAAAATTAAAAATTGCATACGATATTAATGCATGCCATGCATGATACATCAGTTGACATAACATTTAATCACGTTAAAGTACAGTTTTCGCGCGATATTGGTTTGAATTTATGGCCGTTTCTTTTTCTGTTTGGGGTTTTTTTTTTGAGTGCATTTCATTTTGAAATAATGAAAAGCGCACATTTGCATACTTATCGCAATCTAATGTCTGTTATTAATACATACTCTCTGTTTTTTGTGTTGTGCGATGCTAAACGAAATAATTCACTTGTTTTTTTTTCTGGCTTTAATAAGTGTTGTCGAAGTAGCGCTTTGTCATACAATTATGGAGGCCAGATCATTCATAATTCAGTACTGTGAATACCCACGTTTTACGCTGAAAAGCACGAAGTCATCTGAAAAAAAAAAACACAATATGTGGGTATCACCCACAATTTGGCAATATGTTGTTGCAGGCAGTGTTGCCAGCTGAAGAGGACCCTGTCCATTTTGCCGGCAGCTTGACACTTCCACGCCTCCACGTTATGTGTGCAGCTCCACTTACAATCACTACATTGTAAGTTTTGACATTTTTTCTTTCGCATCCAAAAAGAAAAAAAACGCTATTTTCATTATAATGGCTTTGTGATGTGAAAATCCAAATATGGATAAGCTTATTATTTATGTATAAACCACGATAATAATCTCTTTTGTATTTTGTAATAAATTTATTCAGTTTTTTTTTGTGTGTTAAGTTCCTTTTTCAATTTGCAATAATATTATGTGCATGCAAGTGTATGCTTATGGACTCCCCCCCCCACCATCAAATAATGAACATACAGACAACACTCTCGGACCGTGGTCTGAACTGAGACAGATGGACAATAGGTCAGTTAAAACGCAATTAACTTTGTTCGAGACGATTGTTCAACAAATTTTCTAGTTAAATTCGTTCAGGATTTCAAATTTAACTGCATTTGCTGCGTTTTTAATCACTTTCACACTTATGAAAGAATCACGGGCGGTTAAGCTATGATGGATTGATGGATTTGCCTTTCAAATAGCCTTAAAAAAAGAAAACCAAAGGTTCCCAATCTGCAGAAAGAACTTGTGGTCAGAGATGCCATTTTTGGCATCACACGACGTCCACATAATGAGCCAACATTCTCCGACATATATTCCAACGACTGTTTCTCTTTCGCCGCACAAATGTGTTTTGGAGACAAACGTCGCTGCCGTTCACTATGATCAGCAGTCACTATTTAGGCATGTATTTCTGTTTCACGAATCTGGTGCGGATTTTCCGTTTGCCACATGTAAAAGCCGCCACAGAGTTGGGAGATTTCAGAAGGGTAACCTTCATTAAATTGTAAATAAAAACGAAATTCCTTTTTCGATTTTAATGACCTATACCTCATTTAAGTTTTCTAATCTAATCATTTTCGATTTTTTATGAGTTGATTTCAACAACAAAAATTACGAAATAAAGAATTTCAACTTAAGTTTGTTTATAACTTAGTAAATAGTAGTGTTCAGATTCAAAAACCATAAACCAGAAGCCCCACCAAAATACTTCCCCAATCGAAAATGAAATTTGGTCCTAAAAATTATACCTGAAACAACCACAGGAAATGTGATGATTTTTTAATTTCATTATTTCACATTTTTACTGGGACATATTTTCATTCTAAAATTAGACGGCAAATGGTAATGAGAAATTGGGTTTTTTTTGGTGGTGGGTGGGGTTTTACTTACGAATTGCGGAATTGAAATCTAAAATTTGAAATCAGTCACAATTTTGTACAGTGATCTGCTAAGTGAATCATTGTGGACTTTTTGTATGTTTTTGGGGTCTATTTTCATGATTTCAATAAACATTAATAAAATTCGTGCCCACTGCAAATGGTTGGGCCCTATTTACGTCTTGGAAAGCCCCGAATATTGCGGTCATAAGGCCCAATTTTCTTTTTGGTGTTACGACCAATGAAGTTTCGGAAATTACGGGCCATTTTTTTTTTTTAATTTGTTATTTTGTTTTAATTTAGGATTTTTGATCAATGAATTTATTTTGCTGTGTTGTCCCGAGATAATAAACTATAATTTTCAATAAAAACCGAATGTTTTTTCCTGCGCCCAAGGAAATTGGACCCCAAACAATTTTGGGGTCTAATTGCATTATGAAAATATACCCCAATAAAAATATGAAATTATCCCCAAAAAAAATCATAAAATTTCGTGTTGTTTCCATATATTTTTTGGGGCCTAATTTCATTTTTGATTAGGGATTGTACAGGGTTCTCCAACAAGGAGTGTTATTTTGTATCACCCGGTATTTCGGTATCTGTCACTTTTGAAGCTTTTATTCTTTGACATTTTCTAAAAATGGAACGCATTGAAATTATTAAAAGTCACCACAAAAATGGTGAAAATGTTGCAGTCACAGTTTGCAAAACTAAAAAGTTTCCGATCAGTGTTATCCCTCGAAGAGGTGATCACAATTGGCCACCGAGATCTTGTGATTTTTTTTAATTAATTCAGTTATATTGTGTATGATATTAATACAATTCATCTTATTGGTAATCCCAAGAAGCCATTTAACACCTTGCGACTTCCTCCTTTGGGAAGCGTCGATGCAAGACCTCAAAGATGGAATTCGTGAGGCTATCGATGGCATAGGGCAGCCACTTTGCGATTTGGTTATGGAAAATTTCATGAAAAGAATATGGTCCCGTAAGCGAGGTCGTGGGCTGATGTTGTTTTTCACTATTAACGGCATACCTTCCTCGAAAATAATTTGACTTTTTGCACTAAATGTAGCCAAGTGTGCAATTTCGGGCGGGCAAAAATTACACCCAAAAAAATTGGGGAATCCTTCCAGATTTCCAAATCATTAATGTTTTCTTTAACATCTCTTAACTGAAAAGTTTTGTGGCGGTCCAAAGTCAATTTTTTTGGCTAAATCGATATTTTTTAAAAATAGTTGCTACAACCAAACACAAAAAATATAAGAAAACACATAAAATAAACCAAAAAAGTGGAGTACAAAAGCTTTCAAATATATATTTTTTTAAAATTACGTTTTTGTTATAAATTTCGAAATCTGAAAAAGTTGAAAATTTGTAAAATAATTTGTCAAACAACAACAACAAAAATGTCCCCCTAAAATAGAAAATACGAAAAGTAGTCAATTTTGAAAACATTTCTAAAATATATGCAATTGTCAGGTCTTTTATGCTGATAGCTTAAATCAATCCCTCCCTCCTGGCCGACAATAAATTTTTCACAGAACTCATTAATATTTACCAGATCAAAAGTTACCGAAATTGTGGCCGATCGATTTGGATTCTAGATCACTGTGCGCCAGAACATTTTCTATTATATCGTTAAGATTCGCTAAGCCATGGTTCGTTTCAATCTTTGTGTTTCTTCATCATTTATCGTATTGGAGTTGTAGGGCTGATGGCATACAAAAGCATTCCACGAGATGTTTGCCTTTCGCTGAAAAGGCCCAAACACGTATGGCTAAGGCCGAAAAAGAAATCAAAACTTCCAATTTTCCAATTTTGTAGAAAAAATTTCGTAAGATATATGAAAGACTTCATAAAATAATGAAAGATTTGGTGAAATAGTTGAAACATTTCATATACATTTTGATCTGTCTCTTAATAAAAATGTCTCTGTTCACAAAAAAAATGTAGAGTTATTGAAGTTGAGTGTTTTCATAATTCTCATCTGTAAATCCTTATAAGAAGATAGGTACATATAGACCGAATAAGGTTGGCACTAACCAAGGACGAAACGTGTGGTTGTGTATTTCTATCCATTTGACAACACCACAACCCTGATCATATTATCTGGAATTCATGTAACAACATAGTCTTAATAAAACGCGTAAAAACATTTGTATTTATGATTTTTTTTCTTTATCTTTATTTTCATTGTTTGTTTCTGCGTTTTCCAAGTCCTAACCGTAGTTTATATACACTCACGTTATCGTGCATGCCATCATTTTGTGTTTTTTTTCTACACTTTTTACTCAAAAACCAATTTTCCGTAAATCACTTCCGACTACAATAATGATAGAATATCACATATAATTTCTTTTTGCCTTAAAATAGCAAAAAAAATTCTATTAAATAAATACAAAGACTCACAGAGCTCGAGTGCTTTGATTGCAACAATTTGGGCGATTAATAAGAAAGATTTTCCAAAAAAATTTGGCTAAAGGAAGCAGCAAAGCAAAGAATGCCCTTACCGATTACAATTGTCTGTTTATTGCGCAAACTATTCAGTTTGAACTAAAAATCACCGATTAAGTCATTAATTAATTGAGTTGAAAGACTGGTCCGTCCACTTAAATAAATCAACTCAATGCCAGATTGTCATAAGAATCTGATTGCGTGTCTGTGGATCTACAGCGACGGCAATGAATCACAAATGATGCGATTCTTTGATTGACACTTTGAGTCGTTGTTGGCAAATTATCAACTAGTTGAGATAATGTGCTAGTCAGGGGCTTTTCTAACGTTATCTCTTAAATATGAAATTGGATTTAATAAAAATAGTAACGTGTTTTTATTTCATTAAGTAAAAAGTCCTCGTTATACTTTTTTTGTTCACTTTCTGTCTATTAGTTACTGTTTCGGTTCTGCGTTTATTTTCGCTGAAATGTTAATTAAGGAACAATCATTTATTTAACCGTTGTTTATTCATAATCGTTGCAATTTTTTTCTATTCGATTTTGGTATAAAACAGATGTTTGCCCTCGAGGTATGAACTGTAGAGCGCAGTGCAAGAAGAAATAAAAATGTTGTAATACATATTCATATACTTGCATATGTATGTGTATGTGTACTTTATTTTATTCATCACATAAGGAAAATGTTGGAGGGATCCTCGCCACAATTTACATTCAATTTAATTGTCAAATCTGTAGAGAAAGTTGCAGGTGGTGATCGACTTATGGATACCTTACAGGGGTCTGTGCGAAAGCATTTGTTTTCGCAATAATATTCAGTAGGTACTTTCTTCGAATATCTAACTTGGAAAATTTAATTTTTTTTACAAATTATTATTTATTAACTTTGAAAAAAGGAATTTCTGTTACTTTGTGGTCCTATGGATTGAAAAAACTCAGAAACAATTGCAGAGTGCGTCCCCAAAGGGTTCCATATCGATTTTACGCCATGCCACCCATGTAGCAACATCATAATTCCAATCCCTAGCAAATTTGGTGAATTATGGTCAATCCATAACCCAAGCTTTTGAAATTTTGCTATTTTGGTCCATGTTTCCAGACATGTAGCTCATATCAAAACATATTGCATTTGGTGTCGGTAATATCTTCTCACGATTCATATCGAGTTTTCTCAGGGATCGTTCAATGCGAGTTGTTATAGATGGGGTCTCATCCAACGAGGAAAGGTTGACCGCAGGAGTGCCACAAGGTTCTCTCCTCTCTCCTTCTTTATTTCTTTTTTCCATTGACGACCTATTGGGGCAGACTGTGAACCCGATCTACTCCTTTGCGGATGACAGCAATCTCTGTCATTCATACTCATTTGAGTATGACCGCCAGGTCCTCTGGAGGTCGAGGACAGAAGGCGACGCAATATAGAGAAAATTCGTTCTTTGGCCGAACCGTTCGTATGTTCCAGCAAATGTGTTTCCCACCAGCTGGAACATTCGCAAATTCAAGACAAATGTCAACTAAAATTAAAAATATTAATTTATCGTGTAATCAATTTCATTAATTGTGTAATAGAAAAAAATAATAAATTAACAATAAGCTTGATTGAACAATGAATCCATTACTGTTTGACAATATATGTTTATAGAATTTACAATATCGCCAACTGAGTCTATAAAATGTTTTGCATTGCATTTAAAATTTGTGTAATTGAATCTCCGAATTTCGTAATTGTGTGTGTGTGTGTGTTTTTTTTTGTGTTTCTATGTACTTTGAACTATTGCCGTAAATGTTTCGAACACCCATCAAACGCGGTCTTTCGGCCACGTTGTCTTTGTGCATTTTGTGGCTCTTTCTATTTTTTTTATTTATTTAAATTTTAACACTTTTCGGCTTTACACTCGCACAGATAAGTGATTGCTTTTAATGCGGTTAACGAGTTGATGGTATTTGTTAATTAAAAACAATTTTTGTGTATTTTTTTAAAATATTAAATATTATTCAATATTTGTTTGTGTCATATTCGAGGGCCAACTGAAATGTATTGACTCAACGGCGTTAATGTGAAATAAGAGTGTCTGTCTTTTTTAAGTTTTTTCTTTACTGATTCTAATCCGGAATTATGAAAACACAACAAAATCTTAAGAGTCATTTACGTATTTTAATATTAAACAAATATACTTCTCGATCACAACTCTGAAAAGGCATTAGGTGTGTTTGGGTTACAATGTGGCGATTTTTCATTTGCTTGCTTAAAATTAAATTAAAATTTGACAGAAACTAGGCAGCCAGAAATCTTGTGGAATTTTTGAAAATTGTACAGATCGTGCTGTGAAAAATCAATTATCTGCTACATTTTCTTTAAATAAATGTGTATTTTCTTCATTTAAATACATTTCAACATTATAGATAAGTGCTTTTGTTTAACCGGTAACGAAAGTCCAGACGAGTAGTTCCTATTTTAAAGTTTCGCTTCATCTTTCATAGAAATGCGGCATTTCCAAGTAGATCATTATATGGAGACTAATGATAGATTCGATTTTGAAGATATCCAGTTTCAGATGTGATTGACAATAAAGACTATTGTCTATTTTGTAGTAAGTGTTGTGATTTTCTCTTAGACCCAAATTAAGCATAGGATAACTGATCCCAGTTTCCCCATGATAGTGTAAATACTATTCAACAACAAAAATTGGTAATCAATAACCACTATACATTTTTAATGTGCAAGGAGGTAAAAGAATGGACGAAATTTAAAAAAAAAACGATTTTTTGTAAAGCATTCAATTTTTTTTTAAAAAAAATTAAATTTTTTAAATTGTCATAAAATGGCAATATTAGGAAGAAACTTTTTTAACATTTAAATTATTTTTTTTAGAAAAGTGAAATTTTTTTTAAAAACTTAAATTTTTTTTAAAAATAAAATTTTTAAATAATTTTTTTTTAGTAAAATGAATTTTTTTTTTAGAAAAATTAAATTTTTTTTTAAATAATTAGATTTTTTTTTAAAAATTAAATATTTTTTTAAAACATTAAATTTTTTTTAGTAAAATTAAATTTTTTTTAAAAAGAAAATTTAATTTTTTGAGACTTAAATTGTCATAACATGAATTGTCAGATTACTTTCAAATAAATTTAAAAAACTTATGGAGTTTTTTTAAAATTAAAATTTGTTTTTTAAAAAATTAAAATTTTTTTTTAGAATAATTCAATTTTTTTTTTTAAAAAAATTCAAGTTTTTGAGACCTAAATTGTCATAACCCGGAAATGAGTTGTCCGATTTCTTTGAAATACATTTTTAAAAACTTATCATTAAATTTTAAATTCTCGATTTTTAGAGCATTTCAACCCAGAGTTTTAAAAAAAAAACTAAACCGAAAAACTACAAAAAGTGTCCATTTTCGTATAATATCATAAATTCACATATCATTCACAATAAAAATGGGTTACAGATCGATGGATTATTTTGAGTTTTATTCACAGGTGAAGGTGCCTCGCATAAAATTATTTGGTTATGTATAATTTATAAAAAAAAAATCAGAATGGTAGATGTATGGGAGATTCCAGAAAGGCCCTTCACTAAATTCTTAATAATAACGAAAGTACTCTATCGAAGTACGATATATGATAAATTATTGGAAATGTTATTTTTTATTTAAACAATTTTACGCTTTTTTTTAACAAAAATTTTTTTTGGAAAAACAAATATTTTCTCCTTAAATGCGAAGATTGAAAATAATTTTGTTATCGATTTTTTCAAATTTATTTTAACCCTATCGTATAATGTGTTTCCCTGTTATGACAATTTAGGTTTAGTGTTGGAAACAAGAATTTTCTAATATGAACCTTTTTTTTCAAAGGTGTTTTATCTGCTTTTTCCAAATTTACTTTTTGAAATACTTTTTCTATAATAGCGCAGCAAAACAACACGGTGTTTTTGCAAAACTTTCTTGTAATGCGTTATCGAGTTATGACAATTTAAGTTCAGTGTTGCCAACCACAATTTTCTTATATGAACCTTTTTTTCAAAGGCTCTTGCAGGTTTTTTATCTGCTTTTTTCCTACTTTACTTTTTGAAATACTTTTTCTATAATAACTCAGCAAAACCACACGGTGTTTTTGCAAAACTTTCTTGTAACGCTTTTTCGAGTTATGACAATTCAAGTTCAACTTTCTTGTAGGAACTATATTTTCAAAGGCTCTTGCAGGTTTTTCATTCGTTTTTTCCTACTCTTATATGCTTTATTTTCATAAATTGTAAATGGAAAATTGTCATAATTTTGTACAGTCCGATTAGCTACAATCCGTTGATCTGAATGTCCACTCAACATGTTTATTTTTTTCTCATTTCAATCAAAGCACTTTGTTTAACTAAAACTCCTCCTATTAATTGAAATTATTGGATAATTGCAAATTGATGAAATATTCGATTTGATATGAAAGTGACTCCTGTTCATATTCAACGAGTTCGAGGAATGATCATTTTTGCTAATCGCAGTTTTTTTTTTGAAATACTTGCAAATAAATTGAAGGTGAATTGAATCATCGTAAGTAATCTGACTTCTTTCCGGAAAACTCTACCAGACGATGACAATATGTTTCACTCAGTTTCTTTCATTGATGCACATGTCTCTTATGCGAATCATGCTTTAGGAAAACACTTCTAACTGACAGAAATGTTCTCCTTTATTCCAAAGCATTATTTCTTTGGAATTTCACAATTTTCCAACATTGATTGGCTTTGAAAGTTAATGCTGGCTTGCCTCCATCGTCTACAGGCGATCTTGGTCCACCAAATTAACTTGACCACATTTCGTTCTTATGCCCGATTGAGACAAAGACTTAATTTGTAATTTCAATGGTGTAACCAAAAACACGCCCATGGTAAATATCGTCTCTTTAACGATGAAACGCATCATCTAGCCCAACACTGTAGGATGCAGAACTTCCATTAATCCAAACTTACAGATTATATTGGCCGTGTTTTAATTAAGAATATAGCATTTGCGTCAAATTTTAGAAATAATAAAATTACTGAAATTCTTCCATCAATCCAAAGCTTAATTTTACATTTTGTGGTTGTGTTGCCCTTTTACATTTCAGGTAAAGATATACTTACATACATAAGCTCAGTTGCTGCATCCATTGGTGTTTTTTGCTTTCATCGTATACGTACTTTCCATAATGTGTTTTTTTTTTGTTATGGAAGAGACTGACAGCTTAAACCGCAATTGGCAAAATCATAACAGAATTGCTATTGTTTTGGCCTTTTGACAAATGTGCCACCACAAGTTTATAAATAACAGATCTACACCGCAATAATTCTTTTATATTTATAATCGTTATCGGAAACATTAAGAAATTAACCTACAATGCCATACACATTAATCATCAAACAATTGCGCAAACTTAAAAGTGCAACAAAATGATCAACACGCACAAGCGTTTGCTTTAATAAGAATAACAATAAACCAGTGGAAAAGTTGCAGTCGGGTAAACCGACTTATATATACCCTCACCCTCAGTAAAAACATACAAGTCTCATACTCATAAGTATCGGAAAGTCAAAAGTGACCGTAGCTACCATCATTTGATGTAACATCTGATGAAAAGTCATAATAGCAACCTAAAATACCGAATGCTATAGAAAAATATTGGATGGTACATTTGTATGGGAGGTACCAGAAGGGGAGTTGCCAGACTTCCAAGTTTTTGTCAAAAATTTTGTCTAGCTATAACTTTAGTAAATACAAAATTTGGGCAAGATAGCGTTGGTTATACTGATAGTATTAGACGGTTTATCAAGGGCGGGATGGTACATTTGTATGGGAGGTACCAGAGGGGGAGTTTCCAGACTTCCAACTTTTTGTCCAAAACTTTGTCTAGCTATAGATTTACTAAATACAGAATTTGGGCAAGATCGCGTTGGTCATATTGGTGTTACTACACGATTTCTAAGGTAGGCGGGACGGTACATTTGTATGGGAAGTACCAGAAGGGGAGTTGCCAGACTTCCACGTTTTTGTCCAAAACTTTGTCTAGCTATAGATTTACTAAATACAGAAATTGGGCAAGATCGCGTTGGTCATATTGGTGTTACTACACGATTTCTAAGGTAGGCGGGATGGTACATTTGTATGGGAGGTACCAGAAGGGGAGTTGCCAGACTTCCAAGTTTTTGTCAAAAATTTTGTCTAGCTATAACTTTAGTAAATACAAAATGTGGGCAAGATAGCGTTGGTTATACTGATAGTATTACACAGTTTATCAAGGGCGGGATGGTACATTTGTATGGGAGGTACCAGAAGGGGAGTTGCCAGACTTCCAAGTTTTTGTCAAAAATTTTGTCTAGCTATAACTTTAGTAAATACAAAATGTGGACAAGATAGCGTTGGTTATACTGATAGTATTACACGGTTTATCAAGGGCGGGATGGTACATTTGTATGGGAGGTACCAGAAGGGGAGTTGCCAGACTTCCAAGTTTTTGTCCAAAACTTTGTATAGCTATAGGTTTACTAAGTACAAAAATTGGGCAAGATAGCGTTGGTCATACTGATAGTATTAGACGGTTTATCAGGGGCGGGGTGGTACATTTGTATGGGAGGTACCAAAAGGGGTGTTGCCAGACTTCCAAGTTTTTGTCCAAAACTTTGTCTAGCTATAGATTTACTAAATACAGAATTTGGTTTTGGCAAGATCGCGTTGGTCATATTGGTGTTACTACACGATTTCTAAGGTAGGCGGGATGGTACATTTGTATGGGAGGTACCAGAAGGGGAGTTGCCAGACGTCCAAGTTTTTGTCAAAAACTTTGTTCAGTTATACTTTTACTAAATACGGATTTTTGCCAAGATCGGAGTGGGCATATTGATATTATTACACGTTTACTAAAGTGGGCGAAATAGCAGATTTGTATGGGAGGTACCCGAAGGGGTGTGGCCATATAGCCCATATGCAATCCCATAAGCAGTTTTGGGAAAATATTAACCCATGCCAAATTTCAGAGCGATTGTTTAACTCTTTCGAAAGTTATCGTGCGTACCAGCAGGACAGACAGACAGACGGACAGACGGACGGACGGACAGACGGACAGACGGACATGGCTCAAACGATTTAGAAAGTCATGAATCGAATTTGGTTCAAAGACACCTGGGTTCTAATCTGAATATTTCTAGGTGTTACACTTTTGGGTCGTATCAAATGATATATACCCTCCTACCCGTAGGGTGAGGGTATAAAAAAAAGGACATGGCGTTCTCCACCCGCACCTCGTATTTTAATTTTGTTTTTTTCGTTGCTGCTGCTGCTGCTGGCTTCATTGATTTCAGTTTTTGCATATAAGTTTTCAAAATACAATAAATAAAATTTATTTAATTGCGGTTATTTCATGTACCATTATTACCGACAATAAAAACTAATGAAGTAGTGCGGGTTTGGCAAAAACAAAACACACACACAAAAAAGTGCAACATAAACAAAAACAATTGAAATTCATTAATTAAAATGCAAATTAATATAACGCACATATTTATAATGTACATATGCACAAATGTATAGCTAATTAAAGAAAAATATTGTTTCGATTAATAGTTGGAACCGCATGCCAGCGTATTAGCAAGAGATACAATTAAACAAGTGTGAACATAAATACGCCGATAAGTTCGGCCAATCAGATATCCCGTCCAGGGATGCCATCCGAAAGGATAGTCGGGGGCGCGCACAGTGGTGCAAAACGAAGCTATCAACAAAGTTTTACTAAACATCGTTCGGATAATTAAGATTTTCATCTGTCAGGGCAACAGGTTAATTTGCATTAGTGATCTCTTAATAATACATCGTCTGCCGAAACTATTCGACCGCTGAGCTGAGAACGCAGGCAATTCGTAATACTCCTAGTTTGTTTGTCTGCTTTTCGATAGGTACTGTACTTTATAACAGCCCCAGGGCACAATATCCATGTTCAATTCTGAACAACTATTTTCTCTTCGACAAGGTGACAGCTAATCAAATTCCAACTGGTTTTTACTTGGTTCGAGCTATTTAAAAAAAAAATACATTAATTTAATTTAATTAACCACCTGTGCGTATGAGTGCTAGGCTTTCATATATAATATTACTCATACACTCCAAAAATTGGCTAATGCTATTCTAGAAAGCAAATGTGAATTGATACACTTTTAAGAATCATTCCCAGGAAGTTCATATACATATGTTCTAGAAAGTTGTTTAATGAGATCCTAGGTACATTTTTGTAGTTGATTGTTTCCTGGACAGGGGAAAAAAAGGTTAAAAAATCGATTTTTTTGCGTTTTTGACCTTGAAGATGACGTTTTTTTTTGATTTTATATGTTCACAATTTTTGTTTTTTATTTTTTGCAAAAATATCGCCGAACCCCCAAATCTTTGGGGGCCCATAAAAAAATTGTGCATGACTTTGGGAAAAACTGGGAGACACGGGGAATTTTTTTTTTGGTCTTTTATCACGTAAAGATGTCCGTATATGGTTTATTATACAAATAAAGATGTGGCGAAAATCTATACAAGTACAGTAAAAGCTCTACTATCGGACAGCTCCCCTGAACGAACAAATTTCTCTGTCCCATGCGGTATTTTTAGAGCAAATTAATCTCCTCCAGGCGGCGATATAAATTCAACTAACAAAACCTTTAACAGGGGTCATAAATGCTGAATGTGAAACAATAATGTCCCAGGAATCCCGGATGAATTTCCCGAGAATGAAAATGGCCGGGATTCCCGGGAGGTTCCCCTGGTGTACACTATATAGTACACTATCTGGATCTAGAGTATATTGTTTTTTCAAATAACCTCATAAAATGAACTTAAAAGACATCCCGTCCATGTCTCCTTTAGTTTAACTCACACGTTCAGGGAATATTCGTGGCCGAAACTGCATTGTTTGATTTGCACTATTCTGTTGAATCCCCACGGCAAAAATCCCACATACTATGATTCTGTATAACTCCCTTACGTACTATTTCACACAGTCTCGTTTAGTTTACATCCAAAGTGGCTTGGTGTCTATTATTTGCAAGCATTAACATTGTCAACAGTTCTTAATCGCATTAACCGACCGATAACTCTTTATCTGGGCCGTTACGGTCGCAAATAAAAACTCGCATTATCCTTCGATGCATCACACGTGTCTGTAACAGTTATTTCTCGTTTTTTTTTTTTTTTTTTTTTGCCGATGAATTACAATTTCCGCTGGTAACCACAAAATTCAACAGTATTATGTTGATATGGTTTGCCGTCCGAAGAAAACATATTTCATTTCCGACCGAAAAGACCATAATGACCATTGTTCACTTAACTATGGTGAAAACAAACAAAAAAAAAATAATAATAATAATACAAAAAAAAAACATCATCAAGGATGAATAGGTTTTTTGTGCACTTAAAAAGAGTGTTTGCAAACAGCTAGGGTGAAAAAAACATGAACTGCATAAAAAAGCAACAATTTTTACATTAACATTAATAAAATTCCAATGATAAGTTGAAATTACTAAAGTAATTACACATACAGTCGTGTGCAATGCAATAAAGTCGTTGGCGTTTAATTGAAAGTCCAAAAGATGTGGAGTTTAACATTTTAGTGGAATAAAATTGGAATACCTCTGCCCGCTGGATTCCCAGTCTGAAGATACTTAGTTTAATTCCCTGTGGTCTTCATGTGTAGGTTTTCAAATCAGTCTGCAGATATTTCATTTCAAAGGATTTCAGATCATTACCATTCTTTAATTTTCATTGGTTTTCAGTCTTACGATTTGTCAATTAAACTGACTAACTGAAGTATTTGAAAAATATATCGAAGTATTGTTTTTGGCCTAGCAATTATACAAATCGACATTTTGATTGTAACATTCGTCAAAAATAGCCATTTTACATATTAAATTTACTTTTCGAAATCATTGAGTTTGAAATTTAGAAACAAATTTTAAGTGAAACAACGATCCAACTTTTTAGATAGAGTGGTCAGATTTTGCAGTGTTACTAAAAAGTTTAAATTGAATTTGGAACATTTTTAAATTTACAATTAGGTTTTTTTTTGTATTAAAGCAAAACTATAGCTATTTTGAAAGTTTTTCAGAAAGGTCTCAATTCATCAATTGATTTCATTGTGTGGAAAAAATATCATAACTTTAGGAAAGGAATTAATAAAACATACAGTGTTACTCTCATAAGCGGCACCTAAGGGACTGAGAATTACGTCCGCAAGGATAGAGTTCTGTTGGCACTGGCATTGTCAGGATATGGGTTCCTTGCTCATAGCGTCGTATTTGACCACCGACTTCATTTCCTAAATCCTCCTGAGAACGTCCTCTTGCTAGCCTCCAGTCTTTCATATTTTCCCCTGTTTTATAGGCTATGAAATTATTCTTCATATTGTTTATAAAGAATAAATTGTATTCAAAAAAGCCTAATTTAAATATTAAACAACCTCCGACTAAATTATTTTTTATTTCTCTATCACGAGAAATATTAGTCAAACCAAATATGAAATATTTCATAAAAATAATGAATCTCTATAACATTAGTTAGCCGGTTTTGCATTTCTATTAAAGCCCAAGAATAATAGGTTTCTTCAGCATAGAAAGAAATAAGCTAACAACAGCTGAAGCTTAAAATCCAAACACATTTCGTCAACAAAGTCTAAACAAGTCAACAGCTTTAGCCTGCAAGTAGTGAGTCTCCCAGTTGATCCTTCTCACAAACAGAAGGGTTAAACAAACACATTTAGGACCAGCCGAGAGCAAAACGATAGTTGAAAGCTGATTGCCAAAAAAAAACTGAAGAGATCAGCTTAAGTTAGCTGTTGATTAGGCGCAGCTAAAAAATATATAGCTGAAGAAAGCCGCAGCTAAAAGGAGTCTATGGTTGCACAATATTCCAGAAAACATAAGCTGCTGGAAGTGACAGCTAAAAAGGTTCTGCTTTTTATTTCAGTGCAGCCAACTTGTGTTTTACATATACACTTGGTGTAAAAAAAGAGAGCGGCAGAGCATGTGTTGGTTTAAATTTTTTATTTCGACTTTATCATTTTCTATTATCATATTCTATTGCCAGAGCAATAAGAGGAACTGATGTGTTGGTTAAAATTTTTTTTATTTCCCAAATGTTGTCACACCTGCTTTTGACTTCATCACTTTCTATTGTTGTGGTTTTTTAGGTAAGCAAATCGCAGCCAAAGAATTTTAATTTTTTTTTTCACTACAGTAGGTCGGCTACATGTGGTTGATTCTGAGTATAGACAATTTTCTATTTCCCAGAATATTCCAAACCGATATGACGACAATTTTTCACCAAAAAAGCATATTCCATTAGATCGATTCTGAGTATAGAAAATTGGGCATTTTGAAATTGTGCACCCTCCAACACTTGAATGGCAGAAACGAGAATGCCAATAAGCAATCCAGTTTTAATTAACTCCCTGGAATTTGGTTTTTATTCGTTTTTCCAAAAAATATCTCAACAATTCCGGGAACATTGGCTGAAGGCCACGATGGGACTTGACTTCTTCTCTGTTGGAAAACAGTGGAAAAAAATGCTATGCTATTTTGTGCAACATGAATTTACATAAAACTACAACCGAAAAAATAATGTCACGTAAATATTTATGTACATACATAATGAACGAGCATTTTACTACATTATCTTAACCGCAATTCCAGTATTGGATTAATGCACATTTCGAAACAAAAAGGACTGCGTATTTGCTGAGACCATTAAAAATCAAAAGTACGTACATATGTACATATATACATATGAGAACGATTTTATGGAAGCAAATTAATGTGACCATAATTAACGCCAATCGAAAGAAATGCTATCGGAGTTTAATGTTTGCTCAGATACAGGGTTGCGTCCTCAATGTGGTTGCTCGTGTCGCTGGCAGCATTGATTTGCCTGGGATTTTGGGAATAGCCAAATATAAAGATGGTTTTTGTTTGTATATTGAAATCAACATCCCCCCCTAAAAAGTCTATGAGGAATAAATCTATACATGTCAACTTCAGTGTGTTAATTGGCTAAGACATAATTTGGCTGTTTCTAAAAGATGACTTTTGTCAATCATTTTATAAAAAAAAAGTTGCTAATCAAAAAACAATAATAATAATGAAATATCACAAGACTAAGAGTGACGATCGTGAGTTTATTGAACTAGAGTACCTGGCAACGGCTGCGATTAAAGTTAGGCATTCGGTTGGCCCTTATTCGTCTGAATCTTTTTCAAGATCAACAATATTTTGCTTCCACGAACGTCGTCATATATTTCAAACGAAATTACTGACCAAAGCAAATATTTCTATTTTGTGCCATTTGAAGTGGAAGATGACAGTGTTTCAATAGCTGACTTCATTTTTGCTAAAGATTGAAAATAATAGGTTTTTTCAGCATAGAAAACAATCAAAAGCTGAAGGGGCTAACAACAGCTCAAGCTTAAAAATCTAACACATTTGGCAAACAAAAACTGAAGGAGCTTAAACCTTTCCCGTGAGCGTACTCACAGACAGAAAGGTTAACCATTCAAATTTATAAGTAGCCGAGAGCAAAACGTTTGACAAAAGCTAATGCCAAAAAAAAAACTTTAAAAAAAGCTGCAGTGACAGCTTAAGATTGCTATTTGGATAACTGAATAAACCCGCAGCCAAAAGAAATTTATGGCTGCACAATATCGCAGCCAAAAGAAATCGTTGGCTGTATGAAGTGGCAGCTAAAGAATTTGTTGTTTTCATTTCAGTGCAGCCAAGTTGTGTTTCACATACACACTTAAGTAATGTTAAAGATTGAGAGAGATGCTTACAAAAAAAGAGAGCGAGAGAGTAATAATAGCAACTGATGTTGTGGTTTACGTTTTTTTTCTCTCCCAAAGGTTGTACAAAAAGAGAGCGAGAGAGCAATAAGAGGAACTGATATTTATTTCCCAAAGGTTGTCATCACTACCTCTTGTGGTCTTTGATATTATTTTCTGTTGTTGTTGTTTTTTTAGCTGCGCAAATCGTTAACTGACAGCCAAGATGTTTATTTGGGCTGCAACCAAATATTTTTGGTGCAGCTATGGAAAACCAGCCGAAGCTCAAAAAGTATTTTTGAGCTTTTTCCAAAGCCAATTGCTGGTGTTTTTTTTAAATTACAAAAGCAGAACCTTTTCTTTGGCTTTATTTTTGAAAATATTAATATTATAAAGAGAAATTAATCACTGAACATGACTTGTGAGTTCAAAATTCACAGTTTTTCTTAGAAATTTAACGCTTTAGTTGTAAAAAGGAAATATATCCAAATATCACTAACTGTTTCTACTTTTTATACAATTCATCTCAGTCGCCAGAAATCCGCATTTCAAAAGTAATCATATAAAAATACGGAAAAAATTAATTGATTTCAATATTTTGGTTTAAAAAAAAAAATTAATAATTTTCAAATTGTATTATTTAAATGTAGTTGTATTTTTTTTTAACTCCGTCTAATTGAAACTGTGTCCCAAATAAGATCACATCCCTCATGTACTTCGAACCGTATTGCTTCGCTAAGATGTCAACGCCTCAGTCACATCGAGGCATCCAAACATTCGGTATTTGTTTAAGAGTTTATTTGAAGTCTGACTTTTTCTGGCTGCTTACAGTAGGTGGAGTACGTACATTAGGGTGGTGCGAATACATACATATGTGATAACGTTCGCCTTGCTGAAGGTTTACGTGGTCGATCCACAGACTCAGGAGCGTCAAGTAGCGTCTTGTGACACCGTTTTGAATCGCCTTGCTGAAGAGATAATATAGAATACTTTTACAAGGTGAAGAAGATTAGTAAAACTAAAAAAAAACAAATGCATTTTTCAACTTCAAAAAGGGAAATGTGTTACTTTTTTTTAACATCATGTGTCATGCCTTTTCTGAAGAGGGGGATGCAGCTGTTTGCTGGATAATCAGTCTGCATATGGTTGTCCCAAAGAAAAACATAATTTCTAAGCTCATGGCTGTAGGCTCCTTCATTTGTTTTATACTCATGTTATATCTGAAGAGGCTGCATCCAAATGTCCTCAAGAGATGCATGTCTTTTGTCCAAAAGACTTAACCACCAAAAACTAAACAGGCTGCAGGAGAATAATTTATTTTCTACTTTCTGAAGAGGTTGGATGCAGGTGTTTGCAGGATAATGTATTATATCTGGACGGCATAAAAAAAAAAATAAACATTAAATATTTTTGATGATAGATCGGTTTTAATCGCATCCGTTCTTCTACGACGTATTCCAAAATTACCTGCAAACACAAAATGCTCAGTTTTTTTTTGGAACTTTTGAATTTCTGTTTGTATATTTTATTTAACTTCGTAGACCAGTCTGACGTCCTGATGTTTGCAATGCAATAAATATAATAAATGCACACACATGCAAACATTCCTTGGGTATGCAAAATATGTTCCATTATATACCTCTATATAAATACATATATATTATATTTTTTTTTTTTTTGTATTTATTTATTTTTTTCCAAATAATCCGCCAGAACCAAAAATAAAACTAAAAAAATAAGAATAAATCTCAACTTCACAAAACACGAAACATATTTTTATGTAAGTATGCATGTGTGTGTGTGTGTGTGTGTGTGCTCAGCCGTACATACGATTGTTTGTGATTTTGTGAAATATAAATCTATTTATTTATGCACTCTTATGTTGATTTTGTACACGAATCGTGTTAAATTAAAAACTTTTATTAAATACTGCAGCAAATACGTTTGCTGCCTGCCAAGTATCGCCGCCTTTTTACGACTCATGCTAACAACATTTTTGTTATAGTTTTCATTAAAAAACATGATGGAAACCAAAACAGAACAACAACAACAACAACAAAACACTAAACAGAAATCATCAAAGCAACAGGATAAAAAAGAACAGATTTGAAAACTGAAACTAATAACAAAGCCTGAACCAGAACAACAAAAAAAAACAACAACAAAACTAACTAATTTGTACACATGAAATTTATGTCTGTGTATTAAAAAAGTTACCACCATAATTCGAAATTCTGAGAATGTAAATGTGCCAGGGGAGGGTCGCCTTAATGGTGAGATGGAAATTTTGATGGATTTATTTCGAAATTACCTGAAAAAGTAAAAAATATATTTTAGGCTGTTCTTGTTTACACTAAGCAATTTTACTTGCGGCAATTTTTAAGATTTTTTGAACTTGTTTCTTGTGTTCACACAAGGAAATTCTTTATCGGCATTTTGCTTTTTCACATACATACAAAGGACTTTCAAAATATCAAAATAGGAAAAACACAAACAGAAATGGTCCGTACCAGCTAGTTTTTTTTACCCATTCCTCTCTTTACCTCAAACTGCGGCACAACGTTTTTGAAAATATTTCATTACTAGTAAGTTGTAATGCGCCTATGGCGCCCGTTAATTTGCTTGAGAAAGTATTTGTTACTTAATTTTAAAACTATTTTGTAAAAAAAAATTTTGAAAAAAAATAAAATTGGAAAAAAAAAATTGTGGAAAAAAAATTTTTGCTGAAAAAAAAATTTTTGTTGAAAAAAAAAATGTTTGTTGAAAAAAAAATTTTTGTTGAAAAAAAAAATGTTTGCTGAAAAAAAAAATTTTTGTTGAAAAAAAAAAATTTTGTTGAAAAAAAAAATTTTGTTGAAAAAAAAAATTTGGTGGAAAAAAAAAATGTTGTACAAAAAAAAAATTTTGTACAAAAGAAAATTTTTGTAAAAACAAATTTTGGTAAAAAAAAAATTGGGGAAAACACAATTTCTGTACAAAAAAAAAATATTATTTTTTTTATTATTATTATTTATAGAATTATTATAGAATGCCTATTTAAATTCCTACGTACTGCGTGACAGAGTCAGTGAATCAGTGTATCAGTGTCGAGGGTAAATATATATTAAGATTATTGTGGTAAAATTCAAAAAGTCAAACAAAAAGTTACTTAATTCGGAACCTTTAAGGGGGTGCCTGGAAAATAAAGAAAACAAATTTTTTTTTGATAAACATGTGTTTTCTACGTCTACTGTATCTGATCAAGCTGTGTACAGCTGTATTTGTAAGGCCATAGCACTCCATTAAATACGCGTACAATTTTGAACAGACAGCTGTCCACAGGAGAACCATATCCATCTGTTATATCTGAGCAGGCTGCGTACAGCTGTCCGCAAGATCTGCTGCATATTTTCTAATTTGTCCGCATTTAGTATTTTCAAAGCCAGCGATATTAGTGAGGTCGCTGAAAAGAGTCTGATGTTCGAAACTCAGTTTCTTGTCTGATAGTCGCACACACACTTCGAAACCACACTGTCCCACATGATATTTGCCAGAACTTTTCACTTGTTTTTTTTTTTTTGTTTGGAATGATAAAATTTCCATTAAAATTGTATCACATCAAAAGGGGTGCCCTTTCATATGAGTGTTGTCCAAAAAAAAAAGTATAACATTTGCTGTGCGTTCATATTGCAGAATTCCTGGAAAAAAAAACAAGGAATTTATTAAAAATGCATTCATCTGAGTAACTACAAATGACATCAAACACTCGAAACATAATTTCCACAATTAAAGTCTTTATGACAAATGTTTCAAAAGTTCACTGAAATAAAATGGAAGCATAACATAACATTCGGTGGGAACGAATCGTAGAAATTGGGATAAAATTCAAAAAGTCAAACAAAAAGTTACTTAATTCGGAACCCTTAAAGAAAACAAACACCCAAGAGAACTCGCTAATTCGAGAATTCGCTGTTTATGGCGAATTCTTTCTTGCCGGCTGCCTAACACACACCTCTGTTACCCTTAGGTTTGTAGTATCCGATTAAGATCTATATGCGAAATTCCCCCAAAAAAAAGTCTATTGACACTTCAAATGTTTCGTATTTCCCACGCAATACCATCAAAGAACCGACAGGGAACTTCTGTCGTCTCAGTGAGCTCTGCTCGATATAATTTACATACACATGGCTCCGAACGGCTAAGGCTTTTTCTTGAGATGTATTTCATCTCTTTCTCGTAAAGTTGCCCCCTAAAACTGCCGGACTATCCAGCTATGCGGTTTAACTGAAATTCGACTCCATCCGACAAAATATACACATAATTCTCATAATTCTGAAGCACATTTTTTTTGTTTGCTTGTTTAACAACACCATTCAATTGAGGGCAGAAAACTCTTTCACACCAGTTTCCACTGTCAATTATTGTAATGAAATGCAGTCATACATTTAGAGATAAAATTAATTTAAATGTCAAACCAATAAAAAATTGTAATAGGAAATAATAATAAAATAAAACAAACACTATCGCCCAATACATATCAAATGTTATCGGTGACTTTTATTTATTTTATATTTTTATCCATATTTTGTTGCCAGGCAGCGAGAGAGATGGGGCCGGCCGGGGTCATGAAAATGCAAAATCATAAATGTCAACATGTGCGCGCATCTATGGAAAATGTGATATTTTTCCGTGCATTTTTTTTTTTTTTGTCTTTTGCTGCTTTCTATGTGTGTGCGTATGTGTGTTAATATTAAAGGAATCACTTTTATTGGTATTTTATTGCCGGCGAAATGAGTTCTTTAAAACAGCGTTGATTCCCAGTGCCACATATGCCACTAATCAGTTCGAGACAACTATAACCGGCAATTTAGTACGTGATACACATGTATCCAACGGATTGCCACAGCAAATGGCAACAGGGACTTACCCACAAACGCACACACGTACAGAAAATGACAAACGAAGAAATGGTTAAAGACACAAGGCCGATGTATGGAATGGGGGGGGAGGTGGGGGGGTTTGGCGAAAGCACATTTTGCTGACTATGACTTTGACTCCGTGAATCCGACTCCGGCTAAACAAACAGCATTTATTGTTTGTTATGGCATTTGTTGATACTGTAATTTCGGGGTGTCAAAACAAAATAATCTCTGGAAATGATGATGCCGCCGTAACACCGGGCCACGGCCATACGCCCGATGACACACGTACCCACACATGCATAAACATTTAATGAATGTTGGCACACACACACACACATGAAAACGCGAAACCCCAAGGAAAACCACCACTGGGGACCATCCCCGTGTGCAGAGTGCAAATGTGTTTGCGGTTTTCCGGGGGAGTTGGTAAAAACATGTACACATTGTACAAATACATGTGTGGACTATGAGGACATGTAATGCTTTCTCTGGCTTATTACCCGATTCTTGGTTATATTCATAACTTGACATTGTGTGGAATTGTATGCCTGAAAGCTTTTCCATGCCATTTTCAAGACACGTGTAAATGCTAATGCCACGTCCCGTCTGTTTCATATTTCAAGCATTGCAACCACAGTGCCTTTATCTTGAGGGGGAGCCTGCAACGATGTAATCTGTAATGCATTAAACCCCATATGGAATTTGAAGGCTAAAGGCACAAGGGCAGATGCTGCCACCATTAACGGGGACAATCGATTTACTCCACTTTTACAAGAACCCTAGTTGTAAACCTTGTAAACTAGCATTGTCTCGGTGATAATTTTCCTCAATTTGAGGATTAACAAAATTTACCATTTCATCAAGTTACCTATTTGTATTTCGTATAATCTGTGATATCTTTTTAATTTGAGAATAAATGAGTTCACCATAACATATCGACCCCTTCGCGCGGAATTATCGTATGTGCCAAAATCCAAATTTTACAGGAGATCCATTTTTCTACTTTTCTCTGCTTTCGCTTCAATATCAAAATGAAAATTATTCACTCAATTTTTGGAGCAACGAAGTGGAATTCGCTTACAATATTTTGTCAGGTGACGTGTCTTTGAATGTAGAACAAAATTGCATCAAAAACTCAATTTCGAAAAAATTGGCATATACGATAATTCCGCGCCAAGGGGTCGATATTTTCACTTCTTACAATCTGTGATATCTTCTTAATTTCACATTCTGACATGAGTTCTATTTTGAAATTCTTTTTTTTTTTGGGAATTATATAAAATGTCGCAATCCGCTAGATTGAAATTTCGAATAACTGAAACTGATGCCGCAAAAACAATTGTTCTCATTTCAAAATAAATCACTCGGCTTAATTAATTGTGAGTTTGTGAATATTTCAATTGAAATTCGATTTTAATATTTTTCTTTGTTGAGACACATTTTCCGTTGAAGTGAAATGACGAGCAAAAGACAGGCAATAATGCTTTTGGCCACAAAAGTAATCGCCAATTTAAAATCCTTACCATTGCACATCGATGAAATTAAAGAGTGATTACATTTATAAGCATATACATTAACGTGGGTCGCAACCAAGAGTCACCAACGGAACAATCAATTTTCATTATTTTACGGGTATTCGCTTTTTTTCGTCCAAAACTTAGAAATAAATGCAATAAGATTTCATCAGCTGGAGAATGCTCACCAAAGACCAAAGTGTTAGGAAATATTGTATTGAGCAGGCCAACCCTCAAAACATCTCACGGAGTTGATTTTCTTCTGCCTTAATCCTCAATATCATTCGTTTTAATAAGATTTCATATAAATGCGAAAATTTTCGTCAAACAGGTTTAAGTCTCATTCCATACCATGACATTTTAAGTGGCTTGACACACGCATGTTTCTCAGACTGGTTAACACGTGGTATTTGATTTGTTTCATAAGACCTACGTTTTCAGGTATTTTAGTGATGAAAGAATCTGAAGAAGATTAACTCAGACAATTACAGTCTAAATTTAAGTGAGGAACATATTGACCGCTGTCGTTACTGCGACATATTTTCCTAAAGCAATGTTCCCAAAGATATATATTGTTGCATGCAAACATATATATACTCATGTACAAACACACATATGTTTGTAGGTAATAACATATATGATTGTATACACTCATATATATGACAACCATATGCATACGGTTTTTCAATATAATATAATTGTGCCCCAAACATACATTGTTTACACACAAAAACACTATAATATTTTGTCTGTCTCCGTGTATGTTTGATCCTACGGATACATTCTGCTTTTGACTAAGGCAAACCGTTTAAAATCAATCGTGTTCATCGCATACGCGTGCCTTGTAAAACTTCTCATTCCCACACCTTTGGCCTGAACCCAACTCAATATCTCGTTGCCAGTAATTCTCGTTGCCATACGAGCATCTTTCGAAAATGCACAAATCATTGTGTAAACGTTGAATGTTATCTTCAATCTAACAGTCATTGTTCTCATTTATAGACGGCACACAACTGACCCAACATCAATTTTGTAACAAAATTTCTAATTATGATTTCAATAATTGAGTACAACAATTATGCAAATGTTTATTTGAATTTGACGTCGTTTCTATTGATTTAGCTAATTTGATGGCATTCCATTCTGATGCTTTGCTTTGCATTGTATTAATATTTATCATGATGTCCATGACGATGACGATGAGATGTGTTCTGTTAATTCGTCCAATCAGACGACATACGAACGATTCATGTCATATTGTAATGCATTCCAATGTGTTCAGATGTTGTCATGTACACGACGTTTCTGTCCGTCTACATAAATATAGATTACCTGATATTTAGTATTATTAATGAGGTGAGTTCTAAGATATGAGCGCACCAGCCGCGAACGGTGGCCTTTATGTAGGCCTTCTGAGACTTAATACTGGAAGGCCTTCATTTGGTCTTTTGGATTTGTGCTAAAACTGTAATTGAGTTTGAATTAAAGAAAAAAACGCAACTCGCTCGCCTTAGCCCATTATACCACGAACTACAACCTATGAGTAACTTTCTAGACACTGTATAATGAGGCGTATTCTGTTTTTGTATAATTTTAAATATGCCTGAAAATATGCAATATTTTTTATACCGACTCGAATGTGTCTCCACTCGTCTACAACCGTAGAATGAAAGTACACCCATCAGCATGGATGATTTTCCGTGGAGGAGTTGTTCGTTCTTAAGTGTGATTTTAAGTTATCCGAGCAGATAACGTACGGCGTGCTGCAATTGTATGTACTGCCTTTGTAGGCCTTGTCGGCAGGCCCTCAAAGTTCCCTTATCCGCTGATGGATGTATAACGTTTCACTACAAGTACAAATGCATTGTAATGATACTGACCTGCTGTCGTCTAATTAAAACAGTTGGATAGCAAAGTGTGTCTGAGAGATGTGTTTCGACATTATCCAATTTAACAATTCAGATATGTTTGAGGATATCAGCATTAATTACATGATTCCGGAAATCTTTGTCAAATTTCAAAGAGAGAAAACCGTTTGTAGAAAAATTGAAAGAAAAAAGTTTTGCACAGAAATTCTATTGGCTATGATTAGTCCTTTCAAACTAAGCCGATAAGAAACATCAACTAACATTTAAATAAAAAGTCATGATATTAAAATATATGCTTTGAATAAAATTTACCTTAAAGCTTCTAGAGGAAATCGTTAAATTGAATATAAAAAGGTATTTAGAAAGAGCATTAGCTGTTCGGAGCCGGCTTCAAATAGTAGGAAAATTATATCGAGCACAGCTCACTGATGCGATGGATGTTTCCAAATTGTTTCTTCATAAAAGGGAAATAAATAATAGACAACTATTCATGTTTATTAGAGTATGTCCTCTAAACAGACAAAATTTTACATTTTCTTCTAAATAACTACTACCAAAAAGTTGTTGTTAATAAAAAAAAAATGGGTATTTATAGTTTCGGGGATTCCAACAAGAGGTGTTATTTTGTTATTCAAAGAAAAATTGAGTTTTTTGAGATAAACGATCGGGTGTTTATTTCATAATAAAGACGAAGGTGTGCCGTTAATAATGAAAAACAACATCATATCCTTTTTATGATATTGTCCAAAACCAAATTGCAAACTGGCCTATGTGCCCTATGTCCCCGATAGCCTCACGAATTCAATCTTTGAGGTCTTGAATCGACGCTGGGCTCTTGGCGTAGATCTTATCTTTCACGTGGCCACAAAGGAAGAACACCTTTCTCATCATTATTAAATAACTAGTAAGTTGTAATGCGCCTATGGCGCCCGTTGAAATATGGAAAAAAAATTTTAAGGAAAAAAAAAATTCTGTTGAAAAAAAAAAATTTTGTGGAAAAAAAATTTTGTTGGAAAAAAAAATTTTGTGGAAAAAAAAATTTTGTTGGAAAAAAAAATTTTTGTAAAAAAAAAAAAATTTTGATGAGAAAAAATTTTTTTAAAAAAAAAAAATTTGGGGAAAACACAATTTCTGTACAAAAAAAAAATATTATTTTTTTTATTATTATTATTTATAGAAAATTATAGAATGGCTATTTAAATTCCTACGTACTGCGTGACAGAGTCAGTGAATCAGTGTATCAGTGAATCAGTGTCGAGGGTAAATATATATTAAGATTTGTATGAAATAATGCAATTATTTCTTAATTGGACTGCTAGGCGTATGACTAATATTATTACCTTACTGGGAATTGTATATCAATTACATACGTTCATTGGCATAAATATTATGGACATCATTTGGTTTTGTAGAGGATCGCAACACAATTTTTGACTAATGGAATTATAATGGAAGTATAAGTATAAATGTTATACTTTATATTTAGGTGGAAGCATAAATAACTGTTGCTATTTAAAACTATAAATAATTTCTATAGCTTGAAGGAATATCTTCATAAATTGGACTTCTTGGCGTATGATTTATATTAATTAGGGGTGTTTTCTTTATGTCGATTCCGTGGCGTATGTTTAATATTATTAAGGAGTCTTTTTTGGCGGTGTACAAGTAATATGATTTCCTTTTGATGAATAAAACTAATCGAGTGGTCGTTTAATATTAAGTGTGTGTACATCTTGTTTTTTTTATAGTTTTGCTGAAAGAAATCCAATCGCCTGATATTGAGAGGTTTTTTTTCTTCTTTTAAATTGCTACTTACCAACTGCTGTCCGCTGATGGTTTATACACTTTTCGGATTAAATGTCCACGTTCATGGTTTCTGTCGATACAAGCGTATAATGACACATTAGTGGTCTCATTGAAATTGATGTTGTGTAAAAATGTATTATTTGTAGCATGATTAAATAAGCAGGCCGTCCAGCCTCAGCCGGTCCCCTTGCCAGCAAAAAAAGAAAAAAAAGAGTTATCTCGTAAAGCCGTATTTTGCCAATGGCATTTTTCAACGGGCAAATACAAATCAGAGAAAAGAATAAAAGAATCCCTTAACGCAAAGCAAATAAATGCGTTTTTCTGGCCAGCCATGCAATGCCAACCAAAAACTTCACACATCCACTGAATGGCATTAAAAGTAAAATACATGTGCACACACACACACTCACACACTCTTGTGTATAGATGGGGGCATTTGCTCATGAAACACATGTACTCTTAAACCCACACACACACATATATTAAATATTTACGCACATACACATACAGGCAATCATGTACATGTGAAGTGAAATCCCTGAACGGTTCCGGCGCAAAATCCGAAAACTTGGACAATATGGATGAATCGACCAAATAGAGGTGATGGAATTTGACCTTTTCCGTGTCTTTAAAATGTTGATTTCAATCAGTGAGCGTACAAATACTGAAATATCTATGCATAGCTCATTGCAGTTTGGCGGCAACATGTATCGATGAGCTTGAGATTAACAGCGCTATTCTGGAATTCTTGACAACTATCATACATGATACAGTATACCCTCTCATAAGCGGACACCTAAGGGACTGAGGATGTTGTCCGCTTATGACAGGACTGAAGCTAAACAAGTGTCCCTTTATGGGAGGTGTCCGCAAGGAGAGAGTACAGCTGAAAGCTTTTGAGTTACAAAAAATTGTGCCATTATTACCATAACAAAGAAAATTAATATAAAAATCTTTTTGTGTTTGGAGAAAACTACTGAAATTCGGATTTTTTAAAAAAAAAAAAAAAAGTTCACTGACAATTGAAATTCCAAAAAAAAAACAAATTGGTTGGAATTTTGTATGTGTATGCTTCATACATACATAAATAACTGCCTGTTTCCATAAAACGAATTTGCTTATTCGTTACAAATTGTCAAAATTGAAGGCGCAATAAAATGGTTTCTTAAAAGTTGTTAGAGCTTATTCTTTTGAAATAGTGTTCCATATGTCGATATCTAACAAATATCTGAAAACCCGTATTGAATAATGTCTGAAACCCATTTTATAACGCTTTCAATATTGACGATTCGTAACGAACAAATTCGTTTTATGAAAACAGGCAGTAAGACTCCCTGAAAATTTTCCCCAATGGCCCTAAATCAATAAATGACAAATGGCCCAATTTTTGTAAAGGGTGTTTTTTATTGAGGTATAGAACTTCGAATTGAAATAAAACACAAGAAAATCGTTTTAATGTCCATCAATTTGGCTTTATTGGAAGGATAATTTTATGCCGTTATGGCCGCCGCGGCTGGCTCGAATAAAGCCAATTCTACAGGTCCAATTTTCAACCACTTGTTGGAACCACAACTCATCCACATTCATGCCATCCAATTCGGGAACAAAATAGTCGGTTATCATGGCTCTATACCGATCTCCATTAACGGTAACTGACTCTCCAGCATTATTTCGGAAGAAGTATGGCCCAATGACTCCACCAGCCCATAGAGCACACCAAACAGTCAGTTTTTGTGGATGTAATGGCATAAAATGGACGGAGCTTGCGGTGAACTTCGCGAACTGAACCATTACTTTCGAAATAAATTTGCACGATTTGCAAGCGTTGTTCTTTTGTCAACCTGTTCATGATGAAATGGCAAACCAAACTAAATATTAATCACTTGACAGCTGACAAAATGGCCGCCAGTTAAAAAAGTGATGCCAACTTAAAGTTCTATGCCCCAATAAAAAACACCCTTGATTTGCTCTCCATAGTCAAATTTTGGCATCATTTTTCATTTTTACTCAAGGGTTATTATTTAGCAAGCCAAACGAATTAATTGTTATTAATTCGAAGGCACTCGGCAGATTTCACTAATACGAATGGCACATTTTTTGACAGTTTTACGAAGGAGTTCAGAGAAAATAAAATTACTGGTTTGATGCTGACAATATACACCTTCGCTACGCCCCCTTTTTGCAAATATGTAGCGGACGACTTTAGGAGTCTGTGTATTAAATGGCCTTTGATAAAAGTTGGTACTATCACAAAAAATAGCCTGTCACCGATTACAGAATAGCACTGTAAATTTGAATTTGTAAAAATCCGCTTCGGTATTTCTGAAATCTACACTCTATCAGAAAGTATAATCCAGAGGAACAGGCGTTTGTCTCTGTGTGAGTAAACAGAATTTTTCATACCGGCAAACTCTCGACACACGGTTACACCTTTTGACTTGGATACTGCAGGACTTTGATTCACATATCTGTGTATGTGTGTGTGTGTGTGTAGTTAAGCATGTGTGGACGCGTACAATGACAAACTCAAATATCAGGCGTTCGGTTTTAACACGCACACCAGTGCAAATAAGGCTCCACCAGTACGCATTAATGAATGCAAACATCAGCTCATTCACAACTGACTGCATATCTGGCGGTTGCTGGCATTTCATTGTGTTAAGTTGCAGTTGGACAAACAATAAATAAATCGACGAAACACAACAACAGCGGCCATCGACAAAACACACCACACAGACACACCACACACACACTATACGACAACAACAAAAAACAACGGTATTTAATGTATAAAGTTATAAATTTTTCACGGTACACGCACTCTCGCCCAAATCACACACACACAAACACACGCTGTCTCACACACGACAAGTTGCAATCAAGTGTCGAAAGGAATTTAAATTGCTTCATTTAAAATGCACAGAGAGGGAGGAGTGCGAGCGAACAAAAACGACACAAAAAAAAAATACAAAATGCGTTGTCGTAATTATGCTTGAAAACGTTAGCGCATGAAATGGAGTCATTTTATTATTATTATTTTACTCGTCGGTGTTTTTTGCTTTTGCTTTTTTTTTGAAGCCCAAAGCTATAATAAGTGCTATAAATTTAATGTTAATGCGTTCGTTCGATACATCTCCATAGAGAATAGAACACATGTACAACATAATGTGTGCCGGTGTGTGTGTGTGAGTGTGAGTTTTATGTTGTCGATAATCATTCTAAATTATTCAGTATTTAATTTTGTTCTCCCTGTCTCTCACTTGAAATACATTAACATAACGCCAACACATACACTTACAATCAAAAGGATAATGTCATTTGTGTCGATATTGGTGTCACGCCGATCAATTGAGCTTATGTAATAGGGCGTATCAACAATATTTTGAGTTTGCTGTGGACTATCGCAAAACCACACAAAAGGGAAAACAAATCTGAAAAAGACCTCGGAGGTCATGTCAGTAGGGTGAAATTTTTGTTACATTTTACTATTATAATTTTGGAAAAACTCCGCAGGAATATCCTACTGTGTGTTTCCGGGAAAATGAGTAAAACTATTTGCTATTTAGACAAGAGAAATTTGCATAACTTCAGGTGTTCTGTGGACACTTGCTTCTCTTCATCTCCACAGTTTCTGCAGTAGTCGCTACTCGCAAGCTACAGTCTCATTACCTGACTTCCAATCATAAAGTGCCCAACCACCGAAACATCGGGTCTTGAAAGCGTCTTCATTGTACGAGTATGTTTCTTATACAAACGGGACCACATTTGTCTGACCTGAACATGGGCTCGAACAGATGGCACCCTTCACTTTTTACTTCTCATGATCGACAGTGGGACGGACTTGGACGAAAGTTGCATTCAGGCAACCTACATGCCATTGTCACAAACATTATCCACGACACTAGTGTCTTCGCTTGATTTCAACATTCCCAACTAAATAAAATAAAAACCAAATCTAAAACTAAAATACCCATGTTATTTATACCCGATTAAACTTGTATCGCCACTCCATTGGCAATATTAAAAACATCATTTCTATATTCCAAGAAGAAACATTATAATGTTATTTATTGTTCGTGGCAATTTCAATTGATTTTTGTCCATCACTGTATCCAAATGTTCATCATGTGTCACTTTATTGACAACTGCACGTATATTCTACTATTTCCATTTCATTATTCCATCCATAAATGTGAGGATTCTACAAAGGTTTTGTTTTTTTTTTTGAACGGTGGCAAAATACATAAATTCTAAACTAAAATATGTTTCATATGTATTTTTTTGTTGTTTTGTATTCTGTGACAGTACAGAGAAAAAGCCACTTATTGCGACATTGTTATACGACCCCTTTTAGTCATATTAAATATTTGTATTTATCATAAAAAAAAGGAGTGGAAAAAAATGAATGTAGAATGTATTCAATACATGTTGAAAACCAATAAAAAAAAGAAAACAGACACTGAAATGTTTGTACCGAAATGGAAAGAAAATATATCGCAAAAATTGCATATTGAATTGGCCATGAAAACATCTGCATCTGAGTCCACGGTAAAAATTAAATTGCCGCTGGTTTAACAGCGATTTGAAAGGCTGCAGTCATTGGTGGAAGACAAATTCGCTGGACAATGATTTTATTGGAGAAGAAACTTAGTTCCCTATCCACTTGGCTTAAACAGCAAAAAAATATCTTCTTAATAATTATAGAAATTAGAAAAGTGTCTGTGCTTAGAAAACACCTGCTGCTGTCCAGAGACAAGGGTTAAACAGAAAAAAATTATATTTGTAGTAATTATAGAAATTAGAAAAATTTCTGTGCTAAGAAAACGAAAAATATTTGTTGGTCTCAACAGGATGCGAGCCTGGGTTTGCTGTGCGATATTGGCAGAGGCTACCTATCACACCACGGCCGCCCTAAAAACCAGAAATAATTCATCCTCAGTTTTATTCAGTGCCTACCAGTGCGAATAGAAAACTACTCCAAGCAGGCCTACTGCACATATCCCCTTGCGAATCCGCTTGGTCCCCTTGCTCTGCGAGGAGAGGCCAACTGAACATTGTTCGGATATTTTTGTATACCTTCGTGGGCATAGGCATTTTGACGAACCAAAGATTGTTTTTCGGCTCGTTGCCCTTAAAGGTGAGAGAGAAAAAGTTTAGTCTGTTGGTACTTCAATTGCATCTGCCTGTATGTGTATTTAACACTGAAATGCCCACATTTATCCTTTAGAGGACAAAACAAATTTCTTGATATTCTTACTGAGTGAATGCATGCCTTTGCATATCTGTATTCCCCTGCCAATAATTCCCATCAATGTATTTAATCCTTGCTTAAAAATATCAACATCGCCGAACAAACATAAAACGTCCACGCGAAACAACACCACAGCCAATGCTGAAAATGTGTCCTCTCTCTCTCTCTATATCTCTCTCTACTCCCTCTGTGTGTCTCAGTGTAATGGATTTTCCATTTTCAATTGCGTTTCTCGTTTTTTACTTCTTTTACAATAAAAAAAAGGCTATGAATATGTATGAATTATACGCGTACTTTACTCTCGTCCTCGACCGGTCACCCGTCCATGCCCCCCCCCCCCCCACACACACCGACAGACACACACGTACATACCTACGAGATACTACGTAGGGCTTTGTGTGGTTCCAAGCAATTGTGAAACATTTCCAACACAGTGTCAATAAAATATTGTTTATTGCCTACTCGTTTTAGTGTGTGTGTGTTTCCGGTAGTGCTAGGCGAGTGCCTCACAGAAGTGCACGCCTTTTTTCCATTTCATTCCATTTTCTCCATATCGGGAAGGATGTTATCTATTTGGGCTTTAATAGGAGGATTGGCGTTGTTCCCTACTCTAAGTTTTCTATTAAACCGCCAAGCATGTCATGCTCTGCACACAAGCACGTATGCATGTTTGTATGTGAATGTGTTCTAGCTTATGACAAGCGGTGGAGAGGGCGGCATTTTAAGGAGTTTTCGACTTCCTGGGGGGGGGGGGATTTTCTCTACTTACATATATGTTGCTGTTGCTGTTGGCTTTTTTTGTTTTTACAACCTTTTCTTGGCAAACAACCGCTGCAATTACTTTGCAAAAGCATCTTTATCATTCAACAACTTTTATTAACTGCCGTAAATTGTAAAGGATTTACCGTCCGCCATTGGCATCCCATGTTAAATAGCTCATTTTCTTAATGGATTCAATAATAATAAAAAAGAAAAAAGAAAAAATATTCGGCAATCACTTGAACTATGGCATGGCGGCATCACTGCCAGAGTGGCAGTTCACTAATAAAGTGGATTCTGTTTTGAATGTGGTATGAAAGCAATTGTGAAAATGACTGACCCAGTGCAAATGGTGAAAATATTCTTTAAAAGTTACGAAAATATCCTTAACAATTCATTAAGGAAAATATGGACAAGTTCTCAAAAGTAAATGAGCTCCGCACGATAAAATTTTGTAAACTCTCTAATGCCTGCTTAGATCCGAATTTGAGTGGCTGTAGCTTTTTCTGGACAAGCGACTCCTTAAATTCCACTCTGAACCAGGGATGCATTCATAGCATGCGGTTCGGTTCAGTGGCTCAAAAATGGTTCATAAATATTTTTTTATGTAATTTATTTTCATCTAAATGCGAAGGAAGATAATGAATTTTAAGTGACATTCGTACACCTAATGCGTGATAATTTGCTATATCTGTAGTTTTCACTCTTATTGTTTCCACAAAAACTGTTCACGATGCTCTTGAAAGATTTTCAGGGTGCATATGCTTTCTCCAATAAACATTGTGAAAAATGGTCACCATACAATAGCTTTCTATTATGAAGATTTAGGATGAATGTGAACTTCTGCCAAATTAATAATTGTCCATTTGTAGTGACAGTATTGACTGTTTTACACTATTGCCAGCATGCGATAAAAAAAATGAACAAAATGTGATAGCACAATTTTGTTGCCCGGTTCGAAGTCAGCGAACCCAGATTTTTTTTTTAATAATTGAATTATTTTTTTAATCAATTGAATTATTTTTTAATCAATTAAATTATTTGTTTAATTAATTGAATTATTTTTTTAATAATTAATTTAATTATTTGTTTAATTAATTTTTTTTAATTATTTAAATTTTCTTTAACTAATTGCATTTTTTTTTAATCAATTGAATTAATTAAATTATTTGTTTAATTGATTTAATTATTTTTAATTAAAAAAATATTTTTTTAATTAATTAATTGTTTTTTTAATTAATTGCATTTAATTATTTAAATTATTTTTTTAATTAATTGCATTTTTTAATTAATTAAATTATTTGTTTAATTAATTAAGTTATTTTTTATTACTCAATTATTTTTTTTAATTATTTAAAATTTCCTTAACTAATTCCAGTATTTTTTAATCAATTGAAATAACTAAATTATTTTTTTAATTATTTAATTTTTTTAGTTAATTGAATTTAATTATTTAAATCACTTTGTTAATTAATTTAATTATTTGTTTAATTAATTTAATTATTTGTTTGATTAATTAAATTATTTTTTTATTATTTAATTCTTTTAATTTTCTTTAACTAATTAAATTATTTTTTAATCAATTGAATTAATTAAATTATTTTTTTAATTGATTTAATTAAAAATAGTAATTATTTAATTATTTCATTTTTTTTAATTAATTGAATTTAATTATTTAAATTACTTTGTTAGTTAATGAAATTATTTGTTTAATTCAATTATTTTTTAATTAACTACATTTTTTTAATTATTTCATTTTTTTTAATTAATTGAATTATATTTTTTAATTAATTGAATTATATTTTTTAATTAATTGAATTATTTTTTAAGTAATTAAATTGTTTGTTTATTTCATTGAATTATTTGTTTAATTAATTGAACTTAATTATTTAAATTATTTTTTTATTAATTAAATTATTTGTTTGTGGTTTTTTCAGTTGTTTTTTTAATTAACTAAATTATTATTTTTAATTAACTCAATTATTTTTTTTAACTAATTAAATATTTTTATTAGTCAATTGAACTAGTTTTTTAATTAATTAAATTGTATGTTTAATTGAATTATTTTTTAATTACAAATAAAATATGTCCATACATTTTTTTTAAATATTTTTTTCGAGTTGAGGTGTATTTGACATTAGAAAATATTATAAAAATCCCTTGGACAAAATGGCTGTTGCTTAGTGTAATCAATCGGGTACAACTATCATTTTTGATATATCTCCATATAATGGTCCCTTCCGATTTTAAGTTGTCAAAAATTTGAATTGATGATATGTTGAGCCCTTTTCCCCTTCATTGTCCTTTGCATTCCGTTCTGTCTCTCTCTACACATTTCACTTTTCCTTATTGTCAAAATTAAACTCATGTTTTATCTAATTTTTTGATAAATCAGTCCTTCGTTAGTAATAAAACTATGTTCTTACACAAAAAAAAATCAAAGCAGTTCAATGCTCTTCCATTTTAGATTATGCAATATTCAATATTCATATTTTATTGGTAATATGTTATTTTTTGTTTGTTTTAAATTTATACTAATGTTGTTTTTATATATTTCTTTCATTTCAGGTAAATTCAATATAAACGTATTTGTTATAACAACGCGTCATTAAGGTCCCAGTAAATGAACACGTATGTAAACAATGATAATTAGGTAAACACACACACACACGCATACACATAAATACGGACACTTTGCATATTTCATTTGCCATACCGAAAACAACATAATAATATAATAATAACAAACAACAATAAACAAAACTCACTTTTGCAATTAACAATTTACTGCAATTGCTGGGGAAACTATTAAATAAAAAAAAAAAAAAAAACGGTGGACACACAAGCCAAACGTTTGACGTGACTGCTCAAATAGAACGCTGAAAATGTAATTCAATTTCTGTCGCTAAAAGTAAATATTTTTCTAATTGATAAATTAATTAATTTAAATGAAACCTCCCAACAACGATTTACCGCTTATAAATCTGAAATGAGCGACGGTGAGGTGAGGTAAGCAATAGGTGTGGCGGTAATAACAATATTCGGTATAAACATGAACAAATTAAAATTGTTGTACAGTGGGATATAAATAATACAGACCTATGACATTGCACTTTTGCATTTCGATAATTTTTGTTTAGTTAAACACACAAATAAAGGACAGAATTTGAGTTTAATTAAGCTAGCAGCGAGTAAAAAGTTTACTTAGTAAAAGTTCACCACAGCACCCCAAACAAACCAAGGGATCCTTACCTTCCACGCGCGTAACCTGTTTTGTAGACAGTAGTGAGATCGCATACAAATATAGAGCCATTCAAATCTGTAGACCTTGAAATCGAAATATCCTTGGAGTAGAAATCAAACCGTGGACAATGTAATTCAAAACACCCAGCGGTCTGGCCTGTAAAGGACTACGGGGCTATGCAAACTGTAACCGTGTGCGTAATCAAGGCAAAAAAAAAATCCCTACAGATGTACAGAAAAATAAACAAACTTTTTCGGCCCATCCAAACACTGTGCCCCGTCAAAAAAAGAAAACTGAATTTTTAATGAGATTTTTGTGCTATTTTAAATTAAAAATTCCTAAAACATAACATAATTAAAAACGTTAACGAAGCCTAATTGTTAAATTAAATATTTTAGATGGAAAAACAAAATTTCTATTTAAATAAAACCCGAGCAACACGGCAACGATTGCATATACCGACCGAAGCATATGCCGAACGATTTCAATTTGTCACACGTAAAAACACAACACGCGACACAAATATAAACTTCAATGTCCTGAAATGGGGTGGGGGGGAAATGAACTTCATTTTATTGCACATCGATGGAGATAAACAACTGCTTACGAAAATTGAATATTAATGTTGCGACAAATGCTGGACGCGCATGTTTTATTTTATTTTGCCATTAAATTCAATGCATTCACTGAATCTACAAATATTTTATTCTTTTACATTTGAGTGATTGGTTAGTTTCCGTAGTCAACACAATTGTGAAGCAGCATCTGGACATGGCCTTTTTATACAGAAACTTTGATGGACAAAAACCTGTTACATTTTGAATAATTACGATTTCTTATCAGATATGCCTGTGGCCAATGTTAATAATTTAATTTTTTGAAATATTTATTTTATCAGAGAAAATCTGCCGAAATGGCGGACATTTGCCTCTGATCAGTGTTATGTTTCTAAAGCAAAACGGGCATTATTTTGTAACTGTATTCCAATCTGCCTAGGCTAGTCCGTTAACCATAGATGTATCGGTGTGTATGCACACTTCACAGACAAATGATGACAACATAACCTCAAAAATCCTCTTAACCACTCAAAAAGGTCTCCACCTAATTCGAATCCAGAACATCCACTAATTGAGTTTATTAAATTGACTTAATTGCAATATTTTTTGCTCGAGTGCCCGAGTAAAGGATGGTTCAATTACAAGATTTTTTCTTTCTTCTAAATTAAAGAAATGTTTTTCGACTGTATAATTACTCTAATTGCAAGAGCAATTCATGAAATTATTGACATGGAACACGATTTCATTCATTAGGCTTCCTCGGTCGGCTTCGTAACAGTGCATCCTGTCCAAAACCTAGTCAATTTTCCAAAACCTTGGTAACGGTTTTTGGCTCTTTCTCCCAAAGGGCTTGTTCCATATGCTCCTGAATCGGTCTAGCGGCGGCAAATCGCAGCTCCGAGTTATCTAATAGACATCACCGAGACGTCTGATAACATGGTGAGCAAGAGATCAATTGTGGCGTTGGCTGTGTGGTATGGTGCACCCTCCTTCTAAAACTAAAGACCGTCCTTAAAAATGCCTTAAAAAAAGATCCTGCCTCTTAGCGCTCATCGTTAACCGAAATGCAGTTTCCATCAGAATTTTCAAACAAAAAGGGTGGTGATGCCGCTCCAGAAAGCGAATATCCTTTATCGATCTTTCAATTAAAATCTGTAACTCATTTGAATTGTAAGATATGATATGAACTTTTGTCATTTTCAAAATTGTATGATTTTTCTACGTAAATTTGTTTATTAATTTCAAACTGTCAATCAGAATAAATGGCAGTAGATGGCAGAAGATGATTAAATGCAATTCAGTGATAAATTGCATGACACAATTTATTTCAACAAAATCGGACAATTTGGCTCTATGAAAAATGTGCCAAATGCAAATTTCCGCAAAAATAAAATGAAAAATGCGAAGAATTCCCCAAATAGGTTAACATGAGAATTGTCACAGAAATGTCTGAAAAAAAAACTTCCACATAATTTAGGAAAATTTTCGCAATTTTCTGTAGTCCTATGATTAAGGCAGAGCACGCGGGTTAGCGTCGCAGTCGCGGAAAGTTAATACCGATTTATGAAAGAAAATTGCATTTAAAATTTTTTTTTCTATAAAATCCTATTGATAGAATACCAATGTAAGGCATTTTTGTACTCAAAATAGCCAACATGAAGATTGCTACAACATTTTTTTTGAAAAAATCCTCCAAATAATTTGGAAACATTTTCCAATTTCCCCGTAGTCGGTCAAGTCTTTTCCGAGTTATAACAAATAATTGAATTTAAAAAAAACCTATCGATAAAAAACAAAATGCCAAATTTCTTCTGAAAAAAGCCAAATTTCTTCTTTCACGTGCATATGCGAGTATTCCAATTGCCGACAATTGTTGTGACTTTTCCACAACGGCCAATGTCTGTATTGTGCTCCTCAAGTATTATGGCCGAGTCGCGTCATATCCCTTAACAATTACACATTTCTTTCGAAAGTTGAGAAGAAAAAAAACGTCCACAATGAAATCACACTGTCGCCGTAAATCATCGGGAGACATTTTCTTTCATTGCCACCAAAAAGCACATTTCCACATTTATTCTTATTAATTTAAGTGTGGAAGTTTTTAGTTAGCAGCAACACTTTAATCATCGTTTTCCTATAGTTCTTGCCGTAAACTGAGTAATGTATGTAAATTACCTCCTTGCAGCCGAAGCAACGCAAAGAAAACAAAACAAAAGAAACCAAAAAGTACTTAAATATCTCCTTCACAGATATATTTACGTAGGTCCGTGCTCCTTGGAAGGCTGTGTGCCGGGATATTCAGTGCGTGAACAGAACGTCAGAGTATGAGTGCGAATACGAGTGCAAGTACATAATTGTTCTTTAATATGCTTTAGTTTACATTACTTTAATAACAATTTCTGTACCCGGTTACAGGCCATAAACCTCTACAGACCATTAATGTATGATGGGCTGGAGGGGCTTGATGGTTGGCTGGTTTGGTTATTCGGTCGGTTGGGCTGGTGTGGTTGGGTGGCAGCACTATCAAGCCAAAGAAGACAGCATAGCACAATAGAACAACAGAAAACAATTATGTCGTTTTTGTGTTCTACAGATTTTATGCACAATCCCTTTGGTATGGACCCACAAAAAAAACAGAGAGAGAGTGAGAGAGAGAAAGAGAAAAAAGTTTTGCGGTCAAATTGCTTAATTACAAAATTGCGTTGAAAGTTGCAGCAACACCACCATCGTCATTGGTAGCAATACCACCATCAGCAGCACCATCAGTATCACCGCAACGTAGCAGCATCAACAACATTAACATACCGCGAAGCCATCATGATTGTGGTTATGACGTTTCTGTTACTCTTGAAGACCAAATGACGACACTGCACCGCCATCACCGTTGCCACCACTGCCGCCACTGGCAATGTTGCCGTTGTCCTTCTCATTGTTGTTGTTGCTGTTGAT
Organism: Hydrotaea cyrtoneurina; assembly: GCA_958296145.1. Taxonomy (NCBI): domain Eukaryota; kingdom Metazoa; phylum Arthropoda; class Insecta; order Diptera; family Muscidae; genus Hydrotaea; species Hydrotaea cyrtoneurina. Next base: position 87,969,428 of record OY282512.1, read on the forward strand.
GTTATTCTTGTTAACAAAAAGAAATAATAAACGAAGCAAAACCGTCGAGCAAATTAAAAATAAACAACGTGTTTCACCCATAAGCAGATGAGATTAAGCAGTAAAACTTTGTATTTCAGCGTATGCCGAACGTTGATTTCACCACTCAGATACACAAGCAACCGGAGCAAGGAACTGCATTAAATTCGAAATCTATACAGACCAATGTCCTGTCGGACTGCTAGCAATGAGTGGGGTTAGCCAAAACCGACTTTAACTGGTGAACAACATCGGATAACTGGTGACAGCACTTGCTTTGAAATCGTGCACGAGGTAATGGCGATGGCAAATCGAGTTACGTCCTGTATCTAAAGGGTGTGTGCGCGACAAGATAAACCCCTAACACATAGTTAGGGCGGGTTTAAACGCGCTTCCACCAGATATTTGATATGTGTTATCTTAAAGAGGTTGCCACACCTCTTTTAAGTGAATTCCATACGATGGGCTCACTCTGCCCCTTTTGAATTTCATTTAATATTTAGTTGTTAACAAGTTTGAGGCGTTTAAAAAATATCGTTAAACCGATACCCAGCCTTTGGAATTTATCAAACCAACGACCGAGTTCAAATTGAAGCCTAGGAAGTATTTGAGATAAATTTAAAAGGATCAGTACGATGAATTGAAAGACGTTGAAACTTCTTTCGCAATCGTAATAAAAGGAATCTGCCTTCTAGACTCAATCATGGACAGAAGATTATTACATGTATTTTTTTTTTGCATAACTTGGTAGAAGTGGATTGAAACGTTGGACTTTTAATGTTACTGAGACCCGTGACGACTTATTGTATCTTCATACAGAAAATAACGGGTTAATGCCTTCGAGCTCAACTGAAAATATTTAACGAGTTAGAAAAACTTGATTAACTGCTTTTATCAGCTTTTCTTTAATTTCATACAAATGCCACATGTTCGAAGAGGAAGATTATATTTTTTTGAATTAGATAGGAGCCCATTTCACTTATCCGAATTATGCTTTGGAGAAAAACACTGACAATCTTTTATGCGATTACATCGTTCAGTAGAAAAAAATTATGTCCGTGAAAATATATTTTAACTGACAATGACACAAAATCGGTCTGTGTTTATTTGACAGAGCTATGCAAAGTTGTTAACAGTGTCTGCTTTTGCAAAGACCAGACAGAGGGCAGACGTCCCAAGTTATTTTCGTATGCATTAGTTCGGAATCACACTCTAGATGTCAGTAATTCGCATGCCACCATTGGACAGTTTTACAAAGGAGATTAGAGAATATACAGGTTTTATTCTGACTATATACGCCCTCTTTGGGAAATATTTAGCAATTATTAATTGTTCTTTATCACTCCCAACTAGAAAACTGTGCTGGGTCCTCATTTATATCACAGTTAGGTTCAAAACGGTCTGTATATCCCATTTGAAAATTTCCACTGATTTATTCTGAGCTTTGACTATAAAATAACGCCCACTGTAGCCATTCTCACTGACCGTAATCTATTTCTTTAAAACCGGCTCCCCCAATCTCTATCTGGCCTGATTCAAGGAGGTCTAAGTCAGTCCGCCGCTGAGATTTGATAAAAAAAATAACATGGTCATTCATGGCAAATACGCACTGCATTCACTCAACTCGTGTAATGCTTTATTATATTTTGCCAGTACTCGTATAGCGATGTTTTTCTGGCCCCTTTCGTCCTCGATTCATTTATTTTGGGGGCTTCTTGATTCACTTTTCTTTTCCTTGAACACATACACACATTTTTTGTAGACTTTTTCGTTGTTGCTTTTTTTTTTTTTTTGGTTTCTCGAAATCCTTTTGGCCAGAAAATATTTTTGCATAAGTTTTGAAATTAAAATTCTTCTGGCGTAGCAAAAGTTAAACTCATTTCATAGCTCGAAGCATTGAAACTTGCATAAATTAATTGCGGTTACAGAAAGGAAAGCATTCCCTACTTTCTGACGGCGAGAGGGTTTCATTTTGGCTTTTCCTCTGTGTGTAATTTTTTTTTTTTTTTTTTTTTCGGTTGCTCCCATCATTATATTTTCTTGATGGCGGTTTTCACCGTGGTTTTGTTACTCTGCCAGTGTAGTTCTGTGTTTTTTTTTCAATCTTCCATCGCAAACGACTTTCTTTTGTTCATTTGTTAAATTTGCCCGCCATTTCGCCCTTTCCCGCAAAGTCTTGTGTTAATATCTTTAGCTAAAGTGCATTGTGCGTTGACAATAAACTATACAAAACCAAGAAAAACGAAAAGAAATGAAACAAGAAACCAACAAAAAAATGAAAGAAAAGAAAAAAGATGAGAAGAAATAATAAACGCAAAAGTTAAGTAACAGAAACGGAAAGAGTCAAGTGTTCTATGCCAACATTAAAGATAAACAGGGCAAAAATCAGCGTAAATGAGATTTTAAATTAAGCAAAATAAATGGATAATAACAAAAAAAAACCACACAAATATGTGTGCACACATCCCACCAAACAGGACTTGTTCGACTTGTTTGTAAACAATCATGTGTGCGGTAGGCAGTCTAGAATCATTTCTTGGTCTAAATCTAAGAAAGGGGTGAGGATTTTGTATCACTGGATGACTACTACAGAGCCTGCAACGATGTCGAAGGGGTAGAATTAGTAGAACATTTGTTATGCCACTGTCCCGGTGTACAGGAAGGTCGACTTACACAGCTTGGGAGCTGCTTTGTTGACATCCTTCAACAGCTTGCCAATGCACCACAGTCTTTCGTCCTCGACCGATTCTGCCGCAGCCACTTCGATATATGATTTATGTACATCAAAATTCCCTTTTCTAAAGAGAAGATGCCTATCTAAAACCTCTGCCTTGTATGGGTCACAGCACTCGATAACTCCATACTGAGCTGCCGCTTCCCGGCCCAGAGCAAGGTCCATCCCTACACGCTGAAAACAACGTCTTTTTTAAATGTTTACACACAATTAAAACGCGTGTTTGGACTTTGTAGCAAGTAAAGCTTATTTCATTCTCTACAAAGCCTATTTGGATGTGAATATAACTCGTTTGCTATTAATATTACATATTTGTGTATAAACATTAGCGTGTTTGGGAAAAACAGACAACGAACTTATTAAATTTAACAAAGTACAACATTTGAGTGTGAATAAGTATGTATTTACAGCAGTTTTCGTAACTTTTTTTGCATCTACGAGCTTTATAATAAATGCAATAACCGAGAGAATAGGACGAATTGTTATATAGAAATTCACAAATTGAAAAAAAAATAAAAAGTCATACAAAACTGCATACATATATATTTGATATCTATCACCTACAAACAAGTTAATGTTTGCGGCGAATTTGTTTTGCTGAAGTTGGTTGAAATTGCAATTTTTTCAGCGTGTAGTTCTTACATTCGTCTAAAGTGAAATAAGGCTCGTCTCGATCGAGCTCCCAACTTACTTATTTCCCACAATATTCCATGAAGGAACTTCTCTCGAATTAGTGAGCTGCTGTTCACCATATAATTTGTATACTGACTGACCTAATGTTTAATGTCGGCTTCGGCTTACAGTTTATTTTCGCGAGCATTTACGAATTGTGTACAGCTGCTAAAAAATGTTTAATGGTCTTGCCAAGGTCAACACAAACCCTAGAAAACTTCTTTATCCCTGATTAGCAGCATTCCTCTTGTGTTTAGGTCTTAGATTGATTTCAATCTCGTCGTCTTTCTCTTCATAAATTTTGTGCTTAATACGAACTATGACCAGCGGCCATATGACGTAGTTTCTTTTTCGCCACAAATCCACTGCCAACTTGGAATTGTTTTCGTGGCAACTCAATTCATTTCAAGTGCTTATTTCGAATATTCCAAGTGCACATCCTACAGTTAAATTGTTTCAAACTTCATTATTCCAAGCTTCCCCCCCAACTACAAATATTCAACCCTAGTGTTAAGGCTTATGTCCATCACTGTTGCAGTAGTTCTTTCGTTATCGGTCACTTTGTTGCAATTTCTTTAAAACTCCATGCGCCCCTTGGTAATTTCACTGTGCCAACACTTAAACTCCATGTGCACCCCTTGGTAATTTCACTGTGCCATCAGTTATGATCGTCAGTGTATATGTAGTCCTTTCATTTTCGGTCAATGTGTTGCCTTCGGTAAATGTTTATTGCAAAGTGTATTACCTTGTATTTTGCAGTATTGATACAAGTCCACATTTCACATGTGAATAAGTGTAAAGTAGCGTGAAGAATATATTCACTCGTAAGTTATTCATAAAAATAAAAACTCTCACACACACCGGAGTGATCAACATAAATACATGTTTATTTGCCAATACCGCCCATGATGATATCCTGATTATGGACTTTTAAACACATCACTTGCATTTGGCTCATCCTCATCCAAGAACACACGCACACACACACCCTCATACACGTGTACATATGCATGTGTGCACTTGTTTCGTGTATGTAAGTAATAAGCTATACACATGTACAGGCACATAAACAAATAAATAATATTAAAAAAAAAAGAATAAATAAAAAAAAACACTCTTCAAAGTGTTGAATGGTGTTTGCAAAAGGTTCCAACTTTTTTCTGGACTGCTTGCTATTTGTTTCCGGATCGAGTATTTTCTTTTGAAAGTGAAGTATGCAAATTTGATATCGCTTGATTGCACACATGTGTAAATGTAAACTAGCGGAAAAGCATTCACACTCACACCCTTACATATACACACATGCATAAATCATCCTTTGAAATATCCTTTTGTATGTAAACCAACAGAAATACAAATGTGAAAATCGAGTAGTGCCCTTTCCCACACCTAAAAGCGGCCATAAAGCAATTTGCCCAGGTATTTAAACGCACGCGTACACTAGGGTGTACTGAAAAATGCATTGGCATTTTGTTTTTTTCCCTTGGAATTTGCTATGGCAAATGGATAATATGGTTGCAAGGTAATATTCTATTCCTTGATAAGGCGAAAATGTAAATCATTAAGTCAATGTAGTTTTTAAATTCTGCTGGTCCAAGAATCGTGTTGGTGGTACCATCGTCATAAGTCAGCGTGGACGCTCAGAAGTGGAAAAGATCAGTGCAGCTTGAATGTTTTTGAGTGTTTTCTGCTTATCTTTGGGCACTATCAACTCTGATAGTTATGAATGACCAGGGAATGACTTTAGGCGATTGTAGGCCATGATTAGACAACAAGTTGTGGAAACGCCCTCACAACTCACAGCTGTGAACGGCCGTATATTTTGATCTAATGATATTTGGCCCGTATGTGTTGTTCATACAGAAATGAATAATTCCTAGGATTTGTACATTGTCACTAATATGCTCTTAAATTACGCTCACGTGTGCAGGCCGGTGTTCTAAGTGGGTTTGCAGACGTATTAGTTCGGCTGCAAGTCCAGATGTCACTTTTACCGGAATTCAGTGTGTCTTTCGAAGGGAAACTTGGCAGAATTCCACATTTTACAATACATTCCATGCTGTCCCCAGTTCCATGAAACAGCAGTAGTTTTCGCTAACCTTGCAACTTAGTGTCCAGTTTAAAATCCACAAAACAAAATTTAATTGGTTCAGATTTAGTGGAGACAATCAGACCTGAGGTCAAACTCATCTCCCTGCCATCCAGCGCCACATGACTGTCATCCGTGGACGTATTGACAGGAAAATGCCACGCACTTGTTTCCATCATTCCCCTTAGGGCAGACAGAGGTTTTCCAGCATTATGATTTTTAAAAATGTTTGTGTTTTCCTTAGTTTTGGCCAACTTTCATTTTTTGTTTTATTTTTATAAATTCTGTTTTCCTCTATTGGCTTTTAGTTACGCAACAATGATAACAAAAGTTTTTCCAGTATCTCTGCACATATTTTGAAGGATTCTCTCCCCCGTCCACCCACATAGCCGATTCATGAGTTTTTATATGTTTGTGTGTGTGTGTGTGTACATATGTATGTATGTGTATTTGAGCAAGGACAAAACGTGTGCATATTTTATGGATAAACACTTTTAACTTTTTCTCTGTTTTGCTATGAATTATGTATATATTTGAAAAATATTTTGATTGTCACAATAAGCAAAAGACAAAAAAAACCATAAGGACTGTAGTTCATAATAGGTCGACATTTAACATGAAACGATTATTCGGTCAGACAGAAACTATGTAACCTTTCCATGTGCGAAGAATATAATTGACTTTGAGAGCGCTAAGGGAATGTCTGCAGAGAAAAAAAATCCCAAACTCAAATAAAAACATAACAACAAGTTTCGCTGGGTTATCTTACCGTGCAATCTGAGCGTGTCTTCCACAAGTAAAAAACTCACTTTTTTATTAGGACTAAAACTCGGAGGATGCCCCTATAAATGAACATGACAGTTGTCAATAAAATGACAGTTGTCAATAAAATGACAGTTGTCAATAAAATGACAGTTGTCAATAAAATGACAGTTGTCAATAAAATGACAGTTGTCAATAAAATGACACTGGTTAATAAAATGACAGTTGTCATTAGAATGACAGTTGTCATTAAAATGACAGTTGTCAATAAAATTACAGTTGTCAATAAAATGACAGTTGTCAATAAAATGAAGGTTGTCAATAAAATGACAGTTGTCAATAAAATGACACTGGTCAATAAAATGACAGTTGTCATTAAAATGACAGTTGTCAATAAAATGACAGTTGTCAATAAAATGACACTGGTCAATAAAATGACAGTTGTCAATAAAATGACAGTTGTCAATACAATGACAGTTGTCAATAAAATGACAGTTGTCAATAAAATGACAGTTGTCATTAAAATGACAGTTGTCATTAAAATGACAGTTGTCATTAAAATGACAGTTGTCATTAAAATGACAGTTGTCATTAAAATGACAGTTGTCATTAAAATGACAGTTGTCATTAAAATGACAGTTGTCAATAAAATGACAGTTGTCAATAAAATTACATTTGTCAATAAAATTACATTTGTCAATAAAATTACATTTGTCAACAAAATGACAGTTGTCAATAAAATGACAGTTGTCAATAAAATGACAATTGTCAATAAAATGACAATTGTCTATAAAATTACAGTTGTCATTAAAATGACAGTTGTCCATAAAATGAAAAGCAGCGGTCTATGAAATGACTTGAGATCCAGTCAATATCTTAATGCTTTCCATAAGAACCCAACAAGTAAATGATAATTAATTTGACGATCATCCACACAACTTAAACTGTTTTGATTTTCATAGTTTTTGTTTTGTGAGTGTGTATGTGCCGTTTTATAAGCAGGGGACATTTTCCAAAAGTAAGCAATTATACATTACGAAAACTTCGAAAATCTGACAATAATATTGATGAGCTCCTGACGTTTATAAAGTCAACGAAATGTCATTAAAACTAAATTATATTTAAATCCCAGCATTTCATTCAGACTCTGATGCGAGAGATAGCGAGAGACAGAGTGGGAACAGTAGTGGTTGCCAACAGATGAATGTCACAGACTAACCTTAAATAGTTTATTTCGTTGCGTATTCATGATAAAACAAAAGAGCTCAAACTTCTAAACAAAATGTACATATTTTATGGACAAAAAAGGAAACAAAGACAACATTTTTCAAACGCCACATGTTTGTGTATGAATAATGATGTCGTTCGTCCAAACGCTGGCAGACTATCACTTTGACAACAGCACAAGTTTTGGGAAAACTTTGTCCAACCTCTCCTTGCCAATGGCCTGCGTCATATCTTTGTGGTAATCCGGAAAACCTTAACCTATTTCATAAAACATGTTTTTTTGTTTTGATTTACTGAATGTCATAAATTATTCAATGGTACGCACAACTAAATTGCCATTAAAGCTGCTGTTCCAAACCAACGGCCACAAAAGCGAAACACAAATATACAAATCGAAATTAAAAAGCGTAATTATGAGCTAATCTGAATAAACGAGTACGGTAGGGTGCAAGCACACCGAATCGCCTGATCGCCTCTGGGGCGATTACCTCAAAATACATTATTTTAATTTATTCATGCATAAAATCAAACAAAATCAATGCAGTTCTGTTGTTGTGCTTTACTTTGCGTTTCAATTAATCTGAACCATTCTGCTTGGTTGAGGGAGGGGGGAGGGGGGTGAAAAAAAAAACACCCGGAACACCAAAGGATATCACCGAGCATTGCTGTGCTTGCCTTTAATGCTGACATATTGCGCTACCGTGAATGATGATATGAGGATACCGTTACGGATGATGCTTAGGGTGCTGAGTCATGTCATGAGCGCGAGCACATCTTGTAAAGTTCCCACATTATAATTTCAGCCCCTTTTGGAACAGAAACGCTAAAGTGAAATGGAATGAAAACAGATTTTGTAAATGTTACAAAAACAATGGAAAACATGTTTAAGTTTGAAAGTTATGTAATGAGGCAAAATGTTTAATGATGTAATGTACGTACCCACACATGCTAATGTATCTCCCATTAATGAGTATGATAAGAAAACCACCGACTCCTAATGAGTTAATCATGCCATTTTTTTTTCAAATAATTTCGAATATTTTTGTTTTCTCAGAATAACAACCTGCTAATGGTCCTTTATATCAATCAGTACTCTCTGCTTTATTTTGGAACATACAAAAGAAGTACTCAGAAAATTGTAAGTCTGTGTTATTGATTGTATGTGTGTTTGGGCATTATGCGTTGCATCCGACTTCACAATTTGTCATTTGTCTTTCGTACTTTAAAAAAGAAATCTTTCTTACCGACAAATTACATTTATATTTACGTCCATGTCTGCCATCTATCTGACAACACATCGTATTATTTTCCAAGTCTGCATTTGACTGCATAGTAACTCCATACGAAAAAATATGGCCAACTTATTGGTGCTAAACGTGAGAAAAGAAAATCAGTTGCGGAACTCAGCTGTCATTGTTGTTGTGTGACGTATGGCTCGTCTTAATGAAATAAAATGAAGACCTGACACAGTTGTTGCATTTTGGGCAAATTAAAAGCCAGAATCAGAAGTTATCTTCCAACTTTGACCATCGCCTTTTTTAAAGAAATAAATGCTTACCGATGAAACCGTCTAAGGTTGCTCAACAGATTAAATGTTATTATTTTTGAATTTGTCTGTAAGATATTCCTCTAGTCACCCTGAGGCTCGAAATTTCTGGACAAATGTTGGTGCTACAAAATTCTACACAGCGCGAATTTTTATAATATCAAACAACACCTACAACTTATTGAATTTGTTGTTGGGTTATACACAGGAAATATTTGAATAAAGTATTTTTCTTTTGTGAAAAAACCCTTTTTATTTCTCAAATATTTACACAATTACTTTTTCCCTCGGAGTTTTTTTTTTTACATTTACTTTTAACACACCTTCTTAAAGTCATGAGCGTTTACACGAGACTTTTTAAATACAAACATAATGCGTACAGTCTCTGATGTGTATTATTCTTTTGTGGAAAGCCAGACGGATGGCAAAACAGTCTCGCAATGGGAATCATGACTTTATAAAGGGGTTTTCAAAAGGAAATGTCTAGAAAAGCCGTGGGGAAAAAGTCATGTTAAAAATTTCAAAAAAAAAAAATATTTTAAAAAAGGATTTCTTGCGATTGATTTTTCTTCAAATAAATGTCGAATCTATCCAACAACTGTTTATAATATTCGCCGGTCATCGTTTCTTCTTTTCTAAATAATCGATTTGAATGACTTCGCATACATCCCAAAAGCTGTCGGAAACTGGTATTTAATGCATTGATAAAAATACACTTTAAAAATGCATCGCTGGTTCGCTTTCATGCTTGGACACTACACACTTAAATGCTCTATGCATAGAGATATAACAGGCAGAAGTTTAGGGAGCTATAGGGTGATTCGCGACAAGGACAACGAAGACAATATAATCACTAGCATACATGAACATACGAGGTGACACTGTGCCCTTTTTTGGTCGCACAGTGCTTCCTGCCCAGACTGCCCAGCACCAATCGTTCATACCTTTACGTGTGTATGTATGTGTTGGTGAAATTGGCAGATCCTTAAAATGTTTTCGTCATACAAACAAGACCGGATTTGAAACAGTTTTCAAATTGTTGGATGACCTTTTATTCAATGAAATCAATTCTCATGTTTGAGTTTTTTTGTTCGCGAAGATTTTTTTTACTAATTTTTTGATCGGATTGATATAAATGAAACTACTTTATTTCATCTTATTCTCGACCTTTCGCAGATTTTTTTTCCAGTATCATCAGGAGAAATTATTTGTTTAAAAGTTTTTTTTGTCAGTTAATGGTGTTGTTTTAATTTTAAAAATTTCGAAATTCTGTGAAATTTTTTGCTGGCATCATATGATCGGAAGCTGCATGTGTTTACACATCCCGTCTCTGTAACGTCATAAACCTCAAAAGGAATCCTTCACAAACAAGCGCACTTGTCCAACAACTCGGTGTAAAAATGCACACATACCGACGAATCAATTTTCACGTGTATTGCCCATCAACATATGATATTTTACTAATTTATCCCATTTGTTTTTTTCGTTTTTCCTCTCTTCACAGTTCTGGGAAGTTATTTCTGATGAACATGGCATCGATCCAAATGGCATGTATCATGGCGAAAATGATATGCAATTGGAACGCATCAACGTTTATTACAACGAAGCCAACAATAACAAGTATGTGCCACGTGCGATATTGATTGATTTGGAGCCCGGCACCATGGACTCTGTCCGTCAATCACCATATGGTCAATTATTTAGGCCAGATAATTTCGTTTTCGGCCAATCGGGAGCTGGTAAGTAAATTGTGTTTTTTTTTTTTTTTTGAACGGAAGAAACAAATAAATTGTGGACATGTTTTAGTTTTGGCTTTAAAACTCCATAGAACAATTATTATATGTAAACATAGAGGGTAGATGGGTGGTTTAGCAAAATATAATATATTTAGCCATAATCTGGATATATGGTTTAATTCTAAATAACACTTATCTCAGAGTTAAAAACTAAGTACACTATATTTTGAGGCTACCGACTAACCAAACCGTGCAACATTATTAAGTTTTGTATAGAGGATCTGATTCGAAAGTTATTTATATGTGATATATGACAATAGTCACCAACTAGCAATACAAATATGAATATTCTAATAATTTGTGATAGGGTAGGAATTTCAAATGTTTTATAACAAAACCTTTTTTTCCTCATGGATTCAGAACCCTATACAGTAACCAAAATTTGTATTGAGACGATTACGCCTGCTCATAGGCGTACTACTTTTCAGCATGTCTGCTGTCTAACTAACTCAATAAATTTTTCACCTACAGTTTAAAGTCGACTCCGAACGCATAATGTTTTTTCTAAAGAAGTTTTCATGGATTACCAGGTGAAAACGACTGCTGAAACTGTTTGATGGTCTTCCCAGGAAACGAATCTGGGTTTTCTGTCTTTTACCGTTCCAGTCAATTCAGATTTTGTCGTTGAACTTTCCTATTCCAGTCCCTGTTTCGTCAATTATTACGACCAACTATTTGTACAGATTTTGAGAAATGTCTTCTTCATAGATCCATCATTTCAATTGTCTACTGCTGCTCAAGTGCAATTGAACTCGTTTGAGTAAATATTTAATATAAATATTTGAATAGTTTTGTTAGAAATTTAATTTTCATTCAAGCAGAAATTTTTCTTTTCACAAACAGGCTAATAGTGAAGAGTCGAAAAGAAATTCGTACCATTTCCTAAATTAATTATAAAGCAAAAGAAGTAATATATTTTTAATAATCTTCTAATCCTAAGGAGCGTGGATTGAAAACCCCTTTTATAAAGTCAGCAGGAGTGTCAAAAGATTCGGCTCTATTTCGATTGACCAACGGTTGGGTCAATCTGTTGCATTTGTATTATACAGAGTATAATTCAATGCACGAACCACCCAGTGCTATTTGTTGTCACACAAACGATTGACAACTGTCATTTTACTGACAACTGTCATTTTATTGACAACTGTCATTTTAATGACAACTGTCATTTTATTGACAACTGTCATTTTATTGACAACTGTCATTTTATTGACAACTGTAATTTTATTGACAACTGTCATTTTTCTGACAACTGTCATTTTATTGACAACTGTCATTTTACTGACAACTGTCATTTTATTGACAACTGTCATTTTATTGACAAATGTCATTTTATTGACAACTGTCATTTTGTTGACAACTGTCATTTTATTGACAACTGTCATTTTATTGACAACTGTCATTTTATTGAGAACTGTCATTTTATTGGCAACTGCCATAACATTGTCATTGTCTCCCTTCAGCATCGCCGAAATAGAAATTCCAAAATTGAAATATTTTTTAAAATGTATAGTACATTTTTGTGAGATCTTCCACCACATTCAAATACTTTCGTCCGCGGTAGTTTCGACAGAGGTCTTCTATTAATATCTGTTGCACTATTCCTTAAATTAATGTTTAAGGCTTCCAAATAATGAAGCTCTAATTTTAAATATCTCTTTTGGCCGCATATAACAAATCCATACATAGAATTAACCATACTTACCCACAAATATACAAAAACATAACATTTTTCATTTATCGCTTTAAAGGTAATAACTGGGCCAAGGGGCATTATACAGAAGGCGCTGAATTGGTTGATTCCATTTTGGATGTTATGCGCAAGGAATCCGAGGGCTGTGATTGCCTTCAAGGTTTCCAATTGGCCCATTCGTTGGGCGGTGGCACCGGATCCGGTTTGGGTACTTTGCTGATTTCCAAAATCCGTGAAGAATATCCCGACAGGATCATGAACTCCTTCTCCGTAGTGCCCTCTCCAAAGGTAAGGGTTTCGTATTTAGTTGTAGCCAACATACTTATTTTCTATATTCCTACAATATCAATATTAAATAATTATAACAAACCTGCGGGCTTAAAATACTAATCCACGTGATAATTGTTGCATTAATACGCCGTATTAAGTAAAACTTGATTGATTTAACTTCCGTTTTTTTTTAATATTGTTTTTATATTATTTATTAGTTTTATTTTTGAGCTTTTCTCTGTTACGTCAATTAAAATTGCTATTGATTTTGCTACGATAACTGACAATCAATTTACGATTAATTGTATAAAACTTCAGAGATATAATTAAATTGGAATTGATGCATTGTACTCTGAATTTAAATCCGTGTTAAAAAAAACGACACATGGTAAATATGGCATGTATTAACAAAAAAAAAAAAAAAAGAGAATTTCAAATGGTGTCAAGAAAGTATTTCTCATTGGCAATGATGTCAATTAGTTGCCCTATAGCGGATCTTCTTCAGCGCTCAAGTGGAAACATGAAATGCAAACATTTTTTTAATACTTGAACCATATTTTCCCGGAAATTAGGTCGCAGAAAAAAATTGTGTGGCAGATATCGAGTAAAAAATACACACAAATTACCTTCAGGAGAAGTATTTTAGGGAACTTTTATTGTTATAAATATATAAATAAAACATTATACGCAAATTGCCTACAACTTGAGAAATATTTTACCACTCGATTGGTCTATAAATCCCAGAGATACGTTTCACTTTTATTCGTTTTGGGTTAGCAATATAAAAAAAAAACCGTCTTATGCACATCCCTTCACGCCAACCTAATTATAATGGAAGTTTGGAAAGGTTTTAAATTAAAATTAGCATTAACAACAGACTGTGTGAAATTGCACGCATATTAATGCAAATCGCATAGCAAACACGCACACAAACAAGGAAACAAACATCTGTGTGAAGAATATAAGCCCTGTTTTATTCATCCATCGAGCAAAATTTTATAGATTGTTGCACAGACAAACAACAAAAATTGTGTTGTAAAACTCTCGAAATTTGTCTAAGTTTTCATAATTAATATGAAAAATTTGCAAAGATGTCTTTGGAGATCCCGCCCATATATGGGAGTTATATTCCTATTACGAGATCAGATGGAGTGAAGTATTTCTTGCACCGCTTTAAAAATCTTAAACACTTCAATGCTTCTTTCGGCACTTCGAATATATGGCTAGACCAGCGAGAATCACCCTGTATCTTCATGTCCAGAACATCAAGAGTATCTGACACGTCTATATCCACACCACCCATAGAGATGGACGACGGTGCTGGATCAGTGGAACGTTTGTGTGACAAAATTTGTCTCCTTAACTGTTTCGATTTAAAGAAAATTCATCTTATGGAAGTTTCACTGTATTCATAGAAGTCTATGAATTCCTTTATACATTTTATAAAAAAAAAGAAAATTCAACTAGATTATAAAAATATATCTTTGGTTGAAATATTAAGAAATCATGTCTTCATAGTGACTTTGAGAAGTCGTACACATCATTTCCAAACTTGTCCACTCTCCTTGCGGACACCTCTCATAAACGGACACTTTTTTCAGTACCAATCCGCTTCAGTCCTCTTGTGTACTGCGGACAGTCTCCTATGTGTCCGCTTATGAGAGACTACACTGTTTATAGGATTTCCGCTGAGAGTTGGGTATAGGCATATTTCCTTAGGCTGGTTTCGAAATTTCAGAAAAGGACATCAATGAATTTTGTATCTCTTGCGGGAGTTGTAGACTTTCAGTAGAACTCATCTTTACTGTATTACGTCATTCCTCAGCCAAATAACTTCCTCTGGCAACTAAAAGAAGTGTAAAATAAATTTAAACCAAAAAAAAAACTGCCATAGCCGTCTTCGGTGATTTCGTTTGTACAAAAAAAAATATTACATTTTTTCCTGGACAGATTTTGAGTTCGTTTGTCAAAGTGTTGCCTCCAATAAGTACGAAAATCTCGCACTTTTTGAATTCCCTTCAGTCGACGGTTGAAAATGTTACACCGTAAAACAGCTGATGTCTACTGTGTTTTTCATTTCCAAAGCACTCAAATCAAATTAAACGCATGCATGTGAAATGCGATTGTTTAGGTTGGGACCCATTAAGTGTTACACCGAAATTGTGTCTTGGTGTACATGCAACATTTTCAAATTTGTTACACCATGTGTGGCTAATATTTTATTTGTGATACGAATCAGCCATATAATTGTGTGCTATTCTCACAAATAAAACACTGCTATTAATTAATACCTTTGCTCAGACATACCCGTACGCAAATGCCTACAAAAGACATTTCAATCAATTAACAATGTCAATTCCCTTCTTTTTTTTTGTTTTTAATTAAAAATTGCCATTTGTGGGACTAATTGATAATATTGTATATTATATTAATTATTGACGCCGATCAGTACCCAAACACGTGCAAATTGGCTTCACGCCCGTACACACTCGCACGCACTCACGCATACACATGGACGATATTTGCCAGTAATTACTTTTTGAATGTAACAATTTTGATGGATGTAATTAATTAAATTTACTTCAATATAAACGTTTTAAAATACCCACAATCTATGTGTGTGTTGCTTTGTCATTACTCGCATAATCGCATGTTGGATGGGTGCGCGTTTGCATAATTGGTGGCGGGCCGATGTCAACCAGCCCAGACTCTGCCAACTCTCGACCATAATAACTGGCAATATGTAGTACGAGAACTTATCGTATCGTACGAGAACTTATCGACGTCTACATACAACATATTGAAATATTATAATTATATATTGACTTTGGCAAAATAAAAGCGAACTCAATTCTTGAGTGGGAAAGAGTCGATAGCAAAACTGATATTGGATTTTCCGAGAGACATTTCGTTCTGACAATGTAACAACAATCATATTAGAAATTAGGAATTTAGGAATTAGTGTAATGTTTTTTTTAGAAATTTAAGAACAAACCAATCTAATGTCATTCTTACATAACAAGAGTTGTTGTCGGAATCGGAATTGAAATCGACAACAAAACTTAACTTTGGTGTCACAGAAACTAATATTATCGGTTTTATGTTCGAATCGGAATTGTTATCAGCGATTGTAGCGCTGTTATTGTCGGAAACAATCTAATCAGCCGACAGCTGGCAGATTTGCAGTTCTCTTTTTATTTTAGTTTTAGGCAGTTTGAATAAGAGAGAATTTAATGACAGACTTAATTTTCAATTCCGATAAATGAGCAAATCCGTCCTGGATTCTTCAACAACTCTGAATGAAATACCTTTCTCTGGTCTCATTATTTTTAAAATCTAGGTTCAATTTCGTTGGAAACGACAAAATCTTTTTAAAAAGAAAACTAGAAAACTAACGTAAAATGATCATCGTTCTTTGAAATATTTAAGGATTTATTTTGAAATTAAAATGGACAACCAGCTTTCGGTTTAAATATCAATTTGTTGTTCTTTTTTGCTACTAAAAAACTATTTTATCTGTGCGTGTAAGGACGTGCATACATAAAAAAATGCACGAAATAAATATTAATCACTTTGATTTATAAATTGTTCTTTGCAAATATTTAATCTAAACAATAAATTTTAACCATAATTTTTATGTATCGCATGAATTTATGAAAATAAAATATACATGCATATCCATCCACACACACACACACACACATACATACGTACAGCAACATTAAAACCATAAAAATACCAGCTATGATTAAAAGCAATAAAGTCGTTTTGGAAATATAAACAGACAAACACACCGACACATCCATATGCATGTATATATTTATGCATACGCACAGTATTTCGCGCCGAATCAAATTCATACCATTTTTTTTAAATTCCTTTAAAAAAAAACGTGTATTTATAATTAATAAACTATGAGAAAATCAGACAATGACATTATTAGCTTAATGGGCAACCGCCTAATCGCACAATAAATCGTACTGTGTGAATCACACCTTAAAACCAAAGGTATTTTAAATATTTTCTTGTTTAATTTAAACGATATGTGTTTCTTTTTTTGCAAACAATAACTCGTTCTCAGAAATGAATTATGTTGATTTGGTGTCAGTATTTGTGGTTGTTCTAAAAAAAAAAGAAAATGTGTCGACTTATTTAAACTATTTCCTAAATAAAATTATTGCTTTCATAGATAGCTTTTAAATTTGATATGCATTTTGTTTTTAACCACAGTGTACTTGTGTGTGTGTGTGTACGAATGGATGTGTCGGACTAAGTCTCCTTCGGGCATTGGAGAATGTTTCACAAGGGGCCCCTTATAACATTTTGATGAAATTATTCCCTATTATTTTCTAAAGCCTGTCCAAAAGTAGCTCTTAGCCAATAAAAGAGTTTTCATTTGTCATTAGAATAAAACGTGGGCTAGGCTCGAATTTCCCAAGTAAACTTAAGCAATTATAATTTTTCTAGCTCAAAGAGAACAGAAGTCACTGAACTGTTTCCAAAATATTTGGATTTCCAAGAGAGATTATGATAGTCTGCTAATTGTAACAAGATGGTGGATTTTCTCACCTGGTACAAGGCTGTATTTCGACTTCTATACTGACTACTTTAAAGTAAATAATGAAGTAGGTTTCTGGATCTTCATCATCCAACTTATCTGGGTACCGGGTCAAAGGTACTTCTCGGTACATGAACTGAAGAGCCCCAGCCGAACTCGAATCTGTAAATATGGCTCTAGCTACTTACATTCAGCATCAGGCTAAATTCGATCCATACACATATCGTAACCTTACCGCGAAAAAGACGCAAAAGGCTGCAATGAGACTAAGGGTTGCGATTTGCGACTGCTGTGGAGATGGAGACGATTCTCATTTCTGTGCGGGCATATCAATGCGATATTAGTATTGGTCGGCTTAGCAGCTTTTTTCGCAGCGCTCAGTATGGTTTTGTGTTTCTTTGGTACTACAGAGTCTTCTTATAAAAACATTCACTCGCATTGTTGTTTGAAACGTGTAGCAATCTCAAGTTCTTCATGGTTGAGGGGATATGCGGGAGTGATCTAAAAATAACATGGTCCACTATTAGTTCCTATCTTTTATTTGTGGCAAATATTGGCTACCGGGGTATGCCAGGCCAACATGGCCTCTAAACGGTAGACTCCGGCCAGTGAGCATTCTGACTCATTTCAGAAAAGTTATCCCGTCTGTTTCTTACTGCAATGCTAGAGGACATTCAGAAACGCAGTACATTGCCAGCCCAGAGCAATTTAGTGCCTTTTAGGCATAATCCAGCCCTGTTCGATGACATGCGTTTGTGCTTTTCTGCACAAACAAAAAAAAAAGAAGAAATTTCGTATGCAAATTCAAAATATGTACACAAAACATAATTCAAACCAACACAAATAAAACATGAACTTGTTTCAATGCGAGAGCGAGAGTGCGAGTGTGAGTGTGAGTCAGAGCAAAGCAACACCATAAACTTAACTAAGCGGCAAATATTCATAGTACTCGCATAAGATAAGTTCTTATATTTTCTGCTCTTATTGCTCTGCCTGCCGTTGCTTGTTGTTGTTTTTGTTATTTAGTGGATAACCACATAAGCTAGATAACCACACAACCCGCACAAACACATGCATACATGCAAATGGCCAACACTCATTCCCTGCATCTGTATGAGAGTGTGTGTGTGTGTGTGTGCGTGTGTCCATAAAGGCTAAAAAGGCTTAAAAAGCTTAAACAACAACCACAAACACATTTGCATAACACACTATATGGACACCATGGGAAGAACACACTCACACCAGGCCCACCCACAGACACCAATACGAACTTAAGATGGCGTATGCATCATAGTGTCCTCATTCCACAAAACTAATGGGCAGGCATTGACCAGTATGTTGGGCATGCAACACCAACTCAAATAACTGAATAATCGTCAATAAACAATAGAACACAACAACAACAACAAAAACTTTGATGTATGAATTAAGTGTAAAGTTAGTTAAGAGCACACAACACCCCCCTCCCCCCACTCATACATGCATAGCATATACATTTTTATCTGCATATGTGTGTATACATACATTCTCAAATGGCCCTTAAACATTTGTGGTTGCATGAGTGTGGGTGTGTGTTTCGGGGCATGGATGTGTGCCAATGTGGGTGTGAGAGAAAAATGCTTGTCTACCGATTACACCCTACGCCAGACTATTTGGTTGGCTTCAGAGACGCCTCATACGACACTCATTCAATGAAATCAATTTAAAAAGATAATTAGCTTGGGGTTGCCTTAGGCCTGCACCTCTTCAGTTCCCGAGAAATCGGGAATGGTATAATCATTTCACGGGGATTATCCGCGAATATACAAACTTAGGAGGTACAACTATTTCCGTAGCCAAGTAATACTGATAAAACTATTTCATAAGTCTGGCCTAATGTTTTCTTAATAACGTGGCAAGATTCGGTCCAGGGACAGGGCCTGGAAAGCAAATTTGCATATGTTTTTCGAATGGTTTGCATTTTCTAAGCTCAGAAGGATTTCTGACAAGACAAGAGAAGTTTTATTTATTTATTTATTTATTTATTATTAATTACAATACAAAGTAAATTTATATTCTAATTTTTTTTTCGTTTGGTTTTTTTTTTTTTTTTAAATTTTAAAAAAAATTTTTTGGTTAATTTGTTTCGTCCGGCATAACTCGGGAACCACTAGCCCGATTTAATTGAATTAAATTTTAAAAAATTTAAAATTACAATTCCCTTAATCTGTTCATATATTGTTTTCCTATACAAGCAACAGTTTCCAAGTTAAAAATGAATATATAAAGGAAAAAACTTATTTTTTGCCTAAAGATTTAAATTTTTTTTTTTAAAAAATCCAAAATGAAAAAAAATGTCAAATCTTATTACTTTTACGTAAAGTCACATAACCTATGAGCAAAATGAGACAAAGATCACGAAAATCGATGCACGCGTTTCGCTTTTATTCGCAATTGAGTAAAGGTATGAATTTCAATGCTCGACATATGCACAACTTTGTCTATGGTAAGGTTTTTTCTTTTTTATTACAAAAAAAATTAAAATTTGTTGGGTGACAAAAATATATGACTTTTTTTGATTTTTGAAATTCATACCTTTACTCAATTGCGAATAAAAGCGAAACGCGTTTTTAAAATTTAAAAAAAAAAAAAATAAAACAAAAACCAAACGAAAAAAAAAAATTTTATTGCGTTTTTCGAGCTCATGTCAATGTTATCTACACAGAAAAAATTATCGCATCCGGAGTGCATGAAATTTTTTTCATTTTGTTGAGTAGTGTAATTAACAAATAAATAAATAAATATAAATATTTCTACGCCATTTACTGACAACACCAGCGTCATTTGCTTCTACTTCTGGGTTTCTTCTGTAATTTGGAGAATTGTGCAGCTATGGAGCTCATAGAGGTCAAATTTTGTAGAACAAAAATTAGAAAAAGTTCGTTACATATGACCCTACGCCGACAAGCGCTCAACTGTCAATTTCGTATAGTCCCTGGGGATGACAAATGACAACTTGGATAAGTTGATCCAACCGAACGAAACTATTAGTAAATCTGAATTCATTAGATTGATTCAACCACTCTAGGAAATACGTTTCCACTTCTACTCCACACACGATTATTTGCCTGAATGTTAATACAGGGTTCTCCAACAAGAGGTGTTATTTTGGTATTCAAAGAAAAGTGGCATTTTTTGAGATAAACGATCGGATGTTTATTTCATAATAAAGAGTAAGGTAGTGCCGTTAATAATGCAAAACAACATCAGCCAAATGGCCAACACGACCATGCTTACAGGACCATATCCTTTTTATGAAATTTTCCATAACCAAAAGTGGCTGACCTATGTCTTCGATAGCCTGAATCGCCCCAAAACAAGAAGTCACAAGGTGTTAAATCACAAGATCTCGGTCTCCAATTGTGATCACCTCTTCGAGAGATAACACGGTCCGGAAACTTTTTAGTTTTGCAAACTGTTACTGCTTGTCAAATGTCAAAGAATAAAAGTTTCCAAAGTAATTCAAAATAACACCTCTTGTTGGTGAACAAACACTAGCATTGTGGCAGAGTAAAAGTAATAGCTGCTTACCATAATTCCCATTCCGGAGTTACTGTAAACAACTTTAAAATACTTTCGAATTTCGTAGGGTATCACATAGTTCGGCAGACCGACACAATCACCACGTTTTAATAGTTTTCAACTGTAAAGTGGGCTTAAATTAAAGTTAATAAAAGGGTCAGTTTGCCAGTAAACACTCTGGGCAACACAAAAAGGTTTATTAAGATGCTAACAGTACATTTGTACTGTTGTCCATATGTATATGTATGTGTACATTTGTGGAGTGGGAGTATTTTAAACCCGAATTGCCTGAGCAGGGATTTTTTTCGGTGTGTGTGTGTATTTGTGTGTGACGTTATAATGCGTTATAATAAATTATGTCCGCCCAAGCATGAAATTAGATGAACACCAATTGACTTGACATCTTGCATAAGTGTACGTACACACGCACACCGAGATACATACATACATACATTCACATGATTGCGTATTTATGTTGAGGGATGTTAAGGCCAACCTCTAGTGGCCGGAAGGGCCCACTTGAAATCGGTTTAAGATAAATAGAAAAATATGCTTAATATCCATGGAAACGATGTGAAGTTCAGTCGGACAGAATATTGTCCAAACGTTTTCTGTTCACAAAGTTGGGTAATTTGGTCCCTTAAAGGATTTGTAACGCTCAGATAATATTCTTTATATACCATCTCATCTTTTGATATCCGCCACAATCAAAGACAACAGTCAACAATACATTGACTAATGATAGAGCATTTTTTTTTTTTTCAAGTTTTGCAGTGTTAGCCTGTCAGAGCGACGCACAGCTTCCACCACATTTCGATCGTTGTTTAATTCACTCTACCACTTGTTGGCACATAATTCTGATGGAAATCGAGCATAGGCCTTCTTTGACGTCTTTAGTGATTTGGCAAATTCTCTGTTCGATATTTAAATCAAAGATGAACCTACAACATCGAGCACTGTAAAAGAACGACAACAAGAATTAGGAGAGTCCCAAAAACGGCTTTGTTTATTTTTATTATAATTCCCTCCAACAATTTGTAATGATTTTTAAAAACCCAATAGCATTTTCTACTTCTTAACAGAGCGCTTCTTGGTAAGTAGGTTGGTAAGCGAACCCAGCCCAACACCTCTTCACAAACTGCTTCCAAAGCAGTAGTACTGTTTGCTGGGATGTTTTGGTTTCTGATTATTCCGAATATAACACAAAACTGAGCCCTTCAATTACAGCGTGCCAGAGGTTGGCTTTGTACACGCATATGTATCGCTTTGCCTATACACACACACACGCTCTCCAATCGGTATACATACATATATGTACATGTACATCTGTGTGAGAGTGTAAAATAAATTTTAGTTTTCGTTGTGAGCAATTTTTTGATTTTTTTTTTTTGCTGTTGTGCTACTCTGTTTAAATTGACAAAAATTTATTGCGGATAGAAATGCGGATTTGGTTGATTGGCTAAAGCTTTTCTATGTGAACATATTTACATACACTAACACATGCTCATCACACACACACATACACTCACATAGCACATACATCCATAGAACAACGAGAATCGCACACATTTACACGATGGTTAAAACCATTGAAAATGCGGTGAAGGCGTTATTGCATGCGGCCAGATTTTGGTGGTTAACGTATGCTACAATGCGTACGTTATTTATGAGACATAAACGCTGTTGTCCTCTGCATGTATGTGAGTGAGTGTGTGTGTGTGTGTTGTAGTGGATGTGATTGTGCAGATGTGTAAGTGTATGTGAATGTAAATGTGTCAAGTCAAATTTGGTTAAATCATGGCCAATATTTATTCCGGCATTTTGAGCTAACCGCCAAGATTGTGAATACATAAATTTGTTGCATTTTTCTGAGTGATAGCCTTTGATAGTTTTGAAGTTTGTTTAGAAAGCAACAGAAGTTGCATCAACGCGTAGGGACATATCTCAAACGAACATGCATTAAAAGGAGTTCTAGTTGAATGCTTTAATTTCAATAGAAAATCCAAAAACAAAGTCTGTTTGGATTTTTTTGTATTTTTTGTTGCATTAATGAAAGGATACAGGGCCTGGACAAACAGGCCATATGATACCCTACACTACTTGAAAGGGGTGTCAGTTAGCAACATTAGACTCGCAATTATATAAATTTGTACAATGTTCTCCAACAAGAGGTGTTCTTTTGAATCACCCTTTGACAAGTAGAAACTACGCCATTACTAAAAATGGAACGTTTTTTGTTGAAAAAAAAATTTTTGTGGAAAAAAAAAATTTTGTTTGAAAAAAAAAATTGGAAAAAAAACTTTGTAAAAAAAAATTATGTAAAAAAAAAAAAAATTGTTGAAAAAAAAATTTTGTAAAAAAAAATTTTTGTAAAAAAAAAAATTTGGGGAAAACACAATTTCTGTAGAAACACAATTATAGAATGCCTATTGAAATTCCTACGTACTGCGTGACAGAGTCAGTGAATCAGTGTATCAGTGAATCAGTGTCGAGGGTAAATATATACAGTAAAATCCCGATAATTCGTAATGTCAAGGGACCGACCGTTTTTTACGAATTAGCGGGGTTTTCGAATTAGCGGGGTTTCGAATTAGCGGGGGGAAGAAAGAAAAAATACGAATTACCGAGGTTTTTATTCAATCATGAATACAGTAAAATCCCGATAAAAATACGAATAGAAAGCGCCTTGTAGTGCGACCGTTTTTGTAACATTTTAATGGCCTTCGGACAAACCGCACACATTTTTACGAAGTAAAATCACCACTTAATTCACTGAGCTGCAGACAAATGTGAATATGCCCGATCAATGCCAGTTTACAGCAACGAAGGAACAATGAGAGTTAAAGAAAGACACACACATAAACAACAACAAATGCTTCGCCACTTGAGAGCATAGAATCACTTGTCAGTGGTTTACCGTTTTTCCTCCAAAGAACCCGTCGCCTCCGCTACATAAAAAAGCACGAAAGAAGTCACAGAGAGAATAGCAAAACAGTTGAAGTTTGCGAATTATCGAGGTTGACAACGAAAAATTACGAACTATATGAGGTTTTTAGGCATTTCGCTGAAAAAATTTTACGAATTCTCGAGGGGACCGAAATGTATGGGATTTTTACGAATTATCGCGATTTATGGAAAATTTCATGAAAAGGATATGGTCCTGTTAGCGTGGTCGTGGTGGCCATTTGGCTGTTGTTGTTTTTCATTAACTTTCTCTTTATTATGAAATAAACATCCGATCATTTATATAAAAAAAATTCCTTTTTCTTTGAATACCAAAATAACACCTCTTGTTGGAGAATCCTGTATAACATGAATCCTGTATGCATGTGGCTGGCACTTTTTAGAGGATCTTCAACAAACACATTTTCCTCCACATTCCAAAAAGGAAGAAGTGGGAGAACTTCTCCCACATCAGTAAGCTGTGCTCAATATAATTTCATGTCAATTGTTAAAAACTCACTTCAAACTGATAATGCTTCTGTACAAAGATAACTCGGTGTCTCGTAGTCTTGTTAATCGGAATTTGTTGTGTTGGACTCACATTGGTTACCTACTTAACGTAGCCGTACAACCTGTTGGCCTGCTTTAAAAATGCTTTTAAACTTTGATTTTTACGCACGCTCTCACCAGTCCGTGATGCCATTTAGTTTTATGTCATCTTCCATGACAGCTGATATCTTCCCCTCGTCGTCTAACGCTTTTCTAGCTACAGCTTTCTTGGTCATTCGACCAACTTGGCCCATTGAGCTCAATCGTTGTATTTTCAACTGCTAAAATGCCTTCAAGTCGTGACATAGCGATTGCAGCGCACATGTCTTTCATCGCCTGTACTGCTCGTTAACACAGATGGATTCATACATATGTAGATTTTGCGAAAAATTGTTCTTTAAAAAACAACCAAAAAAGCTTTATCAGCTTTTGCCAGAACCCACTTGAGTGCCATAAAAAAACTAGTTCATTACCTATGTGGTAAAGTGTTGTCGAGAGTGGGCTCTGTTCTTTAATGCTTAGCTTGGTTGCTTAGCCTGAACTGGCATCTATTTGCCAGCACAATTATCCGCTTTATTACAATGCTCCCTTAAGGGCGCAACAAGTTGGGCAGTTCTTCCGTTACATTGACGGTGCAACAGTCGGCCTCTGCTATGGCGCCTTTCTGTTGCTCCGACGATTTCCGAACCGTTGCTTTGTCCTCGTTCACCATAAGCCTTCTTCGGAACGAGGAACCTTCAGACTCAACTTCTCATATTTCTTTGCGGTTTTTGAAAAGACCCCAGTTAAGTCTCGCTTTATTTTTCCGGCTGGACCGATTGGAATAAATTTTTTTGTATGCGTTTGGGTAGCGCCCTGGGAGTAGTACCACCCATACAACCTTCATCACAACGTTGCAACGAACCAAATTTCAGCAAAATATAATTTGAAGGCAAAACAACGTTTGCCGGGTCAGCTAGTTTATTGTAAAAAATCCGTTAGGGGTTTATTTCATTTTCTTTGGGTGTTTTTTTTTTAATTTTAATTTATTGCCCAAACTGCCTTTGCAGAATGTTTAACTTCTTTTTTTTGTGTTTATTTAATTTGAGGTTTATTTCATATTCTTTTGAGATTTTTTTTTCTTTAATTTGTAGTTATGGGGGTTATTTCCACCAGCCTTTGCAGAATGTTTCACTTCTTTAATTTTTTTTTTGATTATTTAATTTGAGGTTTATTTCATATTCTTTTGAGTTTTTTTCTTCTTTAATTTCTTGTTTTGGTTGTTTCCAACGGCCTTTGCAGAATGTTTCACTTCTTTATTTATTTATTTTTTTTTTGATTATTTAATTTCTTGTTTTCAAACAAATGTTGTCTTAGCAGAAATCGAAGGTAGCCCAGTTCCAATGTCCATGCTTATTGTCGTCGTTGTGCCTTGGTTTCTAATATAATTACAACAGAACTCTACTCAGTGACGTAGCCGATCAATATTTCAAGGAGTCTCAATCAATGGCAAATCTAATATTCTCACCATCCGATGGTGGTTAGACAAAATGAACGGCGGCATAAAATCGTCAATCGTGAATGCAAATTATTTCCCATTCCATTGCAACGCATTACAAATGTGACAAATGCGTATCGTGAACAGGTCCTCCTCATGTTCTCTAAAATTAATTCTTTTGTTCAATTTGCACTCATATCGTATGTCCGAAAATGCATAACTTCTTGTTTCAAATATTGAAAATTTGTAGTCAATTAATTTAATGATCCATATATGTGTATTATGCTAAATTATTTATTTAAAGCAATTAATATTTTCATAATAAAATATATGTACATGCATAGATTTGCATATGTATGCACATAATTATCGAAAATATTTCCTAATCAATATTGAAAAGGCTTTGTGTGCGTGTGTGTGTGTAAACTGTACACACACTGGCTTTATGTTGCTCGGGTTTTATTTCAATTGTGGTACGGATGATTGTGAAAAATTAAACTAATTTTGCTTGTTTTCAAAATATTTTCAATTATAATAATGAATATTCCAAAAATGTTCTATGACACTAAGGGTAGTAAGGTAATTGGGTGATTGTTGTCGACCATGGTCGACCACGTACATAAAATCGAAACGTTTCTGTCAACTCGTTTAGTCATCGGCATCTATGTGGTGGATGTTCTTAGCAGGATGTGAACCTGGCACTCATTTGTGATACCTATTGCATCGCAGTCGTCAATAATGAGTGTTATCAAGTGGGGGCATAATTTTATGGTGCGTTTTTCTTCGATTAGTTTAAGTTCCTTATTTCGTATGATTTTCATACGATTTCATACGAATCATACGATTTTGATCATGAGTAAAATCAAAGTTACTCGGCTGCCACTGCCAAGATCCTAAACTGAAGTCCCACTCAGTTGCTGCGCTCTTTACAAAACTTAAATTTTAATTACACGATAATCACGGTTTATACTGCCTGCTATTTTACGTGTTAATCAGAGCGTAACTAACTGAGTTTCCTTTGATCAGCGTCACAAATCTGACCATGAACCTGTAGTACAGCATACTCAAGTAGTAGTGTTACAACAACAACAACAACAGTCATTCATGCATAACCAAGTATTAAAATTTATTTAGGCTTTTGTAGAAATAACACCTGCCCAAAAATAGTAATACATAATTATTGTTCTTATAATGAAAATTTATATTTTTGTTAAACACAAACCGAAAATCTCATGATATATTCGAGTAGCCATAAATATATGTACGTGTCGACCACAACAGCTATGGGCATTTCGAGAGCAATTCGTAGAATTGCTATTGATTTTTAAAAAATTTGAAATGACATTAAAAGTTGATCGGGACTAGAACCTGGTATCTTAGACATATTGTCCTTATGAGCTGTCCAATATACCACGGAGTTTCATGGCGTATAAGTAAAATTAGTTCCCTAACAATTTAAAATATGCCTAAAAATATGCAATACTTCACAAGTCCTAGAGCCTTGTTTCCTTATTTCGATATAACGTACAGCGTAGGGTTTTGCAATGATTCGGAATCATAGATCCTGCTTTACCCAACGGTAAGTGCTATCGACATTGACACAACTGTCGACCTGAACTTATGTCTATGCACTCGAATTTATGTGTGTACATGTATGTATGCAGTGTGTACCTTGTTCAGATGTATTGTGTCCAGGATTAATTTTCATAAATATTAGAAAACAAAGTATTTTGTTTAATTAAAACGCCTTACGGAACACAAAGCGCATAAGTAACATTCATTAATGCCAGACCAAATAAAGCAAACAAATATTATAAATAGTACCGACAGACGGACAGACGTACGCGCATACATACATACATAGATATACATGTATGTGCCGTCATATGCTGCCAACAAACACAAAAGTATCACATCCTTGGGTATACGTACACATGACGAGGACATGCAAACACACAACCCATTCACACTCATGCACACCAACATATTTGTGTGAACATGTATTGACTCATATGTTAGTAATCACATACATATAAACATTTATAAATAAAACCGATTTAATTGGTTTTTATCGGTATATCATGTGACAAACCAGTGTACATGTGTGTTTGTGTGTGTGTGGCACATTCATATGTGCACATGTACATATGTGTATGCAAATAATATGATTTCTTACTATACACACAATACAGTTACATTGACTTTGATTTACATGCACCAATCTATCGTGGATTTTCTTTGAGGGGTTTCCCTCCTCTGGCTGGACCAATGGAACTCTGTAATTTGATCCTTCAGTTGAAATGACTACGTAGAAATAAATTTTGCCGATGATACGTTTGTGTCCAAAGATATTGCATGACCAAACTGTTTGCTTTGGCATGAATGCAGTGAAAATATTCAAACAAATCCATTTTGCATGTCCACAATTTATGCATTTCATATGCATGTGTTTATGGACACACACATATGTGCATTAGAGTGGGTCGTCGGATGACGATTTTGTTCAATCTCTCGGCTATGTCTTAAGGAGTATGTAGGATACGGAAAGCATTTCTGGTATATCCTGTAGAACAAGGATGGTCCTGAATATTTGTCAAACACATGTTGTTTTCGTCCTGGGCAAAGGGTACTTATTGGGGAGCATTACGAACGATAGTCAGGATTCAGAAAGTTGTTCATGTACATATTCATTCAAATCCATATGAAAGTAAGCCGAATATTTTCATGTGGATTTGAAAGAATACATGAACACACAGACATTACTAAAATAATTACGGACAGACAGAAGCATTTAAGTGTTTAGGCTTTTTAAAGTGTTGTAAGAAATACTTCAGCCCCTCTGATCTCGCCTGCATCCGTCCTAAAATAGAATCTAACTCCCACATATGGGCAGATGCTCCAAAGACATCGTTGCAGCTTTTGGACCGTGTACAGAGGAGAGCGGTGTTGATGATTAGGAATCGTAGGGTATCCAACTCTATGGACTCCCTTCAGCATCGCCGGAACGTGGGTTGTATATCGCTGTTTTATAGATATTTTAACTGTATGTGCTCCTTAGATATCCATCCATCTTGTCCCTGATGTTAGAACATTTACCCGAAATACGCGGCTTTCCAGGGACTCTCATTTGTCTCAAGTGGCCGGTTGATCGGCCGACACACAATAGAGAAAATTCGTTATTCAACCGAACCGTTCGTATGTGGAATATTCTTTCAGCAAGTTTGTTTCCCGGCAATTGTGACATTCTGAAATTCAAAACGAATGTCAACAAACACTACTCTCTCTCTTTCCTCCTTCCGCTAACACAATGCATAGCATTTTTAGGGGGCATCCCCTGAGTGCTGACCCTCAAAAAAAAGAACGTAAATGCAAAACGTCTTTGTTTCCCTGGCTCGAAACGCGTCGGCCCACTCGAATGTTCAGATATATGCAGGCATGATGAAAGTGTACATAGGCAGATGCATGCACTTTCTAACTTATGTGTGTGTGTGTGTGTATGTTTGTGCAATGTGTGTTTGCATTTAGCAAATTTCATCAAACCATAAGAAATGCATTCATTACAACGACCCAAAATGGGTGTTCTCACTAAAATCACTCCTTAGCAGATATACGAGGGCGGTGTACAAATGTTGGCATGTTAATTCTGTGGTTTTCACGAATAACAACGTAAGTTATAATAGAAAACTTCTCAGGCGAGCAAAAAGAAATAATTTTTAAAATTACGGCTTTTATAATAATATCAACTTAAGTTGTTATTAATGAAGAAAACTGAGTAGCGAATGATTTGTGCTAAATAAGAGTTTACTTTAATGGAAAGCCCTTTGAAAATGTCGCACTTTGACATTAATAAATGAAAATCCCCTAAAATGTACTTAAGCGGTTATTCGTGAAAAACACAGAATTGATATGGAAATCATTACTGTAGTAATTTATCGGTAGCTTGTAACGAGGTTAATTTTGTCAAAAAAAAAAAAAACAAAATATGCTAGATTTTCCACAATATTATTTCTTTCAAGATATTTATGTGGATTGACATTATTAGTATTGTTGAATAAACAGTTTCTTTAGAAATGGTTTCGACTCCAGTCTTTTCTGGATACGGTTTAGATGGCTTTAGAGTTAACCTTAACATCTTCCTCGTATTCATATTCAGCTGCATTGACGAGGGGGCCGGCCGCTGCCAAAATGTCTGACGTTTAAAAATGTGGGTTCTTAGCCGAATTTGACACCTGGCTCATTTTGGGAATAACATCTTCGCTGACAGTCAAGCTGCCATTAAATCCCTTACTTGTGTTTTCCCAAACTCAACATCAGTCCTAGACAGCCGCAGAGCTCTCAACGTGATGGCTCAGCTGTTCAGCATTCACCTTATTTGGGTTCAGGACCAAAGGAACTTCAGAGCGGACTAGCTAACAAGACTTACCGATATTTGCCGAACTATCATTCGTAGTTATTCATCTAGTCACTTGCCGATACCTAATGAGTGATGGAGCACATAGAGTAACAAACGATAGGCGGGTAAACAACGGATTCCAATAAGATTCATGCAATATTCCGAACTATGTCACAGATCCAACCACTTGACTATATTTGAATTGAATCCACATGTCTATCTTCTGTTTTTTTTTTTTTTAGCTTAACAGCAAAAAAGTCTCCCTACAATTGGGACATCCGAAAATATCTTACTCCACCCCCCTTTATTATACATATGTATATGTGTTAACTTAGTTCATGTGTACGTATAAATGCATGGATGATGTTATGCTAAATGGTTAACATTATTCTCTTATTAGACCTGAAGGTAAATTCAGTTGTTGTTTTATTAATTTTCACTCGGTATTCATACCTTAACCAATATGTCTGCGCCTTCAGGCTGATATTAGCTTGCCAGCACTGACGTTCAAAAGTATTCGTCATGGCAATATGAATAACTACGCTTTGAAGAGTTGAACACTTTGTCACCCATCGACAGGAGCGTAACAAAGATCTTAGTCGACCTTCAAGACTACATGTCCAATGATCTTTAAACGTTGAAAATTGAAATCTTAATTATTTGCTCCTTCGTTCCAAATAAATAAATACTTTATTGAAATGCTATACACATACAGTTGCGCTCAAAATAAGAGCACACACAGTATTTTATCCAGCCTATATGCATTCTAGTGAGCTAAAGAATTCCATTCAGGACTTTCATGGAGTCGTCTGACAGTTTTTGAGAGCATCCTAATACCATAAAGCTCTTGTAACAGCATTTTCTAAGATTTGCTCCTACAACCACAATTGCTATATGTTTCCTATAAATTATGAATTGTTTTTTTTTTCTGGCTGAAAGAAATTGGTAACAGCGGTGTTTTTCACCCTGTGCACTACTATTTTGACCGCAACTGTAACACACATACACGGACATTTGTGTTAGCAAACGAACATTGCCACAATTAAGAGTGGACATTCAATATGCCTCAAGCTCTGTCAACATTGACATCGTTTGGTTCTCGGTAATATTTCACACACACATACTCATAGATATGCTCCTACACAGCTACACGCAAGGATATGGATATGCATCCAGTTGCAAAAACAAACAAATGAATTCATGAAAAATCATTCCTATTTGTTAAAGTTATACACAGAAAATTTTGGTTTTTTTATGACTGTGTGCTAAGTGTAAATTACATAAAATCTTTTACGAACGTTTTTTGATGGGCAAAACGAATGAATGTGTGTGTGTGTGGGTGCACATTAGGTGACATATACTGCTTTCCTATTATTTTCATAGACTCAGTGAAATGTGTAGACATACGGTGAATTTATTATTTCGAATTGCAACCGAGAAAAGTATACAAACCGCGGTAGATGGATGTTTTTCCTTTTTGCGAACACCAACTTACTGAATAGAAAGAACTCTGGAATTATAAGAGAGCATTGAGGAAGACCCCGAGAAAGTACTAAAGGGAATTCGGCAGCCCACTAGAAGGCGCATCCGCAAGGCTTTGTAAAATACTGGCCTGGTATTTCTTATACCAATTAATGACGTATGGAATTGTCAAACTGGCAGCTCTGAACTTTTGAAGTTCATGTGGAGCGAATTACTCTGGTGTTTAGGAAGCCAAACTTTTGCCTATTAGGGAAGTTGCAGAAGGTCTTAGACCCAATATTCCAAGCAATATATTCTCCGACAGTAATCCTGTAAAGAAATCTCTGAATTCTGTCCTTCTGAACTTAACCTGAGCCATAAACTCAGGCCGATCTCTCAAGAGATGATTTAGCAGTAGAACATTCACCTTATGGGAGTTCTGGGCCACAGGAATACACCAAGGAACTGCAGAGCAGATAAGTTAGCGATATTTGAGATTATATTACAGACTTCCACTGGCAAACTTCTTCTACAGGATCAAGTCTATAGGGAAACTCAAACTAAACAAATGTGGCCTAACCTGTTCAGAAACTTTGGCCACCAACAAGACCCGATGTTTCATTGATTATGCTGATTCTTTTAGTGGACAACATAATCGGAAGGCATGTAATGAGGTTTAATATTGCGACCACTGATGGCTGCAGATTTTGTGTGGTTGGGAAGTCCAAAAAACCTTTTCTGCATGTGCCACTAGCACTAAATTCAAGAGGTTCCCTTATTGAGAATATCTCGCAACTCTGGCAATTTCGTACAGATTTTAATAAATTCGCTTATTTTACTCAAATTGAAAGGATCATCAAAAAGGAAAAGAAGGAAACATTTGGATAATTTAAAAAAAAACCCACAGATAGTCGAATGGCTTTCTAATCTTCGCCGTTAAATTGCTGCAGACTGTCGTTATTCTTCATTGTTTCATTGTTAAAACCACATATCGTCAATATCCATATCATCAACAATATGCAAAAAAAATATCAAAACCCATTGACGGTAAGCGCATTTCGAGCTAGGTTAGGTTAATTAGGTTGCTTAATTGCCATCGAAGTTTTTCAGCCAACCCGTCGAAGCAGTTAATTGTACTCCCACCAACTTTGGAGAGACCGATTTTGTCTACTAGAATTTGTAGACCAGACATCTTCAGACTTAAGATGGCCAATGACAGAGAAGGTGTTCGGTTGTCTCCACCCCTTCTTCATTGTTGGAACTTCTGCCAAAGCCACTGATCAGTGATGTCCACAATGAAATGTTTCAGACCGAATCTTGGAATTAATCGTGGTTCGGGTCCTCCGCTTGTATATAACAGGCCAGATTCATGTGGTTCTTTCCCTCACCCATCTTCGGCAATGAGATGAAGTTTCGGTGATATCAGCTTTTAGCTCTCAGTGAGGGGAATGTCAATTCAATTACTACACTCTCGTAAATTCCGGTTAGGCAATTCAGGCACCATATATGTCCCTATGCCCCCGAACCCATCTCCTCCTGAAATTCTCTAGCACTTCTTCACGTGGTATACATAATCTCTCGGTCCTTAACCCATTCATAGCCAGCGATGTCATAAGGCACAGAAAAAAAAAGGATTTTGTAAAGTTAAAAATATCAACGGATTCCAACTCAGGACCCCTTTTTTTATGAAATATAAAACTTTTTTTAAAAAATGTCTTGGCCACAAAGACGGGCTCATGAATGGCAGTAAATCTCCGCTGATACTGAACTTGTCATGCGGCAGTCCCTGTTGCCTTTATTCAGCGTCCCAGGAGAGGCTGATTCCATTTACCAAAAGTGCAAAGGTTTCTCAACATATAGTCGGTATTTTGCATTGCGTAAATCTGGCATATCTGTTTTTTACGTAGCCATTCAAATTTAAGCGAAAATGTTCATCGAATCCATTCGGTTATTGGGGAAATTATTTAATTGCCGACGTTGCTGGTCGTTTGGCTTTGTTTCTTACACCAACAGATCCTTGTTAGGCTTAAGAGTCAAATTCTTATCGTACCTGCCCAGTCCAATCAAAATTTTCGATTGACTTTCTTATGCCAGTCTATATTTGGCGATTATAACCACCAACAATATATACAATTTAATGAAATGTGATTTTCACAGGTCCACAATTTTCGAAGTAGATTTTAATTTTTTTTCTCAACTAAAATTTAACTACTTTCAGTAAAAAAAAATAAAACAAATACGGGACTTTTTTGTTCATTAAAAACAGAAATCCTGCAGTTGGCCTTTGTTTTTAAGTCCCAGCCTTAGATTATAAACTTTATATTTAACTATACTAGACATAGTCACCTATATATGAAACCTTTTGTATTTATATTTGTAATAACTGAACTAACGATTTTATTTCATTTTTTTTTCTTTCTTTCTTCTTTTCTACCATTATATGTTCTACTTGCTATACATGCAATGCTATTGTGCTTTACGTCGTTTACATGTATGTGTGCATGTGCTCAACGCTAACAACTGCAAATGATGTTGCCAATACATATTTAACTACAACTTATGACGTATGTATGTGTGGGCAATTGCAACACTCAACCAATCCAAAACCAACAATCTTCTGCCGAATGATGCGATTCCTGCCGCCGCCGCTGCTGCTGCTGCTGCTGCCACTGTGATATTGTAATTATGAATATTGTTCGCATCAGGTTTCCGATACTGTAGTTGAACCATACAATGCCACATTGTCCATTCATCAACTTGTCGAAAATACCGATGAAACATTCTGCATTGACAATGAGGCTTTGTATGACATCTGTTTCCGTACATTGAAACTATCGTCGCCCACCTATGGAGATCTCAATCATCTTGTTTCTGTAAGTTAAACTAATGGATATTTTCTCCCCCCCTCCCTCTTTTTTCTTTTCTTTCTCTTGCCACTTCCTTTCAACGACCGCGTTTGTGTGGAAATGCACGGGCCAATGAAAAAACAACAACACCGCAAAAAAAAAAACGCCAAACGAAAACACGCGCAAAACCCTCCATACGCCAACAACAACAATGAACTTATGATAATGATACATGCATTTTCGGAATAATGATCAATGGAAAACAATGACAATGACAACGCCAACAACAACATTGGTAACATTTCCTGCGTTTAACAATGCCGATGACGGTGATGATGATGATGACGACGACGGCGACGACAACGATGCTGATGATGATTACAACATTAATGCATTTAAAATGTCGACATACACGTGTGTGTGTGTATCTGTGTACACCACTACACCGCCAACACCAACGGGCAACACAATCACCGCCATTGCCATTGCTATCATCATTGGCAACCACAACAATAATGATGATATATGTATGTGTTCGTACTTGGTGTTGTGCGTGGATGTGTGTGTGTGCGTATGTGTGTGCCTGTCCTGATGTATTGTGCAAACATCATTACGACCATGAATGTGTTGTATGTGTTATGGTCGCATTTGGTGAATGTGTGAATCAACACAAACAAATGAATGGAATGGCTGCACACACTTCACCAAACCAACGAACGCACGCACGCACACACATACGCCCCCCCCAAATTCAACCGACTCTCTTGCATTCGCATATGCCATGCGAACGATGCTGATGCATGATGATGATGATGATGCATGTGTTTCGTTTCGTATCGTACATGAAATGAAATTAAATGAATGCTAAATGATGATTGTGCGTATGAATATGTTCTGCACGCCGATGTCTGTGTGTGTGCGTGAATCCTTTTGTATAAATGTGATTATTTGCTTATTCATTCCAACAACACCAAACATGTATACGCATATCCCCACCGGCCCGCGACTCATACACACATCTCCACCATCGACCTCCATCATTATCCCATATTCGATTGCTCTGCTGTGCCGTACGATTGCCGCCCGCTCAGGTGTCAGAAGTTGTTGTCGAACCCTACAATGCCACTTTGTCGGCCCATCTACTGTGCGAGAATACCGACCTAACATTTTGCATCGATAATGAGGCCTTATACGATATCTGTTACCAGCGTTTACGTTACGTATCGCCCACCTACGACGACCTGAATCATTTGGTGTCCGTAAGTAATCAAATGCATGCACAGCATTTCGTTGTTCAGATGTGATTGCTGTCACAACAAAAGCAACAACAGCAACCGCCGCCATCGTGTTTCTAATTACATGCAGCACTTGTGGAGTTGTTTTTAAAAACGCGAATGTCAAATCGAAATGTTTTGTTCTTTTCGGGTTGAATTTTCCGCACACAAAAAAACAACAACAACAACATTTACTGATGACCACCAGCAACACGAGTAAAATCGTATTAAATCAAACCCCAACGATTTCCGTCACCCTTCGACAAATTGAATGCATTTTGGGTACGAATAATGTGAATCGTAGAATCCCGAATGTGAAATCTCGTTAGGATTCGTGGTGATGTATTTGTAGGCGGCCATAGTCTGATATATACATATGCTATGGGGTCCTAGATCAATATGAGAATATTAGAATTAGAAAAATATGTTTCCTTATCTATGGATATTGGAAAAGGTTCAGGCGTTCTAAAATCACCTCTGATTTATTACACCGTGTTACAAAAAATAGATATTTTTTTTTCAAAAATAATAAAAATTTAGGAAAATCTGAGAATTGATAAAAATCAATTTTTTAAAAAATTTGACGTGATACAGACATTTCCACGAGTCTACCTGCAAAAAATCAGCTCGATTGGATCACTGAAAAAGGGTTACAAATCGGTCCAAAGGCTTTCACACAGACCACTACGAGCTTCAAACTTAAAAAAAAAAATTCTGACGTGTACATGAAAATCGCCGATACACGTGTATTTTTATTTTTTATCCCCTTTCCGAACAAGTAAATTTGGTTCATAGGACAGAATGTGTTATATTGACGAAAATATTTCCGCACTAAAATCGTTTTGTCATATTATCTCACGAAAATTTCCAATTTTTCGCCACCTGGTAAATACAGACGACACTACGAGCAAGAGAGAAATGTTTACGAATGTCCACATTCTGTAGAAAAAAATCTGTACCTCCTTCAGAGGCTGCTTTTCACAGAAGATCCTGGTTGTTGATTGGTAAACCAAATATATACTATTCAGCTTGCTAATTTTAGAAAAGTTTCATATCGGTTCCTTCGGAGAGAATACTGATATTAATTCATATCTGACAGCCCTGTTCCAGCTTTCATTTTCATTCCATTTCACTTTCATTCCACCAAAGTGAATGTTACCTGTGACAAATAGGGGTTGAAATGATCAACTTTTTTTTTAAAGCAATTATTTGTTTAGTAAATGGCTTTAAAATAAATGTTGAAGTATCCAAATAGACAGACAACATTTCAATCTTTGTGTCTCAACTTCTTTTTACTCGATTAACTTACCATTCAATATAAAAAAAGGATTTTCATTTTACATTCGCCGAGTATTTTCAAGTCAAACACATTTTCCAAAAATTTCGCCGAAAGTGAAAAGTTGTCACACCTATGGCGGGAAAGATTTTCACTTTCACTCAAAAGCTAAAGACAGCGAAAATTCGAACCCCAAGACACATGGACTCAAAATATAGCCAAATTTTATAGAATACTCCATATTTGTTTTCATAAAAAATTGCATTTTTTGTTGACACCCATTTGTCCATGTTAAGTTCTCGGTTTCGGACTCAACAATTCACCAAATCGTTTAAAATATATCTATAATCAGATATGTGAAGTAATTTTATTTCTTTTGGTTACCCATAAGTCCATCAGAGGGGACCTACATATGTATGTGTTTGGTAAATATCAAATAGAAATTTAGATCTCCATGTTGAGAGGGTTGGTCCTTACCGAAGTCAATATGTCACAAATTAGGTCACAAATTGTAATGTATAAAAAGTCCGATAGAAATTGAAATTGTAAAAAAATAACAGAAAAAAGTTAATTTTATTCGATTATGTGCGCCAAAAAATCACAAAGTCGTCTATAAGTTGCGCTAACTGATGACTGATTTTCAAAGTAATTCTATTTTATTTTTTATTAATTACATTACAAAGTAAATTTATATTATAATAGTGGGTCCAAGGGTGAACCGGGTGACACAGACTATATGGCTACATTTTTGCAGCGACAGACCAAAGGGAAATTAACCCACAACCTCCACGCTGATATTAATAATGATTTTGTAGAGTACACTGATGGCAAATGTCACAAAGTACGCGAATGACATTTCGTTTGACAGCTAAATTCTAACTTTCTCCAAAAAACAATACAATTTTAGTGTGGAAATATTCCAAGAAGTTAAAATTTTCAGAGATAATATTTAAACCCATTTTGAAAAAAAAAACCCTACGTAGTACCTCGAATGGTAAAATGCTCCCCTGTGAAGTAGACGACGCCTGTTTATAAACGACACCCAGTAGTTGTTATGCGTGCATTGCCAGCTCTTGAAAATCCTCTGGCGACTTTTCGGATCAAATTCGGCAATTCTCTTTATTGATGTGCCCATTGCAAAAGTTCCTCGTTTCATGATGAAATATCAAGGCGAACAGAACATTTTCAACTTTGACTCGTGTCACGAATACCGAGTGTGGCAAAAACTTGTCAAAACCCAAACCAAATATCACCTACATCCTCAAACGTTAACAAATTAGTTTTACATTAGTTAGAAAATTCTTATATAGAGCTTATACGTCACATAGTAGTAGATTTGGTCATGATTCTAACTTCGATTTGAAATTGTTTGTTGGCTTCCCAAAATAACAAAAAAAAACACCATTCCGAGAGATGCATTTTCGCATTAAGCCCATGTCATTTTTGTAATTCAAAAAATCACATTGCATTTCATGAACACAATGATATGCTCAAATCGATTTTGATTTGCCCAACAGTTACAATTTGACTCTACCCATTATGCAATCAATGCCGTACGGTTTGGTTTTTATCCAGCAAATACAAACGAACACAATTTTTCAGTTGTCAAATGCAGGCGAATGAATGAATTGAATTAAGGTGTTTATTAGAAGTGTTAACTGAAAATGACAATTTAATCGAGTTTCATAATTAAAAGTCGATATTTTCAATTTGTGATACACAATGATGAAGAACAGATGCATATTTAATGAATAAAGCCGACTGAGCGTAATTATATTTCGTTTGTAGACAGTAAATTGCACTGTACGAGGGTGGTGCAGTAAGTAGACGATCTGTCTCAGATGACTCTCTAGGCGAATGTAATCGCTTGGTTGGTCACATTCAATTTTGTCCTGTCGATGTGTCATTTTGTATTGTTTCCAAAAAGGTGTATAAATATAGAAAGAACTGGAAAAAAAACACAAAAGATCAGAAAATGCTCTAAAAAACATTAGGGCACAAATATTGCAATTATTGGTGTGGAAATTTTAAGACAACTGAAATTGCGATCAAGCTACAACGTCACAACCGAAAACGTAATATTGACTTTTAAGTCAACCTTGTAATTATCTCAACAAGCTGTGTATAATTCTCTCTCTCTCTGAGAACATTTTCATATGAGAAAAGTGGGTGGGATTCAACGCTATCTGCATTCATGACCATTGATGAAACCTG
This sequence comes from Hydrotaea cyrtoneurina, assembly GCA_958296145.1. NCBI lineage: Eukaryota > Metazoa > Arthropoda > Insecta > Diptera > Muscidae > Hydrotaea > Hydrotaea cyrtoneurina. The sequence continues at coordinate 88,008,787 of OY282512.1, forward strand.
GATTCAGCGCATCGCTCCAAAAACATAAGGACACTCGTAGCAATATATTGAACGGGGGTATATTGGATGAATCGGCAGAAAAGGTTACGGCTACTGTTTTATAATGCAACATTATCAAAGACCATACAGAGAGCAGACGTTCCAAGACGTTTTTTGACGCCTTAGTTTGGCCACACATTGTAGAAGTCAGTAATTGCCATGGCAATATTTGAAAGGTTTTCAAAGCAAATAATGTTTTTGTTTTGTTTAAGGAATGCCTTCATTTTTAAAACAAATACGGTTTAAATACCCTCTTGGAAAATGTTTGGCAAACGACTTGGGACGTCTGTCCTCTGTATGGTCTTTGACATTACTGGACAAATTTTTCTGAAAATTATAACAGACAAACGTTCGACTGCACATCATTTCTCCATAAAAACCTCTTTAAATGGAAATGCTTAAATTTCCACACGGTTTCCAACGACTGCTGAAAGTACACAAACAAAAATCACTTCAAACGGATTTCACATTTAATACAACAACATTAACCCAATAAAGGACCGACAATTTACTGCGATTCGATGGAACGTGCATTTCCCGGCATTTAATTAATAATTTCTATAATCTTTCAAACAAACTAAAGAAGAAGAAAACACATAAATAATTGTCAACCATTCCGCTTTCCCTCATAGGTAACAATGTCTGGCGTCACCACCTGCTTACGTTTCCCCGGCCAATTGAATGCTGATCTTCGTAAACTGGCTGTGAATATGGTACCATTCCCACGTCTGCACTTCTTTATGCCCGGCTTTGCTCCCCTGACGGCCAAGGGTTGCCAACAGTATCGTGCTCTAACCGTGGCTGAGCTCACTGCACAAATGTTCGATGCCAAGAACATGATGACCGCCTGCGATCCCAGACACGGACGTTATCTTACCGTCGCTTGCATCTTCCGTGGTAAGTTGACTATACGGGCATGAAATTGTTTGAAATTCAAAACGAGAGTTTAATCATTTCATTCCATTCTGCGTGTCCTTAAATTTGTTGCTGCATTGCCTACCCCAGTGTATATATATAAATGTATATATGTCTGTCTGTAGGTATATAGTTATGGGTACAAATATTTCATAGTATGGCTGTTATAATTAATCCTTTTTGATTAATGATTGCATTGGCGTTCGCATACTGATTAAGGATGGCTGCTGTGCCTTTGACGTTTACAAGATTTCCCTTTGTTGTCTTATGCGAAATTTTCACTTAAACAGAGAGATTAAGGGAGTAAATATCCCAGTGATTTGTAATAATGTGCTTGTAAATATTTTATAAGGCAACATTATTAATTCCGGAGAATGAATGTTCAACAATCGGCTACAAATTGTCAGATCAACGCGACAGCAAATCAACAGCAAACTAAATGATGGACAATGAAGAGGTCAAAGCTGTAATGGAAATTGAACAAACAAAAAAACAGAAATCAGGCTGCATCGCCAGCTCATGAACAGTCTCTGCTTGCTCTGCGGATCAAATTTCGCAATTATGACTTTTGCCATTGAGCCACAAATGAGCCTCGTCGATGTAGAAAATTTCGATAAAAATTAGTTTTTTACAGAGCATGAAAATTGTTAATAAAACTCAATAATTTGCTAGCTTTATTGGTTTGTAGGATGAAAGGGCATGACAAATCGAGTCACGCTTAAACTCACCGAAACTTAACACTAAAAAACTAAATGGATCACCCTGTATTATGTATTTACAATTTAATTTGTAGATCTGTACCGATGTGAGTACAGACATGGAAAGTCGATATCTGATATAATTGTAAAACACATTAAAACCTTTTGCTTGTATGCTTGTCTGACAAAACATACGGGTGTTGGTACAAATATCCGAAAATTGTTTTACCCGATTGAAACTCGTTCACTTCCTCCTTTTCGCTCTGTTTCCCCCTAACTTATGTCTCCACTTACCATTTTTATTGAATTAAAATACAAATACTAAAATTTATGTATTTTCACAGTTTCTGTTGGCTTTAACAAGGAGCAAGGCCGGGGGGAGAATGGCTAAACTCGAACATCATCAATGTCGTTGCCAGTAAGACAACAACACTAGATCATTAATCATAAGGAATGTAAAGTTTAGGGAAACCATGCTGTAGGTCTGTTAACATCTGCCACTTGGAAATGTCAAGCGTTTCGGAAACGCCAAATGCTATGTCTCACGTCTCACCTGACAAATGTCTGAGCTGTTATTAAGTGGGCTTATTAACGCGGCACTCGCACTCTCGTTCCATCCTCACACTATCCACGGGCGGGTGGTCTGGTGGTGGTTACAAGATGTCACAGCGTTCGGTTGGTTTGTCCTTTCAGCTGAAGCTTTTCTAATGAAATGACAAAGTTTTTCGACTTATATGGAATTTCGGTTCGTCCTCTACCAGGTTTCCGTCCCCCGTGTACCCAAATATGAGACCTAGGAAAAAGTGTTTATGGGCTGTTGTTAAAAAACTATTTTTCATTTTTTTTTTGTTTGTTTGTTTGAGGGTGGCATTAGTGGCTGTTGTCGTTATCGCTGTTGCTGCTGTTGCTGTTCTTTTGAATGGTACGTGTTTGGTTCGTATGGAAAACCACATTTATTCCTGGTTGTCGTGGCACTTTTAAATGGGGGGGCCCCATTGCCGCTCAGCTCATCATTCATTTTGTTCGTCGACAAAGTCAAAAAGTCATAAAGTTTGAAGCCGACTCTTAACTTTGGATTATTTGTTAAATGGACATACATATTTTGTTTTGCGTGAAAAGGGTGCAAACTCAAAACTAATGTCCTTTTTTTTTTTTTGCTGTTACTTAATTTTGGTGTTAATGAATTGTTGTCAAATGGGGTTTGTTGGAAGAAAGGGGCTTGTTGTGGACAAATGTCAAATAATTTCCAAATAAAAAACAAAATATTTGATAGATGGCAAAATTGTGTATGAGTCTTATAGTCCACTATTTAAATGACATCATAAGAATGCAAGAGAATTGAAGTTGTCAACATCTAAGCTTTAACTATAGTCCACTTGGGAAAAATACACCTGAGGCCCAATTACTTCATACTATCGTATTCAATGTCTGAGATGGGGTTTCTCAACCACAACAATAAATGTAAAAAATAAGGTTTTATTTTTCAAAGACCAGGGGCCTCATTACGGCATCCGTTATCGACAACATTTTCGTATCGACTTCTTTGGATCACGGCTTCCGATCAAACATATTCTTAGTTTGTCACCCCAAACCGCCGTCTCACGGAGCTGCTTCCCCCGCCAAGGAATATGAAAAAGGATCTTCAAGAGAGAGAGAGGTGCAGAGGTACAAAAGAGAACCTCTAGATCAACAGGCGTCCTAAAAAGGAAACAAATACGCCACAATTTAAAACACTACATTGCCATTTTTTATTAATGAAAAATTACACAAATTGTCATAGGCGAAATGTTATCCCTATTGAACTTGAAAAATTGCCACAATTCTTCGTGTTGTTGTCAGTAGTAACATTTGCGGCGATCTTTTCTTGGTTGTAATTTTTCACTGAGCGACTGCTGTGGTCTCAAAAGATTTGAATTTATTTTTAACGAAATAGACGCCGTATAATTTAATTTCGGCCATATTAGACACATGAAGTATATCCTTGACATAAATATGTTTCTCCAAAGATGGATTTGATAGTCACCCTAACTTTTGCAAATAGGACACTTTCTGCATGTATATACCGAGGAATAGGTACTCTTTGAAGAATTGTGTATGTCTTCGTCCGCTGATCTATTACTCAACCTACGGCTGTTGTTATCAACATAAATTATTCTATCAGCTATGGCCTCTCATCTATACATACATGTTGCCTTCAAAATTCTATTAAGGAACGATTGGGAAGTGGGAACTACTCTGTTCCGATATAATTTTGACACTCAGTGTTCGGCAGCAGTTTTAAGTCCATTTCTGAAAGTCCACTGTAAAAAACATAGTCTGACCGGTTTTTTTTTTTTTGGTTACAAAATATATAAATTCAAAAAGATTTCTAATATTCAGGTGAACAAATTTTTACATTCACTGATCGTCTGAAGTTTTAAGTCGATTTTTTACACTCACTGTTCGGCTACAGTTTTAAATCCATTTCCAAAAGTCCACTGTAAAAAACATAGCCTGAATGGTTTTTTTTTTTTAAATATATATGTTAATTTAAAAAAATTCAAATTTTCAGGTGATTACAAAAAAGATCCCCATAGAAATCAAACTGAAGTGGATTACATTCAGTGCATTTATCAATGCAACCTATTATGAGAGATGAAAACGTTAATACAAAATCCATGATGACTTTGTGTGTTTCCACCTATTTAAAGTTATATTCAAAATAAAGCTTAACCTTCAAAATGACTCAATCGTTTTCCTAAATGCTTCTTTTTCGTAAAAGCAGAACACACATATTTGGGAGATTAAACGTGCATTAGGGTGCCTCGCGCACTCATATTGAATGATACATGGAGACACAGAAATGTTGAAACTGATAAATTCGCACATTGTACATTTGATAACAAATTTCATTGTTTTCAAAATTAAAAACAATTTCTGTTGAGCAAAATGTAGAGAGAAAAAACTGATCTGGAAGTCAAAACAAAAACTTGAATTCAAAATGTCGTTGTCGTTGGCTATGGATCGTAACACTTTTGAGCTCAGAGTTAGTCTCTATGAAATTTTACATCAATCCAATGAAGATCAATTGATATAACTTTTACATTGATTCGATGTTACCTGTGTAAAAGGATGGCTACTCGACCGTTTAAAAAACATCCTCTTTAATCATATTCTTAAGACAAAAGCACGATGTTGTGTAAATTTGGCCTAATGGAAATTATTCGGATATATTTCCAATAGTCTTCACTCACCATATTGCTGACACCAGATTTTTGTTCCAACTGCATAAATCCATTGTTTTTGGGTTGGAGGCCCTTTATTGTAGATTAATTCGCATTGGCGTACATACCATCCCCATGAAATTGTTATTCCATAAAATCTTAAAGGAAATCCCCAAATGTCCATATGTAAAGAGAATAAAAAAGTAATTCTAGTGGAAAAAAAAAACAAAACAAACAAACAAGCGACGGATGAAAACAACGCACAAAAACAACAGGAAACAACGAATCTTAATTAAAAGACACGTTTAACTATTTATTACCTGAGAGACGCAACAGTCTCATATATTAAATGCTAATCACTAAGTCAACATTAGCAAATAAATTTCAGTCCCCAAGGACCCATGGAATGGAAAGAAAGTGTGTTTTCGTTTTTATTTTTTTGGGCTGAGAAGACTACCTTTGTTTGCCTACAGTTTATAGTCGGCCTCGCAGAGAGTTTAAGGATGATTTTGAATAATTTAAAACAAATAGGAGGAACATTGCCGGTGTGTTTGGCCCAAACCGACCACAGTCATACTCTACAAGTGTGCTGGAACATATTCAAATTCCTTGAGAACTTGAATTAATTTTTTTTAATTGTAAACGCAATAGAGAACAGCTGTAGTTTTTTCTACGACAATAGCACTGAACTTTTATGAGAGAATAAGAGTGGCTGACTTCCTAAACGTATTTTAACAATGTATCAATACAGTATGTTAATCGAGTTGATACATTGTGTAGTTACTTTTTTAATACTTTGCAACATTGAAATCGTTTAGGAACATTTATATGCATTTGTATCATTCATAATAAAGCGAACAATGGAGGAAGAACATATTTGAATGGAATTCGATTTTTGGTTCAGAGCAAGTCTGAACACTGGTTGGGTTTTTCATCCGGGTTTTTAGGTACTCTTGAACCGTGGTTCCGGTTCGGTCTATGAAGACTCGTAGTCGCTACAAATATTTTGAAAGACAAAGACAATCTAAGACAGCCCACCTATAGATGCTATGTCTCACTCTCGCTCTGTCGACACAGTTTGATGATATTGCACCAAATAATATTCCAATCAACTATCACTGACGTAGAGTACACCTCGTATTCGCATTTACTAAACACACAGTACGAGTTCATTTCATTTATTTTGTACGCCATAAAAAACAATAACAAAGATTTGCATCAAACCTGAGTCTAAACCTAAAAAACGCAGAAGGCGAATAATAAAATACATGTCTAACATTGTGCTTAAGGTCTAAACAAGCAACAACATACATTTCCGTCGCTTGGCCACATAGGAAAACATCATCCATCCACTTAAGCGGCCTTCAAATCTCAATGCTCCAAACATCAAGCATACACCTGACACCTTTATCACTAAACATGCCCACCCAGTGTCCACCGACACCAGCATATGAATGGTTACTTAGTAGTTGCCACACCAAAGACCGGCTGAATTAGGTCCTCCCTTCCGTTTCTCGTTGTGGCGCTTTTCAAATCCAAAAGGGAAGTATTTAATGTATAATTTCGGATATATTTCACAGCCAGAACAACATGCCGGAAGAGGGGACGTGTTGCACTGCTAACACGTTACGATGGCGTAGTGCGAGTGCGAATGTGTACGCTCTCCGGCTCTCGTATCCCCAAAAGACCACTAATTTTACGCATAAATTTTTTGATTAATTATTTTGCCACGAGTGCTACACAGTGGCCGTGCCGTGCCGGGCTGTATGTGTGTGTTGTGTTGTGTACGAAGTGTACGGTGCGGCCACAGTGCGATAGCTGCAAGTGGATACGTACGGGTATTTACTGACAGTACTCGTACGCTTGACAAGAAAAAGGTATACTTCGGTCGTGCCTCATTTGTTTTAATATTCGGGAGGCACGCACGCACGACCTGCCTTGGTCTCAATGGTCTTAAAGTAAATTTTCTAATTATTTGTATTTTAATTTAAACATTTTGATGTTGTTTTTCTTCATTTTTTACTTTCATGACTCATCAGTCAAATGAAATGTGTTCTTCGTAACATTTGTTGGAAAGCGCTCACAAACGAGCACAAAATTGCCCAAGATAAAACAGAATTGTTAATGTGGCCCACTGAATTATAAATGAGGAGCATTTGTCAAAAGCAAACATATGGACTGACTGCCTTTTAACCAACCTAAAAAAAAACAACAACATTGACAAAAATGTTGTCAATTTGATTTATATGCACAATGTATTTACAAACGCCTTTTAATTGCAAAAATCATTTAATTGAAAATAAATATTAACGATTGTTCTGAATGAACATACCATGCACTGTACTTATCGTGAATTTCCCGACGGGAATTCTCGAGAAATCTCGAGAATTGAAATTTTTAACATTTCGGGAAATCCCGAATCTCGAGGAATCCATTTAATAGAAATTCCAAATATTAATAGAAAAAACAATTATTTCAAAAGCAAGAGAATCTTTAGATTGCCTGTAAGAGAATACATTTACGATTCTCTGGAAACACCAACTGGAAACTGTCAACCACATTTAAGACAACTCAACCAAATGAGAATAAGTGACTGTCCTCATCCGAGCTCATTAATATTGAAATTACATTTTACAGACGTGTATTTTAATAGTTGTGCCACAAGTTTCTGTCTTCGTTTCATAGAACAATTTCGAAAATAGAGGGTTTTCCGACAATATCAGCCCTATTCTGAATGCTCCCCGGGGAGATAATTCCCGGGGAATTTACATTTTTCTGAGAATAAAATCCTTCTATTGTAAACAAACCGGGAAACAAACAAATCATCTGACTCCGAATAATCGAAATTGTATGTCCCTTTTGATTATTCGCTCGGTTTGTTCAGAATGGGAGGATTTTATTCTCAGAAAAATTTAAATTCCCCGGGAATTATCTCCCGGGAATATTCAGAATAGGGTTGTATGTGTTATTTTGAATCACCCGGTATTTCGGTAGCTGTCACCTTTGAAGCTTTTATTCTTCGACATTTGACAAGTGGAAACTACGCCATTACTAAAAATGGAACGATACACGCTTCAACAACGTATTGAAATTATTAAAATTCACTACAAAAATAGTGAAAATTTTGAAGTCACAGTTTGCAAAACTAAACATTTTTGGGTCATCGTGAAGCACCTTGTCGAATCGCAATACAGAAATTGGTGGAAAAATTCGAGCTGTTGAGACAAGTTAGTGATGTGAGGAATAAAACCCGTGCACGTCGCTCTAGAACAAATGAGAATATTGCTGCTGTAGCCCAAAGTGTTGAAGAAAACCCAGATTCCTCGTCGTTCTTAGGAATTGGGCATTCCAAAAGCGTCATTACATTATAAAGTTTATTTAACACAAGAACTCAGGCCGGCCGATCATCAACAACGTCGTGTCTGTGCTGATTGGCTGCTTTAAATGCCTGAAAATGGTCCGGAATTCCATCGAAAAATCATCATTACTGATGAGGCCCATTTCCTCTTTATTATGAAATAAACATCCGATCATTTATCCCAAAAATTCCATTTTGCTTTCACCTCTTGTTGGAAAACCGGTTACATACTCAGTTCGTTTAAATGAAAGAATGTTCAATTATCCGAAGTCGCGCATATGTGAACAAAAATCCTTATTTTGTTATTTCCGCTTAAGCGAATTCGACCGCATATACATTTGAATATTTTTGTTTAATTTTTACATTGGCTTGAAGTTGCCAAATTGATGTGGATTACAGCGAATTTCTATGAAAGACTTGACTTACGAAATGAGTCAAAGACGATCTTTATTTTCGTTTAAACTGAATGTAGACTTAAAATGAATTATTTATTTATTTATTATTAATTACAATACAAAGTAAATTTATATTCTAATTTTGTGTCCAAGGGTAAACCGGGTGACAAAGACCATATGTTTAGATTTTTGCAGCGACAGACCAAAGCCTCTGGTGGGAATCGAACCCACAACACTCACGCTGATAGGCAAGCACGCTACCAACTCGCCTACCGGGGCGCCTGTTAAAATGAATTATTTTAGCCGAAGTCTAACAGCAGTTTTATCGATTTGGTTATTTAAACATTTAGCTGTCACAAATAATAAAAATTAAATAAATGATGCTGCTGTGTACTGTTTTTGTGCTGTACTTCCTTTTTGATAACCACCAGTTCCATACATGTTTTTTGACAGCGACAAAGCTGTTTTTGCAGTTTATTTTTAATGCTCATATTTCGTTGTCAAAACTTTGTCTGACCAAAAGATGAGATCGGACAACCGTCTCAGTATCGACGAGAAGTTATCAGCGGTCCCGACGAGCTTTCACATCGTTAGATTGTTTTTTGTGGGATATGCAGAAAATCCATTAACGTTTAGAGAGTCCGAAGCCGTTACAAAGGCCGAGGAAAATTGTGCTCACAGAATGCCGAATAAATAAAATTGAATAAAATTGATTTCTATAAATAATGGAAAATAGATTTTAGTTAATTTTTTTAATTAAAAAAACTTGTTGAAAGTTGTATATTCAACATCCACTATAATCAATTCAATACATAAATTCAAGGAAGATCAATTGTTTTTTTTTTTACATCTGCTTGTTGTGATCATTTATTTCGGTTACCCTAACAATTTGTGAGATTTTCCATATACGAATTATCAAATCAATTCAATACATAAATTCAAAGAAGATCAATTGTTTTTTTTTTTTTACATCTGCTTGTTGTGATCATTTATTTCGGTTACCCTAACAATTTGTGAGATTTTCCATATACGAATTATCATCGCCGGAAAGCGGACCACACGCTACTGCATTGACCCTTTGGCTGAGTGTCTCTCTGACAAAGAACACAAAAGGCATTGTTTCCAAACAAGTCGAATTGCCTTTTTTTTGGAATGTTTCCGTAATATAACATGGATTATCAAACACTGCCCTGTTAAATTTGCACTAGATTGGATGGGATTCATTAGTAGACGCAACAGCAACCCTATTCTAGCTTCAGTGAATATTGAGTTGCAATTTACGATTCTTAAATAGATGTTTGTTCATACATTATGAAGACTCTCAAACAGATTACCGCATACAACAAAAACCATAATTATCTGAGTTTGATTTCATCAATTGGATTTGATTTTCTATTTTCTGATTCTCTCTAGGTCCCATGTCGATGAAGGAAGTCGATACACAAATGTTGAATGTACAGAACAAGAATAGCAGTTATTTCGTCGAATGGATTCCAAACAACGTTAAGGTCGCCGTATGTGATATACCGCCACGTGGCTTGAAAATGTCGGGAACATTCATTGGCAACACCACGGCCATACAGGAGATCTTCAAGAGGATATCCGAACAGTTCACAGCCATGTTCCGTCGCAAAGCCTTCTTGCATTGGTTCACCGGCGAGGGTATGGACGAAATGGAATTCACCGAGGCCGAATCCAATATGAATGATTTGATTTCCGAGTATCAACAGTATCAGGTTTGTGCCATTGTGAAAATGCAATATTAGTGTACGCGTATGTGTGTGTGTGTATGTATGTATGTGAGGACATATGCATGCATGTCGTTTACGGGAACGGACATATGATTTAGAGCAAACATATGCGGACACGAACGTCCACGGTGGTCGTTCATATGGTGGTATGTGCAAACACACACACACCGCACACCTATGGACGCACACCTACCCATAGCCATGTACACACATGGCGTATGGCTACGGCACACTACATACATACACACACACACACGAGTATAACAGGAAACGGAAGCTGTTTGATGTTTGATATTTTTTAATTAAAAACAATTTTTCAATGATTTTTTTTTTCCTTTCGGTACATTGGAATCTTTGCGCAACGTTACGGTCGTTCATTGATGGTTTTGTTCATTTGTTTGTTCTCATTGTTTTCATTGCAGGAGGCAACCGCCGAAGAGGATGTGGAATTCGATGAAGAGCAAGAAGAAAATGAGGCGTATGAAGCCGACATCCAAAATGGTGGCATGTAAACATCCATGCAGCCACCCACACACACACACACACATATGTATGTATAGGTACACTCATACATGTGTACATATGTATGTATGTAGTACATTCAAACAGCCACAAACAACAACTCCAGCCAATATTTTGCTCATCAACATGATGTTTGTACATTCTGAATACGGAAGGAAATGATTTAAACGTCTTTACTATCCCTCACCTCACCACACCACACCACCCCATCCTACCAGCCTCCGAACCATCCTACACTCCCAGTCCCCATTTACATTTGTATTTACATATGTACAGATATAGTATATTTGTACATCAGTGTATGTATGTGTATGTGTATCTGTATATGTATTTCTTATAAATCCCCCCCCAATTTTCATGTAGTACTGTTTTTTTTATTTTTATTATTGATAAATAAAACAAACTGTTTGTAAATCCGCAATTTGCGTGTAATTAATTCATACGAATGTATGTATGTATGTATGCCTGTCATAAATGCATATGAGAGTATGTATTTTTAAATAAAACGAAATGGAAAAAAAACTCGCACTTCTCCTCCTTACTTTGAATGGGTGGGGTGGGTGTCCTTTACACCAGGAATGGGAATTGCAAATTTCATTTTGATTTTACAAAAATAAACACTAAATCCAAAACAATTACATTTGAAATCACTTCAATTCGTTGAAGAAATGAATAAATAGTCGTGGTTAAAAAAAGGGGGTTCGACATCAGAGGGAACTTATCTGCTTATCTACCCAAAATACAAGACATTGATATCATGGAAATTTATGGAGAATCTCTAATGGTGAGAACAAATGTCGAAAAAAAAACTCTGCAGAAATATAAAATTTGGTGTTTCCGACAAAAAGTTAAAACTATATTCAATGAGATCTCATGAAAAAACAATTGGAACCTACCAAATTTTGCGAGCACCTACGCCCTCACATTACATTGTTTTAACCTAACCAATACATTGTTGTACAGGCATATTCTGTCAAAGACCCTATTAATGTCCAACTATTTGGTTCCGTCGAACGAATGAAGCAACATACTCCAACTAATGTGGTGCAGTTAATGCCTGGTTAATAATCCCATTTATTAAATAAAACTCATTTTTTGCAACAACAAAAAATCGAACTGGAATTCTAGTGGACAACACTCAATGTCCATGTCTTAGTATCTTGTTCACTGATGAAAATGTGGCTGTCGTAGCCGAGAACATTCGTCAAAGTCGTGTAACTTTGACACGCCATCGCTCTCAACAGCTCAATATTTCACGCACCAGCCTGATGTGAAGTTTGCAAAAAGACCTCACAATAATTCGCTTACAAGGTGCAATTGACTCAGCAATTGAAGGCACAGGACTGCACGCTTGTTCCTTAAATAATGGGAATGCTTCCTCTTTCGGAAAACCCCAAAAAAGTATATTTTTGATTTACTGTCTGTTTCCATAGAACGAATTTGTTCGTTCGTTACAAATCGTCAATATTCGAAGAGTTATAAAATGGATTTTAGACATGATTCAATTCTGGGTTTCAGATATATGTTAGATATGGACAAATGGAACACAATTCAAAAAACAATAAGCTCTCATTACTGATAAGAATCCATTTTATTGCGCCTTCAATTTTGACAATTTGTAACGAACGAACAGATTCGTTTTGTGGAAACAGGCAGTTAATCGACAAAAAAAAACTGTATTTGGAAACTGTCGCTGAAAAATGTTCTTGGCATGATGGGTTTGCTATAGTCGAACATAATAGCCGGCCAAAATATTTTGTTGCTTGTCATGGATAACACATCCTTCGAAAATCTTTTTGTTTTCAAATTCCTTAGAATTTTACCGTCTTTCAAACGGCATTAATAATCTTTTACACTTTCATTGAATTTTTAATTTTTTACAAAGTTAATGTAAAATTTCCCGAAAATAAAAATAGTAAACAAATTGCGTGTACTTATTATTTATAAAAGGTTTTCCAACCAGAGGTGTTATTTTCAATCACCCGGTATTTCGGTAGCAGTCATCTTTGAAGCTTTAATTCTTTAACATTTGACAAGTAGAAACTACGCCATTACTAAAAATGGAACGATTCACGCTTCAACAACGCATTGAAATTATTAAAATTCATACAAAAATGGTGAAAATTTTGAAGTCACAGTTTGCAAAACTTAAAATTTTTGGGTCGCACCTTGTCGGACCGCAAAATAGAAATTGGTGGAAAAATTCGAGCTGCTGGGACAAGTTAGAAGAATAAAACCCATGAACGTCGCTCAAGAACAACTGAAAACGACAACTGAAACTGACGAAAATCCAGGTTCCTCGTCGTTCTTTGGAATTGGGCATTCCACAAACGTCATTACACCGTATTTTGCATAAAGACTTGTTAACACAAGAACTCAATCCGGACGATCATCAACAACATCGTGTCTTTGCTGAGTGATATGCCTGAATTTCATCGAAAAATCATCTTGACTGATGAGATCCATTTCCACCTCGGTGTCTACGTCAACAAGCAAAATTGTCGTATCTGGGGCCGGGAAAACCCAAGCGTTATTGTTGAAAATCCTCAACATCTGAGTGTTTGGTGCGGTTCATGGTCCGGCGGGGTCATTGGACCTTACTTTTTCGAAAATGAGGTTTTATTAAAAGTTACGGTGAATGGATTGTGCTATCGATGGTTGATTAATGATGTTTACTTTCAACAAGACCGCACAACGTACCACACAAACAACGAAACCATTGCTCGTTTACTGGAGAAGTTTGCGGACCGTGTTATCTCTCGAAGAGGTGATCACAATTGGCCACCGAGATCTTGTGATTGAACAGCCCAGCGTCTATTCAAGACCTCAAAGATAGAATTCGTGAGGCTTTCGAGGACATAGGGCAGCCACTTTGCGATTTGGTTATGGAAAATTTCTTGAAAAGGATATGGTCCTGTAAGCATGGTCGTGGTGGTCATTTGGCTGATGTTGTTTTTCATTAACTTCATCTTAATTATGAAATAAATATCTGATCATTTATCTCAAAAAATGCCCTTTTTCTTTGAATACCAAAACATCTCTTGTTGAAAAACCCTGTACGTATGTGTATAGTTTCCCCTCGATCCTAGAAGAAGCATAATTATTAAATTCCTCCATTCTGATCTGTTTTTTTTTTTTTTTGTATATATCTAAATTCTTTCCAGCTTTATTTCTCTTTTTGCCTCGGTCTAGATCTGTCTTATCCACGTATGACCTGGTCGACGTCTTCTACGGCTACCTAGCGGGTTTAATCTATGTATCTATTGAAGCTTATGGCAAAAATATTCCACGTCATCTAACTCTTCTTTGTTTAAGAAGAATGGGATTGAGATTACATTACTTCGGTTTCTCAATGTTTACTTTCAGTCTAGCTTTCGTACTTATTTCCGCAAAAGTCTGTAACTTCGTATCCATAACGGCGTATCAATAAGACAGTATCCTCCAACCTCTCACGTACTCTCCACATGTTGCCAAGGTTACTTGATATGGTCTGACTCATGACCGTGTCCAACACTTCCTTTGCGAACACCCGTGCCAACTTCAACTTTCCGGCTGAGAGCTCTTCATAAAATTCGGCAGCTAGCTCCTGTAGTATATAAGCTTTTGAAGAGGCGAATACGTTTCTGCGGTACCCCCTTACATCCCAGGTCATTCCATAGGACGTTATGATCCAAGATTTCAAAAGCTGCCTAGAAATCATCCACAATAACCCTTAGTGAATTTATGAGATCTATGCATACTTTTTCGGTCCGAGCACAGTTTGTTACTCATGTGGATCCGGCGTTATGGTGTGAGTTCAACATACTGTACATCAAATTAAACTCGAACATTTTCCTTTTGAAATAATATCTCAAAGACTTTTGAATATTGGGAGCGGCACCAAATGCTATAAAAATTTGGCCTCAGCTGGAATTTATTTATTCGTGCCGCGAAGCCCACTTGCCCGAAATAATAAAGATAAATTCTTAAATTATATGCGTTGTTTTTTCTTCTTAAAAAACCACACGTCTAAAAAAACACTCTTTCGTTTAAACATGATAGTAGGCGCCATTATTCCGTTCGATAAGTTCCCGCACCTATCTCAGACGTTCTCCATTTGAGCATCTAGCGTTTGTGGTTTGTCCATTGTGGAGTATAAAGAGATTATAATGAAACTAATAACCGAAAAACCTAACCCTGTGTAAAATGTTTTTGAACTCAAATATCGTACAAAATGTAAGACGGTATGAATATTCCCATCCCTGCTTTATATCAATTTGAGACCACAGGGTTTAACACGCTCATCTACGGGTTGTACTCCGTGATTCTTGGCGACATTTTTATAATTTTAAATTAAATTTACTTTACATTTTTGCGAATTTGTTTGACGTGTTAACATTTTATTGAAATGTATGCGATATGAAGCTAGTGTTTCATTTTATGCGAATTTGTTTTGGAGGGATTTTTGCGAATTCGAATTCATCGCACAAAACAAAGTTAAGTGTATACGATTTTTTTTTTTAAATATTTTTGATACATTTTCTTCGGCACTAGGGACCGAAAAATATGCCTCCGGTACATTACATACTAATTTCCCTAATCATTCAATTAGAAGACTGAACTTTTTCTAATTAGTGAGCTGTGCTCGATTTAAATTGAATACTCGTGATAAGAACATCTATTTCCTGAAATGTAGTATTTTGTTTCCTGTTTCTTATTGTTTCGTTTTCAGGAGCGTACGCTCTTCGAACTGGGGGTCTTGGTTTAACCAAATGCTGAAACAGGCTTGATTTTCTATCTGTTGCGCACATTGAGCTCTTACCGTAATGGCAACGAAATCTTGAAAAAACTGTCAAAAAGCAAAAATTTGGTACGCTATGTATCAGGCTTCCAGGAGTATTTTTCATCCCCAAAAACAACTTGGTCAAACTAGTACATTAAATAAATTACACAATTATTTACATTTTTTGTTTTATTATTAAAAAAATAATTTGGAGTTTAAAGAGGATAATTGAGCAAAACATCTTGCCGAGCCAACTCCAACAGCATAGGGTCATCGAAGAATTTATTAATAGAGACATCCTCCGACAGACCTTTACGTCGACGTGTTTTAATCATGAATTCACGCGCCAAGTGTGATGCCTGCTGAGGTTCTAAAGGACGTATAATAATGGATTTATCCAAGGGATCGCCGGGAACTATTTGCCAGTGATGAAAAACAGAAAGGCAAAAAGCTTGTCCCTGCGTGTGTGTCCGTAAATCCGTTTCGAAACCAAATGAATCGATGGCGGGAATGAATGCTTTAATTGTGTAGAGAGGAGATCCGGAGACAGGGGCATCTTGAGTAACGTGACCTCTGAAATGCGAAATATTGATATATAAATTGAATATAAAATAACACGCATAACGAACCTTCTTCTCGCCAGAACCGTGTACACGGCAGATACACAATCGGCGGGTGCCTGGACTTCAACAAACAAGTATGGTTCCATTAATCTAGGTGTGGCCATGAGGAAAGCTGAATATGCCACTCGTCTGGCTGTGGGAATCACTTGGCCGCCGCCTCGATGTAAAGCTTCATTTGCTATAACAGCATCAAGAATTTTGAATTTCACATTACGTATTGGTTCCTCACAAAGTGGCCCTTCCCTGGTACCCCACTGGAAGCCTTGTACAATTGAATCTTTGACTGATGTTAACAATGCCTTGTCTACTTCAGAGGGTAGAGTGTCATCGACCAAAATATTGGGACCCGTTGAATCTGGACCGAAAGCCCATATAGAACGAGCAGCCAGTAAATCCCAGTCGTAGTTGACTTGAAAGAATTCGCCAATGCGTTTTTTATTCCAGTTGATAGATACCACTTCATTCTCAATGTCTTCAGCCAATCCCTTCTCCAGCGGTTCAGCAATCATGGTGATTTTGTTTTTCTTATTGGGTGTTTCAGCGAAACATTTCAGAGAACTTGTCTCAACCACTGTTTCACAGAATGCAACCACGGGATCGGCCACTTTGATGTCAATTTCAGAATACATCTTACGTAAATCGTGCATAACACAATCCAAATACAATTCACCAGTGCCGAGAATTACATGCTCCCCCGATTCCTCGACTCGCGTTGAGAGCAATGGATACGATTTGTTAACTTTACGCAAACCGTCCAACATTTTGGGTAACTCTGAAGGATTAACTGGTTCGACGGCAATTTTTATAATGCTCTGGGTATTGAATTTCAACGGTCTAAAGATGTACAAGTCGTCCGAAGTATTTATATCAACAATAGTTGATGTTTTAACAATGCTCTGATCGATCCCCTCAATAAGAACCCAATTTCCGGCCGGCACACGATTCAATTCGACTTTGTAACGTGCTTCGTAAACCCACAAACGACCTACTTGCAGAATACGAGAATCTTCTTCATCCTGTAAGGTGTAATTTTCACCCAAAACACGAACTTCTTGGCCCGCATGTAAAGTACCCGACACAACTCGAGCTAAAACCTATAAGCAAGAGGAAGAGATTATCAGATCTGTTGTTAGTGTTGGGTATCAAAATCTTACTTGGAAAAATGTACAATCATCATTGGGATACATTTTTGCACTGTGTACCAGTAACGATCCAAATTGACTACATTCAATCATATTCCGATACATATCACCCTCCTTGGGCCCAGTGTATATATGATCCACCTTACGCTTGGCATTATCCAATGGTGAACGTATGTGTTCAACGCACATACTAACAAAGCCACTGAAATCACACAAGAAACGATTGCACACCAAACGTAATAATGGCCGTATGTTCGACTTCATCTCATCCTTAGTAATACGAATATTCAACTCAGCCAAAGTATCGGACAACGTGGTGTCGACATCACCCACCACTTGAGCTATAATTTTATACATTGGCTCCAATATGAATTCAACAAAACTACGCTGGGCCGAATTGTGGGGTGGCTTTTTTGTGAATTTACGTCTGAAAATAATTAATACGTGTTAGAGATCTGATTGATTTTAAGCCGCTTGAGTTACTTACGATTTACTGTGGAAGTACATATCACCCCACAAACGTTTCGAAAATTCCACATAATTAACACCTTCGTAAGTGTCTGCATACAGTTTAGCAAAGGATTTCAATGTAAAACATATTCCGTAAAGTGAACTAGCAAAACAGACATTCCCCAATATGGGCGAAACCAACTGTGTCTCTTCGGCAGTACCGTAAGTGCTCAATAAACTGTTGACCTCTTCGACAATATGTTTTAGTTTGTAGTAAGCATCTTGTGGGGGTAATTTCAATTCCAATATTAAGCGATCAATCTGAAAATATAAATCAAGTAAAATAATACTAGAGAATTTCTGAGGTAATGTGATCTTGTATTTTTTATTTGATAACTGTGTGCTTTAAAAATTTGTTAATACTTTTACATCACATCATCAATTCGTATAGAAATCATTTTTCATATTATGTACATAGGAAATACGCGAATGTGAATTATTCGTATCGTTTGGAATATTCGCTTTCTCATTCGAAAAAATAATACTTCATATGTTACGAATTTTCGCATATGCAAATTATTCGATACGCATTTCCGTATAAAATGAGGAAAATCAGTCGAGTACACACTGTTCACAGGAATTGTTAGTCACTCAACCTACATTATTAATTTAACTAAAATAAAGTGGCCTACAGCAATACACGATTAAATGAACTCTGTAATTAAGGCTTCATGATTATTTTAAGTGTCGAAACATATCCGAATAATCTCTGCAAAAGTTTGAAGATAATCCTGAAGTCTTTATTTTTGCCTTTGGAAAACCAACATGTGGTGGTAGCATCATTCCGGATGTGTGATTGGACTGTATTTTTTGACTTGACATACGTGATCAGACAATTGATATAATGAATTTAATTAACCGTATAATCTCGAATGCGATTCAACGCCGTTAGTCATCTTGTTGTGGGTGGTTACGTTAATTAGTAAGTTTATGAAAGAGCTCTGGAAGAATATATAAAGCTAAATCGACATCTTTGTAGATTCTGGGAGCGGGGGTGATAATAGGGTTAGTAGGGTATCAAACTCTATTGACTCCCTACAGCATCGGCGGAATGTGGTTGTGTATCGCTATTCCAAAGGTATTTCAATAATATCTGTTCGTCAGATATCCGTCGTCTGGTCCCTGACGTTAGAACATTTATCCGGAATACTCGGCTATCCAGGGAATCTCACCCGTTCATTGTCAAATGGTCAGTTGAACGGATGACGCACTATAGAGAAAATTCGTTCTTCAGCCGAACTGTTTGTAGGTGGAATAATCTTCCTGAAAGTGTTTTTCCTGTCTGCTATGACATTATCAAATTCAAGGCAAACATCAACTAACACTACTACGTCTTTCCTCCATCCAATACCGGTATTTCCTATCGCTGTTCCTAATGGAAAAATCAGTACGAAAGTGGAGGAGGGTCTAAAATGCCGGTAACGTTACTGATTCCTGAGTAATAACACATGTCTTAACTTTAATTATAATCTTATTCAAATCGGTTACCATTATTGATTTCATATCGAACAGTTCTTAAAATGCAAAGAAATTGTTTAAGATAATTAATTTTTGGTTACAACTAAAACAACATACAGTTGATAAAATCCATAGTTTACATTTTCTTTAGTCTTCATGAAACTACTTCTATGGAAATGTTACAAAAAAAAAGTAAATCGAGATTTTGTCCTTTATCAAAGTAAAATTTAAAAAGTCGACTGAATCATTTGGATAATGTACAAAAGAATGGTATGATTAAAAATGCAAAAGCGATACTCGTACACATTGATTTTTATGGTTGAAGTTAAAAATATCAAATTCTGTAAAAAGTCTTTAGTCTTTTAGTCTACCTATAAATTAGAATCCTACAAATGAATCGTCAAAGAGGACAAACGAGTGTCGATGCCGGAAAACTTGCAGTCAAGCTTTCATGGAACCCCTTTAACAATCCAGTACATTTTAAAACGACACCAGGATGAAAACAAGGTCAAAAGAGCGTATAATAATGTATTTACAGCAGCAGGAGAACAATATATAGTCCGAATATCAAAAGTAAACATCAAAAAGGTTAGCCTACAGACTATTAGAAATGTACTTCATAGAGCCAATTTGAATGGTAAAGGAGCCCAGAAGATTGTCAAAAATAAGAATGTCAGGTTAAATTACGAAAAGAGGATAATAATAAGTACTTTTCATTTTGGAAGGATGCACTGTTCACGGAATCTGATGGATGAGCTTATGTTTGGCGAAAATCGAATGAAGAGCTTTTCTCTAACAACATCAAACCAAGTGTAAAACCCGATGGGTGATATGTGATGGTTTGGGAATTTTCTTCGACAGCTGATCCAGGATCTTTCCACTTCATCGAAGGAATAATGGTTCAGAAAGCGCATTTGGATATTTTAAAGGCCAATTTGCCATTATCGAAGGACAAACTGGGATTAAGCAGCAACTACCAATTTTACCAGGCTAACGGTCCTAAACATTAGACTCTTGGGTCATGGCTCTTGTATAACAGCCCCCATGAAACGGATACACCTCTCCAAAAGCCCCGACCTCAATCCAATCGAAAAACTTTGGAATTATATTGACAATAAAGTCAAAGAGCACCACATTTCTTCCAAGCCAAGAATGGGTTTTGAGCCTAGTTTTGCGCAAACTGGTTGAAAGTATTCCGAAGAGATTGGAGTATGTTATAAAGGCCAAAGGTCTGCATACAAAGTATTAACTAATCTTGAATTGTTATGTTACATTAAGTGTACGAGTTTTACTTTTGCAAATGTTTGTTTTTTTAACTTTAACTGTAGTTTACTGAGGCTCAACATTTTAATTTAGATTTTTGTGTTCAATAAAGGATTACATGAACTACAAAACTGTAAAACAGACTTTTTATGTAACGTTTACAGATTGGTTGAAGATTGAGGACGTGTAAGCAGTCTTCGAATCAGAATTTACTAGTGAAAACCATACCATATCTAGATCTGACCTCTGGAAATTATGTTATGTTTTGGTTTTATACAATCGCTGAGAATAGCGATGGAAATTGCAAAGACCATCACATCGACTATAAACTTTATGATCAACGGGTATTGAAAATGGCGATGGAATTTTATTTTTCCCCTTGTGGACGGGCGTGATGTGGTAGGTATTGTGTGCGACTATTACACAGAAGAACCCGAGTTCCCCACCTCGTAAATGTTGGCGACTTTACGAGTAAGAAAGTCATGTAAAACTTTTCTAAAAAAGCATTAGCATCAACTCATACATACATTAAAGTCTATCAGCCCGATTATGAATACTCCCGGGGAGGTAATTCCCGGGGAATTTACTTTTTTTCGAGAACAATATCCTCCCTTTCTTAACAAACCGAGCGAATAATAATAAGAGACATACAATTTCGAATATTCAGAGTCAGACGATTTGTTTGTTTCCTGGTCTGTTTAAAATAGTAAGATTTTCTTCTCTGAAAAATGTAAATTCACCGGGAATTATCTCCCCGGGAGTATTCAGAATCGGGCTGTATATGTACATAGCTACCCGTGTAACTTATTATTATTCCTACCTTGTTAATACACAATGTAATGGCCATTTTTTCTTGTACAGCATGTTTCAGCATTCTTTCTGTATTAAGCATAACACCTTCTGCGGCATCAACAAACACAACAACACCATCGCACAATCGTATAGCGGCTGTTATCTCATCGGAAAAGTTAACGTGGCCGGGTGTATCGAAGATATTCATCAAATAACTCTTCTGTTTTACATCCTGTAAAACCAATGTCACCGGTGTGGACTTGATGCTTACACCTCTCTCTTGTTCTGTAAAGAGCGTATCTGTATAGCGCAAGGAACGTTCTTCATTCATGTCGAACTGAGGATGAGTCTGGCGAATGACACAGTCAACAAATGTAGTCTTGCCGTGATGCAAATGACCAATCAAGGCCACGTTACGTATTAGTGGCGGTGTGTCCATCAAGTCAGCCATGAATTCCATATTGTACGTGGTATCTGGCAGTTCCTGTTCTTTTATTTGAAATTTCAACTTTTTTACGGGTTCTATCAGAGGTTTGTCCAAAGGTTGTGCATCTTCCTCCTGGACTATGGTCTCCACATCAGGCCCATAAACTTCGACCGCAGTGGGATAGTAACGTTTGTCTTCATGTAATACTACAGCCGTGACCTCCTTGTCTTCATCTTCATTTTGGTCTTCTTCCTCGTCCATAGCATCGTCCTGTAAAACAAAAATACGATTCACAATCAACGAATACGATTAACCGGTAATTGTGGACTTATCTACAGACCAATTTCACTTGATTTAGTTTAATACTCACATCATTTTCATCCTGTTGGTCCTGTTGTCCGTAAATACTTTGGTCATCATCTTCATCACTATCCAAATCGGGGCCTATGTAATTACCAAACTCATCATATAAATCGGAATCCATTCTGAACGTTGGTGGTTATACACAAATTTCTGAAAAATAACAAAAGCATGGTCACATTTTGCATTTTGTAAACGTTTAGCAAATTTGAGTCTTTGAATATAAGACCGAAAGAATGAGTTCACGAACATCTTCTAAAATGACGAGACCAACATTAATGGTTCAATCAATGCAAACGTGTTTTTTAGCAAAGAAACAATTATATTGTTTTAAATTGTATATTTCTTCTTACAAATTAGGAAATTACCAAACTTTTACCGACAACGCGTTCTGCCGTAAACAATTTCACAGCTGTCAAACTGTCACTTTGTTGTGCCGGCCGCGAGGTATGTTCACTACATTTTCAGTGTTGGGAAGTGTGTTTGATATACAATTGACAAGTGTTGAGTAGTTAAACTTTAATCGAGTGGTTTATGTCTATACTAGAGATATGTCAGTTCGTTTCCGTAACGGTATACCACCGATATTATTATGCATAAAAAAAATTTAAAACAAATATCCAAAGGCTAATTTAGACTAGAGAAATTCGACGATAGAAAAAATCATAGATATGCACTGATACCAAAGACCATACAGAGGGCAGACGTCCCAAGTATTTTGCTGAACATTTCCAGTATTGCTGAACAAACAGTATTTGTTTTAAAAAAGTAGGTATTTGATTTAAAAAAAAACATTATTTGCTTTGAAAAACTTATTGCCATGCCAATTACTGACACCTAGAGTGTGTAGCCGAACTAATGTGTCAACTGTGTGAACTAATATGGATCGTACCATATCTTTGCTGCACTAAAACATGGTTAATCATTTCTGTGTATGCGGTTTTTGACCTCTGCCAATGTCCTACGATTTTGTTCATTTAGACATTTTCAACAACCAGATTTTTCATTTTAACCGATCACTTGTAGGGAACCCTTCCTAGATTTTGGTTTCATTTGTTTATTGTAATACAGGACGACAAAAAGAAACTGTTATCTTTGTCGTCTCATTGGTGTGCCATATAATCCTAACTGATTTTAACTTATTTTTATATCTACGGTTATAACAACAAAATATGTGCTGTGGAATGAAAAACATTAAATGACTATGGCATTATTTGGACTATTAATGCAGTCTCGAATCGATTCCACCATTTGCAATCTGGTTAATGTGTGTATGAAAGTTCAAATTATCCGATAGCCATTATTGCTAGATTTAAAAAATAAGATTTAATGTAAACTCATTATCGATTTTTAATGATATGATGCCTATTTGTATATCAATTGAAATATAACATAAAAGATAGAAAATAAATTGATATAATGGAGATTGCGACGTTTTTACTATAAGTTTGTCTTCTCCTGCTTTAAGTTGATATTCTGGTTGAGTGACACACTTTTATTCTCGTAAATGTTTCCGTTTGCTTAATTGGAGCGACCAATCAGAGTGTAAGGGATTCGGCTCCTTTTAAACTTCGTATGGCCTGACTATGGATAACCTTTTAATAAAAAAGCGACATGTATTTGTTATTTAAGGAATTGTTTTGACTAACAACATTGTTTTTCAAGGCAATGTTACAAAGCATAAAGTTTTCTGAAATTCTATTTGGAAATGAAATTCGTAGTCGATGGTAGATTTGTTCAACTCACTTATTACCACCGCAATAACTAATATTGATCTCGTAGTTATTAAAATATGTTTGCTTTGTGTGCTTATAGTTAATACAAGGAAAAATTCACCTAGACTCCGGTAAAAGAAGATATGCAAATCCTTAGTATAACGAACTGGAGAAGGCACACACAAGACCGAAGTGCTTGCTTATTTATTAATCAGACCAAGACAGATGTTGTAGAGCCAGCTTAAGTCAGTAAAAGAGAAAATTGCTGATTTTTCCTTGAATGTATGTATTGATTTCTTTTCTTGATGTTCTGATGTACGGTTTTCGAAATCTTGTATGTGAAAGAATATGGACATATTGAGATGTTTAATTACGGCTTAATCTTTTAAACTATGAGCTCTCAAGGTGCACAATGTCCAGGGGCATAATATGTATACATCTTTGCCAAATGGATGGAAAGATTCTAATCCACTTTCTCTAGATGACCACATTCAATCTTAAACGGTTTATACAATAGCTTATGGTGGGATAACAGACAAAATGCAATATTATTGGAAAATCGTCCTTATTTTCCGATGGACATTGTAAACGTATACAATCAAAATATTCGTTTTTGTAATATAGACATTTTTTTTCTTCCAAAGTGTTTCACATACATTCATAAATTTTACCTTCACATAAATATTTCCCAGTAGAGAACTATCATTTATATCCCATGCACCAGAGGTTCTCACATGTGCACTTCGGTTACTGAAGGAACAATTGATCCGTAAACAATTATTAATAAATGTATTATGAAGAAATTTGTGAACATAATTGATATTTGTCATTGGAAATTCGGCTGGTTACAATGGACCTACCGGAGTTTCCAAAAAAAAACATTTCAAAAAACTCCTTTTCAATTACTATGGTTAAGGATGCCAAAGAAAACAAAGACTGGATTTCTCGCTCATTAGTAAAGTCCAAAATATACACACAGCAGCAAATGTACCTGAATTCCAATTACAATACTTTCGCAATCGCCCAAGTGGCACAAAACAGGTAGATGAGCTACGGTCCCTTAATAATAATCCGTATGGTGTCAACTCAAATGGAAACCCCCTTTATGATGATCAAAGGGAACGTCATAAATGACAATAAGCCAGTACTCCTTTATTGGCTAGAAGAAGTACCCTGATGCCGACAGGTAAATTATTACCTGGTATTTATGAAAATGTGACGTATTTAAAGTGGTTAACGACTTGAAAACCTCAACAGTTATCTTTAAACACTCAAACGGCATTGATCATGAGGTCTAATATTTTGTCTATAATTCTCATAATTAACTCTATAAGTTATGGCAGTACCCATGTACGTCCTTTGAATCCAATGGTAAAAAATAAAACTGCAGATTTCCGTGTATCTTTGGGTCAGATTTTAAAATTGCCCGAAGTAAAACAACGTCCATATGATCTTTTCAAATCAAAGGAGGAATTTGTCCATCTCGCCGAAAAATCCATCAAAAATCGTAAAACGTTTACTTATAAATATTATAAGCCATATATGCCAATATCGAAACCAACCATCTACGCCACTGACTATGTCAGTAAAATATTGGAATCACTGAAGTTTTTAAAACCAATGTCAAATCCAACTGTAAGTGAACACATTAATTCGGAATATAATACGGATGTTAACAAGACGACGGTATCTACAACGGAGGAAGTTAAACAGGAGATTAACGAAACTTTGTTAAGCACAACATCACGTTATGTGGATACAACAACCGCAGATACTGCAGAAACCACGACAACGGAAGGGGAGAGTAATTCTAGCACCATTCCAATATATGACCAAACCACTGAACCTGGGATATTCGAAACAACGACGAGTGACACGATTTATATGAGCACCACTACTCCAGCCATCGAAGTATCAAATATGGATCAAAACACCGAAAACTTAAACTTCGAAACGACTACCGCTGATGTCTGGACCACCGACATTTTGTATACAACTCCTGTTGTCGATATTACTACTTCGCTTGAAATTGAAGAACATACGGTTGGAAGTATGACAATGGAACCAGAAATATATTCTACCACCGTCTCAACTTCCGATCAAATCACTCCTAATGTTATCGATCACATAACAAGAAGCGAGAATGTCTCCACTGAACATCAGTCGTCTACACCAATTCCAGATAATGAAAAAGTTGAAACTATCCCATTAACAATTGAAACAATTGAAAATATTTCAAATGAGGGTGTGACATCAACGGAATCAGCTTTAGCTTTTAACGAAAACCACACGGATGCTACAACTACTGTAGCAACTGATGACATTGGAATCGATGAAACAAATGAAAATATTTCAAATGAGGATGTGACATCAACGGAATCAGCTTTAGCTTTTAACGAAAACCACACGGATGCTACAACTACTGTAGCAACTGATGACATTGGAATCGCGAATATGGCAACTGATAGTTTCACAACAACTGAAGATCCATCAGAATCGGCTTCTAACGAAGTCACCACCGAATCCGTATTTACTGAAAATCCTACGACTCCGGAAAATGGAAATGATATAGCCAAAGAGAACACTGACTCAAAAATGGATTCAACAACAGAAGCAATCATTAATTTGAGTACATTAGCAAATGAAGTCACAACAACCGAATCCGTTTTTACTGAAACCCCTGTGGCTACGGAAAGTGATTTAGCCGGAGAAAATACCGAATCAGTGGGTGAAAATACAATGGATTTAACAACAGAAGCAACCATTACTTTGGGTACATTTTCAACTGAATCCACTACAATCGAATCTGTAACAGATGTGTATGAAACCTCTACAGAATCACTGTCTTTTACAGCAACAACATCTGAAGCAGAACCTACTACACCGTCTGTCATAGCAACAACAACAGAAGCTGAATCTTCTACAGAGACACTGCCTGTCATTGGAACAACAACAGAAGCTGAATCTTCTACAGAGTCACTGCCTGTCATAACAACAACAGAAGCTGAATCTTCTACAGAGCCACTGCCTGTCATAGGAACAACAACAGAAGCTGAATCTTCTACAGAGTCACTGCCTGTCATAGCAACAACAACAGAAGCTGAATCTTCTACTGTCATAGGAACAACAACAGAAGCTGAATCTTCTACAGAGTTACTGCCTGCCATAGCAACAACAACAGAAATGGAATACACCACCGAATATTTGTCTACCATAGCAACGACATCTAAAATTGTATACGAATATACTACTAACATTTCCGAGACATCTACAACCAGTGCAGTACTTTCTGATGGATCAACCACTGTAGAATCTTCAGCATCTACAGAAGAATCGGTGGATGTAGAAATGACAACAGAATCGTCAAGCACACCTTATCCAAGTGAAACTTTCATTGCTGAAATATCTACAATTGAAAATTCCATAGAATATACTACGGAACCACAAGAAGCATTGACGAGTGATCCAGCAATGGACTCTATTGAATCATCATCTCAAAACAACATAGAAACGACGACGACATTGTCCCTTGAAAAATCGACAATTCCTTCGGTAATATCAAGTGAACACATCAATGGCACCACATTCAATTCTACTCAGCAAAGTCTAAACACCGAACCAACAGTCGAGAAGGAATTCTCAACTGAACCATTTGACGCTAACGACATCAACAATTCCCAGGAAAATTTTGAAAAGGCCACAAAAACACCTGAGGAAAGCCGTAATGACGATTCAAGGACACTCTTCAGCAATGGTCTCAAAAAGAAATCCGGTCGATCTTTTCAGCTTACGAATACATATCGGAAACCAAAAACAATAAGATATTCCACTGATGTCATGCCATCCTTAGATTAGAGTCCTTTTTTAGTTTAATACATAATTACTAGTTATAATTACATAGATAAGATTTATATTAAGTGTAATACAATTATTTATTTAAATATTAAATTGATTAATAAATAAGAGATAATAAAAACATAGATTTTCTAAAAAAAACAATTCTCCGAGTACATAATTATGTTTTAATATCTCGGAAGTCAAATTTTTGTGCAAACATTGTTTTTATAAGTTTGAAGAAATTCTTAGCCGAACATGTCGCTGGCATGGTCGATCATGTGCAGATCAAGGTACGAGAAAAACTATTATTTTTAATCGGTGGTATTAATTAAAGGTGGAAAATTTGGGATTAAATTTACTTTACCGACATTGTTCCGATTTATAACTATTTAATTCACAATAACTTCGGTAGTTAATGTTATAACAACAAATACACACCTTCATAAAAGCCATATCTTGAGTTTAGACCCTTTTTCCATAAAAATAAAAAATAACTTAATTTGATGTCGGCTCGGCATGGGTTAAAGGATCGGAGATATATATACATATATACATCTGGAAAGATATTTCGACAAACTCTCAAATGATAACCATTTTGCTCTGATCCGACGTAAAACAAAGGATTGAGGGCTAATTATACCTCCGGACTTCCGAGCCCGTAACTCGGCAAGTTTGGACTTTTTTCTTTTTTAATTCCCTACCATTCAAAAAAAAATTGAAGCAATGTCAATAAATTAGGTTTTTTTTTTCGAAATTTCATTTGTTTATTATTTTCTTAACAAATGATTTAGCAAATAGAATGCCAGTGAACGACATATATTAATTACATTGACTACCGACTACTCACCATTTGCCAAGCCTAGTTGCTAAATCGTTCAGTGTAACTTGAACTGAACATACCCCTCAAACCAAAACAAATGTTCTCTTTCCCCTCACACGTGAAATTTTCAATTATTATCAAAAATGAGCTTGGCAAAAAAAGGAAAGCAGAAATGTTTGCCAAAGCTAAAAACTATTTTGGCGTGTCCAATCAAGAAAAGGAGGTATGTACTTCATTGAGAAACTTTCTACTTTAATAATTCTTACCTTAGAATACCGATTGCAGCCCAACTTTGGATGAGGATGAGTTGGAATGTTTACGAGATATTATCAATACTTCCATCGTGAGCAGCGGTATTGAAACGAAAAAATATGCAACTTGTAAACACATTTCTTTGGGTTTGGAAAGCTCATTACGTGCGATAAACAACCAACAAAGCGCTTGTGTTTTCGTATCGCTGAGTATCAAACCAAGTCATATCGTTTCTCTGATAGCTCGCAACGCTGAAGTAAAGGATGAAACTCAGCCGGTATTCGCACAACCCCGTCTAGAGGATTTCACCGAAAAGCTGTTTGGTGTGCGGGCCTTATGCATGGTTCTTCCTAAAGATTTAAAGTCAATCAATGACAGTTTATGGAAATGGGTTGAACAAAGGAGGAAGCCTAAACCTCGTAGAGAAAGTAAAGTAAAGACGAACTCATTTGCTAAAAATAAGACCAAAACGGCCAAAAATCCGAAGACTGATGCTACCATAAGTGAAGAGAACAAGGAACCCAGTGAAGAAGAGAATAAATCTTTTAAGGGTGATTTTATATCATTTAACGACGATAATGTTGACATGAGCAAACTCCAACTAAAGGAAGATACAAATGAAGCCTTACATGCTTTGTCGCGCATAATGGATAAAGTTCCAAAGGTTCCGCTAAAACCAGAAGTAGACTGTATTCCCATGGAAGTTGAAAATATTGCAGACGCGAAGAAGGCCATCGAATCTGAAGCGGAGTCAGAAGATTCTCTAGACTTTTTAGATGTCTACAAACCATTGATTGTGCACAAAATTAAGCCAAATCCTAATAAGAAACCAAAAAAGAAAAGGAACAAAAATAAAAAGGTTAAAAAGTAATTCGAAATGCCGTAAATTGTCGACCTGAATTAAATTGGAACATGTCATTTTCATGAGGAGTAAGTATTACAAAGAGTAGCGATATTCTTACAGTATTTATCACCTATCGCTTAAAACTCCGGTAGCCTATATGACAGGAAAGTCATAAAAGGAACTGTCGATATAGTGAGTTGGGTGAGGATGGGATTGAAACAGTGCAGAACACATGACTACAATCAAGACGTCAAATATACCTAGTTAAATACGTTTAGGAGGTCTTCGGTTAAGTTAACCTCTACTAAAACAATACATTTGTTAGGCTTTGTGAACGGTATGTCTTAGCATATCTCCTTTCGAAACATATACATAGTAAATTGATGTCAAAGCGAACGCACTGTCAAACCCATGTTTCGATAGCCACATTCGGATAGCGTACACCAATATATACTTATGATTATCCTTGTATTGGTTTTTTCGTAAAGGATTTTTGGAAGTCCGAAGGTTACATGACATTAACAATGGATCCCGTTGAGTGTCCCTCGTACCAATTACATATGTTGGTATAGGTGCAAGTCCGAAAAAATTCCGATTGCAGAAGTTGCTTTAATTTTAGTTTTGCTCTTTTTTACTAAAATTTATTTTTTTTTAGTATGTATTTTCCTAAATATTTAATTAAGCAACTGATGGAGGACATCTCACAGATCAGAAGTGTTTGATACAATGTGTATAACGTGTAAACGGTTGTTTTCCTACAAATGTTTTGCATGTCTTAGAGATTACAGTTAGGTTAGGTTAATTTGGCTGCTGTCCGAAGCATATATCACTTCCACCATCAACAGGTCCCGTTGTGATAACGTGGATTCGTCGCTAAAATATATGATAAATTTCATGGTCTCGGTTGACTTATGTCCCCCCTGGAACCCATGTAAGGGTAACCGCAGAATGTCTCGCCATTGGCTCCGAAGCCAATAACACACCTTGGTAGAATTCGAATAATCTGTCGTTAAACTATGAATTTAATAACAAGGATACTTTATACTTTAAAAAATATTTTTTTTTTATAATTTTACGTTTTAAGACATCTTCATAACATAATATCAGTGTCATTCCTGTCATAATCCGGTGTATGATAGAAATTGATTTTTGGACATGGTATTACTTCAACAAAACAAATAAACGAACCTACAATGTTCTTGCTATTTCAATGATCTGAGACTGCTGATGATTTAAAAGCATTGGCTCCGGCATAGTTCTCGATCAGCAATCCTTTGTAACGTCTTAAATGAACATTTAGACCTTCTTCCCGTTCGTTGGCAGCCAGAATAACCACCCGAGATACTACCAAATGCGATGGATTCGTGTGGCTAAAACCACGTATAACATCAATTTCGTCGCCTTCGCGTAGCTGTAAAAAAGAACAAACCAAGCAATAGAAGAACCCAAAAAGTACAACATACAAACCTGAACACTCTTTTTCGGAAGTTTCTTGCCATTGACACGGATTCTACTTTCGTAGAATATATTTTCAATTTTACTATGTGCGAGACAGAAAAAATGTTAATTCAAATCACAATCAATATGGTATCAACCTAAATATGACATACATACTTTCTGGATATTCCCAACCCCGATTTCAAAAGTAAATCGGCCCTCAGGGAATTTACATTAGCCCTGACAACCTTCGAGTCTCGCTCATCCTTAAATTCTGCTTCCGTCTCATCCTCACTATCGGATTCTTGGTCCTGTTTTGAAGACTTTTTATTAAATTTCTGCACAGGAACCGTCAGACAAAGTTGTCTCGTTTGCGATGGCAGTATTTCAGTTGTTCTCAGCTGTTTTATACTATAATCACAATTCGATGTTTTAGACAGGGAATATCTGTGTGATATTGTTAGTGCTCTTAACAGTGGCTGTAGTTGTGTAATATGCGGCAATTTAAACATTGTTAATAAATAGTTTCGCGTTAGAAATTTGTTTGAAAACAAAATGGTAAAGTTGTTGTGTAAGGGCTTAACCTAATATAGAACGATGACGACGACGTTGGAATATGCCTGGTATAGAGTTGCCAAGGCTTTGACAAACAGCAAGGTATTTTCATAAGATATCACACCCATTTCGATATATATCTGATTATATGTTAAAGTTTTGGAAGGCCGTAAGTCGGGAAGTATGGCCTTCCGACAAAAAAATATTTCTTTTTTCATCTTTTCTCATCAGAATTAGAACAGTTACCACTAGAATAAATAGTAACTAGTATAAATTTGAACAAAATGAACTTTGAAACAAAAAAAACAGCTACTTTTCAGAGAACTGAAATAGATATCAACAACACATGGTTATTATAATGTAAAAAGTAAAAAATATCCAATAAATTGGTAACATTGACATTCTAATTTCTTCGGCGTCACTCACATTTAGGCCGAGACTTTAACATCTGTAGCAACAGCTGACGAGAGAAACAAAGTGTTGTCAATCTGTGTGGCGTTTTCCCGCCAAATGTGATTAGTTTTTACTGCTTTTGGCGAGTGAATCTGCCCTATTGTGTTTGTCGACGTCCTTTATTTCGGAAGGACAATCGTCGTTACATCGCATCTAATATTTATTTCTCCGTGTTACAATCATTAGCCATGTGACTAATTTATAACAGTGACGTGATCCACATAGTGGCTTATGGCAAAAAGTCAAGGAATTGTCAAAAAAAAACCAAATCATCATCACAGGGTATGTTCCACAATAATTATATATTTATTACTACCAAATTATACATTTATCATCAGATGGGTTCATTGCACTATCAAGCGGACATTTAAAAGCCTTTGCAAAATCTGCGTTATTAGAGTCCATACCTATAACGCGATATTTATCAATAGTATGTGAGTCCATTAACTCCTCCAAGTAATGGGCTTCCTGATACGATGCACACCACAGCTGAGCGGCACCCAGAAAGAACAATTGTTCGGGTGATAAATCTATACCAGGCATTCTCTCATTATCCTGATCGATCGAATGATTATCAATAAAACGACGATACGCCATTAGCGCTACACGTAAACCCCCTGCATCAGCGATATTTTCATCTCTGGTGTTATTGCCATTGATGTTACGATTTATTTCCGGGATGTAAAATTTGTCAAAGTGATCGACAAAACAGTCGGCACGCTCCTTAAACCAATTTCCGGACTCTTCAGACCACCAATAATGCTTGACGCCATCATGATCATATTTAGCACCAATTGTGTCAAAGGCGTGTGTGAATTCGTGACCGACCAGAAATCCAAGTGTTCCGTACTTTAATGACTTGGGCCAATCCTTGTGAAATATGGGAGGATGTAATACTCCCGCCATAACATACATGGCATTGTCGTTATTGTAATAGAAAGCATTCGCCTGCATTCCACGTAGCAAGGGCAATGGTTTCGTTCTATTATTGAATTCCTCAAAGTGAAGTCCATTGTAACGTGATATAAACTGTTGATATTTCATCAAATTCAAATTGTTGGCTTCATAATTGCCCTCAACAAATTTCAGATTTTTCAATTCACCTAAAAGGCGTTTAACCATTTTGGGATCTTCGTATCGACCGATATATATGCCCATATTGGATTCTTTCAGAAGTGCTGCGGCACGTGTTTCATCATCCAACCAGTCGGCTTCTTCTATAATTTTTCGTAGACTCGGTTTCATATCATCAATCGTAGATTTCACTTCATCGACTGCCTGACGATTAGCATAAATCTGTAAAAAAAAAATATCAAGCATATAAATATTTTTCGTTAAATTGGATAGATTAGAGAAGGATTGTGCGCAAGATTATTTTTCACTACTTTTTAAGTCGCTTGCAGTCACTAAAATACTTTTTAAAAATACTACCCACAAAGAGTTCAATTGGGATTTTCCTGGATGTCCCTAACATTACTTTCACTACGGCTAAATAAAAATGGTAATTTTTGCAATTAATTTTTAAATTTTTATCAGTTTATTTTGTTATGGAGTCCTTCGAGTAGCGTGATTCCCCTGAAAAATCGTATTTACGGTCAAATTTAAATTTTGTAAAGCCTTCACGTATACGTGAAGCATATTAAGAGCATATTTTGAGTACCAACTTCCGAGTCATGCCAATTTTTTTAAACTAATACATTAATTTACATTTTTGTTAGTTTAATAGATTTTCTTCATTAGATTTTAGAAAACTCTTTTCCAGATATTTTTTATTTTAATTTTTTTGTTGCCAAATAACTGTTTTTACGCCAACAATTGTTTTTGTTAATCCATTTACTATTTTTAGAACGGCCAAAATAATGCACTTGAAATAAATTACCAAACCGGTATAAAAATACTTTAAATTTAAATGTTGAATTAAATTTAGATGAGTATTTATCAAACATGCAGTCAATATTTTATTATATTAAATAATTTTATTACTTTTTTTAATTTAATTTCATTATTTACTTTTTTTAACGTTAAGATTTAAAAATTGAGTTTCAAACGAAAACTCAAAGAAAGAGTTTCATGTATTACTATTCCAATATGAAATATTATGAACCGATGGTAGAATATTTGAATTCTGGTCTCGTATAAAAAAATGTGGCCGGGCTTTATTTCGAAAGTTTGACAATTGTGATTATTTTTTACTATTTCCACCACGAAAATCGCCAAAAGGTGTAAAAATGGGGCACATGCCTTTAAATTTACTTGGTCAACTTGAATTTAATCGGAATACATAATTATACCAAAAATTTTAACGATATTTTTTGAGCGCCTGAGGACTGCAAGAGAAGTAATTTTTCCAACTAGTGAGAAGTTATTTTTCTGATTGGACTACTTAGCGAAGCAACAAGATAATATGTGAACAATTCCCTACACATTATCATGTCGTAGGAAAGAAGGACTTCAATAGTCTGTTTTCCGACTGGAAACAAGGCCACCAAGTAGGATTTTATGAAAAATCTTTGCGGACCCTAATGCTGTGGTGTGTTTAAATTCTAGAGGAGGTACATTAAAAAATTTTTAAATTTAATTTAAAAGTAACTGACCATAAGGAACAAGTTATAGTCCCAATTTGTTTCTGATGCTTCTGGAATCCCCTCGTTGAAAATGCTCCTGCAATCTAACCCTATACAGATATCGACGATCTTTACGCATTCCTTGTACAAATTGCATGAACAATCAGACAGTGATATTCTCCGAAATTAGCGAGCTATCCACGGTTTATGTTTCTTATAAAGTTGTTTAACATGGCTTATAAATTATTAGAAAAGTGGTCGTTTGAGTCTCGAAATTGTTTTATTTTTCTGAACGTTGACATTTGGGAAATCAAAAGTATACTTTTTGTTAATGTGCGACGTATTGTGGATGTAAACACTCACTCACCTTCATATACAAATGATCGAATAGATCATCCATGACATTACGCAGCCTTTGAGCACAGTAATCCTTGTGGAACTCCTCCTCCTCAAGCTGGGCTTCTATATGATACAGGAACTTCAGAGACAAATAATTGGCTACTGCCGCTTTACGCTGTTCACATATCTTATCGAGTTCATAATAGAAGTAACTGCAAGGTTTTTGTTCGTCCTCCAGACACTCCACTACACCCCTCCAGGCGATCTCGTAGTAGGCTTGCCATTGTTCGGTGATTGCTTCAAATTGTGATTCATTCATTGAATGCGAAAGAGATTCACACATGAAAATATTATCATCAAATTCTTCGAAAATCTTTAGTACATCTTTCAGAAAATCAAAAATATCACCAACAACACCATCAATTTTATCATCAGCAACATCGTACAGTGACAAAATATCACGCATTCGCTTATTGTTGGATTGATAGGCACTGGACGAACTGTTTGCAATACTGTCATTCTTCAGACTAATGTCAAAGCCAAAGTTGGGCAACTCGAAATATGGGTGAAAGGGATATTGGGAAACAATGCCTTCCTCAATCAAGCTACTGATGCCGTAATTACTCATGTGGGCGCTCATATTAAGCCAACTAAAATTTTCAGCATTCCACTGGGCATCCAGGGCGGGAAAGCCACCGATCTGTTGGATAATCTTCAAATATTCGGAAGATTTGCGAATTGTCTTTAAATCCGTTTGTAGGCAGTTATGATAGAATTTTGTTGCCAACTGAAATTCGTCATCATATTCTGGGGCTATGTCAACGACATTGGGACGTTCAAGTATCTCTATAGCAATATCGGTTAGTTTGAAGTCAATATCCAATACATAGCTACGCCTTTTCTTAGCATGGCGTGGTTGAATAACATTTTTCCAATTGCCACAGGCATATTCGTAGAAATCGTCACAAGGCTGAACTGAATGATTCATAAAGGACAGCATTTGGGCTGCGTATTGTGACCGAGAGTCGTTGATTTCATTCGGAATAAGTTTTGCTTCATTACTGTCAACACACCAAGCGGTAATACATCCCATCAGCCACAAAATACTCATAATGTCTTTAGTCCGTAACATTTTGTATTTGACGCGTCAATAATACTTTATAAAAAAAAATAACTCAATGACACATTCCCTTATATTTCTTTTTGAATTCTGTTATCACGAAACACCTTACGTTTATAGTGATTTCTAAATTTATTTGGATTCTGTTATCACAAAGCACTTCACGTTTTTACGGATTTCTTTATTTAAGAACAAGTTTTTAGATCTCTTCAATAATAAACTGATCTTCTTTTTTAAATTGTTTCTTTTTCACTAAATTGCTGATTGCCATGTAGAATATATTTAACAGCTTTATTTTTTTGGTATATCAGTGTTCAGTAGTTAATTTTGAATAATTTTAAATATTTTGTGTGCCTTCGCTTGATCTGTTGTCTGTACCGTTATAAAGCTGAATATATACTGATTCGTTTTTCAATTTCAATTAGTGTATTTATTAAATTAGAATTCAATTTAATATTAAATTAAAATTCTATCAACAATGTGTATTCCAAATATCAGTCTGCAGTGCCCATATAGTGGGTACCCTATATTATTGTGTTTAGAAGACATTTTTTAATAAAGGGTTATTTTTTTTTTGCAATTTGGTTTCTCAGTGATTATTTTTTAACAGTGACATGTCAACATCAAAAATGTTCAGTTAGGTTTGCCCTTTGGCTTGACAAGACTTACAACGAAGAACGCACAGTGGGGGAATTCGATTTACTTTGAAGTGCGGTCGTGCTTAATTCTGGAATATGGATCCAGTGGGTCTAACCAGAACCCCTCGGTACTCAGAAAAATTTAAACGTCCGCCAAATTTTTATGTGTATTTCAGTATGCCTAAATACGTGAATAAGGTGGTGGTTAAGACTTATCGAAATATGTTTTTACTTTATTGGTTATAACTAAACTATTTACAGTCCAATTTGGTTTGTTAGTTTGAAACAGAATTATTAAAAAAAACGCTAAATACATCAGAACAATATATGTAATAAAAAAATGTTAAAATTTTATAAAATCAATTTTTTGTTTATAATTTTTTTTAACATAAAAAATAATTTTCATTTTCGTAAACACAACTAAACGGAGATAAATTTAACAAAAGTAAAAGTACTTTCAACCCCAGTCCCCTAGAAAGTTGACCTTTTTTAGGCCAATCCAGAGTTTGGACCACAATTTCTCGAATCGTATAGCAAAATTTTCCAAAGTGTTCACATCCATTTAGTATTCAGTACAAATTTCGAAATTTCTCTGGGATTCTTTTGATTGACTTTCGACATTTTATTTAATTTTTCGATTTGTAATGGCAAGCCCAACATGCATGCAAAATTTCATGGCACTAAGTCAATAGTTGAAAGTGTAAAAAACTATTGATCTACGAAAACCACGGCCAAGGGTACGACCTTGGAATAATTAGGAATAATAGAAAACCCTGTTTGGCATATAGGACTATAAATTAAAATTTTGACGGAAGTTTATATTTTTCTAAGCACAAGATTTCAAAATTTAAATTTGTATCCAAAAATATATAACTATACCTACTTATAGACTGTACAGGCGGCTATATTTCCTGGTCGAACGTATTGTGAAATTTCCTTACATACTTACGTATGTGTGTGCCACATACGTAAGTTAAAAACATCCGAGTTGTCTCAATTATCTGTCAAAAAAAAAACACATTGTTTAGCAGAAGTACTATGGCTAATAAAGGGGTGAATAAAGTACGGCAGCGCACCGCTGGTTTATTAAAAAAACCATCTTGTATTTGAACCATAACCACGGACATGTGTTTGTATAGTTTCATTAATTCGTTCCAGAAGAAAAATTTTAGAAAACATATTTTTATATTTGTTTCGACAACAAGATTACTTACTTAATTAAAAATAACCCACGATTCTTAAAATATCAGCAGGTTCATCACCAGAGTTAAACATTTTTAATTTTTGTTCCGATGTCATTTCTTTTCGCTTTGGACTAATTTTATTACCTTTTTACGGGGCAGAAATTTTCTTTACAGTTTCTCGAACAAAGATTTCTTAAAAACTTGCTCTTTGGCAAAAGTTTGTGGTAAAATTGACCAAAAGAAAATTTGGGCAAATGAATGCAAAAATTAGAAAACGATGCAAACTAAAACATTAATCGGGCCGACGCAACTCGGGATATTAGTGTAACACTATGTATTACATTTATAGTGTAATAGTTTCAAACATGGCAGTTTATGACTGGACTGCAAAGTGGATCACAATTTGATTTAGAGCACACTTTTAATTATGTAAAACTCGACAATAGGAAAGAATTTAATTTAATTCTGAGACATAAACATATGAATATATTTAAAATAATATCCAAATTAATTGGTTGTCATGTTTTACGGTTGATTTCATGGCCTTCGCAAATCAAATCTTATTTCGTTTAAAACAATTTGTTGACTTTTAGATTTTTTACAATATTTTTCTCTTCTTCTTAGATTACACAGGCAGGCAAGTAACTAAATCGACTATAAGAACATTTCGATTATTGCGCAATAATATTTTTTTATTTCTTTGGCATTTTTAAACAAAATATTTGTTTAATTTACGACTATGTAGTCAAGTTAGCGCACTGAAACAAGTTACTAGACACCGAAGCAAATTACCAATCCAAAAATGCTGAATAATTCCATTTGCTGTAGGGTATACAGATCAAAACAAACTTGTTCTAAAAATGCTGCACCTATTTGCTGCAAAAAAAGCAGTGGCTAATTAATTGTAGCCCATTTAGTTGATATCTAGTTAGATGATTGATTATACGTGTATATGCAAAGTGATGTACAGTTTCGGTAGAATACATCACCGATGTAGCACCATACAAAATCCGGTCAGTGGTGTTGCACTGTATACAGTAGCTCATTTTAATTTAGCCAACCCCCTGGCTACGTCCATGGTT
Organism: Hydrotaea cyrtoneurina; assembly: GCA_958296145.1. Lineage (NCBI taxonomy): Eukaryota > Metazoa > Arthropoda > Insecta > Diptera > Muscidae > Hydrotaea > Hydrotaea cyrtoneurina. Next base: position 88,047,845 of record OY282512.1, read on the forward strand.
TGGTATTTAATGCATTATTCATTCTGAGAGGTCCCCAGAATTGTTTTTTTTTAATAACGCACCAGATTTAGAAAAGAAAAATCAGACAATGTATAAGTCTATAGATGTATAGAGAATATTCGGTGTTTGGAAGATCGAACAGCTGATTTAACCACTACATGGTCATTGGTATTTTTTCTTTCGTAATGGACAGTGATGGCAAAGCTATTAAAAGACAATGCCATCATAAAAAAAAATTAATTAGAAATAGGTTTCAAGTCCTCATCACTCCCATAAGGGGCACAACATAGGTGATTTTCGTTCACAGTTTCTAAATTTGTTATGAACTTCATAGATAATATTAAGGTTTTAGGTTTGCTTTAGGTTAGGTTAGGTTAGGAAGGGTGGTACATCCTAAGATGCACCTCCACTCGGAGACCAATAGGGTCCATTGTGACTCCCTTCTATTGACAGCGTAGAAAGTATGTAGGAAAGAGAGAAAAACATGTGAGAGTCCATGGTGTAATGTTAATGTAAGTCTGTTAGTCCATCGAGTACCCGCATCCCCCGTCGTTCAATCCAATACCCCTTATATAACTAATAATGTTTTCAACACCTGTCTTTGAAATGTCCCCTAGTTCAGCAAAAAATCTATGCCCTAGACATTTTTGTCTATGGCGTTGCAAACTTGGACAATGACAAAGGATGTGTTCTATTGTCTCCAATTCGTCCTCATCCTCGCACATCCTGCAAAAGTCTGGAGATCTACTGTCCCATCTGCTGGTCATAGCCCTAACTGAGCAGTGTCCTGTAATGACTCCTATTGCAATTCTGAGACTTCTTCTATCCAGCCCCATCAGTGCATTTGTTCTCGCTATATCTAACCTAGGCCACAAGACCTTCGATATAGTGCAACCCACTCTTGTTTCCCAATTGGAAAGAGTTCGTGTTAGGATATGATCCTTCTGTTTTTTGAAAAAGTAGCTGATTGGCGGTTTAACCGATCTGTCCGCTTCCTCAATATGTAAAGCTGAGCCCGTTCGAGCCAACTCATCCGCGATTTCATTTCCTTCAATGTCACAGTGCCCTGGCACCCAGCATAAGCCTACGTTGTAGTCCCTTAGAAGTAGGCTTAGCACCTGCCTACAGTCATTAACTACCCTAGACGAAACCTGATGGCTTGTTATGGCCCTCAGTGCTGCCTGACTGTCAACGTAGAAAGTAATGTTGTCTCCTTTCGGTATTATGCTACCGGAAATTTCCTCCGCAGCTCGTAATACCGCCAAAATTTCAGCTTGGAAGACACTACATTCATCCGGTAGTCTGAATGATTTCCTAATGTCCGCCTTTTCTATGTAGACACCAGCTCCCGTGCCTATTTCCATTTTAGACCCGTCAGTGAAGACTGCCCAACCCTCGTGCAAGTTGCGGACTCCTACCCAGGAATCCCTTTCGGGGATTTCTAGCCCGGGCAGGGTCAGAAATTGTGTTTTCTTAATTATGTAGTCCGATTGCTCATCTGGAACCCTGGACTGACCTTGAAGACAGAACTCTGACAGTAGTCTCGAATGACCTGTTCTTGTATGTCTGAGCAGCGATGACTCTTTAAGTCGAAAGATGCTTCTGGCTGCCTCACCCACTATAAAGTCCTTAAGGGGGAGAAGGTGTAGAATAATGTCTAATGCAGCCTGTGGTGTACTTCTGATGGCCCCCATACGTAAGAACCGGTCTTACTACCGCCGTGTAGATCCATTTCACTACCCTCGGCCGAAGTCCCCAGTTCTTACCTATGGAGTTCCTGCATGCGTAGTAGGCATTAAGTCCCTTTCTGAGTCTTTCTTTTGTATTTCTTTTCCAGGAAAGTTTACTGTCCAGAAATAACCCTAGGTATTTAGCTTCCGTAGCTAGTTTGAGCTCCACTCCATCCAGCCACGGTAGTCTAAATTTCTCTATCTTATACCTTCTGGTAAAGAGAACCAGTTCCGTCTTGTTTGGGTTCACTCCCAAACCCTTACTTTTTGCCCACGACGATAGCTCTTCCAGTGCCGAATTCATGACCTCACTGATGGTCGGGAGAAATTTCCCGGATACCAGTATTACCACGTCATCCGCATAAGCTACAATCTTCCTTCCTCTTAGCTCGAATTCCCTGAGAATAGTATTCACCGCTAGAAGCCACAGAAGTGGAGATAAGACTCCCCCTTGTGGTGTTCCCCTGGTGGCTAGCTTCCTAGAATTCCCTGAGCCTAGGCTGGAATTGATAATTCTGCTGCCCAGCATATTATCTATCCAGCTTACCAGGAAGTTTGGCACAAAGAGTTCCTCTAAAGATTCCTTGATAGCTCTTATTTCGATATTGTTGAAAGCTCCCTCTATATCTAAGAAAGCTGCGAGCGTGTATTCCTTGCTAGCCAGGTTTCTTTCTATACAACCCACAACTTCATGAAGTGCACTCTCAACAGATTTACCCTTGAGGTAGGCATGTTGAGCCCCACTTATAAAGCGCGTATCAATTGTGTTCCTAATATACAGATCTACCAGTCGTTCCAGTGTTTTCAATAGAAAAGACGATAGACTGATAGGCCTGAAATCCTTGGGAGTAACGTGGCTAGCCTTACCGGCCTTCGGTATGAAAACCACCCTGACTTCCCTCCACCTTTTTGGTACATACCCGATCAGTAGGCACTCACTATAGATATCAATTAAAATTGATAGCACTATTTTTGGACAGTGCTGCAGCAATGCAGGGAAGATGCCATCTGGCCCTGCTGATTTGTACGGTTTGAAGGTACTAATTGCCCATGCTAATCTGTCCAATGAAACTATATCTCTAATTATATGCTTCTCTAGCTGCGTGGTGGATACCAAGATGCTGGTCCGGTCCGTGACCTCATCCCCTGTATCACTACACCCTGGAAAGTGAGTTTCCATAAGTAAAGAGAGTGTGTCAGAGCTGGACTCTGTCCATGTACCATCAGATTTCTGAATATATCCAGGTACCTTGGGTCTTTGGATAAAATTCGCCTGAATCTGGATGTTTCATTGACAGAATCGATGGCCTCTACAAACGTGGTCCATGAGGTCCGTTTAGCCCTTTTGAGCTCTCCCTTATAGTTATTGAAGCTTACTTTGTATTTCTCCCAGTCTTCTGAGTTTTTGGTCTGATGTGCCCTGTTGTATAACCTCCTAGTGGTTTTTCTCAGATCTCTAAGATCAGTATTCCACCAATTTGGTTGTTTTCTTTTTCCAGGGAATATTGTCGGACACGCCCTATCATAACATTCCCTCATGCTTGAAGTAAGCTCTTCAACTTGTGTTTCTAGTTGTTTGTCCACTTCCAGGAACATATCTCCTCCCCGAGATGTGTTCGTCAACCTGGACTCTAAGTTCGCACTAAATTCAACCCAATTAGTTCGTCTCGGATTCTTGTATGGATCCCTCGCACTACTAGTGAAGTTTAGATTGAAGATGATTTTTTTGTGGTCTGAAAAGGAACAGACCGGGGACACCCTCCACTTTTCCACTATGTGACTCTTGCTGTTGGTCAGTGTTAGATCTATAATCGTCTCTCTGTCCCTAGTCTGAAACGTCGGCGTGTCGCCCCTGTTACAGATCATAAGGTCGTAGTTTATTATAAAATCAAAAACTGACTCATCTCTTTTATTGATGTCCCTGCTTCCCCATTGACTATGATGTGCATTGGCGTCACAACCCAGTACCAGGTCCAAATTCATCCTTTTGGCGTACTCCTTGACTCTTCTTACATCCGGGCCAGGTGGGTTGGCAGCTTCATACGGTAGATAAGCTGAGGCCAACAGTAACTTAGATTTACCGTGAACCTCCCTGCTTACTACCGTGATGTCACCAGAGCTAAAATTGTGAGACATAATTAGATTAAGCTCATTTTTAGCTACAATACAGGTCCTAACCTTTTCGCTCCTTCCATTGGCACTAAGTCCGCATACCTTGTTTTTGTTTAGCCGAGGCTGCTTCACAATGATGCAGGTTTATTTGCACCACTCGCAGCCTCGTAGGTCCTTTCAGATTTCGGCAGCCTGAACCTGATGGTACCTAAACCGAAGTTCATAACACCCTCACCGAGTCTCAATCGCGCAAGAGATTTCAGATCCACAGCGAATCTGAAATCCCTTCCCTGGTTCCCCTTACAAGCCATTGAAGCTATCAGCTTCCATTGACTCGTAAGGAGATCCTCGTTTTGCTTCTCCAATACCGACAGTATGGTTTCCACCGGCCTTATCGGTGGTGGAATCCATACTGTCACCATTGAACGAAGCGGGAGGCAAGAGGACGGAATTACCTCAAGTTTTGCTCCTGGCCAGAGTTCGCTAAGACCTTCAACTGTTTCGGTGAGAAATCTAGCCGACTTCTCATTTCCACAGTTGACGATCTTAACTCCCTTTGACCAGTCTGCACCCTTAAAGGAAATTTCGTTTCTCTCGCCCTTGAAGACTGCAATGCGGTCGATCAGCATTCCCTCAATAAGCTGCCAGCGATCGACACTGATCTTACCATCCTGATCAGATCGATCGATGACAGCAAGTTGACGGTGGTCTATCCGACCACTGCTGCTCGACTGCTTTGCCTTCTTGCTTTTTGAGGAAGGTTCGTCGCCAGACCTTGCCCTCTTGGCTGTGACCCCTCTAGCCGAGAGACCGCCCCTAGAGCTGCATGGCTTCTCCCCTTCCTTCATGCTTGTGGGTGGTACTTTCGCACCACTCACATTCCTTGAAGTTGTTGACTCTTCTGGAGCTGGGTCCGTTGTCCTATCCGGAGTGGGGACAGCACCAGAAGCGCCAACAACATCATTTTTAACAGCCTTTACAGGGCCAGCAGTCGCATCCTTAACTCCAGGAGTTTTCCTGAATGCGTCTGCTGGTCCAGTACCGACTGTTTCGGGAGAGTCAGCCTTCAGGAGGTCCTTGGTGGTGCCGTAAATTTGTTCAAATTTCCGGACATCCCTCCGGTGCTTCCTGATAAGCTGCCTCTCCCTAACGGTAATTGACGAGGGATCCCGCTGACCTATCTTTTTGAGAAAGATCAGCGACTTCCTCGTACCGTTCCTCGCCTTCTCCTCCTTAGTTCGGCCTTCGGTCGCTTCTTCCATGGGTATGGACTTTCCAGTGATTGCGCCTTGTGACGATCTGGAGATGTCTAAACCAGACATCTCCCCTGATCTGTCTGTAGGCGCTGTACCTTTCGGATCCATACCCGGTGAATCCACGGCCTGTTGCCGAACTCCTTTCAGAGCCAGTTGGGAGACCTTCGCTAGGCGTTGCGGGACCCATCCGTTTCTCCGAGTCGTCAGAGTCTGGAGAGGATCCCCCTACTCTCTGACCAGGGCCATGAATCATGGTGACATCATGTTCACCCTCATCAGAGAGCAGGGCGAGCTCCTCCAGTCTATTGACGGCGTCATCGGTATCCGCGAATGAGTCCCTAGACAGCCCCTGAAGCTCTTCCAACTCGTCGAAGTCAATTCTTATCAGTCTGTCCTGTTCGAAAAGTCGTTTGTTTAGTTCGTCCAGTTCACTGTCCAGATCACAGTTACCTCCCTGAGCGGTGTGTCCCACTCTGTCTGGTAGTCCCGTCCTCGCAGCATCCTCACTAACGCCGGAGCTGCCTCTTTTATTAGTGTCTGTGTTAAGTGTTTGTTGTACCGTTTTTTTCCGTGTTATAGTATTCGTTTTAGTGCGTTTGTGTGTGTTTGAGTTTGTTGTTGTGTTTGTTGTTGTGTTTGTTTTTGAGTTTGTTTTGTATGTTAATTGTTCCATGTAGATCCCACGAGTATGCTAGTAAGGGAAAGGACCATCGCGCGCAGTGACAGCTTACGCGGACTAGGCAATAAGATTACATCCGGTCCGTGCCCTGGCACCGGAGGGGAGCTGTTAGCGATTAGTTTTATTTAGGCACTTACTAACCATGCAGGTCCTCGACACTGCTACCAACCATCTTGACCTTAAAAGTGCATCTATAACGTGACTACTAAGAGGTAAAGCCCCAAGGGAAAAAGGAGCGAACCATGGACGTAGTTTCGTATCATATATGTCAATTGGCAGGATGCGAGGGCATAAGTTACTGACCTCCCATAGGACTCATGACAAGCGTGAGTAACTCTTGGTTTATAGCATTAGGCTTCTACATGGACCAGACCAGTTAAGTGATTTAAAGTCCTTGCGCAAGCCTAAAAACCACAAGAAGCACTTAAGCCCTCGCATCGCGTCAAGATGGTTACTCTCGCGAGGTTTGCTTTATTAGATAATATTTCTAAAATAATCTATGTACATTAGGAGGGGTCAATTGGTATGATAAAATACCAATAAAGATAAAAAACATACTTTGTAATAAAAATAAAATTGAGTAGCATAAGATATAAGATACAGTTCGATAAAGTGGAGAAATCAAATTATATTTTTTCAAATATCATAAAAAAATCTGAAAATAGTGAACATTTTTAATGTGAAATAAACACTTTTTTATGCGCAATATGAACAAAAACTCTTAAAACGAAAATAATAATAAAATTCCCTCCCTCAAAATCGAAAAATACGAAAAGTAGTCAACTTTGGATATATTTCTAAAATATAACCAATTGTCCGAATTTAAATATTAGTAGTATCTTAAAATAACCCCTCACCCCTTGCCAACAACCAGTTTTTTACAGAACGCAAACATAGCTAACCCATAATTTGTCTTCCATTTGAAAACAACAAAAACCTCATCAGATAGCTTGAATTTGATTAATAAAAACTCATAACAAGAATAGAATCCAAAAATTATTCAATACCAAAAAAAAAACATGTCGTGTTCGGGAACTAAAGAACTACGACTGGTAATGTTTGCGAGATTAATTAATCACTTTGTTTGTTTTTCACCGACGAAGAATGGAACTTGCCATTCTGACGAGTAAATGCAACATATTAACCAATTGAACGATTTAAGGTTCACTATAAATTGTAAATTCATGTGTTTGCTTTGTTTGGTTTACAGCTAATTTTTCTTTGGGATAAACAGTGGTTCTCATTCACTTGCGAGAACTATGCGTATATTAGATCAATAATTTGTAGCAGAAATCATTGAAAATGGGTACTGATGAAGAAGTGTGGTTACTTCCGAAACGGATCCGCATACCTTGCCTGCAATCAAAGCAAACACAAGCTTGTAACATTTTTAAACATTTCTATTTTTGCAAAGAAATAGAAATAATAAATGATCTCGAACTCTACTAACAGAAACAAAACTGTATGAAGAATATAGATCAACAATAGATAAATAAAATTGTAAATTATCCTTCACGAAAGTAAAAACCTGAGGGACACTTTATCAGTTATGAGAAATAAAGTTTTGATGCCGGCGAAAAAGTAAACAAAAATTGAAAATTTGTGTGGCATAGTTAGCTAATAACACGGTGATCGACTAATTTTTCAAAAACCAACCATTTTTCGAATATTTGTAGAATAACAAGTTTTTTCTTATAAGGTTTTCTATAGTTGACCTTTTTGCGCACTAAATTAAAATCATTTGTGCCATATTCATTTGTCGATTTTTGTACCTTCTAGAGTCCCCGTCAGATAACGCATCTTTCGTAAGTGCTTACATCCAAAAGGAGAAAAATCAGCCGTGTCAGCTTCCAAATAACATTTTTGTAAAGGGGGGTCCAACCAAGACGCACAAAATATCGCCAAAATGCTTTCCACGACTTCGGTGGCACACCTTTATTCTAAAATCCATATTTTCAATGACATAATTGAGATTCAATGTCGTTAATGTTCCGAATTATAAAGGGTGGTTAATTTTTGGCCGATGTTGATTTTGAATAAAATACAGATTATTTAGGCTATATTGTCATTTCTTTTTATTATGATATTGGTATGGTTCAATTATGTATGAAACAAAATATGGGTCAAATGGGCACCGCGACCTCGTCGGCGCACCTAAATCCGATGGTCCAAATTTGCGATGACGCGTTGACATAATTCCGATTCGTTTTATAAAGTTAATTTTTCCCTATTTTCGAAACCATATGCTTCATTTTATGAATACAATTCTGATGACTGGTAATTTCCAATCCGAATGGAAAATTGCTAAAGTTATTCCTCTACGAAAAAAGGGAACTTCGGGATTAATCTGTAGTGATTACCGCCCCATATCGATTCTGCCAGCTCTATCCAAAGTTCTGGAAATTATTCTTAAAGATCAAGTCTGTACTCATTTAGATAATTTTTCGTTAATAGATCAGTGTCAATCTGGTTTTCGGAAGCATCACAGCACGACGTCGCTGATGCTTCATCTTACAGAGAACGTGAGACGTACAATCGACGTAAAGCTTATTTCTTCTTTTTTGTACGGTCGTTCTCTATATGTTATTTGCAATAACCGAAGATCTGATGTGTGCCGTATTTCGTCTGGTGTTCCACAAGGGTCAATTTTAGGACCAATTCTGTTTATGATGTATGTTAATTATATTCGTTCATGCATGCAAAATTCCATGTTAAGCATATATGCAGATGATATTCAGTTGTTTACCTACAGCCGTAACTTCTCTATTACAAATTACATTAGGCATTTAGATGCCGACATTGGACGAATTTGCGATTGGTCATTACGGAACAATATTCGAATTAATGTGAACAAAACTTAGTGTGTTGCCTTGGGATGTGGACGGGATAGATCATCTTCTCAGAACATTATTGTGCAAAATAACGTAGTCAATTCTTCCAGTTTAGTTTCATGTCTCGGTTTTGATTTAGATAATGATTTAAAGTTAATAAAACATATTGCTCGCATTTGTTCTAAAATTAATCTTGCCTTAAGAACCGTATATAGCTTGGATGTTTTCTTGCATTTACAAGTTAGATATAGGATAGCACATGCAATACTAATGCCTCACAATGGGGTGGAAATTTATTCCGGAACAAGCGCCCCGGTAGGCGAGTTGGTAGCGTGCTTGCCTATCAGCGTGGGGGTTGTGGGTTCGATTCCCACCAGAGGCTTTGGTCTGTCGCTGCAAAAAATCAAGCCAAATAGTCTTTGTCACTCGGTTTATCCTTGGACCCAAAATTAGAATATAAATTTACTTTGTATTGTAATTAAAAATAAAATAAAATATAAAATAAATAAAAAATATTCCGGAACGATCTTAGCGAACATAAGAAAACTTGACTCATGTTTTCACAGGATTCTAAGATATGTGTATGGCGATATATGCCGTGACGATTACAATTCATACTCAGTCCGTTTCTTAGGGTGGAATTTTAGTCTGTATTATTTCTTTTGCATTGTTAAGTTTGGAAAACCTTCGTATCTATGTAGTTTTGTATTTTTAAACTCCAATAGAACTTCACAGTTACGCATCGATCACTTCAGTACCGCAACCTTTGAAAGGTCATTCTCCATTCGTACTGCAAGAATTTGGAATGCTCTGCCTTCTTATTTAAAAAATTTTGATTTGAGTCCTTACACATTTAAACAAAATTTAGTCTGCTATTTTTATGAATTGGAGCGTCAATAATAACTCTCTTTGATTTTTTTTTCTTATCTACGTCATCATTAACAGTCATTGTTTGTAACTACTATTCATTTGCTTTAAAAATATTTGTTGAAAGATTGTGCCTTAGGGATTTTTGTTTTAAGTCTTAGTTAATGTATGTATGCATAAATTGCCAGGAGTATAATATTTTTCTGAATTGTATTTTCTATCAATATAAGGCCCTTAAAGGGCATGAATGGATTAATAAATAATAATAAAATCGCAAAAATCGAATTATCTCATCCTTTAGCACTTGAATTGTTGCATGATCTTGGCGGCCAATTAACATCGCTACGAAGTGAGATACCACGGCAATTGAATTTGTCGCGCAAAAGAGCCATTGTTTTTTCTTTAGCTGTGTGGCAAGTGGCACCGTTCTGTTGAAACCACATATCGTCCACATCCATATCTTCCAATTCGGGCCATAAAAAGTTCGTTTTGATCTCACTATAGCGAACACCATTCACAGTAACTGCCTGACCGGCCTCATTTTGGAAAAATAAAAATAAACCGCACCAAACAGTCACTCTTTGTGGGTGCATTGTTTTTTGACAATATCTCTTGGATTATCATTCGCCCAAATGCGGCAATTCTGCTTATTGACGAATCCACTGAGGTGAAAATGTGCCTCATCACTGAAGATGATTTTCTTCGATATGCATTTTGATGTGAACGCCCATTTTCATAATAAGCCTGAATAACTGTAACGCGTTGCTCGCTTGTGTATATTTTAATGGTTCAAATTGAGTTAGTCGGAAATTGAGAAATGTCAAATGTCTATTTGAGTTTTTTTCGTTGCAAAAAACATATCATTTGAACCAAATAAGATAATCGAATAATTTAAATGGCATATGATAGAATTTTGTTCAGCCTATGAAATGAGTGTTTGTAGTTGCATACTTATGGATTATCAAACTTAAAATTTGTAAAAAATGTTATGGTAACTATTTACGGTAAATATTTTTAAAAATTTTAGATTTTTTTAGTTAATTTTTAAAGGCTTTTATGTTTTAAAATTATTACCCAATAAATTACAAAAACAAATATTTGTTTTTGTTAATTTTTTGTGTGAAAATTTAGCTCATCCAGTTGATGTGTCAAGTCTTCGTAATGTAAGCCAGTCTTCGTATTTGGAGTTGAATTTTCCAAGGGTTCGATAGCATTTTATACACTTTGCCTTAATAATTGCATGTATTAGTTGAAGTTTTTTATACTATCGCTTCTCTCAATATTTCCGCGAACAACTTTGTTGTGGTTGACTATCTAAACAGGTCAACTACTTTTAAATACTTTAAATGTTTTCTTGTTGCGCCAACTTGCAGTCCTACACTAATCCAGGGATTATGCTTATTTTGCGATATATAGTCTAACCTAGTACCTTGGTATTAAGGGTTTATAAAAAGGGGTTATTCTACCGTGCCGTTACCTGAATACATATGAATTTAGGTTGAATTGTGCAATTTTAATATTACACACGTGTCAATATTGTACAGTGACTTGATGGTTGACTATATGTACTACAAAGTAATTTTTAAGTGAGGTGCGTACCTACTAATTTCTATGGGTAGTTTTTTTGTGCTTCCTGTGTCTGTTGAAGAATGTTGGGAGCAGACTTTGGCAGAGGCTCTCAGGTAAGCAACCGACTTAAAATGCAAATTTCAAACTAATTGTCAGTCAAAACACTACATTACCTTAAAAACAATAACGTACCAATGTGTCTTGAATATACAAGGGATGCACGCCATACAATTTCTGGAACCGTGTCTTTTTTCGCTAAAAGAAAAAGTGGAGCCTAGAATTTTGTAACGTAATAATAATTTGATTATTCAAATTACCGTAGGTGCATATGAAAAATTTTGGTTTTTGCAACCTCGTTTACTCTACGGGCCACTGTGCGACGTGAGATAACACGGTCAATGAATTTCGCGCGCAAAAGAGCCATTGTTTGGCAAGTGGCACCATCCTGTTGGAACCACATATCGTCCATATCCTCAATTTATGGCCACAAGAAGTCCGTTATCATCTCGCGATTGCGAACGTAACTCCAAGATTTACGGCCCGATGACGCCGCCCGCCCATAGACCGTAAAATCAGTCATTGTGGATCCAGGGGCTTTTTAACAAGCACTCATTTTCCAAATGCGGCAATTCTGCTTGTTAACGAATCCGCTGAGGTGAAAGTGTGCCTCGTCGATGAAGATGGTTTTCTTTGTAAAGTCACCATTCACTTCTGTCTGTTCCACCCACCATTCGGCGTATTGACGACGCTTGAAATGGTTTGTAGCCTTCAGCGCTTGAGTCATGGTGTATTGTAAGCATTCGTCCATAATTTTCGAAACAATTTTGTATTTATTTTCTGTATTATTCGATACTAGTTCACAATGAATGATATCTTGTGTTCACTTGGCGTTATTTAATATTGACATTTAGTTATTTGTTTATGCTGGCAATGCTCTACCAATTTAAGACACAAACTTTAGCGATAATTTCTATCCATATAAATTATGCGATTATCTAAGCCAGCGGTGTAACGAAAACACGCCTATTGTGTATAAGTGTTGGACCATTCTTATTTTTCTAATTTTCTAAGCATTAGATTCTATCAAAACAACATACATATGTAAATATATCGCCTTAGCTTGTAATGGACTATTCAAGCAGCGATTCACTCATCGCAGGATTAAAGATTTCATGAAAATGAATATGGGACTATACATAACCGAAGTGTACGATTTGTTGGGGTAATCGGATACCTTTGGACCAGATGTGCTTGTTAAACCGATCGATGCTAACATTTCCTTGGCGACAAACAGATATCCTTGACAGAATGAGGATCCCAATATTGAAGCCAATTTTGTGAACACGCAGGGAAAACTGGATGATGCACTCGTAGGTCACCATTTTATTGGTGGGAGATTTTTTTTTTTGGTTTTTAACCTTTTATTTATTTAATTAAAATAAAAAGGAACTTATTAGCGAAAACGATTTGAATTCGTGTTTCCAAATCGTAACATTTTAATTTTGCTTCTTCAAAAATTCCTGGGTTTGATGAAATCGAAAAAAATGGAAATCGAATATTTCTATTAAAAAAAATGGTAGCATTGAAATTAGAAACAGCTGGTTTACCCACCGCCGTCCAAAATTTCGATTCGTCTCCACACTTTGACGGTGATTTTAATTAAAAAAGTAAACAAATGATGGAAGAAGAGAGAAAGGCACATTCTCAAATTAAAGTAGCTCGCCGACGTCTAAGGGATGCATCGGATCCTTTGTCCGACCACCTTGTCTCCTTTCACGTAACCTCTCGCAATATCTTGGTGGCATTCCATAAAATTTATAAAAAATTTTGCCTGAGCGATGTTCTTGTGCTTGCCCCTTTAAATATGTAAAAATTAGCTATTAATTTTAATATTAAAACAAATACTTACATTTCTTTGTGGAGTTTCCTTCAGATATTTTTGGCATGCTACCAACTCGCCTACCGAGGCGCTTTTAACCTTTAGCTTGATCATTTCTTATTATGAACATGATTATCTAATTTTCATAGTCTTATCGGATGAGAAAGACTATTCACAGGAATGGAGAATTTCGGGTTCTTGTGGTATGTGTCTTAGTTTAATTCTTCTACACGGTCATTACAATGGAAAAGGTTGACCAGATCCAAATGTGGCGGTATTGTTATATAATGTTGTCGAAATTATAACTCCAAAAACATTTTTTTTAAAATGAATAGGTTTGAAATAGGTTTGCCTTCAGGCGTTGTTGTTTAAGCGTAAAGCGATTCATACATTCTGACAACGGGCGCTTGAATCATTTTAAATAACGCTTTTTTTTTTATTTACAAATGCAGACTGAAATCTTGTGTTTAGGAGCCGTTACTATGCTATGATAAAAAAACACAAGTAAAACAAAGAAATGAAATAATTTATTTTGAAACTCTGAACTATTAAAGGCGACACATTTGTACATAATCAACTACCAAATCTCACACTTATCCACAGATGGATTCATTTTACTACCCTTGGGACAATTGTAAGCCTTCGCAAAGTCATAATTATTCGATACCATGCCCAATACACGATATTTGTCGATTGTATGTTCCTCCGACAATTCCTCCCAGTAATGGGCTTCTTTATACGATGAACACCACAACTGTGCCGATCCCAAAAAGAACAGTTGGGCCGGTGATAAATCTAGGCCGGGCATTTGTTCCTCTTTGTAGAAATTCGACGGTGATTTCGAACCCTTAGTAGCATCCTTAACGTAACGACGATACGCCAAAAATGCCATACGTAGACCTCCGGAATCGGCGATATTCTCATCTTTCGTCATGTTGCCATTGATGTTGCGATTGATTTCCGGTATCGAATAATTTTGATAATAATTAACAAAACATTCGGAACGTTCATCAAACACTTTGCCCGATTTGGTTGACCACCAATAGTTGTTGCTGCCGTCTTGATCGAAATTCGCACCGATGGTATCAAATCCGTGTGTGAATTCGTGACCCACTAAAAAACCAAGCGTGCCGTACTTCAAAGCATTTGGCCAGGCCTTATGGAATACCGGCGGATGCACAAGACCCGCCGTAACGTAGATGGCATTATCAATATTATAGTAGAAGGCATTCACTTGCATACCCAAGAGCAGGGCCAACGGTTTCGAGGAGTTGGTGAGTTCCTTGTGATGAAGACCGTTGTAGCGTACCATGGATCGCTTGAATTTTTTCATATTCAGTGTATTGGCTTCGTAGTTACCCTCTACAAATTTCAGATTTTTTAATTCGCCCAATAGACGTTTCGCCATGTCGGTATCTTCATATCTTCCCACATATTCCGCCATGGTACTTTCCTTCAGCAGTGCTGCCTCCCTTGTGGCTTCGTCCAGCCAATCGGCCTCTTGCAGAATCGTATGTAGAGTTTGGCGGATGTCTTTGATCATTTGTTGAACGTCATCGCGTACATCGTTGTCGAAAAAGACCTGGCAAAAGCAATAACAAAAGTCAGACACAAGAATTACATTTTCTTTAGGAGGTAAAATCGGCTAAGCCACGTAAAAACTTCTCTAGAAAAAGAGACGACTTTAAACAGTAAGATCGGGACGATCACTGGGTATACAAATTATATCGTACACAACTCACTGATTTGAGAGAAGTTCCCCGGAGACACAAAGTGGAACTTACCTTCATGTACAAATGATCGAAGAAGTACTGCATGGTATTCTTTATACTTAGAATACAAAAATCTCTATGAAATGTACCATCCTTCAGATGTGCATCCATATGATACAGAAATTTCAACGACAAATAGTTGGCCACTGCTTCTTTATGCTCATCACAGATTTTGTTCAATTCATGGTATAGATAAGCGCAAGGCTTTTCATCGTCGTCCTTGAATTCATTTGTACCCATCCAGGCTATTTCGTAATAGGAAAGCCACTGTTCTTCCACAGCCTCCACGTCAGAATCATCCATTGAATCGGATAATTCTGAACATTTGTAGACATCTTCATTGAATTCTTGGACTATATTAAGGACGGCTTTCAGAAACTCAAAGATATCTCGGATGACCTCATTTCGATGATCGTCCGGAACATCGTAAAGCGACAAAATTTCATTCATGCGTTCCCGGTTGACCTTATAGGCATTCGACGAACTATTTTTGATATTGTCATAATGGAGTTCAATGTCAAATCCAAAATCGGGCACTTGAAAGTACGGTGGGAATGGATATTGTGGTATAATCGCCTCTTTAATTAAATTATTCACACCGTAATTGCTCATGTGAGAACTCATATTGAGCCAGCTGAATTCGGAGGCATTCCACTGTGGATCCACGGCAGGAAATCCGCCAATCTCTTTGATAACATCCAAATATACTGACGATTTGTGCATGGGATAAATTTCACTTTCGAGGCAATTGTTGTAGAATTTTTTGGCCAATTCCAACTCGTCGGCATACTCGGGGGCCACATCGTTGATATTGGGTCTCTGCAGTATCAATTCCGCAATATCACCCAGTTTGTAGATAATGTCAATGAGGTTATTGCGCTTATGTTCGGCTTGACGCGGTCGAATGACGTTCTTCCAATTGCCGCAGGCATACTCATAGAAATCGTCACACGGTTGCACGGAATGGTTCATATACGACATCATTTGGGCAGCATATTGTGAGCGATAGTCGAATTCTTTGTCGGTGATAGTGTTTGCAGCATCATTCTCGCTGTCACAAGTGATTTCACTTTCAATGGATCCGGGGGTATCGGCTGATGGCGTCGTTGACGTTGGTTTCGCGATGCAGACACCCGAAATGCCCATAAAGATGAGTAATAGAAATGTTCTTTCCCGCATGTTTTTTTGTTTTGTTTTGATAACGATTACAGACTTTAAAATTTATTTTTTGATTTTCTTTAAGCACATTACTTTTGTTTCGTGAACAACAACTTGACCTTGGGAATGTGCGTGTGTATTTGGAAAAAATAAACAGTTCTTGTATGTAAAAAACCCAATGTCTATCGGATGTGAACTGTTCTCATTCATTAGGGTCACACTGTTATGGTCAACGTTTTTGTTTTCAATTAAATGTCATTCTGTGTGTTTATTACTTCATATGGAAATTGTTAAATACGATCGATTTTTTAATTAAGCGAATTTTAATGTTCGCTTTCACTATTTGTTATTTTTTCATTTGAGCTGTCGTAATTCGTATAGTCCGTGTGTTCTGTTACAGAGTAGAATGAGTACTGATAGGTTTAAAATGTTCTTATTGAATTCAAGATTCGTTATTAATTTTAGTATTAATTTTCTAATCTCATCTCAGAAGTGAATCGCGAAAGCAGACAGGCATGTGTTTTTCGTCGACGAATTCAATTTTAAGCACTACAAATAATTTATGTGAGTTGTTGTACCCTACAACGAGTATTGGGTGATGCACTTCGTTTTGAGTGTTTTTGGAAGGTGCAATTTTCATGTTTTTAAATCCTTCACCATGGGAGTTTATAACATTATAACATTATACTAAATATGATCTGGCCAGCAAAGAAAATTCCCAGAAAATCAGGAAACAGAAATTTCCGTCCCTGGAGAAAACGGTGTTTATGATGTAACTCCTCCTTGTAGTTTCTGTTTATAACCAAATCATTTGTAAATCCCGTGATAAAGTAAAGAAAATTCCCAAAAAATTAAGAAACACAACAACAGACACACAATAATAACATTAGATTATGATTGGACAAAATAAATAAAGCATTTTTTCAGACAATTTTCAATTTTACAACCGATATAAAAAAAACCTTTTCCTATACTTTATTTAAGAAAACCTGAGAATTGTGTGTCTATTTGTCCAGCAAACACATTTTTTGTTCGCTATTTTTCAACTTCGGCCATTTTTTTCGCAGTATTTTGTTAGAGATCTTACCAAGAATAATAGAAACAAAGATAACGACATACCGCGCTAAAAAAAAATTTTCTGCGCATGTTGGGCTATTGACGTCACGCGAAGTGTGTTCCTATTGGCTGATAGTCAAAGTGGTTTCAATTACAGGCTTGCCAACAATAGTTCTTACGCTGAATTTCAATCTGAAACTTGTCACTCGTTGTACATACAAATAGAGTTGGTAACCCTTACGGGGGAACAAATACGTCATCTAACGGGAAATCATGCGCATGGCGTAATCTTTTTTCTATCATTCTTGGAACTTACAAAGTGTGAACTTATTTAAATTACGCCGAATTTTGTCTTAAAAAATCGATGACAACAATATTTTTTTTTTGAACATTTTTTATCAGCCAACTTAATAAAGCTATCGTCATAAAATTTTAACAGTACAAATTATCTGTTAGAAATAATACTAGGACACGGAAGATTAGTATTAGACAGAAGGGCGTCGCAGCACCAAATCAACACTTAATAGGCTTGTTAATTGTTATTCTTTGGTGGTGTGTATATCATATTCGAACCGGCCGAACTTACATAAGTTGGCTCTAGAATTTGTTGTTAGTATGGACCAGCTTAATAAATGATTTTCAAACACTTTGGATCTGCATGTCTTCTTCCAGTTGGTCCTGTCACCGGAGTCTCCGTCTTCCGTTGTGTTTGTCGTCTAATGTCTTTCTGGCTGGAGCTTTTGGATTCGTTCCAGCGCATTCTCTGTATTTTGATGCTCATAATGAAGTTTAAGTCGTGATAAAGCTTACAACGCTCACGGTTCGTTCGACGTTTATATTTCTCGTTAGCACAGATCGGGTCATACACTTTACTTGCGTATTTCCCTTAACATTCCATGAAGGAACAGACGGGGAACTTCTCTCGGAGAAGTAAGTGGTCAACGATATAATTTGTACATTCACTGACCGGGATCTGCGGTTTACAGGCGGCTCCGAATAACTAATGCTTCTCTAGAGAAGATTTACAGGGATTACTGTCTTACCCGTAAAGTCGCCAGCATTTACAAGGTAAAAGCGGCCGCTGAAAAATTATCATGGTCTTACCAGTCACAATAGCTTCCGAAAATCTTACTTACCAGCCACTCACAATCTTCAAATATTACATAAAACAATTGCAGATTTAAAATCAATAAATTATTTGCAAAAACTGTAATTTTTATTAAAAAAAAAAAACAAAAAACTGAAATTCTTGGAAATGAAATTCAATATCTCATTCATATTGATAATAATATCGATTGGGTTAGGAAATTAACAGATTTGGATGAAGGAAAATAATGGCGTAAACATAATTGTTTTTTCAAAGGACGGGTCAGTTTTCTTAAAAGAGGTGTCTACTAAAGTTTTTAAAGATTTTTTTTTTGTGACAAGCGCGTTATATGGTTTTTATAATTTTGAATAGAAATATTTGTTTATTCAAAGCCGAAGTTTCTTACAAGTTGTTTAGAGTTGTTCAGGGCCGGTGTAAAAGTTGTCCTAGTTTTATTCAAACTCGATCGACCTCGTCTTCATATGATGTATTACAAAAATATGCGCTGACTTGTTGTACATATTTGCCAGTAGGGTTGTTCAAAGTCTAGATGAGTGATTTATTTTTTGAGTTTTGCTCGGAGAACTCTGTTTCCTATATTGTTTGCATACTTACATTAAGCTGCTTGTGTCACTCACTTCAACTAATTCGATTCTTCCGACAAGTGTTTGTTCGATTTAGATTACAATTTCCGTACTTGACCTATGGTCATACACATGTTAGTATAGAAAGTGTATTTTCGTTTTGAGATAACATGACGTTATGAATGAGTGAATGGTCTGATTCATTTGTTTAAAATTAATACATAGTGTTTTTTTTTTTTGAAATATAAAACGTATTCTCCAAGAATACATACTCATAATTTGGTGAAAATTAAAAATAGTAATAGATAATTGTAGATTTTGAACTCGAATTGGATTTTGTTTGTGTAAAATGGTATGTCTGGAAATTAAAATAATGCTACATCTTATATATGTGTTACTTTTCGTTATTTGACAAGGCAAGGCAGGTATTCCCCCCCCAAATTGAATTTCAGTTCGACAAATTTCCATAATTTCCCAAAACTGTGCTAACATTTACCGGCAAAATTTCATAATTCGTTCAGAGCTTCCAGTATCTTTGGATTGTTAACATAGACTTTAAAAACACAAAAGAAGTCACGAGTATTCTGCTGACTTATGGAGTATGGCGTTATAGATTTTTGTATGCCAAAGTAGTTTTTTATCCAAGAAGAAACGTTGGAGAATCCATATACAAACTTTTACAAACCGCGTTAGAAAAAACCGCTCTGGGTGAAGTTGAATCATAAAAGGGGTTTTCTCGCTTCTAGGTTCGAGCGCCTTTGTAGCCAAATATTAATTTGATTGATGAAATTTTATCATATAATGCGTTTCCATTTAGATTCAGTCGCTCAAGAAGTACATTATGATCACCTTCTAACCTTAGCTTTTGTATGGCGGTCATGTTCATATTATGGACCGATAAGGTCCAATTTTACCACGGGTATCAAATAAACATTATTTATAAAAGTTTGTATGAACAGTAAAATCTCCTCTCAGAAGGCGGGAAAATGTTAATGACGATGTGCCTTTGGGGACGCCCCAGAATATGGAAAAGTATTGAATCACTGCAAGAGGAGTTCCTCATGTCGGTTGGCTTCTGGCATGTTACATTTTCGAATGTTTTGGTTATGAAACAGCTTAATTTTGACCATCAGCTTTCTGGAGCAGTTTAATAACGGTTAACTTATAAAAGACATGTGTATCCGAATGGAAACTGTCACAAAAAGTATTTTTTTTTAAGTTTGAAGTATAAAGCTCGTAGTGGCCTGTGTGAAAGCCTTTGGACCGATTTTTAACCCTTTTTCAGTGATCCAATCGAGCTAATTTTTGGCAGGCAGACTCGTGGAAATGTCTGTATCACGTCAAATTTTTTAAAAAATAGATTTTTATCAATTCTCATATTTTCCTAAATTTTTTTTTTTTTTAAATGGTTATCGTTTTTTTTTAAGGTTTCAGTTCAAAAAACATTTTTTTTTCGTAACGCTTAAGTAGTTTAAAAATTTGGAGTCTCTTCAAGTTATGCTAAGAAAAGTGAAAAAAATATTTTTTTTTCAAAAATAATTTTTCAGAAAAAAAAACCTTGTGTTAGGTTTACGGGGATGTCATACAAAAAATCTTAAAGAAAACCCTAGATTTCCCTTGTAAGCGTTAAATCCCAATTATGAACCGAGTTAGTTTATCTTATTTTGACTTATTAAATTAACAAAATTTTGTTCGTTTTCTCATACAAACCTTTTAACATTCAAATAATCCACATTTTCGTAAAAAAACGTTTATTTTTTATTTTTAATAATAAATTATTACAATATAATCATTTTACAGTAGTCAGTAAGTACTCTTTATGTTTAGGCCAAAATAAAAAATAAAAGTTAATTTAACAAAACAAAACAAAACATAAGCGAATATCGTAAAAGTACAAACAAACAATCGAAATGAAACTTAAGTTTACTAATTTTCTTAACATTTATCCAAATGTAAAAGACAAACAATAGAAAATAATCTGATAACTTAAATATAAAAATGTGCACCATCAAATTAAGACACAAACAAAAACCAGAGAGAAATTCTGCAGGAAAAAGTGCGAATGGCAGTGATGACATGCGAAATTGCTGAAGGCGTGGCGTGGAGGGGGTGGCAGTGTTTATAATACAAGGTGCAGAATATCGTAGATGTTGAAACCGGAAACTGGAAATAAACATTCCACATTTTCAGGGCAATACCAACCCATGCATGTTGCCTCTGTTGGTGTCTCTGGCGTCCTTAGTTGTAAAGTGCTGAAAGTGGGGGGGGAGTAATGATTTCAGAATACATTGCTATGGAAACGTGCCGGGGTGGCCAGAGGTGGCGTAGTCGGTAGCGGTGCGGATTATTGTTGTGCAAAGTGATTAATGCCATGATTAAGAGCTAAAACTTTATTTATTATTTTAAATTCTTCTAAATTATTCAAGGGTTTAAATCTATGAAAAAAATTACCTGTTTGTGAGGAGGACTGCTGTTGTTGTTGCTGCTGCTGGTAGTATTGTTGGGCATTTTGCTGCAGTTGGTTGCTGATATCCGGATTTAAATGTTGCCGATAGAAATGTTGACTATCGAAACTCTGATGTTGTTGCTGCTGCTGTTGTGGTTGCTGTTGTGGTTGCTGTTGTTGGTTAAATGATGCGAAAATATTGTTGGGATTTATTTGCACCTGATTCAATCCAAAATTGCCAGTATCCACTTCTTGGCGGAACAAACGAGCCCGGTGTTGTTGTGGATTCTGCTGCTGCTGCTGCTGTTGACGTTCTAATATGGCATTTGTTACATACTGTGGTATCAAAGGACCTTGCTGGAATTGCTGATAATTGCGTTGGGGCAAAGCTTGCACCAGCGACAATTCAGCCGGTGGTTGTGGCAAGGATGGGGCAAAGGTCGGACCAATACTCAATTGATTGGACGGTTGAATCTGTATACTGGATATACTGGATACGGGTTGGGCATTGGCTGGCTGTGCATTTTGTAATTTCTGTTGTAAATTGTGGAATATCTGCTGTATTGGATTGTTAACATCCGGCAATTGCTGTTGCTGTGATGGCGGAGTTATGATGTTGTTGTTGGAAAATTGGTTATTCTTATTGTTGACACCATTTATAAATTTCCCATTCGATTCCTTCAGGGGCAATTGCTGTTCATTGGGGAAGGTGGGAAACAGTGGCGAGATTTTTGTTTGAGTACTAGGTATGAATTCCACCGAGGGGCGGATTGTGAAGCTGGTTTCGTGTTGTGATGTGGGCACATTGTGTTGTTGCTGCTGCTGTTGTTGTCGGTTAAGCTG
Source organism: Hydrotaea cyrtoneurina (assembly GCA_958296145.1). Classification (NCBI taxonomy): domain Eukaryota; kingdom Metazoa; phylum Arthropoda; class Insecta; order Diptera; family Muscidae; genus Hydrotaea; species Hydrotaea cyrtoneurina. The sequence continues at coordinate 88,069,714 of OY282512.1, forward strand.
GGTTTGAGATTGACCGTTCGTTTGGGTATTTCTTTGCCGGGACTGCTCCTCCAGCAGTTGTAGTTGTCTTAATATAAGCTCTTGCTGTTGCTGGGCTTGAAGTTTCAATTGATAGATTTGTTGTTCCAATTCGCGTTGCTTCTCGAAGAAATAATTATTAACATTGTTGGAGGTTTGCTGATTCAGGTTCGACGTCAATGGCTGTTTCTAAAGGAATATACACATTAATGATTGGATATTTGAATACAATTTTTTTTTAAAATCTTAAAATAAGTTAGGCTGAATGGAAGAATCCTTTTTTTTGGGGACCCTACCAAGTGTTGGCACCCTAGCAAGTGATGAACTCATAATTGTAAACGGTATTGGGACAATTATGTAATGGAGGTGATGTTGAATACCAAGCCAAAGGTCTGATCGAACTTAACCTGGCAAAACCCACCTTAGTCATATCAATTGATGATTGCTGACCTACGAGACTGAAGGGGTTAAAAACGGTTGGATAATGAAAAGGAAAAGAACAATTACAAATCGTATGGTATTTTTAATCCAAGGGGAGCAATTTACATCTGCTCCCAACTCAAGCTTACAGAAGGAGTTGCCAATAGGGGAATTCGACTGGGCATAACAAAACTAGTAGTTCCAACTAAAAGTACGACAACGCGACAACATCCATGCGAAAGCAGATAAGGACGTGTAACGACTTTTCGAGGGAACGATTCTTCGGACACGGTGGGTGTAGTGATTGCGCTGACTGAAACATGGAAAACAATGTTGCGATTTAAAGAATAGTCGACGGTTTTTTGAGAGAGAACTGATAAGGACTTGAACCAGATGAATCGGGAGGGATCCATGGCAGATCATGGATTGATTTTATCCGGTTACTGATCAATAATAATTTCCATCCCGAATGTAATGGAAGATGAGTTTCTATATCGGAAGGTAGATTTGAATTTGGTGCACCCTACCTAGACAGCCGGGTATGGTTAGATTATCATCGAATTTTACGGCTAAATTTGAAACAAAGGAACTCATTTCAACTCCTTTTAATATTTCATTCCACTAAACTCCAGTTCTAAGCTAACTGAAAGTCGCACACTTTATTCAATATTACGTACTAGTAAGTTGTAATGCGCCTATGGCGCCCGTAGAAATATGGAAAAAAAATTTTGTTGAAAAAAAAAAAATTTTGTGGAAAAAAAAAAATGTTGTTGAAAAAAAAAATTTTGTTGGAAAAAAAAATTTTCTTGAAAAAAAAAAATTTTGGTAAAAAAAAAAATTTTTGTTGAAAAAAAATTTTTTTTTGAAAAAAAGAATTTTTGTTGAAAAATAGAATTTTTGTGGAAAAAAAAAATTTTTTGTTGAAAAAAAAATTTTTGTGGAAAAAAAAATGTTGTTGAAAAATAAAAATTTTGTTGGAAAAAAAAATTTTCTTGAAAAAAAAATTTTTGTTAACAAAAAAAAAATTTTGTTGAAAAAAAAAATTTGGAAAAAAAAATTTTGTAAAAAAAAATTTTTTGTTAAAAAAAAATTGTTGAAAAAAAATTTTTGTAAAAAAAAAATTTGTAAAAAAAAATTTTGGAAAAAAAAATTTCTGTACAAAAAAAAAATATTATTTTATTATTATTATTTATAGAAAATTATAGAATGCCTATTTAAATTCCTACGTACTGCGTGACAGAGTCAGTGAATCAGTGAATCATCAATTAAGAAGATGTCACTCCGTGAAGTAGCAGACGGAATTATGTACCGTAAATAGTATGTATGGACTGAAATGGGCCTACAAACGAGTACTCCAATATCCACAAGTGGAACCACTTTTCTAGTTGACCTAAGTCTTAAATCATCTTTTGTCGAAAGTTCCTGTTTTCAGATATTAACTTATTTTTTTTTTGTCGTCTCTTACCGTTATATAATGACCAGAAGTTGGAACAATATTCGAGAATACATTCGTTGATATCGTCGATGATCCAAATGTCGGCTGCGTTGGCAGCGGAGTCGATAGGAAATTATTCGCTACTTTCGGAGTATCTGATTGCAATACATTCAATTTGGTTATTGTCGGCCCAAAATGCAGGGCTGGCTGAAAGCCTCCGTTTCTTTGTTTGTTGTTGCCCCGCGTAGGAACCGTGGGTGGGGCTGTATCGATGATGGGCACAACTTTCTTGGCCGATCCCAGTTCATCCAAATCGACGGTGAATGCACTAACCAATGGGGCAGCTTGTATGCGTATGTCGTCCTTATCCACAACTTCAATATTTTCACCGTCCTCATTGTGGGTGGGCCTGGGAGTTGTTGTCGTCGTTGTGGTTGAGGTTGTCGTGGTTCGTCTCCTTGTTGTTCTCGGACGAAACGTGGTGGTGGTCGTTTCCGGCTTTGGACTTGTTTTCACATTTCGAATTTCAAATTTAATTTCGTCTAAACCAGTTGAGGAAATCTCGTTGGTTTGTATGCTGGTGCCAACGCTGCGAGCTGCTTGGTGATTATCTTCAGACTCTACATCCACATTCGTGGATACTAGAACCGGAGAGCCGAGATTGTTCTTGTTGGGCTTCTTATTGACTTTCGTTTTATCGATGAAAGCAGCCAGAGTTTGCTCGTGGGCGTTGTTCTCGTCATAGGTCGCAGTAAAGAATTGCACAGATGGCAAAATGTCGGCAGCGTTGGTGCTCTCCTCCAGTATTTCATCTTTGGTCTGTGTTGTCACGGGCAGGGCAGTTGTACTTTGTATTTTAATGCGTGAGGGTAAAAGAGTGGTGGTATTGACAACATCATCATCGTCATTTACCTCATCACCATCATCATCACCATCGGCATCGTCGTCCTCGGCTTCTTGTTCCAATTTATCTATGGCACGTAGTAGGGCTTGTCTCACAGAGAAATCTAATTTTTGTATGGCCTCGCGTGGTATGATCTCATTGGTTTCTTTTGAGATCTCGTCATCTGCCAGGGCGCGTTGTGAACCCAGCACTAACAATAAAAGGCAGGTAATATGTGTCTGAAAACAAAATAAGCAAAGAAAAGAAAAAAACTTTAAAACAAACCGATTTCAGTGCAATTTAATGATCCTTTACATGAAAATACGTGTAATTAAAATTTACATACAAAACGATTTATCTGCAAATGTGTATCAGTAACAATGCCGAGATAATCTGACAAGTGTAATGTGTGTAGTTTCTGCCGTTTTTGCCCATTAGTTTTGAACAATTATTACGAATTATACACATGCAGACTAGAGTGCCTCATTTTGTATGGAGGTCAAAAAAGCCAACAAAAAAAAAATGTTGAGTCCCTCAAAGCGAACATTGAGATGTTATAAAGGCCAAGCTGAATCAGTTGTGAGAAATCTCTAAGAAACTTCAAACTAAATTTTGAATATGAGAATTGAGAATTTTGTGGTGTTTTCTTTTAAAATACATTTTTTTTTTTGAATTCGACATCTGTCGAACTAAGGTGTTAAACCAATTTTTTTTCTTTTCAGTTGGAAGTCTGAAATGGTGATTCTAAAAAAATGGTGATTCTGGCACTGCCACATAACGTGCTTTAAGAGGAGATTATGGTTTATGGTTAACCATTTCTCACTCGGTGGGTATGTTAAAAAAACAAAATTGTCGTATTTGGGGTTCTGAGAATCCTCAAGTAATTGAAGAAAAGTCACTGTTTGGTGCGCTCTTTGGTCCGAAGATGTGATTGGACCTTACTTCTTCGAAAACGACGAGGGAACGACTGTCACCGTCAATTGGGAGCTTTATGGTCGTATGATAACCGACTTTTTTAGCCTGCTATTGAAGAATACGACTTGAAGAATATGTGGTTTCAACAAGACGGTGCCACACAACTCGAGCGAATATGACTTTATTGCAAGACACATTTCCTGGCCGCGTAATTTCTCGTCGTGGCGACATCAACTGGGCACCAAGATCATGCGATTTGACACCATTAGACTTTTTTGTGGGGCTACACAAAAGACCGTGTATATGCAGATAAACCTTTAACTCTTAAGCACTTAAGAACCAACATTCGTCAAGTTATACCGACCAATATGTGGCAAAAAGTGGTCCAAAATGACCTCAAAAGAATCAATGCCATTTAAATGATGTAGTGTTTCACACATGACATTAGTCAACGTTCAAACTTTAAAAATAAAAAAGAAATATCATGAAAAAAAAAATATTTTCTATGTGTTTTATTTATGTTTACTTTTGAAAACGCAAAATGGATTAGGATTAATTTTTGGTCCATTTTTTACATGCAATATAAATTATTTGGTGATTTTTCAGAATTTTTGGGGAAATTTTCATATTCGCCATTTTGTGTTTTTTTTTTCATCTATTTTTGTGGGAATTCCTTATTTGGGACATTCTTATTTTTGTGTGTGAGTCATTTTGCATTTCTCTAAGTTTTCATTGTTAATTCTTCGGTATAAATATTAGATTTTCAATTTGCATACCTTTACAAAAAAATTTTTCACAGATGTGTGAAAAACGGTTCAGCCGAAATATTTGACCTATGATCGTGTAACAATGCGAATATCATTTCAGGAAGGAAATTCTTCAACACCTTTGGGGCGAGTCGCGCTAATGTGCATATATACGTACAATAAAACGCTATGTACGAATGATTGTGGGTTCATTATTATCCCCGCGCACATAGAAATATTCACTACATATTCAGAGATTTGAATTATTACATAAAATAACGTAAGAGCATAAAATACAAAAAAAAAATATGAACGTACTTCACCAATATTTCATACAATGTACACTCTTTATTACTTTAATTTTGATGTGAATTTAAAAAAAAAAAAAAAAAAACACCATCTGACAGTGAGTATAATTGGGTATAGTCGACAATGGATGATCTCTACACTGGCAAAGTAAGGACATTGTATGGTGAAAATGCCCATAATCATTTCTGGCATTCCCATTCAAGCCACACATCTCCGGACGCTCAGCTTATCGCCCTGCATAACAACTTGGCGCAACTAGGAAGTCACCCAATCAACCCAATCAACAGTCGGCGTATTGAAGGGCAATAGCATACTATTCAAGACCTTTTCTTAACCTCACGCCCTGAAAAGTACAAAATTAACATTCTAGCACCTCTTGTTAATTCGGATTATTGCACGATTTCAACATATTCTTCGATCTTCGGGCCACCTCTAAACCTTGCGAAAGGGCACATTGGGCCCTGCTCAACAATTTTTATCAGCATTTGAACTGGAAATTACATTTCCTAGACAATAATGTCGATGCGGCTGCTTTCTTTTGAATTAAAGCGGGCAAACACTAGGTTTATAATATAAAAGGTGGCGCAAAAGTAAAGTTCCGATGTTTTTTGGCTGTAATTAAAAAAAAATGAAAAACTTTGATTCATCTTGTGGATTATTTGTATTTGGTCTTTTAATTTTTTTTACATCAAGTCGAGAATATGATGTCATGTGAATGGCCGCCGCCAGAGTTGCCACTGACATTAGGGGCCAATCGCAAAATTTATATCATTTTCTGATAGGAGGATTACTTTTGCGCCATCCGTTATATATGTATATATATTATTTCATGTGGCTGTCTCGGCTGGATTCACAGTAGCTCAGCCTGTTAACCCGAGACAATGATTTGCTCTATATTTGCCTTAAGGGTCTGAATCTAACGGCGTTAAATTGCAGCTCCGAAATCGCCAATTGACACCACAGAGATGCATGATACCACGATTACCGATCATGGTCTACAAAGGGCGATTACGAGATGGACTGTCATCCCGCTGAAACTCAAGATCGTCCAAGTCCATGTCGTTAATCTCCGGCTACAAAAAAATGATTTATCATGCCTCTGTAACGCCCACCGTTAACCAAAATTGCGACACTATATTAGGATTGGCTTCTTGGCGAGTACGTGTAGTTTTTCGATTCCCAGATACGGCAGTTTTACTTGTTAACATTGCCGCCCAGATGAAAATGGGGCCCCTCAGGAAAGAATAATTTTTCGAGTAAAATCGCAGTCCATATCGATCTGCTGAGTTGGAATTTATAAGCGAATAATGCGAGATCTTTGTGCAAAATTTGCATCTGGCTGGTGTGTGAAATGTTCAGATGTTAGACTGGAATCAGTTGCACACACGCACGCTACGTACGACGACGGAGATCGTGAGTGTTATCCACTAGCATGCCAGGATTGTCAAATTTTTTTTTTTTGACTCTGTCACCAATATCAATTCTCTCACGATCAACTCTCTGCACAAACTTGTTTACAGCAGGAGCTAGGGGTGCCGCATTTTGGCCAAAACTTCATTTCAATAAACCCACTGCTTGGGCTACACACAGCGTTGCCGTTGATGATACTAAAGTATCAAAATGATACTTTTTTTGGGTCTTGCCACTTTTTTGATACTTTTTGTTTTTGATACTAAATTTGATACTTTTTGTTTTTAGATCCCTCTATGATCAGATTACTTCGATTTAATATCTGAATTTAATTATAAAATTAAAGATGCAGATGAATTTGTGAGCGAATACCAATCTTTGGAGGCTTTAACAAAAGAAAAAACATGGCAGCGCCTTTTCCAAATTAGGGATGCTGAGGAGTTTTGGGGGAAAGTAGGAAAAATGAAAAATTCCTACAACGAACCCTTGTTCCCTACATTAAATAAATTTGTGTCATATATTTTTAAACTGCCACACAGCAGTGCTTGCGCTGAGCGTATTTTTTCAAAACTTTCTCTTATGAAAAATATGCTAACAAATAGACTCAAAGTTCAGACCTGTAATGAGAGACTATCAGCTCTTAATTTGGTAGATACTGATTTAGAAGATTGGAAGCCAAACCCGGAATTAATTGACAAATTCCGAACAAAAATTATTCATTACTTCATTACTTTACATGAATTCGTATTTTTTACCTTGTTTTATTGTTCTGCTTACTTTGTACCTAATTTGAAGTAATTTTTAAATAAAAAAATCGTTTTAAAACGTTTTATACTTTTTTTTGAAAATGATACTTTTTGTGATACTTTTTGAAAAAAGTCAACGGCAACGCTGGCTACACAGCATTGGCTTCAGAAATAGGTTTGCATTATTTTCCGTTCCACTAAGTAATGATACGGACTTTCTGTTAATATTTCGTACCGGAAAGACGGTCACAATATACCATATGATTTAAAAAGAAACCAATAGATGGGTTAGCAGGTTTGAAAAAGGTAGGTTCATAGGCAATTGTAAAATGTTAGGTACACTCCCCAGTTCAAACACTTAATACTGACACCACCAACTGGGTAGGGTACCTTGCAGTGAATACACCACTAAGTGGCCATAAAACGTGAATAATGTGTTAAGCTTTACTAATTCAGCTAAAAGAAATGTTACAGTTTTTCCTTCTTGTACGTTGTGCAGATTGCCCCCGTTTTGGTGTTCATATTTCAACCACCTGTTATGCTTCACGTAGACGGTACTTGGTGTACTCGGTACACATGGATTTGAATATAATCGTGTAATGAGATTTAATATTAAATCAGAGTTGGGCCAAGTTTTACATTGTAAAATTTTGAGATTCATTGAGTGTATGTTAAAATATGTACTTTCAATCTGGTATCTGTAATAAAGTGTGGCAAATAAATTCAGTACAATTGGCTGTGTGAGCTACAGTCGACACGAACTGTTGCAGAAATGCACGTGTCGACGTCAATGCCATACATAGAGACATTTATTCGTATGTACGGACAGACATACATACATATGTACTTATACATTGTCGATTGTGAATTTGTCCGGTCTTAGGTCACTTCGATAAGTCCAATCTGTAGAATGCGTCACATAAATACGTTGGCTATGAATTAAAGGGTCGTTGACAAAGAAATAATCTCACATTCAATAATTGTGAGTGAGTTGATATGATATTTCTTACAAAATATCTTTTTCTACATTTTTAAGTAATTACAAATTAAAATCAAAAAAAAAAAAAAAAACAGACAAACGTGCGTTGGAAAAATTGGAGATTATTTTGACTCAAAAAATATTCAAATAAAGAGGAAATTATCAATCATCATTTAAAAAAAGAATTTCATTTAATTCTAGACGCTGGAAAATCTGTCTTTTTTAAATGTTTACACACAAGTAAAACGCATGTTTGGACTTTGAAGTAAAGCTCATTTTCTTCTACACAAAGTTTTGGCTGTAAATATAACTTTAAAAAAGCAAAGTTTCAAAATATTTGTAAAACGTTGCGATGCACCACTTTAGGTGTGTCTCTTAAAGTGGGTGTGTTTAACATACGTATAGATAATTAAGAGATTTAACACCATTATTTGTTAAACTCATGCAGTCTGTGTTATATTGACACATAGACTCGTTTACTCAAAGCGTACGAAACAATACTTGTGTTGTATGCATTCATACGGAAAAGAGACACTAGAGGAGGGATGTGGTAATTGACGTTGATTTATTTGTTTCTTAAGTTTTTAATAAAAAATAAATATCATGAAAAAAAGTATTTTATTTACGTTTACTTTTGAAAACGCAAAATGGATAACCCTTCATATGTATAACAATTTTTATATATTTTTTTTTAAAACTTCAAAATGCAACATCAAAAGAAAATATTTCAAAAAGAATTCATATGTCCAAATAAACTTTCAATGCTTCTCCAGTAAAATTGACTTTTTAGACTTCGCATGCTATGGAAGAGAAGTTCCCCGTCTGTTCCTATATGAAATATTAAGGGAAATGAGTATACTATGGAATGAGGCCATCGAATTGGCCATGTGTTCCACAGCATCATGACCATTTCAAGTATGTAATATATTCCACTGCTGTTCCTCAAGAGACAATCTTTAAATAATCTAAAAATTCGTTTTGAAATTCATCTGCGCCCATCACAGACAGGGCGACCAATTAAAATAATGTTTCGAGCAAATCTCACAATATGCAGAGTCACGTCGCTGCCATTTTGAACCGACGCAAAATTTTGCGGAATTTGCTGTTATTATTTTTTGTTTCTCATCTTGCGCAAAACGTCCTGGGTATTGCAAGGTTTATTATTTTAAATGAAAGGCCACTCGCTAACGTGCCAAATTAAATGTTGTTTCCATCAACCTGTACTTGTGTTGAACAACAGCAGCCAACATGCGCCTGCCCGCAACAACCACCAAATCTACTAAACTGTTTGGTTGTCCAACAACTCTAGGATGCAATAAAGCGAAGCGTGCAGCGACAATTTGAGATTAATCCGTTTTTAATTAATTTGCAAATAACATTTGACACACTTTACGACCGTCATTATTATGTTAAAATATTTATTTTGTAAAAGCTTAAAAATAAATATTTCTCACACGCACTAAACACGCCTATACTCGTTCGTAGTCGTAGCGATTGTTGGGCGTTTCATTAACTCTTTAAAAGCTTTCTTCATTTTATTTCGTTATAATCACCACCGAACGGTAACGATGTTTCTTTAGGTATGCAAATAAAGGCAGTAATTATTGAAATGCCGAGATTTTATGGAATATAAATTATGATTAATTTGGAAATCAATCAAAGAGGGTTTGAGAAGTCGTATCATTCAACGCTCATGTCGGGCTTCGTAAACTTAGGCTTGAGAAAGTTTGACTGCATATAGATTTTGACAGTTTCGTTTAGGAAGAGTCTGATGAGAGGGCATTAAGGTCGGATATTCAATTAAAGGCTGATTTGTATCATACCTTAAAGTTTCCCATTCTGGAACTAAAATTCCAATTACTTCTACATATATCATAGACTGTAACAATGTTGCCATGCAATTATAGGTTTTTATATAAATTAAAATCTCTATTACAGTATTATAAAAGCTTTCGGTTATCTGTTTTGTCCATTTTAGCTGCAGCAACGATCAAGTAACTTGGACTTAAATTTTTTTTTTAAAAATGTTATCCAGAAAATGCAAAGCGATACCTACATGGTCCACCATCTAACGTTTTTTTTTCAACTAGTGCTTATTTTGTGAATAGTAACACCTAGCTCATGTCTGATTTGACATATATTTAGTTTTATCCTTCCGCTGAACGAATACGCTTGAACACGCTGGAAAATATTGCGACATTACTTTGAAAATGTGTGCGAAAATTGCATACGGATTTTGGAAGAATAGAAGCACCGTCAGCTTCGTATGTTCGTTATCTTGTGATAAAAGTGAAACAAACTGGTATTCTCATCGATAAACCAAAGCGTGAAAAAAGCCAAAAAAAAGTGCGTACACCTGAGAATGTTGCTGCTGTGGCAGAAAGTGCCACAGTGAAGCGCCATCAACATCAATTCCCCGTCGTTCTCAACAATTGAACATTTCGGAGACATCATTGAGACGAATTTTGCATAAAGACCTTGGTGACGCCATACAAAGTCCAATTGGTTCAGGAGTTGAAGCCAACTGACCATCCAATGCGTTTTCGCTTCACTAAGTGGACCCGCGACCGAATTACAGAAGATGCCGATTTTGCCAAAAAAAAAATCGTCTTTTCAGATGAAGCTCATTTTGATCTTGGCGGGTATGTAGTGGAAGGCCGTGGTGTGGTAGATAGTGTGTGTGACTATCACACAGAAGAACCCGAGTTCGAAACCGGGTAAGACCATCAAAAATTTTTCAACGGCTGTTTCCACCTCGTAAACGTTGGCGACTTTTCGAGTAAGAGAGCAATAAGCCATGTAAAACTTTTTTACTTCAGGACAATGGAAGCATTCGATTTCTTGCAATTGGGTAATACAGTTAACCACGCTTTTTAAAAGAGATCATGCTTTTTGAGTAATTATCCCGGCAAGGTAATTAAACGATTTCGCTTAATTACTCCTTTTCACAAACTATAAGAATTCGGTTATTTATAAAATAAATATAATTCGTTTAATTTAATGCGATTTTCTTAAATTCATTTCGATTAATTATTCGGTTACTGTAAATTAAAGATTTCGGTTAATGGCCTCATAGGAATTCGGTTATCTATAAAATAAATTGTATTTTTATTTAAAAATAGTTGGAGACATTACGCCAAAAACATTTAATTCGATTTTCTTAAATTCATACACAACAAATTTGTAATTTTAGCAATTCTCTATATTGGACTAATGTCAATTTCTAATTGGCAGATGTGTTGTGTAAACTTATTTTGGGTAAATATCTGATAGAAATTCAAAGTCAACTTCGTTGCGGCGAAAAAATAAATTTCTTTGTTAAACAAAATGGCCATCGACAGTTGTTTTAAGTGTATAAAAAGTGGACAATTAATGAGAATTCAAAAGTAAGCGAGAAATTCAATGAAGCATTGAGAACATTAAACGCAGGAACGTGTATGAGATTTGTTCGCTAATTTTTCGATTCTTAACGAGATTCTCGATGTAAAGCATCTAAGCTATTTATATTTTCAAAAAAAAAATATGTGTATAAATATAAATTATGTAGTTTATTTAATATCGGTTTCTATTATTGTTTGGGATTTTTAATTTTTTTTATATTTAAGATTATCTCGACGCACTGACACGATTGAAAATTTTCAAAAAGTTGTTGAATTTGAATGCTTACAATCGAGCCTAACTTTCCATCAGTGGGAAAATAAAGTGAAAATAAAAAAAAAACTAAAGTGAAAATATAAATAAACAAATTGGAAGATAAGTAAACACTAGAGTTACAAATTGTATTGACTAATAAAAACGCAGTGGTTATTTTCATATTAACATTTTGTTGTACAGCTTTTTACTAACTCGATACTCACGCAAAATAATAAATAAAGAAATTAGCTGTCAAAAAATCAGACACCGTAAACGGCATATTTGGACGAATCTGATTTCATACGACACAATAAAAGTCAACTGTTGTAAAATTCGAAATTCTCTGAAGGCAAAGGGGGCGATATGAAATAACACCCAAACAAAAAATGAAATAAATTCCAAAAAATTAAATAAAAACCGAAAAAGAAAAACCATGAAATCACACCCAAATTAATGAAATAATCGCCAAATAAAAAAATGTCGTCCCAAGTCGTTTTTGACGCATTAGTTCGGCTACACACTCTAGATGTCAGTAATTGGCTTGGTAATATTTGAAAGGGTTTCAAATACCCTCTTGGAAATGTTCAGCAAACGACTTGGGACGTCTGCCCTCTATATGGTCATTGGATGGGGTTTATTTTATTATTTTTCAAATTTTTTTTTGTAAATTATTTCATTTTTTTCGTTTGAGAGTTATTTTGGTCCCACCGTCGGTAATTTCAGCCTACAGGATGACACCTTCGATAACGGACTGAGTTTGATTGATTTCGCAAGAAATATGGTTATTAGCAGCACCAGGTTTAAGCATGGTTGTCACCTGATGGAAAGACGAAAAACCAAATCTAGCATATTGTGTGAAAGAAAACTCTACGAACTGATTCAGCCCTCACAATGTGACTTCAGGCCGAATAAATCCACCGTCGTCCAAATATTCACACTTCGCCAGATCCTGGAAATGACCCATGAAATGCAAAGCGATATATACCATCTATTCATCGACTATGAAGCCGCCTTCGACACGCCGATAAGAGAAAAATTGTTTGAAACCATGTCAGCGTATGAGATCCCATCGAAACTTGTACGCCTCTGTAGAATGACTCTAAGTGACACTAGATCCTCAGTAAAAATAGGAAGCGACCTCTCCGAGCCATTCACTACAACAAGAGGTCTTCGACAAGGTGACAGCTTATCGTGCAACTTCTTCAATATATTAATGGAGAAAATATTGGAAAAAGCCAAAGTTAAAAAAACGGGCACAGTGAACACCAAAGGCCACATCCTACTCGCATATGCAGACGACATTGACATCGTCGGTAAGATAGAGCGAGATGTAACTGGTGTTTTTTCCATTTTTCCAATTGAGAAGGAATCGGCGAAGATGGGTCTGAACGAGGACAAAACAAAATGTATGCTTGCCACTGCTAGGCAAATGTCGCGACGAAAGAAAGGCGACATAGTGAAGGCCGGCAATTGCAACTTCGAGGTACTGGAAGAATTTGTATACCTCGGCTCCGCCATTAATGGAAATAATAATGTCAGCATCGAAATAAAGCGAAGGATCGTGCTGGCAAATAGATGTTATTTCGGGCTCAACAAACAATTCAGGAACAGAGCCCTCTCTCGTCGAACTAAAATAACACTGTACAACACTCCTTTTCTACCTGGGCTTCTTTATGGCGCTGAAGCATGGCTGCTGTGCTGGGTGTTTTTGAGAGAAAAATCCTTCGAAAAATCTATGGCCCGATCTGTGTTAACGAGGAGTATAGACGTCGAACGAATCGTGAACTGTAAGCGCATCAAAATACAGCGATTGTGCTGGCTGGGACATGTCGGTCGAATGAATACAAAGGCTCCAGCCAGAAAGGCGTTGGGCGACAACTACCACGTGTAAGCATCCCCCAAAATTAACTTCGAAGCATGAGAAGGTAACCCTGTAAGGAGCGAATTAAGAGTCTCACTCGTGCACTCTAACCGGCCAGACGTGTTCATCCGACAACATTTAATACTATTTTCTTTGTTACTTTAAACTATTTGAATGAATAAATCATATCAATACCTTTGTGAATTAAACTGAAATTAATCTACGGTCACGGAAGGCGCAGACAGGGAAGACCGAGACTCCGGTGGAGAGACCAAGTGGAAGAAGACATGAAAATCTTTGGTATCACGTCTCCTTGGAGAAGACAAGCAAAAGATCAAGATGATTGGATATTATTTATTAAGCAGGCCAAGACTAAGAACAGGTTGTAGAGCCAAATTAAGTAAGTAGTAGGGCAAGGGGCAACACCTTTTCAAACGAAATAATGTTCTTTTGTTAGTTTTCCACTTTTTTCGGTAATGAAATTAATTGTTTTTAGTTTTTTTTTTTCAGAAACGAACTTTACATTCGTGTTCTATTCTAGATTGTTTGTAATGACAATGACGGGTGGGTGTTAGTACGGCGGCTATGCCTTTTCATAGCCATGCCAATAATTAAGACACGTCTTGTGAAATAAAAATGAAATTTGAAATTGCCTTTTGCTGTCCGGTCCTCGTCGTAAGTAATAAGTTTCCGCATCTTTAAATTTTTTTCTTGCTCTGAACTATGTTTGGCTCGGCACTTGGCAGCACAGAGAGTGTTGCTGCAACTGCCTTAATACTTACCAGGCAAGCCATATTGTACAGACAAACAGATACGAAATGATTTATGCACAATTGACCAAAAGAAAAAAATAATAAAAAGAAAAAGAAATACCTCAGCACAAGCCATTATCTCTTGCTGCAATAGTTGCTTTGCAATGCAATTGCAAATCTCGAAACACTCGAACCGAGTTTGTACCAACTGGTCGGTCGTCGGTCTTGGTTAAGAGTATTTGTTTGATACATACATACTTATCTATGTATGTATGTGTGGATAGATGGATGGATGTGTCTATGCATGGACGTCTGCTTGGCAAATTGTTGATGTTTCATTTTAACACTTGACCAATAATGAAACCAATTTAATACGAAGATGTTACCTCCGTCTCGGGCTGCCGGAATGAAAATACAAAATATTTTATGTGCTTCTGCCAAACTCACATACATACATACATACATACATACATACATTATGTTTGAATAATTTCGAAAAAAATTGCAATGAAAATCAGTAGTCAGCTGAATGTTTTGGACAATTTACAAGTAACCCATAATTGTATTAAAGTGTTGAAATGATTTTCTTCTCATTGAAATTATGTTATTATGGTGATATTGAAAATCGATAGCTCAACATCAAGGCAAAGTGATCATGGCAAGTTTGTTGCAGTTGGTTTGCATTACTGCAATAAGAAACCCATAGTTTGATATGCTAGGGTGTACCTGATATCTTAAAATTGAAAATTATGTATGTTCCGGTTGATTTAAAATCAACTTTGAATTCTGGCTTGAATGAATTACATTTTATTTGTTGTTGTTGGTTCTTCTAATGATAATATTTGATTTGGTATTAACATGGAATAGAGACAACAAGATAAACATCACAAAGGGGATACAGAATAATTGTCACAACCGTATTCGGAGTGAAAGGAATTTTACAGCCACCTGCTTTAGCTGATATTTTAGGGTGCCCTAAACAATTTGTGGATTTTTTTTCTGTGTATGACACAGCGAGTGATGATAATGCCGATTTGTCCAATCAAACCATATTTAGAGTTGAGGCGCTTGGCCATAAAAATGGGCTCGTCAACAAAAAAAATTATAGACTTTGGTCACCAGAAACAAAAGCAGACGCAGTGAGCAAATATTTGGTCATACTTTGGTCAGGCGGCCTGATTACCTCACACCCCTTTGAAAATGAGGTCGGCAATGCAGTAACTGTGAGTGATTTGTTATCGGAATATTAGAGTTATCAACAGCGAGTAACTGTTTGGTGCACAATTGGGCCGCATTTCTTTGATAATCAGGTCGAAAATGTGATTGTAAATGATATTTGTTACTAGAATATGATCTCAGTATTCTTGTTAGCTCAACTGGACGACAGGTGTTTTTCGCAGGACGACGCAACCGCTCACGAAACATTCGATTTGTTGCAGCAACGATTTCCATACCGAAACGCCGATATTTCAATGTTATCTGGTCACCAAGATAGTGCGATTTTTTTTTCTGAAATCCCAGCTCCATGGGAGTAGATTACAAACAAAGCTGAGCTTAAGGTCGAGATCCAACATGTCATCGTTGGAATTTATAAAAATATCTTGATCAATGCCGTCTACTATATACCGGGTGATTTTTTTAGATGTGTGTTTTTCAATCTGGCCACACTTTTTTCGGTGTTGGTCTTTTTGACAGCTGTCAATTGATTTATGCTTAGTATGGTTTGCCATTTCATAATGAATAGACTTACTCCGGAACTATTTTTGCAAAATGTGCACATTTATTACCAAAATTATGGTTCGGTTCCAGCGACGAGTTGTGCGCTGCGTCCTCGATCGACATAATCGTACTCGATCGACATAATCGTCCAGCAGAGTCGGTAATTCGTTTTCGCACCACGTTTACTCTACTGGATTATGCGCATCCTCAGAGACGCCGTACAGTGCGCACCGAAGGCACTATTGCTTCCATCCACTTTATGGACGATATTGCAGAAATATCTTGGTATGCGGGTTTACAAAATCCAACTCGTGCAAAAATTAAAGCCGAACGACTCTAAAGCGCGTCGTTTTCCAAAACGAGACATTTTGTTCAGCGCTAAAGCTCTCCTTTGGTGCAAAAACTAAGCCACTTTTGGTTGAATGGTTAGTTAATAAATAAAATTGTGAAAATCCACAAGCCGTTGTTGAGATGCCGTTACATCCTCAAAAAGTCACTGTTGGGTGTGCTCTACGGGCAGAGGGAATCATTGGTCCATATTTCTTCAAAAATGAAGCCGGTCATAATGGTGCGGTCAATGGGAAACGCTATAGAGACATGGTTTCGATGTTATGTGATCAGAGAGGTCTTAGATCGTCTTTAGCAAGATGGCTAACGAAATTTAGCCAAGGCTCTATGGAAAATGTTCCAAATGCAAAATGTCCAAAAATAAAGAATTACCAAAAATAGATGAAAAGCGACAAAAAAAATCTGAAAAATCCCACAAATAATTTATTTCCCAATGAAAAATCGGCGCTCCGAAATGTCCCCATTTCTTATAGATTTTTTTGGCCACCTTTCGTTTTTTTGGTTTGGAGCATTTTTAATAGAGGGCATTGAGCAATTCTAACAATAAACTTGAGAAGCGTTAGAGAAAGTCAATTGAGTTAAAGTAAGACTATTTAGAGAAATGCATATCGCTCATTTGATTCAATAGAGTGTCAATTCAAAATGCACTTTTTAAGAAAAAGCTGTAAATCTCTAATCTAAGCTGACTTTTGTTCTGCAGTGTATTATACAAAAACATATGTCAGGACTCTTGTTTATTCGGGAATCCCATGGTTTTTTTTTCCTAATTTTGTTAGGTAAGAAGCAATTGAGAACTTTAAATGACTCTCGTGGAAAAATCGTATTTTGAGTTGTGACACTATTGAATTAAATGAGCGATATGTTTTGCTAAAACAAAACTCTTGTTCTTTAAACAATCGCCGAGTTATTGATTCAGCCTAGTATTTAATTCGTTACACAGGGTTATTATGATTTTGTTATGGTTTTTAACATTTTAATGGAAATTTAATATTTTGTTTGCCTGGCTGTCGGCTGGCCGCTATCCCGCATACAAATTTACTTATTCATATCAATATATGGACAGGCAGGAGTTTTAAAAAATAATGTAATTGAAATGCAATGCGACTTGGACTTCGAATTGAACCAGTAATTCCAATAAATCGGTTCCATACAATCTTTAGATTGACTTCAAAAATATTAGGATAAACCTTGAAGTTATGTATAACTAAAACTCTAACTAAGCGTGTGTGGTAAATATGAGCCATGAGTCGAACTGATCAAGACCCTGTTCCACAGGGTATTGGTAGGTGTACAGACCTTCGATTAATTTTAAGAAGCTTCAACAAATTGTTTAAACTTAGTGATTTCTTTCTTTGTCCACGAACTGTTTTACTAGATCGAAAATATGTGGAAAATGTTCAGTAGCAGAAGTGGGTATGACGAGTGACCCAATCTAGTGTACACATCGTAAATTTATAATAAGTCATAACCTTTGTTTACTCATTTTAATTTCAACCGCAAAAAGTCAAAATACCAAAACAATGTAGCACATTTGAGTGTCTGTAGGGGGATGAGGGGGCACCAGATGGCCCTCTTGGGACTGCAAACATACACACAATCCTATGTCACATACCTACATACATCTATATTATTTTACAAACTAAGAAATATGACAAAAAAAATTATGTTTTGACTTAAACTTTACATTTCAATGCGTAAACACGTCTAGGCAAGACAAATTTGTATAAGATAATCATTTTTTATACGTTACTTTGTTAACAGGTTCAATGTCATGTTGTTCCATTTGGCTTAACATAGAAAAGAAAACCCCCCCCCGAAACAATAGAAAATTAGACAAAAGAGAGAAGAAACCAACTGACAATAGACAAATTAAGGGTGCCCTAATAAAATAATAATAGACAAAAGATTTCTGATACCCCAATTAAGAAATAAACAGTGAAGCCAAAAGAAGAAAATAAAAAAAAATAGTTTTCTGCTCATAAATCACAGCGGACTTCGCTAACGAAAAACCTTTACGTTTTTTTTATTGGCTTACCAGTTGTTTATATCCACCTGATCAATCAATCCCGATTATTCATCTTCAAACTTTTGTTACAACAACTACAAATTACCACATGAAATACATAGTGAGTCGAAACAAGATATATGCGATAAAAAATATGTATATATTTAATTAAGATTAATGATAGAGTCTGAGGCTATGGCAGATGAGTTTGCATTGAGAACTTTAGTAGATTTCATGATGGAGTTAAAGAAATGAATGGCGCTAGGTAGCCCGTGCGAACAGTTACTGTCGACGAAACTCTTCGAGTGATTGATTCTGCACTGTTGAAAGCTATGAAACTTCCAAGAGTTATACAAAATAGTTCAATACATCGAAAATAAAACACAATTAAAAAATGAAATAAAAATAAATTCTATTGGCTGATAGAAGATTATCCAACAAATCATTTAATTTTCATACTCTCGTATTAGTAGCAGCATAAATAAAAAATAATAATATTGCCTGAAGACTTTAAAGTTAAAACTGATCAGTTTGTGAGACGTTACCACCCTGGTTCATCACAATAATTATATTGTTATTGGTCTCATATGTATAACTAATTTTA
Organism: Hydrotaea cyrtoneurina; assembly: GCA_958296145.1. Taxonomy (NCBI): domain Eukaryota; kingdom Metazoa; phylum Arthropoda; class Insecta; order Diptera; family Muscidae; genus Hydrotaea; species Hydrotaea cyrtoneurina. Next base: position 88,088,497 of record OY282512.1, read on the forward strand.
AAACACCGTATATCCCAAAAAGAAAGAAATACATTTTTTATTACCAAAAAATATTAAAACCAACGATAAACCAAAATAAAATAAACGAACTTGATTACAAATTGTATAGGAGAACTTGATAAATAAACCCCCAATTCAAACACCAACTTTTTTATGTCGTTAAAAAGGTGTTAGGGGTAGGCCTGCCAGGGTTGTCGATTTAACTGGAATTTTTACGTCTAAAATTACCGATTTTTACTCTGAAAATTCCGATTTTTTTAAATTTTGGCAGAATCCGCCATAAATATAAATAAAAACAATTGGTTTTTGTAGCCTTTTTATCCTGGATAAAAACGGCATTGACTTAAACAAACTATTTTGAACATTATATATTTCGGAGTCAAGTAAATACTTTGGGATTTTACATAAAAAAAAAATAGAATTTTTCGTAAGGAAACGACTCAACAATTTCGATTGGATATCAAGTCCCATTTATCGAGTCTTGCCGAAAAACACTATTTTGCTTTGAAAACTTACACCCACGGATGATGTATCCACCAAATATTTTTTCAAAAAAGATAAAGTCCTTTTGTGCAAACCCACTCCACTAGGAGTAATTCGAATTCCTGATTTACTGTGACGAATTCGAGGTATGTTAAAAAAATATCGCAAATTTTGTATTTTTTCAGAAAGTATTTATTTTTTCATGAATATCTATTTTGTCCCCTTCAAAGTAATTCCCCTCGGATATAAAAGTTCGGAAGGCGTCAGCGCACTTTATTTTATTTTTCACACAAAAGTTGATGCAGATTCTTTGATCCATTTTCTGAAATAGATAAAAATCTTAGATAAATTAAAACACATCCAAGCACAACAGCTGTCAAAAAACATTCAAAATGGCCGACCTTGTCAGCATGAGTAAGGGACAAAATTCAAATACACGTAGCCCGCGGAAATTAAAATTCTTTTGAACATACCTCGTATGTTATTCTTCTCTTAAAAGGTAAGAAATTTGCCACAAATTTCCATATTCGCCACTAATTTACAATTTTACTAGTTTCCTTAATTTAGATTTAAATGAAGCAACAATTAATTCAAATTTAAACGAATACGACAATAAATTTGGAAACAGAAATGAGTTATATATAGGGAAACATAATTATACCAGAATATTCAGCCAAAGACCCATCTATGGAAAGACAATAAACCGCCTCTGACACGCCGTGATTCCACGAACGCTGGGTCAATATCGGTTAACCGTTTCGGGACGAGAACTTTTGTGGCCATCAGTCTTAAAAACGAGTTTAGATATAGTCTCCTAATGTTGTTTTAAGAAAAGTAATTTCATAATATATTTTTAGGACGTTCCGAAAAGGAGATATCGTCCTGGGACAAAAACATCCCAAACACACCTGAAAAGCAAAATTTGAATAATAAAATCAGAATATATTTTACTTTATTTCAATTTATTTTATTCTTTTATAATATTTATTGTAGCATAAAATTATTTTAATTAGTTTCTATGGCAAGGTGTGAAACAAGGATGATTTTATCCCACGAAACTTACCTTAGCCGCAAATTCAGAAAAATATCTTTTTATTGGTTTTCGTTTATATTTTCTATGAAATAACAACTGTTTGAGTAAAACTTTACTAAATGACACTTTTTCCACAATTAAAACACTTGTTTTTTGAGCTTTTGTCGTTGGTCTTATTAGCAACTCAAACCGCGCGAACTCATTTATGACTTTTGACATAAGCTTCATGTGTTATATTGACAGCTGTATTAAATTTTTTGTAGAGAAGAATATAAACAATGATTTGGGACGGTTTTCAACCAAATCGTGTGAGAATTTTCAGAGATATGATTTTTCAAATTTTTCTGGGATAAAAACATCCCTGTTGTCCCGAAACGGTTAAGTAACTTAGCCAAGGATAAAACCTCTAGGCCTAACCGTAACAATAGCCTGTAGTCGTCACAGCAATAAGTACAGGGTTTTCCAACAAGATCGAACGTTTATTTCATAATAAAGAGGGAGGTATGCTAAAGGGCCACCACGACGACGCTCATGAAATTATCCATAACCAAATCGCACAGTGGCTGCCCCATGTCCTCGATAGCCTCACGAATTCTATCCTTGAGGTCGTGAATCGACGCTGGTCTGTTGGCGTAGACGGTGTTAAATCACAAGATCTCGATGGCCAATTGTGATCACCTCTTCGAGAGATAGTTTTGCGAACTATGACAGAAAGATTTCCACCATTTTTGTAGTGAATTTTAATAATTTTAATGCGTTGTTAATGCAGGTATCGTTGCATTTTTAGTAACGGCGTAGTTTATGAACAAATGATTCGTTATTTTCGCACAGGACTGTACTATTCGCCAAATATGATATTCGCCAAATGACAGCTGTCATTTTATTTCACAGCTGTCATTTTATTTGACAGCTGTCATTTTATATGACACCTGTCATTTTATTTGACACCTGTCATTTTATTTGACACCTGTCATTTTATTTGACAGCTGTCATTTTATTTGACACCTGCCATTTTATTTGACAGCTGTCATTGTGTATTGAGACAAAGTCAAAATTGGGTTGTATCCTATAGGACCTACACCGCTCATTTAGGGCTAAGTTTAACGTTTTGTGATTAGGTTTACGTAAAGGGTGTTTTTTATTGGGGTATAGAACTTTAAGTTGGCATCACTTTTTTAACTGGCGGCCATTTTGTCAGCTGTCAAGTGATTAATATTTAGTTTGGTTTGCCATTTCATCATGAATAGGTTGACAAAAGAACAACGCTTGCAAATCGTGCAAATTTATTTCGAAAGTAATGGTTCAGTTCGCGAAGTTCACCGCAAGCTCCGTCCATTTTATGCCATTACATCCACAAAAACTGACTGTTTGGTGTGCTCTATGGGATGGTGGAGTCATTGGGCCATACATCTTCCGAAATAATGCTGGAGAGTCAGTTACCGTTAATGGAGACCGGTATAGAGCCATGATAACCGACTATTTTGTTCCCGAATTGGATGGCATGAATGTGGATGAGTTGTGGTTCCAACAAGTGGTTGAAAATTGGACCTGTAGAATTGGCTTTATTCGAGCCAGCCGCGGCGGCCACATGCCCGAAATCATATTTAAACATTAATGGCATAAAATTATCCTTCCAATAAAGCCAAATTGATGGACATTAAAACGATTTTCTTGTGTTTTATTTCAATTCGAAGTTCTATACCTCAATAAAAAACACCCTTTATTAGTTTTACCATTGCAATTTTACAATGTACATGAAAAAGGTGTCAGATTTGCACAACCTCTGGACGTAGCTCAATACAAATGTGTTAGTTATTAACACTTGACATAAAACTAATTTGTATGTAAATCAACCCATGGGTCAAGGTTCATCGAATAGAAAAAAATCACTAATAATATGTATAATATTATTATCGAATATATTATTATTTCCTTTGAAAAAGTTCGTATACATACAAAATAAGCATAATATGGAAACAAAAAACCTTTACACCCCCGCATTAAATTTACCAGTTGTCAATAAAGTGATTTATATCATATTTCCGATTTTATCACACACACACAGTGCATCATTTACCAATTGTCTGTGCCATTGGCAGTTTTACGTTTCGAGACATTGGTGGGTGGGGTTTCGTTTGTGAATACATAAACAAGTGGGCAATTTGTCATTAATTGGACAGTAAATATCGGTAGAACGGTATCGTATATACTTATTTATTTCCCCTAACATACGATGAAGAAACAGACGGGGGAAACTTCTCTCGAATCAGTGAGCTGTGCGCGATATAATTGATAAAGCCGGCTCCGAACGGCCAGTGCTTTTCTAGAGAAGTTTTACATGGCTTCGAGATTATTCTCATACTCGTAAAGTTGACAACATTTACGAGGTGGAGAAACAGCCGCTGAAAAATGTTTGATGGTCTTATACGGTTTTGAACCTGGGTTTACTTGTGTGAAAGACGCACACGCAACCTGCCCCCACCACGACAGTCCACCGCATTGACAGTATCGTTTTTGTTTATGAGTTATGGCCTGAACCGAAACCACAATTTCTTTGAAACGGAATGTTTTTATGCACCCTAATTTCCCCTCCAGTACGTTGTAGGTTGCGATTGTCAACTATGGCACACTCTTGAATTTAAAGGCATTTTTGAAATCGAGGGAGTCTGTAATTGTCGACAAAACATTCTGCGTGTAAACTTAGGAATCCAACACCGTATCTTTTCTCTACACTTAAACGTGACAATTTGCAAACCGGAACAAAGCGGAAGCCACAGTCCACACAATAGGTCTCTATTTGTTGGAGTAGAGTGGGTGCCGAGAATAAAGTTTCTGCGGATATTATGCCAAAATGAAACACACGCTGTTTTATGATGATTTGCAAAACCTGCCAGCCTTTGTTTCGGTAATTCATGAGCTATAAATTGTCTTTATAACACATTAACACCAATGCTAAGTTTTGCAGGCATCGTCAAAAGACATGAGTGTTGTTGTAGCTGTATGCAACACTAACCAGTCTAATGTCTCCATTTTTGGGTGATTTAGCCATTATTACTCAATTTGAGAAAATGCTATCTCTGCTGCTGTCGATGTTGCCGACACTCATTGGTTTTGTTTACTTTAAGTCATCGTAAAATATATCATAATTGCCTTAAGCATAATTTTATTTAATCTTTTGATAGATCAATTTCAAAGCTAATGCTCCATACATGTATTACCAGCTATCAACATGGCTGGTCCATAATCATCGTATCACACCTTTCCGACATTTACAGTCGACAGGCATTAACATAATTTCACACTGTATTCGACCACAACAATACGATGCGATACAAACGACAATAAAGGAAATATACAAACAATAAATATCTTGATAAACATTTCGGGGTAGATTGTGCATTCATTAGTTAAATTCTTTTATGGGTTTGTTATCGATTTATCGATCCACACAAATGTGATCGCATTGTTCAAAGATGTCGGTGTGTGTAGTTTGTTTGTTGTATCACTTTTCGGATGACCATGTAAAGTTTGCATTTCAATGAGTCCGCTTTGCATTCGTTGCGGTACTGCGGGTATGCGGACAACTAACTTTTGTTATGTTAAATGAAGTTGGTAAACGTTGGAAGTATTAAATTACAACGATTTAATGAGATTTTAATATGTTGGACAAATCGTTTGAATGCATGGTATTATGATGAGAATGAATTGAGATCATGTGGCGCTGGTATTTAATAATTTCGTTTTTATATTTTCAGTTAAGTCTGTCTGTCTGTCGCACTCTGGCAGGAATTTCCATATCCATTTGACTGTCAATATTTATCAGCATATGACCTTATTGGTCAAGAGCACATCTGCCAACTCTGCATTGCGAATCAGTTGATTATGTGAACGCTGTCCCTGGATCGGTGGACCGCTAGTGAATGTGGGAGATGTTAAAAAAAACCATTCGAAATTTTCTGTTGTTTGAGCGACAAAAGTTTACTTTTTTTTTTTATTATTTTTGAAAAAAAAAGTGAGAAAGTTTGAGTAAGTAAAAATATACAACTCGCCTTACAACTGGTTCATGGCATCGCATGTTGTGCGGCACCGTCCTGTGTCAACCAAGTCCACTTTTTCCATTTTGGGCAAAACATTGTCCGTGAACATCGAACAGTACCGGACATTATCTTCTTCTAAGAAGTACGGTCCAATGATAAATCGCACAAAACAATGTAGTTGTCGGTGTGCTTTTGAACAGACTCTGGCTACTCTTTGGACTAAATTTGGAAATTTATGGGCTGAAGAAGCAATTACCGTTGGAGACAGTTTGTCGCAAAAAAAAACCACTTTGCACATTGACACTGAAATACCCATTTTTTTAAATTTGGACACATTTTTAGGTGCAGTTGTGGGTCGGAGCCATGCTGCCTAGGGCCCTAGAACTTGGTTCACTTCAAGATTGGGCTAATGGATCTAAATAAACTATCTTATTCTCGCGAATCCCGATATAAACATCTTTTTAGGATATGTCTACATAAACATGATATGAGCTTCTTCTTCTTGACACTTAATCAACCTTTAGGCCTAAAAATCCCCAACTAACGTGGATATTCGAAATGAAGCAACTTTCCTTACGAATTCGCAAATGAATTTTGTACTTATAGACACCATATGTCCAAAAAATATAGAATTTTAGGATAGCGAATGAAATTGAATTTTCTTGGAAACCAACAGATGGCAGGCCATCTAACTAGTTCGAACATTGCCTGCAAACATTATTTGTAAAACATTTTCAGCGAGTAAACATGTCAGGGGATAACAACATATCTACATCTTTCAACTTATTTAACAGAACTTTCCTTGTTTCGCGATTTTTTGTTTTTATGTTCGACGCTTTTCGGATGTTACAGTGCTGGTTTATTGTGGAAATTTATAAATTCTAGAAAAAATTGCTTTGACATTTTGAGCACGTGTTCACGCTAGGTAAACTTTAAACCAATGATGTTCGTGCCAACATTTCACCGTAACCGTAACTGTTGATCCAAACTTTTTTTTGCGAAAAAGTAAGGTCCAATGACCCCGTCGGACCATTAACCGCACACGTTCAGGATGGAGAGGCTTATATGTCTAACCTTCGCTTTAATTTACTTTTTGTTGAAACAAATTATAAGAAATATATTTGACTTGCGTTGTATTTATTTTATTTTACTTAGTATTTAATTAAAGTATGTAAATTAGCTTTCTAAATGAAACGAATTCCCAAAATGTTTCCTGATTCAGAATATGGAACACCAAATTTGATGAAAAGTTTTACATTCGACCAAATTCGAATAACAGAACAGGGGCGATTATTTTGTTTTGAGTTGCCATTGACAATAATGCCGAAAGTCGTTGAAATAAAAATGAAATCAAAACTCATTTGAATGATTAAAGCTCTATTGCAATTGGATATTAATTGAAAAGTGTTCAAATGTTCTACTGTTCGGTATAATAAGTTGGCCTCGTGGCCAGTCACGATGACTGGTGATTCACGGTTCTTTATTGCAGTAAACATACGATTGACTGTAGCTTTGTCCATGACCATATTTTTATCATTGGACTAGGCCACACTTTCAGTTCACCATTTAAATAATAGTTTCTGCCGGCTCATTACACAGACAAAAAGTTCCACAGAGAAATCCACGGTAATTCCATTAAAGGTCGTTGTCTCACATGCAGTTGCCAATTATGTATGTATATGAAATATATTTTGGGCAAAGAAATGTGATGCTGTAACTAAATACAAAAACTATAAATGACTGACTACAAAGTTTTATAGTTCGTATTTATTTTATTTTCATAGATGACTATTCAATCTCCAACACTTAACAATACTTACGTAAATGATGTAATATATAAAAGTTGGGTGGAAAACGCAAACAAAAAAAACAAATAATGCTGCGAAAAAGTCAACACGACCATTGTGTACATAAGGTATGAGTGCATATGTATGTGGCGTAATGTATTTGGGAAAAATTTCCAACTGATTACATACAAGAGGCAACATGATGATCATCGTTTCATCTTCATTGATACCGCAGATGCAATGTCAATGGCATTACATGACTATGAAAATTGAAGTTTCACTTTAGAGACAATACCTTGTAGGCACTTGAAAACTGACAAACAGCAACAAAAAGTGGCATCTGCGTCAATGACGGCACACAAAAAGTTGCAATGATTCCGCTTCAACTTCTTCTTTTTTGTTGTTGTTTCTGTTGTTGTTGTTGCTGGTTGAGTTGGTGAATTTCATAAACTTTAAACTCGAAAAGAAGTTGTAGATGCGGATGATGTGTTTCTGATTAAATTTGCCATCGTCGTCGTTGTTGCTGCTGCTGCTGCTGCTGATGTTTTATTGCCATGATGTAAAAATGTTAGGCATTATTATAAAAGAAAAAAAAATATGTCTTACCAGTTATATTATGATGGATTATTTATGAGGTAATGCTTCATTCGCTCGTGGTAGTAATTCGCATGTCCAACAATACTTTGCCACAAAACAGGGAAAACTATCTGAAACCGACAATATTTGCTGGGTGGAGGTTTTGTGATTTTGTTCGACAGCGACATATGTGATTTTATCACCGCAAAACTATTTATAAACATGTGAAAATACATTGTATGCCTTATTGCCCATTCACGCTTTACTAACTGACTGATTTGTATATGCGTATGCCTGCTGTCATAACATATAAAAAGTGATGTTTTTTTATAAATAAACCAACTGTTTAGAGGCGTGTGAAAATGTACGAATCATGCGGATTTTATTGCTCGAAATTCTTTTCCATATAAAACGAAAGACTTAGGAAACAAACGTTATTGCAACATCAATGAAGTACATTGTTTTATACTCGTACCTACGATAGATGTGTGAACGAATGGAAAAGCTATCGAATGAATAGATTCAACTGTCGAAGCATTGTTGCGACCATAAACTATCAATCTTGACCAGAGTGGACTATTTGGGACTTTGGGAAACCGTTCCGACTTCACCATTTTGAACGACTCTCTCTACGGCTGTGTAAATTCCGTTTAAAATAGTTTATTAATTCTTGGATTTATAAACAATTTCAATTGTATGCTAAATTACGAGTTAACTTATTCCAATAAAATACATGCAATTTATGGATTTTTTTTTTTGAAAAACATATCAAAAGGTATTTCAATTATTTTATGTGTGAAAACTTGTACAATTAAATTCAAATTATTTAAAGTGGGCCAAACAGGCAATGGATGTTCATTACCAAAAAAAAAAAAAAAATCTCTCAGGGTCATATACTTGGAAACAAGATATTACATTTGCAAATGATTGATTTATTACATTGAATGATGCTACCGTATGTAAATTTAAAATATGTGTGTGTGTGTATGACGAACACGATTAAGTTTTATTATGTCAAGTCTGGTGATGTTTGTGCCTATGTGAGTATAATAATTAATAAGGGATTTGATCGTTATTAATGATTCTGTACCAATTGGAAGTAAGTTTTACATTTTTCTTTGAAATACTTTTATGTTAGGCTTGGCTATGGAAATTAAAATAGATTTTATAGGCTGTTGTATAATCGTCATATTCATACCACCGATGCTGGGGGCTAACTTCAAGCCATTTATGTAGTTGACTTCATTATATCATTTGATTGCCAATAATGAGTCGCTGAAATAATTTGGAAAACTAATGCCCGTTTTTTACAATGTCTGGAAGTCCAAAGAAATGTTTGCTTAAAAAAATATATAGAAATGAAAAATAAAAAATCCACAAAAAAATTAAAATCTTTAAATTGTTTGGGGCCATTTTGCATTTGCTTTCATGGAGCCATATTTCGCAGAACCGGTTATCCGCGCTTTTTCAGCTTAAATATCATCACTTACAATGCAGATGTGAATGTGATTTTCCTAGTGTCGTGATGCGAACATGGGACATGTCACAGTACAACTCTCAATTTGAAGCTAACGTATTTGAAATATATGTCTAGTGCCTGGGTGAAAACTGGCACTGTATCAGCACTACATTCTCATGTTACCGTCATACAGCCATTATTGTATAGTTTGGCGTGGCATTGCCCGTGCAAAGGAAAACAAGTCCACCTGTTTTTGAATGCTTATGGTAAAAAGTAGTTTTGAGAATTTTTATTCCGATTTCATGGAAAAGTTTTAGTGGTGGCACATATCGGATTTTCTCAAATGATTTTCAACTGATATGATGCAAAATATGTTGTTTGAAAAGTGGGCGGTGCCACGACCCACAGACCTCCACGTGGTAACTCCTGGGCAACGGCGTTTTTGGCAAACGCCAAGGCGGCGGCTAACGTGTGAGCGGTGAACCTTCCCTCAGGGCTTGTAACCCTTACTTACTTGTTTCCCTTAACATTCCATGAAGGAACAGAAGGGGAACTTCTCTCGAATCAGTGAGTTGTGTACGATATAATTTGTATACTCACTGACCGGGACCAACTGTTTAAAGCCGGCTCCGAACGGCTAATGCTTTTCTAAAGAAGTTTTTACATGGCTTAGAGAAGAAGTCGCCAACATTTACAAGGTGGAAACAGCCGCCGATAAATGTTTGATGGTCTTAACCCGGTTTCGAACTCGGGTTCTTCTGGGTGATAGTCTCACACACTACCTACCACACCACGGCCTTCCACCAGTATGGTAACCCGATTCCCATAAAAAAACACAATGAAAGCATATATAAATACAAAAAATACGGACTCACACTAATGTTGTCAAACACCGCAAAAGTTTAAAGGACCACGATTTACGCATATGCACTTGGAATGTACGAACACTCATCAGGCCAGGTGCCTCTATTCAACTGACAGATGTCCTCGAGGAGTGCCCAGCTGACATCACCGACATCCAGAAAATAAGAAACAAAATGAGAAACTGCGATATTTACTACAGCTGCCATGAAAGCAAGCACCAGTTCCGATGCGGATTTGTTGTGAAAAAAAGGGTACGTCAATTGGTCGCCAGTTCTACACCGCATCAAGGCTAAGTTCTTCTATATCAGCCTGAATTGTGTTCATGCGCCAAGGGAAGAGTAAAATGAAGAGACCAAAGGTACGTTTTACGAACGCCTAGAACAAACATACGATCGCTGTCCCGGCCATGACATTAAAATTGTTCTTGGGGATTTTTTAAGTTCAGCCTCCACGATGACATCTCCGATAACGGGATGAGGCTGATCGATTTCGCCGCCGCAAGGAATATGATTATTAGCAGCACCAGGTTTAAGCATCGCGAAACCCATGAAGCCACATGGCTGTCACCCGATGGAAAGGCGAAAAACCAAATCGATCATGTTGTGATAGGCGGAAGGCATGCATCGGACGGACTTTCCGCTCTGCCATTATTGATTGGGACCATTACCTTGTTGCAGCCAAGATAAGCACTAGTTTAAGTGCAGCAAACACCATACGTAACAGCACCAAACCAATGTTAGACGTCGAAAAGCTGCAATCGCAACCGACAGCTCAAGGCTACTCATCTCCTCCTCCTCCCGATGATATCAGCGAACAATGGCAACACATTCACAACTCCTTGACGTAGGCCGCCGAAGAAGAAATTGGTTACCGAAAGCGGCACGAAAGGAATCAATGGTGGAGGAGTGTAAAGCCACCACTGAAGTTAAGAACGTTGCATATAGGGCGACACTCGCGCCGATGGCAACGCGAGCTGTGTTGGGACGATACCGTGAGTTGAGGAGGGAGCAAAGAAAACAGAGATGGAAAGACGGAAATATGAGGAGATATGAGGAGATAGAGTTTTATGGACATAGAAATAATGCCAGAAAATTCTATCAACGAGTACAAAATCAAAGCCAAGGCTCGGCATAACTTCGTGTAGAGATGACAGACACGTCGAGTGTGCTGAGGATTTGGAAGAACCATTTCACCAGCCTGTTAGCGGCTGAAGAATCCGGCGAAAACTAATCATAGATGAATGGAATGCAAGCAGAGCTATATAAGACCGGAGGAGAACAGCTGATAAGGTGCATGCATCAGCTAGTCTGTACCATCTGGAAGTCTGAATTGGAGTAGTATGCCCAATTCCCAAGAAAGGCGACAAAACCGTTTGCGCCAATTACCGCAGAATACGTCTCTTATCTATGGCATATAAAATAGTATCTAGCATATTATGTGAAGGATTGAAGCCAAAACTCGACGAACTGTTGCAATCCTATCAGTGTGGCTTCATTCAGACCCTCAAGTATTCATGCACAAACTGTATTCCATACTAATGTGTTGTAGCAACAATACTTATACATTATCCAGCATCTCCATTCTTAACAATACAGTTTACTTAAATTTACTTTACATGTGTATTTACAGCACCGCAATTTTATTATTTGAAATTGTACCTAAATGCGGTTTTACACCGAACATCTGTTTTATAGTCGACTGTGACAGGAAGATGGTCGGTTCGTAATTATTTAACAACTCCATTCAGTCACTGGAAATTGGCCAATTCGCCGAGACGCCAGTAACAATTTCACATCTTCTTTTCATCGGAACATGTGCTGGCGGATTGGCGTCTATCAGTGGCTTGGTATTTAGGTGTGAAATGAATAAAACATTTTTATTGTTTAATGTTTTTAATTAAATTAAGATAAACAAGGTCTCAAAATAGTTGACATTTAATAACGCAAACTCAAAACTGAAAAAATGAAAACAATTAATTGTGCCCTTCATAGAGCTCACAGACAGACAGTCTGAGGTCTTCTTTAAGATCGTATTTTTTTGATCTCTATGACGCGTCATGGCGTGACACACAGCCATTGGGATCGTGGCTAATGGACGTTTTTGTTTTTTAAGTAGTCACTACATAAACTCATGAGTTCTGCGGTCATAGGTTTTGGTTTTATTTGTGTGCAGGTTAAAAGATAATTCAAAAGTCGATCAAGATCGGCAGCGTTAATGTTGTCTGTTAAATATCTCATCGACGATGAATGCTTCTGAAGCTGGATAGAATCGATGTATGTTTTCATTAGATAAATCCAGTAGCAACCATTCCCATTTTTGTGCCATGAGGGGTTGTACTCCGATATTCCATTAAGGTAAATCCAGTCCGCAACGGCTAATGCATTCTTTGGAGAAGGTCTATGTGAGTGTCTCTCAATCCCAAATGTCATCGGGTCATCCAACAATGACTGAACAGTTTTTGATGTGCTTAGCAGGATATAAACGACTTACCCGCTACTCACGGCTGCCCTAAAAGCGTAATATCTACAACCTGAAAAACTTCTCTAGAAAAAACATCAGCTGTTGGAAGTCGGATTTAAACAGTAGGTCCCGACTAGTGGGTATGCGAATTATCAGAAGTTACCCATTTGTTTCACAAAGCAATGTTGAGGGAAATATCTTATAAAAAATCATTATAATCATATTAATGGAAACCAATTGATGACACTTTTGCATGATTTTATGTAACGTTGGTTTTATAAAGAACTGTAGGGAAAATTTCAAATCCAGCAAGTGCCTGATTTTTTCAATTAGGAAAATTAAATGAAAATTTATTCAGAGATTTACACGATTATCAGGATAAATGCCAGAACCATGGTGAGGCAATGCACATGTAGAATTACAATGCGACCACCATCGCTCCCAAGTAAACTCGGTACGCCTGAAAACCCAATTCCAGAGTTCATGTGTGGGCGAATCCTCCCTCTTGGTTATAGGATGAGACCTAACAAATCTACTACTCTATGCCAAAAAAAAAAATGAAGAACTCCCCCAAAAAATCTCATACAAAATTGGAGAATTCGAGCTGCTGGGACAAGTTAGTGATGTGAAGAATAAACCCGTCGTGCGAGAGAATATTGCGGCTGTAGACCAAAGTGTTGAAGAAAATCAGGGCTGTCCATTTCTTGTCGTTCTTTGGAATTGGGCATAAATACTTCAATAAAGACTTGGGTTTTAAGGCTTATAAAGTTCAGTTAACACAAGAAATCAAACCGGCCAATCACCAACAAAGTCGTGTCCTTGCTGATGGGGTCCTTGAAATGCATGAAAAGGATCCGGAATTCCATCGAAAAATCATCTTCACTGATAAGGCCATTTCCACCTCGGTGGCTACGTTAACAAGCAAAATTGTCGCATCTGAGGTTTGGAAAACCCAAGAGTAATTGCTGAGAAGCCTCTCCATCTTCAATGTGTTATTGGACCTTACTTTTTCGAAAAAAAAAATTTTGGATCAACAGTTACGGTAAATGGATTGCGCTATCGAGAGATGATTAATGATTTCCTAGGGTCGAAGTTGGATGATATTGATCTGGACAACGTTTACTTTCAACAAGACGGCGCTATGTGCCACACAAGCAACGAAACCATTGCTCTTTTACCGGAAAAGTTTCCGGACCGTGTTATCTCTCGAAGAGGTGATGACAATTGGCCAACGAGATCTTGTGATTTCACAACATGCGACTTCTTCCTGTGGGGCCACGTGTTTTAACCGCATACCTTCCTCTTTATGAAGAAATAAACATCCGATCATTTATCTCAAAAAATTAAATTTGTCTTTCAATACCAAAATAACACCTCTTGTTGGAGAACCCTGTATATACATACTGAACGGGATCTACTGGCAGGATATTACCCCCATGGCCGCCTACTTTCAATCTTAATATATATTTACCCTCGACACTGATTCACTGATTCCCTGATTCCCTGATTCCCTGATTCACTGATTCACTGACTCTGTCACGCAGTACGTAGGAATTTAAATAGGCATTCTATAATAATTCTATAAATAATAATAATAAAAAAAATAATATATTTTTTTTGTACAGAAATTGTGTTTTCCCGAATTTTTTTTTTTACCAAATTTTTTTTTTTTCAAAAATTTTTTTTTTCACAAAATTTTTTTTTTTTCAAAATTTTTTTTTTCCACAAAATTTTTTTTTTCAACAAAATTTTTTTTTTCCCCAAAATTTTTTTTTCCAACAAAATTTTTTTTTTCAACAAAAATTTTTTTTTTCAGCAAACATTTTTTTTTCAACAAAAATTTTTTTTCAACAAACATTTTTTTTTTTCAACAAAAATTTTTTTTCAACAAATTTTTTTTTTTCCAATTTTATTTGTTTTCGATATTTTTTTTTACAAAATAGTTTTCTCAAAATATTTTTTACAAAATTTTTAAAATTAAGTAACAAATACTTTCTCAAGCAAATTAACGGGCGCCATACAACTTACTAGTTATGAAATAAACATCCTTTGAGCCCAGCACACTCTGACTGCTAAGACAACGTATGATTTCTCTATGTTTTCACGATCATAGAGCATTACTTGTAAACTAACAGGGGAATGAGATGGTTACACCTGTGGTTTATCAGGTGACCCTTTTTTACCTCTGCGGTAGTACTTCGTCACAGTATAATTATACGGATTGCTCCCAAGCGGGAACTAGGCAACAAGCAAGGACAGTTTAGACTGATGATTTATATTCCAATTTTCAATATTTCATTTTCATCGTGGTTTTTTGTACGAGTCTCTGAAATGGAGCTTCTAGAGCTCAAATCTGACAAGCTTATTTTCCCATAAACTGTATTGGCTTTTGGGTGAAAATATTTAAAACGTAACTAAACAAATTTGTTGCCCAAAAAAAAGTTTATAAGACACCTGTTTACCAATTGTATAAATGACTGCTAAAAAAAATTAAAATAGCAAAAAAAAATGAATTTTGGACTTTGTTAAAAATTTTAAATATAGCAAAAAAAATGATTTTTTTGTTAAAAATCTTGCAGTTCTGCAACGGATTGACCGATTTGGACCACCTTTGGGTCATAGGAATAAAAACAGCGTGGTCTACTCTGTGTGGTCAAATTTTAAAATAGAAATTGTTTTTAATTTTTTTTTTTAAACAATTTGGTTTTACAAATTTAAAAAAATATACAACCAGCTGCCATTTATACAATTAGAAAGAAGTATTTTATAAACAATGTGGGGCAAAACTAATTTCTTATGTACCTTTTAAATATTCTGATCCATTTATGAAAACTCAGTTTATTATACGTAAATTGACTTTATTTCGGCAGTTCATATATTGTATGCGATATTAAGGATTTTAAACTCATTATGCGGGCATTGGCTGAAAATAACGTAGATTCTGTAGCAGAAAAAAAGAAAGCGGCCGACGACGTCTGGCCTTTTAGTAAGGTATACCACACATTAAATTCATGGTCGTACCTTGGCTTTTAGCTACCACAAAAACAAACCATGAAATAATGTTTATATAAATATGTACATATATATACATATATATGTATATATACATACATACATATTTGTGAAGTGCATTTATTTACATGTGAACAAACACACACCCCACAACATATACACCTTTTGTGGCCGTACGGATGTACACGTTTGCGTGCTCATGCCCATTATTCATGAAAAAAAAAAAAAAAACTTATTTTGCAAATTTCATGCTTTTACATAAGTTTTTATTTTGGGGCTTGTACCAAAGTATCTTTTGAGATTTTGTGCAAAATAAACAAACAACAAATGTTTCCATTTCAATTTCATTCATATTTATTTTGTTCGTCGCTAAACGAAATGTGCAAACACTATTGATATTTTCAAACAAACAACAACTTTGACGACAAGCGCCGATCACCCAAACTCACTCTGTGTGTTTAAAGATTTATGTATTTAATTTATTACTTTGCAATTATTGTCGTCAATACGTCCCCAGCGTCGGGGGTACTCGTCGGTTTAGCAAAGCAAGTATTACGTAAACATTCATAAAATGAAAAGTGAAATTAAACAGACTTCTCCGTCATCATCATTATCATCATCATTGTCGGCCTGGGCATGGCCAGCTTAGCCACAAGTGTACAGGAAAAAAAAACAACGAAAAAACAAACTTTAATTATGGCCATCTTCTTGTTTCAATACATAAGTATGTATGTATGTAGGTATAAATGGGTTGTTGGTAGCCAAAAAAAAAAAAAAAATAATAATTGGGGTATTCCTGAATGCCGTGTTAAACATTTATTGTGTGAAAATTGGCTTGGATACGTCGATATACAACAGTGCGCGAATAACCCTACACCTACAAACATACAAGCGTTTACACGTGTGCAACAGGTGTGTTTATTATTCATGACGAAGAGTTCTAAATGAGTTCGATGTGGGCTATTTAATTTCATATCCCCTGAGAATAGGATGGTCGGATGAAACAGCACCGAAAAGGGGGATCGTAAATGATGACAGTTTAACTGACATTTGACACAATCTTGAAAACTAATAGACTTTGTTAGCGTAGCACCGCTCATGACCGTTAGATCCAGGAACATTTAAATTTGTAGTGCTATTATATATGTACACAACTGTTTCGACGGCATACTGCATAAACTGTCGATGTCGAAATTATTGGTAAACACAATTAAACTGTGGTCAAAAATGTGTCAATCCAAAATTTGTCATTAAATTTTTTTTTAAAACAATCACAAAAAATGGCTTTTATGTGAGCTTTTCCTTTGTTTAAATTCTTTGCATTTTAAAAAGTCGGCGGTCAGTTTATTTTTTTTGTATAAAAATACTTGAGTTTCTCTTAAATAATAAAAGTGAAATGTTATTTATTACTATGATAATTAATTAATTGGACATGAATGAAAAAGTACAAATTTCCTTGATTTGATGAATATTTTTTTCCATTAGTCGTCATTTAGATTTACTTTTTTGGCCTCAGCAAATTGACATGTTTTTTTAAATCAAACCTCCTTTATATTTTCCGATCCAAAGAGGAAGTGTTTAGTGTTTAGAAACTGACCTTCTAATAAAAAAATGACACTGATGAGCTGCAACGCCAACAGGCCTGCGTACTTAGGCGCGAAAAACGAACAAAATCTTCGTGCTAAAGTTCTTCCTTCTCCCAAGGGAAGTAAGACATTTAGAAATTGACCTTCTAATAAAAAAATGACACTGATGAGCTGCAACGCCAACAGGCCTGAGTACTTAGGCGCGAAAAACGATCAAAATCTTCGTGCTAAAGTTCTTCCTTCTCCCAAGGGAAGTAAGACATTTTGGTGATGTGTTAAAAGGGCTAAGGGTACAATTCTTCATCATCTATCCCAACACTTGTTAGTAATGACCAGATATTCACTGACCCGGTTGACAAATTTGACCTTCTGGCTGTAATATTTCCCGTGATCTAGTTCGATGACTCCGTTTAAAAGGAATAAAACGATTGCTTCAGAACGTAACGTAAATAAAACTCTGGGCCTGGATGACATTTCAGCCCAGTCTTGTGGGAGTGCTCTTCGTCGCTAGCTTGTCCATTGCATAATCTATTCAACATGTCATGTCATACCGTGCTGGTATTGACCCTTTATGTTGGAAATGTTGGCCAATGTTCAGCGGATCCCCAAGAAAGGTGAGGCTACAAAGCCTGCAAATTACCGAACAATTGCAATATGTTCTGCGCTCTCGTAGTTTATGGAGAATATGGTCAACCACTATCTGGTAAAGTATCTGGAGTCGAACGGCCTTCCGGAGATGGACAGATTTACTGGCGACCTGACGGCTTTCCTGCCGTAGCGATGTAGTCGAGCCATTTAGGACAGATTTACTGGCGACCTGTAGTCGAGCCATTCACCCAGCTATGGTTCGCCTTTTGCCCTCGACCTCCAGACTAATTGGCCGATGAACAAATGAGTATGAATGTCAAAGGTTGCTGTCATTCACCAAAGAGCAGTACGGACACAACACATCGTCAATGAAAATATGAAATATATAGGGGGAGAGGACAGAACATTGTGGCACTCCTGCGGTCAACCTATACTCATTGGATGACACCCCATCTATAACAACTCGTATGGAGCGGTCTCTGAGAAAACTCATTATGAATCAAGAGAAGGTATTACCGACACAAATGCAATACGTTTTGATATGAGTGCACCGTTGGAGAAAAATCACAATTATTAGACATTATGATAAATTGCTCCAGCTCAGGATTTTCCACAGAGTCAATGGATCTCTGTTGGGGGAAACACATGAAACAAATCAATCTGTGGATTGGGAGGTGTAATTTGAACAAAACTCTTTAGTTTATTTTTTACATCTCTCAGGTTGTAAATACATCGGCTTTTCCTGCAGTCCAATTTGTTTAAGTCACTACCTCGAGTTTCTTTTGATTTAACTAATTAGCTTTTTGTATGTCAAATTAAAACCAAGTGCACTTGGTCCGCTTATGCAATACACACATATAACAGTTACAAAAGACAGTTATGTGTAAGTGTGTGTGTGTGTCGTAAAATGTAATCCTTTCCAGTTTAACCACATTTCACACAGCGACACAGCTGTAAAGTGAAGTTAAAGACCGACGAAGATGTACGAGTATGTTGATAATTTCGAAATCATGGATTACTCAATATTTATTTGTATTCAGTTGACCACATTCACTGTACGGATATTTGCAACTATATTTTTTAATAAGCTCATCTATCCCCCCCATACTCCACCTTTTCCCAAATGTCACTTTAATTATATTTATCATTATTAATCGCAATCTTGAATTGTTTTTTTTTTTGATTAGTCGACGTCGGTTTTAAGTGGAATTTTTCTGGTGAATTTATTTGGAACTCAATTCATTTGTTGATTTTCGGTAATCTCAATATATAATTGCTTTAGGTCATGATTTCATGAAAGTGTTTCTGTTGTTGTCCATTATTTATGGCCATTATTGCGGTTTTCATTACTAATTGTGGGAGTTTCTTGGTTGTTTATTTGCTGGGGATTTGTATTGTTGATTTTCGTGGAGCGGTCGTTCGGTTGGACGTACGCGGTAGTGATGTGCGGTTCCTCGTATTTTAAGACCCGGGTCTTTCGGGTCCGGTTCCAACAAGACCCGGGTATTTGGACCGGTTCTCAATAAAGGGTTAACCCAAGAGTTACTACTAATGAATATAAAACTAATTGCCTTAAACTATAACAAAGTTAAATTTATACATGCATAATATATAATATCGATGTCTTAATATAAACAGGGCCTAACTCGATTTTTGATTAATTTACGGGAGAAATAAAAAACTTAAAAGAAATCCGTAATCCGTATTAAAATAAGAAAATTATTAAATGAGAAATAAAATGTATTGCTTTTTTATTAAAAATTGTATTCAAATTTTTCTTGTTTCTAAAATTTTACGAATTTTATTAAGTTTTTTCCTTCTCCTGTAATGTAACAAAAAATCGAGTTAGGCCCTTTTTATATTAAGCCATCGATATGTATTATATATTATTAAATACTCTTAATACATACACTTATGCTTCAAATATTTTAGAAATTAGTTCCTCAGTATAGCAATAAGATAATTTTATTACTGAATGTTATGTTATTGTTTATTTTCACTAGTATTCTCCACTGAAAGATATGCACTTTGCTTACATTCAAAAACAAAACACTACTAAGCCAAAGAACTAGCTGCGTTCTGCAAACTGCGAACTAACGGTATTTTAACGTATATTTGCATGTAAACAATGACTAACACCCCACAGAATTTGAAGTCACAACAACAGCAGCAGCCAAAATTAAAAAACAAATGTTTTTCCTCGTTGTTCGCTTTACCAAGCCACAGACATCAACAAATGAAAATACGCACATTCAAACTCTCACACACACACTTCTTTTGACCCGTTTTCGGTTCTCTCGGTCTTTTTTCCGCTCTCGGTATTTGGACCCGTTTTCGGTATTTGGAATCGTTTTCGGGTATTTGGACCCGTTTTCGGTATTTGGACTCGTTCTCGGGTATTTGGACTCGTTCGGGTATTTGGACCCGTTTGGGTATTTGGACCCGTTCGGGTATTTGGACCCGTTCGGGTATTTGGACCCGTTTTTCGGTTCTTGTAAGAACCGGTCCGGTCGGTTCTTGTAAAGACCCGGGTATCCGGATCCGGGCCTTCGGTCCTGCGCATCACTAGTACGCGGTCATATCATTTAATGTTTTTAAATTTCCGTTCGTAACAGTTTCGACCGTGTGATAGTCCGTATTCACTTGACAAATATAGTACACGTAACTTGTGTCTGACGATCATACTAAACATACTTAGTGCACTAATACATACACTGACTTTAGTATTCAAATTTATATTATGTGAAGTTTTTACATTGTACTCAAAATGTTCTTATGAACTGAACTTAACACATTGTATTGTTTGCATTTTAAGAATTTGTTTTTCAAAAACTTGACACAGAACCAAAAAAAAAAAAAAATTTACTCACATTTAAATATCGCACCATATGTGACAGCCGTCTTTTTTCAATAACAAATCTTTATAAAATGAAGCCTGATTGAGTTTTGAGTGTTGTGTACACTTTGGGTCAATATCGGTTCCTAAATTATTACTGCATGCATTCATACGACCCCAAGTCTATGACCCCGAGAATTTTGAACCTTGGGTAAACTCAAGAACAGAAATTTAGTTGTGTAAACAATACGTGGAATTTTATTATTAAGGTCGTTAAATAAAAAATAAAAGTAAATTTCTATTGTAATTTTTGGTCCAAGGGTAAACCGGGTGACACAGACCATATGACCAGATTTTTGCAGCGACAGACGAAAGTCTCTGGTAGTAATCGAACCCACAACCCCCACGCTGATAGGCAAGCACGCTACCAACTCGCCTACCGGGCGCGAAAGCTGAATTTTATATTAGAAATAATTCTGTAATGGCTGTTCCATTCTAGTCAGAGTTAGCGACAGCGATAACAATACATATTTATATATTTTGTTTGTGCACAATTTCGATGATTTTAGACTTTTGGAAAATTACGTTCGATAAATATGTGACTTCTCTAGCTCAAAACTATCTGCTATTTACAGAGTCCGCCAAATATTTTTTTTTTTGAAAATTCTTTAAAAAAATCTACTGTATATTTTCTCAAATTTCTTGTTTTTATTTAAAAGTACAATCCTTCCAGTTAATAATGGAAATCAAATGTTGCCAATATCCTCCTCTTCAATTTTTGTAAACAAACATGCGTTCAACATGGCCCGATAACGAAAACGAAAAAAGCACTAGTTGAAAAAAACGGTAGATGGCGGACCCTTTAATATGTGATCTTCAAAAATATCTGCAGCTATTTGTAATAAATCTGTTATCAAATTTCTGAAATGTTGCCCAATCAAGTGATTGTGCCATTTGATTGACTGTGTATAGCCCAAACTCCTGATTGTGCCAGTTATAGGTACTATATCATGATTATCTCATTTAAGTAGGAAATGTCAAAAACAACAACAAAAATTGTGTCACATAATTCTGTGGTTTTCACAAGCAACCCCCTAAGTCCATATTTGCCAATGTTGAGGTGTTGGAACCAAATTGCCACATTTTGAATGCTGATTCGTTTTTTCTAAACTTTTATTGAAACTAATGTACCGTTACTGATTTCTTTTTTTTTTTTTTTTAGCAAAAAACAACTTAAGGTGCTTTTTTCTAATAATTGTTTTTATCATTTACGACATAAGTAGATAAAAATCATGTCGCAGTTCAATTCTTTTCGCAAATAAAAGCAAGTTGTTATTTGCGAAAAAAAAACTAAAATAATGATTAGATTTCGATGGCTTAATTTACAAAGGGATTAACAATAACTCAAACGTCTGTATCACGTCAAATTTTTTAAAAAATAGATTTTTATCAATTCTCAGATTTTCCTAATTTTTTTTTTTTTAAATGGTTATCGTTTTTTTTAAGGTTTCAGTTCAAAAAACATTGTTTTTTCGTAACGCTTAAGTAGTTAAGAAATTTGGGGTCCAAGGGCTTTCACACAGGCCACTACGAGCTTTATACTTCCAACTTAAAAAAAAATTCTGACGTGTACATGAAAATCGCCGATACACGTGTATTTTTATTTTTCCCCCTCTTTCCGAATATGTGCATTTGGTTCATAGGACAGAAAAAAATATATTTTTTGTAACCACGGTGTTATTGTGTGCTTATATTTTGCTGGTAAAAACAACATAAATCATCATGTTTGTTCTACATGACAATATCTATTTTCCCAAAACAACATCTTAAGTGGATTTACGCTGTTATTTTGCTTACACTGTTTGCACACATAAACTTATGATTTTTTTCAATTACCATTAACATTTTATTTTGTGTTTTTAAAAATTGTTCAACTGCTGCAAAAATGACGAAACGCAAAGTTTTGCAATAATTGACTCTTTTGAGGTAATTTTGGACCACTTTTTGGCATATATTGGGCGGTATCTCAGCCATAACTTGACGAATGTTGGTTCTTAAGTGCTCAAGAGTAAAAGGTCAAGGTCTTTCGCGTAGCCCCACAAAAAAAAGTCTAATAGTGTCATATCGCATGATCTTGGTGGCCAGTTGATGTCGCCACGCCAGTTGATGTCGCAATTTGCTGGTATCTCCTAGCCCCAATTGATATTGATCAATTGGCCAAACAATTTTCTTAAAACACCTGTGCCTAGTGCATCTTAATAATAAATGTACAGTCGACAATCGATGTTTTTCTCTAAAGCTCGGGGATTCCCCCTACACATGCGATGAATTAGAAAATTTGGATATCGAAAGCAGAAAAGAGGGATTAGTGTTTTCTGGCCTTTGTCTAAGAATGTACCCGCTGGAAGGAAACACACTTACTGGACGAGTATTCCAGACATAAACAGTTTGGTTGAAGAATGAGTTTTCTCTACAGCGCGTCGCCTGTCCCCTATCATCACCATCGCTCTCCTCTGTACACAATCCAGGAGTTGCAAAGATGTCTCTGATGCCCCTGCCCATATATGGGAGTCATATTAAACTTTTTGGGCCAATGTAAATATTTATTAGATGGAGTGAAGTATTTCGTGCTCCGCTTTAAAAAGACTAAACACTTGAATGCCTCTTTTGACACTACGAAAATATGGCTAGCCCAGCGAGCTACCACCCTGTATCTTCAGGACCAATACATCAAGAGTGTGGGATTCGTCGATATCCGCACCACCCCTAGAGAAACCCACAACGATTGGTCTGTCACTTTAAAATCCAGTCATATGATCGCAGTCACCACGATATCTTTGGATTCACAATTAAAATTTACATTTACATTGTTTTTGTAATTAATCTCTAAAACACACACTTTACTTAAAACTGGCATACACTTATTTATCTGAAATCTAGATTAATTTTTCAACCATGAATCAACCAGCTTACATTCGCTGAAGATGCATTCGGAAGTGAACATACGAAGGTTGCGGGAAACTGCCAAGCATGAGTTTGTGATTTTTACGGTATGTGAACGATGACGAGTTATTTTTCATGCTTTTAAATGTCAGATTACTGTCAAAGTTGTACTTGCCATTTTTAGAGCGAGAAATATGAAAACGTAAAATATAATAAGTAATAATAGTTATTCACCAAAAAAAAAAACGGAATTATTAGAAAAAAAGTGGCACACGTATTGTTTAGCATATTTAGTATTTGCCATGAAATTCGAAAATCATAATAAGTTGATGATACTAATATATTGAAGCTCATGGTAATGCATTTACTGAACTGGTATTGTATATTAAGGCGGAAGATAGCTGGACATAGATATTATGTTTGATACATAAAAAAATGGATTTTTGGTTTTTAGCAACGCAATTTCTCTATGATTTTCTGTGGGAAATATGTGGAGAGATAGTGGAGAACGAAACGCAAGATCTGTTGAATACCGCCGCCATCCATCGCTCGGATTATTATTGTCATAAAAATAAACATTACTTTGATGAATTCTGCATTGAGACTAGGACTTACATCCGTACAAAATCCATCCAATCTATCAAAAAGATCATAGGAACGTCGGAGAAAAAATATGCTAAAAATATGATTGCATGCAATCATATATATGTTTCGGGACGGTCACAATCATATATATGTTTGTATGTACACATATTATGTTTGCACACAATCATTAAATGTTTGGGACACAATTCTAGTATATTGAAAACCGATATGATTGTGTCCTAACATATTTTTTTTTGCAAAATAGTATGTTAGAATATATGTTTTTAGAGTTATAGAGACTATTACTCTCAGAGAGAGTAATGCCTCTCATGACTCTCATCGTCTTGTGCAAATAAGGGAAATATATGATAGCCGTGTGTATGAGGTGGAAGAGGATCGATACCATTTACTAGGTACTACTATAGTAGCACTGTTGTATTTGAAATCCAAATGAAAGGGAGGAAGATCCGATTAACTTAAAATCACTTTCTCAGTCGATCAGCGATGTCCGTATCTGGTTCTGGTGGCAATCGAACCTACAACCCCACGCTGATAGGCAAGCACGCTACCAACTCTCCCACTGGGGTGCCTCCAATATGAAACTATTTCGCTGAATCTGTAAGTTATAATATGGCTGGTTTGTCGTTTTCTTTACAATCAATCATGCAATAATAGTTAGCTTGTAATGAAAACACGCCTATTGTATCGTGGTATGATTAAGCCCAGCCCAGAATCGGTAGAGTTGTCTTGTGAATCCATCGAAACAAATGGAAAGATTTTGTTTCATGATAATTGCCGTATAATAATGACTGTGGTAGGCCGTGGTGTGGTAGGTAGTGTGTGCGACTATCATACAGAAGATCCCGAGTTTGAAACCGAATACGACCATCAAACATTTTTTAGCGGCAGTTTCCACCTTGTAAATGTTGGCAACTTTACGAGTAAGAGAGCCATCTCTAAGCCATGTAAAACTTCTCTAGAAAAGCATTAGCCGCTCCGAGCCGTCTTTAAACAGTAGGTCCCGGTCAGTGAGTATACAAAATTATATCGCACACAGCTCACTGATTCGAGAGAAGTTCCCCGTCTGTTCTTTCATGGAATGTTAAGGGAAATAAGTAAGTAAGTAAGTAATGGCCGTTTTACGTTTAAAATGTCATTTTGATAATTGTCACATTCTATTTTTTAACTTTTTCAGTGCGTAATTAATTTTACCAAAAGCGGATGAGAAATTTTAAATTTAATAGCGTCTTTTAAATTCGGAATTAGGGTTTTTAATTTTCCGACTTTTTTCGACGTCTACACGGGACTTGATTTTCTTCATTTTTTTGGTAACCGACCCATAATCCCGGGAATCGGGAAATACGTCCTGGGAATTTCCGGGTTAAAAACCCTATTAGGGATGTTCAGTTTAGTACATGTATTTCGACAGCCGGTAAATCGTTTGGATCGTGTGCGATGAATTATAAAGAGTGCGGGAATAGTACATTTGTTTAGGGGGGGTACCAGAAGCGGCCTTCACCAAATTTTTTAATAAAAGCGCAAATTCTCCATAGAATTTAATGATAATTACAAATGATATGTGACTTAATGATAAACTATGGCAAATTTTCGTCATATTCGAATTTATATAATTTTGTCTTAAATTTGTTTAAAACTCCTATGCATTTCAACAATATCGGACGAGTCGTTTTCGACTTATAAACATTTTAATTTTTTAAAAAATAGAAACCTAACCACAGGCCGTTTAGAGGGCAGACGTCGCAAGTCGTTTTCTGCATATTTCCAAGAGTGTATTTAAGCAGTGTTTGTTTAAAAAAAAACATTATTTGCTTTGAAAACCTTTCAAATATTGCCATGCCAATTAGAGACATCTGGAGTGTGCTTCCGAACTAATGCATCAGAAAACGACTTGAGACGTCTGCCCTCTGTACGCTCTTTGACCTAACCGGAGACAAAAAAAATCGACCATTTTTGTACGCATTTGTGGGCAAACAAAATATCAACAAAAAATTAGGATATATTAAATAAAACAAATTACAAAAAAACAACAACAGAATGAAATACAATAAATTTTCATCCAAAAATGTAAAATAGTTTTGATTTTAATCGATCATTTAAGTGCCCTGGGGACCATTTACATCATTCATTAAATATTTTTTTTGTCCAATGACATATTTTTTTTTTGTAGGGGCAAAAAAAAAAAATACAAACACAGAATGAACAAAATTTTATTAAAATGTCATCCAAAACTTAGAAACAGTTTTGATTTCAATACTGCCTTGCAACAAATGACGAACACATTCTCATGTTCTGTCAATTTCACCAATACGCATTTCTTGCCGTGGCAGTATTGATTGGCTTAACTCTAACATTATTATCTATTATTTAATTATATGTACATTTTAAAAAAATATTTCACTTACCAACTGCAT
This sequence comes from Hydrotaea cyrtoneurina, assembly GCA_958296145.1. Classification (NCBI taxonomy): domain Eukaryota; kingdom Metazoa; phylum Arthropoda; class Insecta; order Diptera; family Muscidae; genus Hydrotaea; species Hydrotaea cyrtoneurina. Next base: position 88,115,178 of record OY282512.1, read on the forward strand.
ATTATGAGATTATCCAATTGAATTTTGATATGAACAATGAACAGCCAAGTTTATTAATTTTTTTTTTTTTCGCTTTTTAGCAATGTGCAAATATTTTTACCTGTAAGTTAACGTACATACGTACATGCGAGTACACAAAAGAGAATTTATACTAATAACTAACAACAATAATAATTGTATTTGAATTAATTAACAACACATTCAATGAGTTTCAGTTCGATGCAAACGCGCATAGCAGATCAATGAAAGTTTTGACAGATTTTAGATGAAATAATCGTTATTAATCAATTAACATTTGAAATTTTCACCGCGGTAAAATTTAAATTTACAATTTTGTTGTTGTTGCAAACTTAACACCAACAAACCGAAACGAAAAACGTTACTAACCACTTAAACATAAGGTTGAAGCCACTATTCTTTTGTCTTCACTTTTTTTTTGTTTTTTTTTTTTGGGGGGGAGGAAATAAGCCACAAAATTTAAAGTAACCGCTTCCAACAACTCGACCGTTTGATTGTTCGTTGCAGACTGAGATTGCGCGTGGTATGGTACTTCCCTGAAATGCGGCATAAGATACAACAGCAAAAAAAAAAGAAGAAACAGAAAAACAAAACAAAAATCCATGAAATATTTAATAATGAACATTTGTTTGAATGAGTGTTTCTTCTTCTTTTTCTGCTGCGCAGCTTCAGAGATATAAGTACGAACATGTTGACTAGTGATGCTGAAATGTTTAGCAACATGTTGCCGTTACATACAAACAATAATTGTGAATAAACGGCTTCGGGAGATCAGGGCGTGCGCAAGCGCAATTGAAATGAAAAGTTTCTTGTGAGTGTTTAAAGTAAAGAAGCTCGTACCTATGTAAATGTTTTGATACACCCAGTATGTTTGGGTGTATTGTACATAGATATATTTTGGGGTCCGCTTTTTTTGACTGCTCTCTTACATTTACATTTGGTAAGCACGACATACATCAGCATCATTCGTATCAACGAAACTACATCAGCCTCAGCATCGGCATCAAAACATCGCCAGAGCCATCGTCATTATTGTCATTAATACAAGCGTTTTGAAAACAATGAAAAAATAGCCTTTGAGTCTTTGATAAAATAGTTTCAGGTTTTTTTGTGACTTGCGTTTATTTATGAGTGTTCGAAACGAAGACGACAGAGATGCCATGTCTCGGTTGTGGTGAATGAGTGCTCTTGGCTAAGATACCAATCACGAATGCTATAATCAATTACTAATTATATTACAATCGTAATGACTTTGATATTGGGGCACAATGTTAACTTACATATAGGCATGCATAATACATTTTGGGGAAAACTTGGAAATAAAAAAAAACAAAAATTTTGTACAATCATTGTATCGTGTATTCACATACGGCACAGATGAGGATGCATCGTAACAGATAGAGGCGATATACAGAGATGAACTGTGATATGCTGTAGTTGGCTAAAATGAACTTAGTTTTATGGGATCTATGCAATAATTGCCAAATGAAATAACACCTTAACAAAAATTAATTGAACTATAGTCAAAAAATGTCCCTATATCACTTCACTCTCCACTCTTAAATCGTTGGAAGACACCTCACTTTTTTAAATTATTTATTTTCTTTATTAGGCATTAATTTCAGTGTGAAAAATCCCAATTATTTTGATGCTGAAAGTTATTTTATTGTTGTTGAAACTTTTGTCAAATAAATGTTTATAAAACTCTGTATACTTTGTACAAAATAATGGTGGAAAATGCTTCCATTAAACTTCTGATAGGATCCAGATGCTCTAACGATGTGCACCATACTACAAATGAGGAGGTCCTTAACCCTTTTTTCCTTTAACCATTGAAATCAAACCATTTAACCAGTACAAATAGATTTTAGCGATGACCGTCTGTAGACGGTCTTAGTGATTAGATGGTTAACAAAACTCAATATTTCCACTTAAGCAATTTTTTCGATAAACGAATAAATTTAATTATCTGTATCTGATTTCTGAACTTATACATCCAATGGGCCACAGAGCGGCCCCATTATCATAGAACACGCCATTTACTCTATCATATTGACAGGCTCGTTTCCAGTTTCTTAGATATACATAAAGGGTTTTCCAACACGGGTATTATTTTGAATCACCCGGTATTTCGGTAGCTGTCATTTTTTTATTCTTTAACATTTGACAAGTAGAAACTACGCCATTATTAAAAATGGAAGGAACACGCTTCAACAACGCATTGAAATTATTAATTATTGAAGTATTAAAATTCACTACAAAAATGGTGAATATCTTGCAGTCACAGTTCGCAAAACTAAAAAGTTTCCGGACCGTGTTATCTCTCGAAGAGGTGATCACAATTGGCCACCGAGATCTTGTGATTTAACACCTTGCGACTTCTTCCATTGGGGCCACATGAAAGATAAGGTCTACGCCAACAGCCCAGCGTGGCGATTCAAGACCTCAAAGATAGAATTCGTGAGGCAATCGAGGACATAGGACAGCCACTCTCCGATTTTGTTATGGAAAATTTCATGAGAAGGATATGGTCCTGTATGCGTGGTCGTGGTGGCCATTAGGCTGATGTTGTTTTTCAATATTAACGGCATACCTTCTCCTTTATTATGAAATAAATATCCGATCATTTATATCAAAAAATTTAATTTTTCTTTGAATACCAAAATAACACCTCTTGTTGGAGAAACATATATTTACATATTTGTATATGGGTGAATAATCTTAAATGACTCCTTTCTGTGTCCGGCTGTTTAAAATTGTGCTGTATTAACTAATTTTTTTTATAAATATGTTCTAAGCAGCTTATTATATTTGTTAAAATAACCCACGTATTAGTTTTTAAAATTTTTAATTTGTTAATATCGAAAAAAAGAAAACAGTACATGTAGTCTCAGTCCCGTGGCGTGTCCAAAACCGACGCAGGAAAATAAACCGTACTTATTATGTATGTAAATATTAAAAATCTGTAATTGCATTCAAATGAATTTATGCACTATCACTTCAAGTCACATATACACTTTTTTTGATTTTTTTAAGAAAAAAAATTTTAATTATAAAAATCATTGACTTTTGTCCGGAACATTTTCTCTCAGTCCCGTGCCTGGTGTGGTTTTCTGCTTAAAAAAAAGGTAACGGCCGTTACGTTCAATTTGTAGTGTTTCTCTCGCGCTGAAGTATTGTTATCTTCGAAGGTTCTCGAAGAAACTCTACTTCTATTTTAGTTTGCGAATTATTTTCGTCGGAGTGGTCGGAGACTGTCCCCATTTTCGCAAAGAAAAGGAGTCATTGCAGATTATTCACCCATATATATGTTTCTTTTAAATCGTTACTGTGGTAGAGTATTTTTATACCCTCATCCTACGGGTATGAGGGTATATATCATTTGATACGGCTCAAAAGTGTAACACATAGAAATATCCACATTAGACCCCAGGTGTCTTTGACCCAAATTCGATTCATGACTTTCTGAACATTTGAGCCATGTCCGTCTGTCCTGCCGGAACGCTCGATAACTTTGGAAAGAGTTAAACAATCGCTTTGAAATTTGGCATGGGTTAATGTTTTCCCAAAACTGCTTATGGGATTGCATATGGGCTATATGGCCACACCCCTTCGGGTACCTCCCATACAAATCTGCTATTTCGCCCACTTTACAAATCCTGTAATAATATCAATATGACCAACGCGATCTTGCCCAATTTTTGTATTTGGTAAAGCTATTGCTAGACAAAGTTTCGGACAAAAACTTACTTACATACATTTACATACTTACATGGTACTTACATACAATTTTCGAAAAAAAAACTCTACAATATTTTTTTTCTATAACATACGGTATTTTGAGGTTGCTATTATGGAATATTAGACTTTTTACTGAGGGTATAAAGTCTGCTTACCCGACTGCAACTTTTTCACTGGTTTTTGTTGTGATTTGTAGCGGGTTTTTAATTTCCCAACACTTTTCAACTCCCGGGAATGTTGAATTTCTTCGACATCTTCCCGAAAATTCCCCTAGTTAAGCAATGATTCTGGAAGTAATTAATCGTATAATTTGTCGGTTAAAATCTAGAATCACAGTTGTAGAAAGTGCTCAAAATAGTACATTGTTGCATTTTTGGTATTCTTTTTTCCCGGGAATTCCGATCAATCATCCCGGGAATCGGTAAGTAAACAATTTTCAAATTTCCCGGATTAAAAACCCTAGTTTTGGCACGAACTAGCATTGGAATTATGTCTTTCTCCTTAGAACAAAATCGTAATTATATGATTTGACACCGTTGGACTTCTTTCTTTGGGGATATTTAAAAGAAAAAGTGTACGTCAATGAGCCAAGAACAATTCATGAGACAAAGGATGAGATAATTCGGCACATTAACGACCTGGACCTCAATTACGTCTAAGATTCATTGAAAATATGACCATTGGATAAAGGCATGCTACCGAAGCGGTGTTGAGCATTTGGCCGAAATTTTGTTTCACACATAATTGTCACAGATCCTTCTATCATAATAACAAATATTAACACAATTCTCTGAAAGTTATTTGTTTTATTTACAATTAACTGTGTGCGTTTTGGTTGGACCACCCTATACAATAGTTGCATGGGAATTGCAAATGTACTCGATTTACAATTATCTAATTAAATCAAATATAATAGAATTCTTACCGTAACAATAAAGTTAATTAACACCCTCGACTTTACTTTATGGAAATGTTTCATTTTGGTCTGAATCATAAATCATTTTTGGCATTGAATTCGGTAGAATTATTGTCCTTTGGTATGTTTTATAACAACTGTTATATAGATTTTTATTTGTTGATTTGGATTCAACCAAAAAAAAAAAACTCAACAAGTGTTATTATTTTTTATGGACCTCCTCAAATATTGTACATAATTTGGGAATTATTTTATTTTTCGTAAATCTTATTTTATTAGAACTAATTTCGCTTGCTTGTTTTGGGAGCAATTTCATTTCTCTTTTGTTCTGGTTTTAATTTTACTTGAAACTTATTTTATAGGGATTCATATTATGGACAACTATCGGTTACACCTGAATTATGTAAAGATAAAATTATGACAAAACTGTCATCGGAATATTTTCGAAGGAGTTCCGATTTGAATGAAAATTTGTGAACGTGTTTTATTTATTATTAAAGTAAATTTATATTCTAATTTTGGATCCATGGGTTAACCGGGTGACACAGACCATAAGGCTAGATTTTTGCAGCGACAGACCAAAACCCTAGGTGGGAATCGAACCCATAACCCCCACGCTACCAACTCGCCTACCTGGGCGCTCGGAAAAATGTTGCAAAGTTGGGGAAGTTTCATACAGCCATAATTATTGCTGTATGAGATATCCAGTGATTTTGCAACACAATTTTTCAATTTTAGCAAGTAATAAATCAGGTGCACAGTGAATGCAATCATGTTTTTTGAAAAATATCTATTTTTGTTTTTAATTTACCTTTTTCGTAAATTGTATACGAGTTTTTTGTTAGGTTCTCCTAAAAATCGAAAATTAATTTAGGAAGCTTCGTTTCTGTTCGAAACGCAACGTAATTTACGTTTCATTCAATTCATGAAATGTTGAGTTGTTTAGATCGATTACTAGTTCGTGTTCCTAGACTGAGACGCATTCTATCGGCGATTTCTCGCCAAAAGTGGCGAGACGTTGAAGATATGTTGAAAAAACGTCTTAAAATATATGTGATTCTATTTTTTTTGGGCCTAATTCTCAGGGAATTCCCCCTATGAATGCAATGCACTATGTTAGCGATAGGAAAGAAGGGTATTGGAGGGAGGGAACAGGGAGTAGTGTTTGTTGATGTTTGCCTTGCATTTGATAATGTCATAGCAGGCAGGAAAAGCACTTGCTGGAAGATTATTCCACATGCGCACAGTCCGGCTGAAGAACGAATTATCTCTATAGTGCGTCGTCCGGTCAACCGGCCATTTCACAATGAACGGATGAGAGACCCTGGATAGCCGTGTATTCCGACTAAATGCTCTAACTTCAGGACCAGACGAATAGCGATACACATTAGGGTGGAGTGAAAACATGCTTTTTTTTTAATTTGAAAAAGTTAACCTCGGAAAGAGATGTAGTCTGGGGTCCTGATGAGGGGAAAAATAAAGAAAACAATTTTAAAACATTTTTAGGGGTCGCGCCACTCCCTCGAAATTTGGAAATTATCGCTATTTTGACGTTGATTTTAGAAAAATCCTAAAAATTAACGACTTAACTTATTCGAAATTTAAAAGTTTGAGCTTGTTCAGTGCCCAAACAAAAGTATTTGAGGCAAATATGAGGATAATCGACTAATATTTGTAGCTTTGGTGGCGATTTCATTGTTCAGTCAATTTTCTGAAGAAGGGACGATTTGACTTATTTTACTTTTAGCAATTTTTGAACAATGAGAAAATTTTTTTTAAATTTTTTCATGCCCTTATTTCATTGTTTACGCTATTGCAAACATTTATTGACATAAAACTTTTTAGGATTTTTCTAAAATTAACGCCAAAATAGCGATAATTTCCAAATTTCGAGGGAGTGGCGCGACCCCTAAAAATTTTTTAAAATTTTTTTCTTTATTTTTCCCCTCATTAGTACCCCAGACTACATCTCTTTCCGAGGTTAACTTTTTTTTTTTGAATTTCACTCCACCCTAATACACATCCCACATTCCGGCGATGCTGAAGGGAAACAATAGAGTTGGATACCCTACTATCCCCAATCGTCACCACCGCTCTCCTCTGTACACGCTCCAGAAGCTGCAAAGATGTCCCTGGAGCTACTGTCCATGTATGGGAGTTATATTCCAGTTTAGGCCGAATGTACGGGGTGTAAATATTTACGAAATCAGATGGGGTGAAGTATTTCTTGCACCGCTATAAAAAGCCTAAACACGTTTTCGATCACGGGGAGTGGTTGACTGCTTTCAGGCAAAGATGAATCTAAAATCCAAATAAAATCTAGTATTATTAATAAAAATTGTGTCAGGTATAAAATATTTTTGGCAATTTTTTAGCACCGATTTTGGCGACAGACTCAGAAAAAAAATCGGACAACCATGATCGTAAGTCTGGTTCACTAAAATGCCAGTCTCGTGAACTTTGTGCATAGACATGCGTACAAAATGCAAATTTCAAAACATTCAAAAAACTATAAAAAAGATTTCGAATTCTTGGTTTATCTAATGAGGTTTTTAGGGGTTGTTCACTAATAACAAACAAAATAGGAATGGCCCACAGTTTTCTCGCTCCACAAACCCTAATGACGTTGTTCCAAGGACTTAAGTTTTTAATGAAAGCTAGTTGGGTTTGGTGAGAGAATTCGGTAAAGCATATTCATGTTCAGCAAAGAGGTTTATGTTAAAATGTATTAAGTTTTTCAGAATTCGGAAAAGCCTATTCATGTTCAGCAAAGAGGTTTATGTTAAAATTTATCAAGTTTTTTAAAAAATCAGATTTTTTACATTGTGAATATCGGGAGAAGACGACATTTGCCTAAAATGGCCCCAAATGTGAAGAATTAAAACTTCGTATTCGAACTATATTTTATTGTTTTGGGAGAGAGTCCAATAATTTCAAGGAATTAAAACAATCCTTGGAAACTGAGTATAATTTCAACAATATATAATACCCTTTACACTAAGAAAACACGCCGGTATGATTTGACAATCTGAAGCGTTGAATTTACTTTTATGTTTTCCATAGCGGAAAACCCACACTTGCATGCGATCTAATGGAGAGACTGCTATTCCCCTTAGTTTTAATTTCGGCATTGCTCCAAGTCTCTGACGGAAGTAGAGGTGTAGGTGCATCATATACATAGCGTTTTTTCCAATTTGACTGTTTACTGTTTTTTTCTTTCTTTCGACCTTACATAATCATTGACACTTTTGCATTTTAAATACAGACGTGCATCCGTTGTGTGTATGGGTGAATGTGTGGGTTTTTTGAGTCCCTGTTAGCCAAAAATAAAAACTCATCTCCCCAAAAAAGAAAAAGACGTTAACAAGTATTTCGAGTCTGCTGTCGTCTGGATGTGGTTATTCGGATTTTCGGCATGCGGATGAAACCTTTTGCAATGCTGAAGAAGATGTGCTACCACCACACGTTGACGTACTATCATCTTTTTTTACTTTCTGTTTCTTTTGTTAGCCATCTCCATGTTGCCTGAATGTGCAGTGTTTTTTTTTTGTTTGTTGTTGTTTAATATTTGGTCTTTTTCTGTACAAGAAAAGCTGTTTTACTCGTTATTAAAAGACATGGAACACGTCTTAATGATCCGACAATTGCCACATTAGTTGGCTGCTTCAACCGACAATATTACGGGTATGCTCATTCAGCTTTTGTTGGATGCACATGTTCATGCTCAAGTTGAATTGTTATTGTTTTTATTATGCCAATATTAATTCAAATGTTTACTATTTCACACATGGCGATAAATAGCAAAAGGATTTTCCTCGTAACGGTGGAATATTAAAGAGATTGCCGATTCGAAATCGATTAAAAATAATTATTGTGAAGGTGAGTAAGTATTAATTTTAATAATGAATTAAAATTTATTTTGTAATGATTGGCTTTTACCGGTGTTCAGATCCGATAGGTCATTTGTATTATCAAAAGGGGCGAGTCTAGGATTTGCAATTTTCTAAAGTTTGTCTGAAACGTATTGCATGTATTAAACGAATTCGAAAAGTGAGTGTATGGTTGGTATCAGAAATTTCTGGTGAACTTCGATCATCTGAAAAGCAGTTAATTTTGAGATTGGAGAGAGTCGTTTGTATGCCAGGATGCCAAAGGAAGAAGTCACAAGGTGTTCAGAATTGAACATGAGACTTTTTCTCTTTCCCTTTGTATGTACAGGCGATAGGATTATGCCACTTCAAGTGCGTCACTATCAGTAGCCTGAGCTGTACTTGCGTATACATTCAATTGAAAATCGACGATCGAACCCTTCAAGTGGTTCACTATCAATAGCATAAGCCACACACACACACGCACATTCATTCGATTGAATATCGATACTCTAATACTGCATGGGGATGCAACAAATGTTTGCGTCTGTTCAATGTTTATGTATTTTTGGAATCTTTATTAGGTTGTCGTGCATTTGTATAAATGTATATAGTTTATTGATTCTTTGTTTAGGGCATTCGAGGTATATTGAACATGTGCTGCCAATGGCATTTACTAGACGTATTTCCAGATTCTATTTTATTTAAGTGAGTGTTTCGGTTTGAAGAATAAAATCAGTGTCTTACAAGCACTCAACACGTAAAGAGTTTTATTTCTGATATTAGGTCTTTATATTTTGGCCTTCGATCCGATCCTCTCGACATTTGCTTCTTCGTACCGGATTAGGTCTTTACACAAGGTATTAAATGACAAGATCTCGTTGGCCAATTGTCATCACCTCTGCGAGAGATAACACGGTCCGGAAACTTTCCCCGTAAAAGAGCAATGGTTTCGTTGCTTGTGTGGCACGTAGCGCCATATTGTTGAAAGTAAACGTTGTCCAGATCAATATCATTCAACTCAGACCATAAAAGATCATTAATCATCTCTCGATAGCGCAATCCATTTACCGTAACTGTTGATCCAACCTCATTTTCGAAAAAGTAAGGTCCAATGACCCCGCCGGACCATAAACAGCACCAAACAGATACGCTCTCAACAAGACAATTTTGCTTGTTGACTACTTGGAAATGAGCCTCAACAGTCAAGATGATTTTTCGATAATTTTCAGGCATTTCTAGAATCCAATCAGCAAAGACACGACGTTGTTGATGATCGACCGGCTTGAGTTCTTGTCTTGTCTTAACTGAACTGTATAAGCCTTTAGGCCCAAATCTTTGTGCAAATCTTTGTCCACCAATGTCTGTATTACGGTCCTACAAGGTGCTTCACGACGGCCCAAAATTGCTTTACTTTTGCGAACTATGACTGCAAGATTTTCACCATTTTTGTAGTGAATTTTAATAATTTCAATGCGTTGTTGAAACGTGTATCGTTCCATTTTTAGTAATGGCTTAGTTTCTACTTCTCAAATGTCAAGGAATAAAAGATTCAAAAGTGACAGCTACCAAAATACAGGGTGATTCAAAATAATAGATCTCATTGGAAAATCCTTTATTTACTACACCGCTTCGAAAAGACTAAATACTTAAATGCCCCTTCTTCGACAATTCGAAAATATGGCTACCTGACGAGCATCACCTTGAATCTTCATGCCAACCACATGAAGAGTGTCTGTGTCATCGATATCCTTCCCCCCCTCAGTAATTGACGACAAAGCTGGATCAGCATTGGAACATTTGTGTGACTTCAAACAGCACTCCTCTGTTCATTTCACCCCACTCATGTATAATCGCCACAACGCGATTGTGTGAATCACCCATCGCTCGCCTTTTGTCCCCGCCATTCATAGAACTTGGCCAAATATGAACGACAGTTGTAGAAGAGTAGATTGGCTTCACAGTCTGACGTAACCAATCGCTAATGAAAATAATAAATAGTTAGGGACACAGAAAAAAAAGACAACCAAAAAATTTCAATGAAAATATTTGTACAAGAATTTCATCACTTCTCAATGAAACTTTTCGATGCTAAAAAATTTGTATCAACAAAACAATTCATCAAATATTTGGATTTTTTTTAATGAATTTTTTTGTTGATCCCATTTATCAAATTTCGATTTAATATTTTTAGCATATTTATTTATTTTGATAAACAACCTACAAATTATTTTGTTGAATGTGAATGATTTCATCAAAATTATTTTTAATGAACGACATACACATTTTTTGGTATATATGAAACTTTCTTCATCAAAGATATTTTTGATAAACAGTATACGAATATTTTCTTTAAGTTGACAAATTGTTTTATCACAGGACTTTCAATGAATTTTTTGTTTGAATTCGTGAATATTTTCATTGAATCGAAAAATTATTTTTTCTGTGGAGAGAGAAACTCCAACCTTGTGGCACTCCTGCGGTCAATACATGATCATTGGATAGAACGATCTCTGTACCGATACCACATATCATTTAATTATAACTGTTAAGTAATGATTACTAATAGTCCATGGTCCATGATGAAACCAAAAGCTTCATACCAAATTATTTATTCAAATGTAGGTTATGGCCGGTTTCCTCTAACAATCGATTTTCCATCATTATACCGCATGAAAACCAAATTATTTGGCAACGTTCTTTAAATACATTTTAAGAAAACTACAGAAATCACATCACAATGCAATCGGCCAAAAATGTCGGGCAAATTTCATTTATTTAAATCAAATGAAAATCCAAAATCAATACAAGACATAATTCACAATACCAGAAAATATCAACGGTCATGGAGAATACGGATTGGGGTGGTTGTGGTAACTACGAAACACTCTCACTTACCTATATGCCTTCGTATATATTTATGTAAGTCATCACCGTTAGCGGTTTCACGAGTATTTTTGGTCTTTGGTGGCCTCGGCGTACATGCAAATAAATGTAGAAATCTAGATTTGATCAAGACCGACCTGATGATACCTCTGCCTACGTTATGCGGAAAAACAAACGGAAACCAAGTTGATATTGAAAGATCAGTTATACGAATTGAAAAATAATCAATATCGAGTCATTAACGTTGTTCACTTAATATCTATATTAATTACATTTCCTATTGAACCTATTGAAAAGGATCTCAGTTTGTGTTTCTTCTCCACTTGAATGATATAGAATAATTAAATTAAAACATTAATCCATAAGCAAGTCATTATTGGTTGCTTATATTTTAGGTTAAGGCTAATGAGATCTCATTACCTGGTAATGCAAATGGTAAAGATATGCAGTTATCGACTTTTTGCTGCGATAAAATGTCTTTCTCTGCATTCTTAACGCATGACATTCAAACTCCGACCAACCATCTGCTAAAGACGAGTATCACCAGTCATTACAATGCTGAAGTCTTAGCGACAACAAGTACCGCCATTGGAAAATTGAATTTCGTTAGCAACCGCAACAATTGGCGACATTAAACCAATGCAACGAGACGGAAAAACGAAATTGGGCGCATACCCGCCAAAAGATGTACATACGATATAAATAAAAAGGAATCCAAACGCAGACGGACAGACATGAAAATGATGGTACATCGTCTGTGGCATGCATAGCCATGCTGGTTGCCAAAACACGAGTTTTGCTACCACGACGACTACAGAGTAGAGTATCCAATTGGCGCTTTTGATTTTCGTGGAAAACGGGAATTTCCTATTTAATACTCGGCAAAAAAAAAAAGAAAACATTGTTTTGTTCTGGTGCCTTAACTAATTACATTTCTGAACTGCACTCAGCGGTTTCGATGCGATTCCTTGAATTTACTGATGATTTCGTGTCCGGCAAGATGAAAATGCAGGTCGTCAATAAAAGAAGATTTTTTTTCAGTAAACTGAGAAACGAATGGTCGTGTGCCTTCAATTTTGTTTACACGCTAAAAAAGGGCAATTTAAACAAATGTCATGAAACAAATTATGCATCAAACATATACGAGTATATCGCACCCTAAATACAAAAGGGGCACAACTCAAAATTCTCAATTATTCAGAAAACCGTTTATGTAAAAATGGTTGCAATATTTAAAGAAAATATGGTTCCATTATGAAAAAACACAATATTGAAGAAGGTTCTGATATATTTTTTTCAATTTTATATTATGTTTGCGAAAATAAAACAAAATTTTGATTTATGACTCTTTAACTGAAATTTTTTCGATTAACTAGTGATATTATTTAATCAAAGAAGGCACATTAATAAATAATACTGTTAATTGAACTCACTTTTTACAACTAAAGAGTCACAATGCAAAATAATATACCACGAAATTGATCACTTTTTACAGTGATAGAGGCAAAACTCGAAAAAAACTCTTTATGTGTAATAAAAGTAATCAGTCGTTCTTGAGCACGTAAACGCAACTAAAAATAATTCTCTTTAGTTGATCGTGCAGAAGCAACACACTTGACATAAAAATAGACATAACGGCATTTTTCCAATTAAAGAAGATAGTGATGAGACGAACATTTGAATAATAGTTAGAGATGTGTAATGTGAATCAGTTTATGGGAAAAAGTAGATTTTGAAAATTTTTGAGTTGTGCCCCTTTTGTATTTAGGGTGCGATATATATGCTCGCACCACAACATTTACTTGTTTGTACATTATTTATTTATGTATTTTCTATACACATTTTCGTGTTACTTTTTATTTTTATTTTTTCAATTTGTGAATCTCTATATCAGGTATTAGCATTCTCGCGTATTTGTACTCTCTTAAAGAGCGTAGAGGTCGAAATAAAAAACGTAACTAGTTGCAAATACAAACTCATTTGCACTTAAATGTTTTATTTTCTTAAATGTTAGAAGTTTATCGCATATTGTTTCTCAAACACGCCATTACTTCTGCCCAAATACGTAATAATAACTGGAAATGATTTATATTTGCAGCCAAATAAACTATGTTTAGAAGCAAATAAGCTTTAATTGATAGAAGCTTCAAACACGCGATTTGCTTGTGTGCAAACATTTAAAAAATACAGATTTTTGAGAGCGTAACAAAAGTTCATTGACAGACATTAAAAATTTTAAATTGTATTTGGTATTTTCAGCTCAAGACCTTGTTTCAATTATTGTACCAGAGTAATTGGACCCAATATTATCCCTGAGGGAAAAATTCCTATGACGAGGCTTTTAATTGTTTATCTTTGTTTTAAAGTATTATTTTTCCCAATGTTACACACTAGCGACAACTACTATATCTGTGACTTTTAAAGTGACTATGACATGCCTTCTACTGGACGCATGGACCGTTTGGAGCCTGTTTTATGCGGTAGGTCCTTGTCAGTGAGTATACAAATTATATCTTCACAGCTAACTGAGATCAGATCAGTATGTTAAGGAAAATATTTAATCACGTTGGAGGTGAGTTCACAGAGCCAGTACATTTTTTTAAAATATACACAAAACTAAAAGGAAAGAAGGGTATCTTAAGACTGACAATCTGAAATGGGAAGTGTATTTCTTGGAATTCCTCGGATTGTACACTCTACTACTCGTACTGTGGCATCTTGCAATGTGCTGGTGTTTTTTTTTTTTTTGGTTGTTTTTTATTTTTGTTTTCTTCATTTCTCCCGTACAAACATTTAAGTTTGGTTTGCCAAAATAATCTTTACTAAAGCAAAACAACATGTGGGGATGATGTATTGGTTGGTTGTTGGTGCGATGCGGGATACATTCGATTTTGGTTTTCGAATTGTGTGGCACTGTGAAGTTTTATTTTGGAAATATACACAAATTTACAACATTTGTTGAGTCTACAACAGATGCAACGAAACCGTAAAATGCAAGACGACAACAAAACAATAACAACAGAAAACCCAACAAGCTTCAATTTGAAGACGAAAGGTCGTCCACAATGAAAAAAAATAAATCTTCAACTGTTCCAAAAGATTGTTATTGTTTTTGCAACTTGTGTATTGTGTATATTAGCTATTGACACAAGTGGGATGTGGTATAATCGACAACTTGAGTCAGTGGAAGGAAAACTACTTGAACATTCAATGTTCACATAATTGAATTCTAACATTGAACTAATAAGGAAATACTAAGAAGGGCAGGCGATGTCAACCATAAGAAACACTACACAGCAGTTGATATAGCGGGGTAAACAATCCAATTCAATTCAATCAAGTGTAAATGGAATTAAGATATATTTTGCATTAAGTTTGTTTAGGTGCCTGATTAATATGTTTTCATTATTCAGAATATGGAAAACCCCAAAAAAAAAAAATATAGTCAATTGTTTTTCAAACAAGGCACAATTTTTGTAATTTATATGGAACATTACAAACGTATACAAATATCTTAGGAAATTGATTAATTTTTGCTTTCGGCTTTTCCTGGACAGCTATTCCGCAATTGTTGTTGTAGGTTGTGCGACTATCGCTGAACAAACCCATGTTCTCATCCTGGTAAGACCATTACAACATTTTTCAGCGGCCGTTTCCTCGTAAATAACGCCGACTTTACAAGTAAAAGAGTTATCTCTAAGTCTAATTAATAAATTTCTCATATAATAATAATTAATTCTCAAAAAATAATATCATTCACAGCACACCGATTTGTGAGCAGTTCCACCGTCTGCTCCTTAATGGAATGTTAAGGGAAAAAAGTAAGGAAATTAGTAAAATTACATAGCAAGTTTCGTAAAAATCGGTCAACTCATTGCAGACCAGTGAACTGATTCCCAAACGACAAAAAGTATTTTTTTTTGTAGTTGGGTTTTTGGCATACATCCGTACAAAAACAAATCCAAGTAAACCAAGAGCTAAAATAAAGCTTTTGCATTACATGAATCTTTGTGTATAAAAGTAACGCACCGAAACGACCAGACTAGAACAATAGTTCTCAGTTATCCTAATCTTCTTCAATACCACATTTTACACTCCCACCTGCCTCCCACCAATGCTACTTCCACTTAATTTGCTCCACATCGAACGACATGGTTTATCCTGTGATATCTGTACCGGCCAGTAGGACGTAGTTCAAATTACTTAAATATCCCTCGTAAAGATTTGCTCTAATCATAGAAAATGTCTTAAGTGACACCAAACACAAAACAGTTTTTGTTCGTACATAGGTCAGGTTAGCGTCACTGTAATATCCCGGAAGTTGGAGAAAAATGTATCCCTAGGTCGCACCATTGAATTATCCCGAATGCTTCGAAAAGTTCCTGACTAGGCCAATATCAATATCGGACAGATCACCTAGGTTCCTTATGTAATAAGAGTCCGGTGTTGATCCCCGCCTGTTCGGCTCCTCCTTTTCATCCCCATAGCTTCTGCAAATGTCACTATTGACAACCATTAGTTTAATTGTATGCCTGTAAATCATTTATATCGAAAACATTGTGTGCGAACGTTTCATATCTAAACGGGGCCACATCAGTCAGGATTGAATACAACCTCGGTCAGACGCCCGCCCCTCGTTTCTTACACCGTGTTACACACATTCTGTCCTATGAACCAAAATTACTTTTTCGGAAAGGGGATACAAAATAAAAATACACGTGTATCGGCGATTTTCATGTACACGTCAGAATTTTTTTTTTTAAGTTTGAATTATGAAGCTCTTAGTGGCCTGTGTAAAAGCCTTTGGACCGATTTTTAACCCTTTTTCAGTGATCCAATCGAGCTGATTTTAGGCAGACTCGTGGAAATGTCTGTATCACGTCAAATTTTTTAAAAAATAGATTTTTATCAATTCTCTAAGAAATTCTGACGTGTACATGAAAATCGCCGATACACGTGTATTTTTATTTTTTCCCCTCTTTCCGAATATGTGCATTTGGTTCATAGGACAGAAAAAAATCTATTTTGTGTAACACGGTGTTATTATATGTACATATGGTGTATCATGCAGTAGGAGCTTGCAAGTAGTCAGAGGCATATCTACGGATCCCAGGTCGGCTGGAATCTCTGAGGCAGTCGTATTCTTCAATAGCAGGCAAAAAAAGTCGGTTATCATACGACCATAATGCTCCGAATTGACGGTGACAGTCGTTCCCTCGTCGTTTTCGAAGAAGTAAGGTCCAATCACACCTTCGGACCAAAGAGCTCACCAAACAGTGACTTTTTGTGTATGTTATGGCCTCTCTTCAATCACTTGAGGGTTCGCAGAACCCCAAATACGACAATTTTGTTTATTAACATACCCACCGAGTGAGAAATGTGCTTCATCGCTAAAGAAAATTTCATATACGAGCACCTTACATTTGAACTAATGATTCTAAATTTTAAGTTGTATGGTCCGTACTACGATCCATTTTTTAATCAGACCCTTCCATCAACTGTGAACACTTTCTGGCTAAACTTAAAATATTGTGCAAAGTTTTGCATGAAGAACACATCAAATGTTGATGGTGATGATATTTAATAAGAAAACTCCTGAAAACACTTGAAAAACTTAAATTGTTCACTCTCAACCATTTTGGAGCCTTTTCCAATTTCATCTGACATATAAACATGAGATGGAAAAACTATGGAAGGTCGGATAGGGTAAGGTTGTCTTAAATCGTCTTTGTCTTAAATCGTCTTTCTTGGCCATGATTCCAGTCATCTCCTCCAAATAAGAGGATTGCAGAGAAAGTTTTGTAGTAAAGTGGCTCTTCTGACACCACTGCCCTTCCAAAAGACTTTCTGTACCCTTTACACATTCAACCACACAAACACTCGTGTAAATTGTAGACAAACAAATTTTAAAACTCCTTGAAATGCTTTCCGCATAAAACCGAAATGGTTTCAAAACAATGAAGTATAAGTACCACTAACCAAATGCAATTGATGCATAAATGTGTTTACATGTAACTACAGCATACTCGTATGTATGTCGAATGTCAATTCCACGAAACCCATTTCGCAAGCCGCATGCACAGAAATCATATTGGCGAATATTACACACTCACATGACCACAATTTTAGTACACATTTTGGCCATACTTTCTTCATCTTTCCGCACAACAGTCTCAGCAATGCACACGGACTGACAGTGCTGTGCTTACAGCCTTTATCGATTTTTGCCATACGATTTTGCGATCTGCTTTGGCTTTTTAGGAATTGCTCGTGGTCTTCCCCAGACCACGGTTGTTGGGTTATCGACAGTTTGAGTTTGAGAAAACATTGTGTCTGGCACAGATGCTTTGTAGTTTCTTCAGTAGTTTCGTACATTTTAGGCGTAGTCATCTTTGCTCTTCAACTTCACACATTTAACGAAAAACAACATAAATCTTTATTTTCCTGTCTGTTTTATTGCTACTCAAACTGGTAACGTAGGGTGTTATTGGTTTATGTTCACAGTTGTCACGCCGCTGACCATCGCGAATGTCTTCAATTTGTACGACATACATATAAAGGGTGTTTTTTATTGGGTATAGAACTTTAAGTTGGCATCACTTTTTTAACTGGCGGCCATTTTGTCAGCTGTCAAGTGATTCATATTTAGTTTGGTTTGCCATTTCATCATGAACAGGTTGACAAAAGAACAACGCTTGCAAATCGTGCAAATTTATTTCGAAAGTAATGGTTCAGTTCCATTACATCCACAAAAACTGACTGTTTGGTGTGCTCTATGGGCCGGTGGAGTCATTGGGCCATACTTCTTCCGAAATAATGCTGGAGAGTCAGTTACCGTTAATGGAGACCGGTATAGAGCCATGATAACCGACTATTTTGTTCCCGAATTGGATGGCATGAATGTGGATGAGTTGTGGTTCCAACAAGTGGTTGAAAATTGGACCTGTAGAATTGGCTTTATTCGAGCCAGCCGCGGCGGCCACATGCCCGAAATCATATTTAAACATTAATGGCATAAAATTATCCTTCCAATAAAGCCAAATTGATGGACATTAAAACGATTTTCTTGTGTTTTATTTCAATTCGAAGTTCTATACCTCAATAAAAAAACACCCTTTATGTACAGTCGACCCGCGGAAACGTGAACTAATGATTGTTGACGGTGTTCCCGTTTTCGAATCCTGAAATTTTAAAACAGGTCAGTGCTGTTTTATCAGAGAAAAGAACTTCAATTAATAAATTCAATACCCAGTATATCAAAAAAATGTTTTATTGTTTAAAAAAAAATGTATTTTGTTTAAAGAATAACTAAAATTTGTTATTCAGTGACGGAAATGTTGTTGTTGTTACAGCTATGTTTCGGCATTTGAGTTCAGGAATCTGGCCACGACCGATGGATGTGTCCCGAGTGAACTTGGCTGAGTGGGTTTAGCTGGACAATCAAAAAGGTGTAGCGTGGTGTGAGGCCCTTGTCCACATGCGTATTCGGCGTTGTGCCATCAATCCTTGCCCAATAAGCATTGAATCGGCTACACCATTCTGATCTCAGCTAAGCCAGAATCACTCTGTTTCGTCGCAGCATAGTTTCCTCCTCCAATGTCACTGTAGGAGGGTGATCTCCGAGATCAACATTCACAGAGAGACCAATAATTGCTGCTGCAACCGAATCTCTGTGAATGTCGTACAGACCTGACTGATACGCCTGTTGATCTAGAGGCTCTCTTTTTTGTAGCTCTGCACCTCTCTCTCTCTCTCTAGATCTTGAAGATCCTGTTCTCAGGACAGCGTTTTGGCAGGTCTGAATATTTTTCCACTGAGTACTGCTCGCATTCAGCGACCACACAGGCGCTGCATAGTTTGAGATAACCGATAACCGTTCAACCTTTCGCAGATGTTTTCGATTTCAGGACCTGATGCCAGCATCGTACAATCATCAGCGTATGATATGATTTTTACGCCGTCGTGTGGATGTGGAATTGCAGAAAAGTAGAGATTAAACAGTGCCGGCGATATCTCTCCTCCTTGGGGAACTTCCTGTTTAACTCTACGAGGCTTGGACTTTTTGTTACTGGATTCCCCAAAAGACTGGCGACCACACGTACAATTGACGATCCAACGTTTCAAGCTAACCGGAGCCGACGTGTTGGCAATGTCCTCAAAGAGCATGGCATGGTTGACTGTATCGAATGCCTTCGATAAGTAGAGCACCATGAGGACCGTCCTATCATGCTGCTTGCTCTGGTTCATTCCGCTGCATATATGTGTGGATATTGCATGCATTGCAGTATGACGGAAATGTTGCAAGTATATACGAGTATAAAAAGTCAGTTATCTTTTATTAGAGACTTCTGCCCAGACAATATGGTGTTCACGTTTCTGGATCTTTCACGCTTTAGAACGTTTACGTTTCGGCGATTTATATTTATGCTTCCATCTGACCGTTACGTCGTTTCTGATATCCTGTCTAGCCTAAAAATAAATTCAATTAGTTTCATTGGAGGAAAAATCATATTAGGTTTCCGTAGGAAATAATTCATATCCTTTCTTTTAAATATTTTAATTGCAACAATTTATATTTCATACTTGTATATCTGTGAGTGTTTTAACTTTAATAATTATGGCTTTCAAAATCTTTATTAACACTTTCCAAATTTATAGTTTGTTTGTTTTAATAAATCTTTATCGATTGCTTTAATATCCGTTCTTATCCACACACATTTTCACAACTTTTTGTTGTGAACATTCTCCCTTTCCTCGTATTTTATTTGTATATCGATGGCTTCATTCCAAAATATGCTAAGTCTAAAAATTCAGTTTTACAGGAGGCGCATTCAAAGTTTGTTTGGCATTTCCCAAAGACGAGACTTTTTCGGTATTTATATCCGAATTTTCGTAGATTTTTACGAATTAAAAATGTCTTTATCAGAACATGGATACAAATTACATAGGCCACTAATGAATGCACAAAAATGTGTGTGTTATGGCTCTAAGTTGACTTAGCATTGTTTTATATACTTAGACACATTTATGTATTCGGGATATAACATAAGTACACTTAACGATACGCAAAGGTCAAGACCTTCTGTAGTTAGAGTTGCATTTAAAACAGGAAGATACTCTTAGTCATAATCGTTATATACTCTTTCCTGATAAGCCTCAAGGGTGAGATCTATGATTTAATTTTCTCTCAAGCTTTTATCGTCTAATAATTGCTCTAGATCTGCAGATGAAAGATCAGCAAATCCATATCCACCAATTGAGCGTTCCCATGTATTAATCTGAGTAAATTCGTCATTGTTATGAATGACAGCGTCTTTGCTTTTGACACATTCTGGCCAAATGGTTTTCCAACAAGAATTCAAGTTTAATGGCTTCAATTCAGTTAACGCTAGTCGAACTTGAATTGAAATACATCAATGACTGTTAACTCCTTATTATTATTTAGTTTGTCTAGCACGTATTGGAATAAACGTTTTATGCAGTACCTTTTAAATGTAGCAATAATTCCTTGGTCAACATAAGTTCTGCTAGTCATTTTTTTTCCAAAAAAGACCACTTTCGTCTACATTCCTTACTTGGTCTTGGTGTCCAAGGAACCGCTTTAGCAGACAATTCATCTGCTGATGCAGTGTCTCCCTCAACCCTATTCGGAACAGGCTGTGACTTCGGATCACTATTGAAACTAATACTTCTATATGTATTTTATTTTTCGTTAGTCATTATCGTCCCACACGTCTAAATTTATTCCTTTAAATAGTTTTTTTTAGAAAAATATCCATTAGAATTTTTTAATTTTTGTTTTTATAAATCATTTTGAATTTTTTTGGCGTTACTTAGGGTACATTTTTATATTATGGAGCGCATGTCTTTTAAGAAAACATGTCATCCAACTAGTACTTAAGGGTTGTGTTGGCTGAGAAGATGTGCCTGGCTCAATTTCCTTAGAGTTGTTTGTAGATTCTTAAGGCTGTTTGTTTGGTAGTAATTTTGTCTACTGGCATACTTTTTTGGGATTTGTCTTCAATTCATATTACCAAAGATTTGTTCATATTTTCTTTGACAGCATCGCTTATCTATGAGGACGACATGACACTTATTTTTGTTCCAGAACATACATTTTCCTTAATTGTTCTTATACAGGGTTGTTAAACAAGAGGTGTTATTCTGAACCACCCGGTATTTCGGTAGCTGTCACATTTACTCTTTGACATTTGACAAGTACGTCAAATCCAGGTTTGTCCATTCCTCGTCGTTCATTGGATTAGGTCATTTCACCGTATTTGGCATAAAGACTTGGGACTTTAGGCTTAAAGTTCAGTTAACAGAACGTGTGACTGTTTGTTACAACTTTTGTTAGTCAACATTTTTTGTTGCTAATATATTCGTTGTCCGATTTTTTAACTACTGTGTTTCGTTTGTGGCGTTGAACACTCTAACAGAATCCTGTGGACGCATAATAAGTTACAAATTGATATTCGCTTTCACTACATATTTCATAATAATTTCGAAATGACAAAAGAAATTTACTTAATTTGGGTACACACGCATACAATGTTGCAGAAGGATAAATGCGAAGTTGAATAGCTTTCAAAGTTACTGACTGTCATATGTCGACCAATTTAAATTTCTGTCGAATTGACCACACTTATTTTACTGAAACAATAGAGGTGCTCGTACTAAAGTGTACAGCATCGTAGGGTTGGTGTTGTCCACCACAAGTATCTTTATATTTGCTTTTGTTGCACCAGAGATGAGCGTTTCTTTTCTTTTTTCTTGAAAAGTGAAATTTGTAAATATTGAAAATCCGCCTAGCAAAAAAAAAGTATGGAAAATCGAACTAAAACAAAATACACAAAGAAACGAAGAAGAAGATATAAAACAAGCAAAAAGTCATAACGGAAATACAAATATTCATCAATGAAAGCGTGCAAAATATCACTGAACATATGCCAATATGTAAATAGTATGCATGGATGTACATATGTACTTATGTATGCATGGCCGGCGTAAATAGGTGGCATGTAAATGATTATAAATTCATGTGTCTGCATGTATTCACATGAATTTCTGTATATTCGTGTAAAGTGTGACATTGATTTCATTTATTGCATAATCAACAGCGGGCTTCATTCACCACCGATAACTGTTTCATCGTACCGATCCAGTTTGTGCACTGGGTTTTAACAACAGAAAAATAATAAGATGTGCACATGTATCTTCTGGCAGTGGTATTCGAGCATCAAGGTCAAGAGATTGTACGCTATCGCGTTATGCAATGACGTTGCCTTTCTTTACAGCATTTCATTATTCGATTGGATAAATGCAAATTTGAATATATGTACACTAGTAAGTTGTAATGCGCCTATGGCGCCCGTTAATTTGATTGAGAAAGTATTTGTTACTTAATTTTAAAAATTTTGTAAAAAATATTTTGAGAAAACTATTTTGTAAAAAAAAATATCGAAAAAAAATAAAATTGGTGGAAAAAAAATTTTTGCTGAAAAAAAAATTTTGTTGAAAAAAAAATTTTTGTGGAAAAAAAAAAATTTTGTTGAAAAAAAAATTATTGTTGAAAAAAAAATGTTTGCTGAAAAAAAAAATTTTTGATGAAAAAAAAATTTTGTTGAAAAAAAAAAATTTTGTGAAAAAAAAAATTTTGTGGAAAAAAAAATTTTTTTTTAAAAAAAAAAATTCTTGAAAAAAAAAAATTTGGAAAAAAAAAATTTTGGTAAAAAAAAATTTGGGGAAAACACAATTTCTGTACAAAAAAAATATTATTTTTTTTATTATTATTATTTATAGAATTATTATAGAATGCATATTTAAATTCCTACGTACTGCGTGACAGAGTCAGTGAATCAGGGAATCAGTGTATCAGTGAATCAGTGTCGAGGGTAAATATATATTAAGATACTCGTACATTCATGCTCTCACATATTTAGAAGCATTTATTCGATTGGATTACAAACGGTGCAGCATTTATCTCCGTATACTCCGCAACTATATAACATAAAATATTTGGATAGGATAATTTGTAGAAAAAGAGAGATTCGTATTCAGCATACTGAATGTTTCTGGAATATATAACAGGTGGCGCAAAAGTAATCTTCCGATGTTTTTTTGGCTGTAATTAAAAAAAAAAATGAAAAACCTTGATTCTTCTTGTGGATTATTTTCATTTGGTCTTTTAATTTTTTTTACATCAAGTCGAGAATATGATGTCATGTAAATGGCCGCCGCCAGAGTTGCCACTGACGTTAGGGGCCAATCGCAAAATTTATAGCATTTTCTGATAGGAGGATTACTTTTGCGAAACCCGTTACATGGAAATTATACAGAAATGCTTATAAAATCAATTAAACAAACGTTCCAAGTTCCATTTCGTTTGTAAAGCCTTAAAATATTCGTATCTAAACTAGTCTAGGTTAGTGATAAATTCGATCTAGATATTACTCTATCTAGCAATTACTCTAGATACCACAATATTAAAGCTAAAACATTCCCTGGAAAACATTTTACGGAATTTTTTATACATTTCCTGCTTATCTGTGGTCACAATAAACGGTTCTATGAAAAATGCCCAAATGAAAAATATACCAAAAAAATTAAAAATTCCCAAAAGAAAAATACGCTAAAAAAAATTAAAAATCCGCCCAATTTCTCAAAAAATTCTGAAAAATCCCCCAAACAATTTATGGAAAATTACCCAATGCAAAATCCCCCAAATATAATGAAAAATGCAACAATTGATTTTCGTAATTTGGAAAAAATCCAAAGTAAACCAAAGAACAATAAAAAACACCCAAAAAAAAAAAAATTAAAAATTCCGTGGGCGTTTTTTTTTATAATGTGTTGGGGTAACGACCATAATTATAAAATTTGAAAAATGACCCAAATTTCAAAATATAATGTGAAAAATCACCCAAAATATACGTATTGTTGTGGTGAATGTAACATTTTGGACCGGTTTTTCACTTTTGAATTGGGACCATTTTTCAAATATTTTAATTAGAATCGTAACCCGAACGCATTATAAAAAAAAACGTGCGAAGACGCGCGCTCGATATTCCCAAAAGCAAAAATCCCCAAAATTAAAAAAAAATGGAGATGAAAAATGCCACAATTAACGGCTCTATGAAAAAGGCCCAAGAAATAAAGTGCAAAATTTGCCAAATGAAAAATGATCAAAAATAAATTAAAAATTATACAAAAAGACAAACATGAAAAATTTCACCAACAATTCTGAAATAACTCCCAAATAAAATATGAAAAATTTCTCTATTTTGCGCTTTTATTAAAGCCGATGATCCCGATCACCCGCGGCCAACCAACACATTGCAACATTTAAAAAAAATTTAATTACAGTCAAATTCGGCGGAAATGGAAAAAACCAAGATTTTTTTCACTTATGCTGGATTTCCAATAAAAAGGACTTCGGCTAATTGAACCTTCTTTCATTTAACTTCATTATAATATTTATTGAAAAAAACACTTTTTTCAATGGTAATTTCATTAGTTTTTGTTATTTTTTGTCTTTACTTAAAAACGAAAAAAAACAGTTCTACAACAACATAAATAAATAATAATAATTTAATTTGTAAAAACGGGAATAAACATACAAATAATACAATGGCACAAGATATATGAGATAACAAAAAATCAATTCGTAAACTTAAAGTTAAATGATCAAAAAACAAGAAAGAAAATCTTTTTCTTTTTCGAAAATAATTCTTAAAGCGTTTATTGAATCTCCTATCTCTACAGAGTGCGCGTTTTTGTCCACATAATTCAAAATATTTAATTCCTTCTTTATCAAATATATTGAAGTACTTTGGGAGCTAGCTTCATTGCATACGTTTATGTAATTAATATAATAGATACAGTTAAAACTTCTCGAAAAGTTTTCTCCAACACCTGTGTTTTCTTCGTTGTCCAATTGAATTTCATTACTGCTATTACGTCCATCAACATTTCCAGCATATTCGACTGCACTTTGGTGCATACGAAAATTTACTATTTTCATGATTTTTATTGGAAAAATCTGAATTCATTTCACTAATTTTCGCTCTATGACGCATATTTAAGGAACTATGACGGTTTTAATAACTGTTTCTCCAAAGAACGTCCATACAACTATTTGAATTGTCAGAAGTATGGCATCAGGAAATAAGTCATAGAATGAACGGTGCACTACTTATTAATTCAGGATTTGACACAAGTCTCACTATAAAGGGTTACCCATTTTGTGTTTTCAAAAGTAAACGTAAATAAAACACATATAAAATATTTTGTTTCATGATATTACTTTTTTATTATAAAATTTGAACGTTGACTAAAGTCATGTGTTAAACACTTCATCATTTAAGTGACCACCACGCGAAGTGTTGCAAGCATTGATTCTTTTGAGGTAATTTTGGACCATTTATTGGCACATTTTGGGCGGTACCTCAGCCATAACTTGACGAATGTTGGTTCTTAAGTGCTCAAGAGTTAAAGGCTTATCTGCATAAACACGGTCTTTCGCGTAGCCCCACAAAAGAAGTGTAATGGTGTCAAATCTCATGGTCTTGGTGGCCAGTTGATGTGGCCACGACGAGAAATCTTTTGCAATAAAGCCATAGCCATAGTAAAGCCGAGTTGTGTATCAAGTGTCACCGTCTTGTTGAAACCACATACTCTCCAAGTCGTATTCTTCAATAGGAGGCAAAAAAAAGTCGACCATAACGCACCGAGTTGACGGCGACAGTCGTTTCCTCGCCGTTTTCGAAGAAGTAAGATCCAATCACAGCTTCGGATCAAAGAGCGCACCAAACTGACTTTTTGTGGATGTAGTGGCCTATCTTCAATTACTTGAGGATTCTCAGAACTCCAAATACGTCAATTTTCTTTATTAACATACCCACCGAGTGATAAATGTGCTTCATAACCATAAACCATAATCTCCTCTCATAGCACGTTATGTGGCTGTGCCAGAATCACCATTTTTATACCCTCACCCTACGGGTAGGAGGGCATATATCATTTGATATGGCTCAAAAGTGTAACACATAGAAATATCCACATTAGACCCCAGTTGTCTTTGAACCAAATTCGATTCATGACTTTCTGAATCGTTTGAGCCATGTCCGTGTGTCCTGCTGGTATGCACGATAACTTTCGAAAGAGTTAAACAATCGCTGTGAAATTTTGCACGGCGTAATATTTTCCCAAAACTGCTTATGGGATGGCATATGGGGTATATGGCCACACCCCTTCCGGTACCGCCCATACAAATCTGATATTCCGCCCACTTTATAAATCGTGTAATAATATCAATACGCCTGGTTCGATCTTGGCCAAATTCTGTATTTAGTAATGGCATTACTGGACAAAGTGTCGGACAAAAACTTGGAAGTCTGGCAACTCCCCTTCTGGTACCTGTCATACAAATGTACCATCCCGCCTGTCTTAGAAATCATCTAATAATATCAATATGGCCAACGCTATCTTGCCCAAATTCTGTATTTGGTAAAGATATAGCTGAAAATTTTTTTTAAAAAAACTTGGAAGTCTGGTAACTTCCCTTCTGCTACCTCCCATACAAATGTACCAATCCCGCCTGCCTTAGAAATCGTCTAATAATATCAATATGCCCAACGCGATCTTGACCAAATTTCGTATTTAGACAAAGTTTTGGACAAAAACTTGGAAGTCTGGCAACTCCCCTTCTGGTACCTGCCATACAAATGTACCATCCCGCCTGCCTTAGAAATCGTGTAATAATATCAATATGCCCAACGCGATCTTGCCCAAATTTTGTATTTAGTAAAGCTATAGCAAGACAAAGTTTCGGACAAAAACTTGGAAGTTTGGCAACTCCCCTTCTGGTACCTCACCTACAAATGTACCATCCCGCCTGCCTTAGAAATCGTCTAATAATATCAATATTCCCAACGCTATCTTGCCCAAATTCTGTATTTGATAAAGATATAGCTGGAATTTTTTTTTTACAATAACTTGGAAGTCTGGCAACTCCCCTTCTGGTACCTCCCATACAAATGTACCATCCCGTCTACCTTAGAAATCGTCTAATAATATCAATATGCCCAACGCGATCTTGGCCAAATTTCGTATTTAGTAAAGCTATAGCTAGACTTGTATGTTTGTACTGAGGGTGAGGGTATATATAAGTCGGTTTACCCGACTGCAACTTTTTCACTGGTTGTAGTAGGTTTTAATAATTTTTACGCGTTGTCTGATAGTTAAGCGATCCATTTTCGTCAATGCCAGACTTGCAACTGAAAAGAAAAAAAATTGGTTTAACAACTTAATTTGACAGATGTCGAATTCCAGCCCTATACTTTTGAAACCACAAAATGGATAACCCTATATAACTCACAATTCTAAATGTCCATATCTTCTAATGTTTCTCATCATTTTGTAATACTTTCATAAAATCTACAAATTTGATTTGACAATGTTTATGAAGCATTTCGTAGAAACTATGGATTCCTGAGACACCCGCAAATTGTTTTTCGGTGTAGTGAACAATACCTCGGCCTGGATTGATGAATTATGCTTGAAGTGATTGCTGTTGCATATATGATCACTACTGTTTCAGTAACTGACAGCTAAATTTTATTTACGCATGCACAAGTCAATAACATGAATTTGATCATAACTCATTTGACTACATATTTATTATTTCAAGCTTTTTCGAAATCAAAACAAAACAAATGACGCTTTCAATTAGTATTGTAATGTGAAATGAATATTTCCAACAGACACACTCAAAATTTTGGATTTGCATGATTGTGGCCCGGCTGTACGAGTACTTAGCCTGTCTATTTTTAATTGATTCGTTTCTATTTGTTGGATCAACACACAGACAACTGCACATATTTAGGTAGGAGTAAAAAAGAAACCCGTGGGATAGGCTACTCACCTCGTTGGTATTTATTTTATTGTCCATAGACAGCATTTTGTTTTAGTTCATTATGGCATTCGGATTTCAAATTGACAGCAAAGGGTGTGTTGGTTAATTACGCAAAGAGACAGATGAAGTGATAGTGAAACTTCTGTTTTTTTTTTTTTCAAATTCATAAAAAGTTTCAATTGCGTGTACTTTATTGTCCGCCTCTTTGTGTACGGCAAAGTGTCCAGCAGTTTGAGTTGTCCATCAAATTGCCACCGACAAGAGTGAGGAAAACACCAACAATTTGGCCGCTGCTGAGAGGTGAAAGCGTACAGACACATACCTGTGGCCTGTGAATAACGCTCGAAGTGCATATCGATTGCTGGCAGAAGGCATAAAACATACTGCGAGACATGTTGTTAAACTATTGCCAGTTAGGGTTAAATGCATGGTATTTTTAATGTATATATGAACGTACACACACACATACGTACATGCAATCGTTTGATGCCAATACAGGTTTAATTGCATCAGATAAATCGATAAATATCAAATGTTTTTAAGTGGCGGCCCATGTTTTGAAGACTGAAAATTACAAAAATATATTTATCGGTGAATCGGATACTCTTGATGTTGATGGCTTTAAGATACAGGGTGCTGCTCGTTAAGCTAGTGTTGCAAGAGGCATTCCGGTATTTAGAATTCTTGGAGTCGTACAAAAAACAAAAATTGGACATAACTCCCATATATAAGCAGGGGCTCCACAGACATCGTTGCAGCTTCTGGAACGAGTACAGAGGATAGCGGTGGTGGGAATAATAGTAGGGTGTCCAATAGGGTGGAGTGAAATTCAAAAAAAAAAAGTTAACCTCGGAAAGAGATGTAGTCTGGGGTCCTAATGAGGGGAAAAATAAAGAAAAAATTTTTAAAAAATTTTTGGGGGTCGCGCCACTCCCTCGAAATTTGGAAATTATCGCTATTTTGGCGTTGATTTTAGAAAAATCCTAAAAAGTTTTATGTCAATAAATGTTTGAAATAGCGTAAACAATGAAATAAGGGCATGAACAAATTTAAAAAATGTTTTCTCATTGTTCAAAAAGTAAAATAAGTCAAATCGTCCCTTCTTCAGAAAATTGACTGAACAATGAAATCGCCACCAAAGCTACAAATATTAGTCGATTATCCTCATCTTTGCCTCAAATACTTTTGTTTGGGCACTGAACAAGCTCAAACTTTTAAATTTCGAATAAGTTAAGTCGTTAATTTTTAGGATTTTTCTAAAATCAATGCCAAAATAGCGATAATTTCCAAATTTCGAGGGAGTGGCGCGACCCCTAAACATTTTTTAAAATTTTTTTCTTTATTTTTCCCCTCATTAGGACCCCAGACTACATCTCTTTCCGAGGTTAACTTTTTCAAATTAAAAAAAAGCATGTTTTCACTCCACCCTAGTGTCCAACTCAATTGTCTCCCTTCAGCATCGCCGAAATGTGGGTTGTATACCGCCGTCCGTTAGATATTTTAACGGCATCTGCTCCTCAGATATCCGTCGTCTTGTCCCTGATTGTTAGAACATTTAGCCAGAATGCGATGCTTTCCATGGACTCACATTTGTTCGTCGTTAAGTGGCCGGTTGATCGGACGGCGCAGTATCGAGACAATTCGTTCTTCTGCGGAACCGTTCGTATGTGGAATATTCTTCCAGCAAGTGGGTTACCTGAAATTTGTGACATTTACAAATTTAAAAAAAAAATGTCAACAATTTTCTTTGCTTCTCTTTGCTTCTTCCGATTAACCTAAGTGTTGGACATAAACAAAAAAAATTGTAGCTGTGCCACATACAATCCTTGAGTTGAAAACACCACCATCTGAACTGTCGCCATATCCTGAGGAACTGTCAAAGTATTACATCGCAGTGTGGTAATGACACTCTTCGTACATTTTTCTAACATTCTTTCTTATTTGCTCCTTCTTTTGGACCTTACGTTGTATTACTTGCACAGTGCTGTGTTTGCAATTATCCTGGCTACATTTGAGCAAATATGGACCATAATTTTTTTCAATTACGAAAATTTACCCTTGTTTCGATTTATGTTTTAATTTATTTATTATTTGTAAAAATCATATCATAATAAATTACAATAGTGAAAGAATACTGGCTAACGAGGCTTTCGGCTCTGAAGTTTTTCATTTGCCAAACTCATTGCCATTTATTCTACTTGTTGGCTCGTTTTTGACCAGGAGAACACTTCTGGTACCTCCGTACTGATATTTGGGAGATTCCTGAATGGACCTTCAGTAAATTGTATGTAAAAGTAAAAAATCCTTGGTGGTTTTTAACGCTTTATTTTAATTGCAAGATATTTTTGAAAATGTAATTTTTGAATTTTTATGAATTTTTTTAACAAAAAAAAATTGTCGACAAAAAATTGTTTATAGCTCTGAAAATTTCATTCAGATTCAAAGGCTTTTAATGCCAATATTAAAGACAATTTATTTTAACAAAGACGAACAAATCGATTTTCTGTTATGTTTATGTGAACAAAAATTGTATTTTTTAAGTGCCAGGATTTTTATTAACGTTGAGGTCTGCAGGAACCCTTTCAACTTCATGTGTTCGAAAAAAACCATCTGAGGCATCGAACTAGTTACGTTTTCGATCACGGGGATTGGTTGACTGCTTTCTCTCAAAGATGAACTGTACAACAACTTCTAGTGAAGACGAAACATCTACGTTCTTTTGCGTGTGTTTTATTTATTTCTTTGTTGTTCTAAGAAGAAGAACGAAATATTGAAAAAATAAATTAAATAAAAATTTGTTTATTAAAAAATGCTTGACCTCGAGCATGAACTCATTACAAATTCTAACTTCAATAAGCTTTGCAAATATTTCAGCCAGCAGCAGCACAGTATTGGCATTTTAAATGCCAACGCTTCCTGTTTGGATCTGACAGCTTCTTTGCATGCCTGATTAACCCTTAAATGGGCAGAGCATACTATGAGTTTCAACCAAAAAAAATCTACATAATTTCCCAGATTTTTATACAAATTAGGAGTTTCTTTTTGACACAGTACTGTACTATTTGCCAAATATTACACCGGGTTACACACTAGGGTGGAGTGAAATTCAAAAAAAAAAAGTTAACCTCGGAAAGAGATGTAGTCTGGGGTCCTAATGAGGGGAAAAATAAAGAAAAAAAATTTAAAAAAATTTTAGGGGTCGCGCCAATCCCTCGAAATTTGGAAATTATCGCTATTTTGGCGTTGATTTGAGAAAAATCCTAAAAAGTTTTATGTCAATAAATGTTTGCAATAGCGTAAACAATGAAATAAGGGCATGAACAAATTTTTTTCTCATTGTTCAAAAATTTCAAAAAGTAAAATAAGTTAAATCGTCCCTTCTTCAGAAAATTGACTGAACAATGAAATCGCCACCAAAGCTACAAATATTAGTCGATTATCCTCATATTTGCCTCAAATACTTTTGTTTGGGCACTGAACAAGCTCAAACTTTTAAATTTCGAATAAGTTAAGTCGTTAATTTTTAGGATTTTTCTAAAATCAACGCCAAAATAGCGATAATTTCCAAATTTCGAGGGAGTGGCGCGAACCCTAAATTTTTTTTTAAAATTTCTTTCTTTATTTTTCCCCTCATTAGGACCCCAGACTACATCTCTTTCCGAGGTTAACTTTTTCAAATTAAAAAAAAAGCATGTTTTCACTCCACCCTATTACACACATTCTGTCCTATGAACCAAATTTACTTTTTCGGAAAGGGGATAAAAAATAAAAATACACGTGTATCGGCGATTCATGTACACGTCAGAATTTTTTTTTTTAATTTTGAAGTATGAAGCTCGTAGTGGCCTGTGTGAAAGCCTTTGGACCGGTTTATAACCCTTTTCGAGAAAATAGATTTTTATCAATTCTCAGATTTTCCTAATTTTTTTTAAGGTTTCAGTTCAAAAAATTTTTTTTTTGTAACGCTTAAGTGAATTGTGTTTTTATTGGGGTATAGAACTTTAAGTTGGCATCACTTTTTTAACTGGCGGCCATTTTGTCAGCTGTCAAGTGATTAATATTTAGTTTGGTTTGCCATTTCATCATGAACAGGTTGACAAAAGAACAACGCTTGCAAATCGTGCAAATTTATTTCGAAAGTAATGGTTCAGTTCGCGAAGTTCACGGCAAGCTCCGTCCATTTTATGCCATTACATCCACAAAAACTGACTGTTTGGTGTGCTCTATGGGCTGGTGGAGTCATTGGGCCATACTTCTTCCGAAATAATGCTGGAGAGTCAGTTACCGTTAATGGAGACCGGTATAGAGCCATGATAACCGACTATTTTGTTCCCGAATTGGATGGCATGATTGTGGATGAGTTGTGGTTCCAACAAGTGGTTGAAAATTGGACCTGTAGAATTGGCTTTATTCGAGCCAGCCGCGGCAGCCACATGCCCGAAATCATATTTAAACATTAATGGGATAAAATTATCCTTCCAATAAAGCCAAATTCATGGACATTAAAACGATTTTCTTGTGTTTTATTTCAATTCGAAGTTCTATACCTCAATAAAAAACACCCTTTAGTTTAAAAATTTTGAGTCTCTTCTAGTTATGCTAAGAAAAGTGAAAAAATATTTTTTTTTTAAAAATAATAAAAATTGGGGAAAATCTGAGAATTGATAAAAATTGTTTTTAAAAAATTTGACGTGATACAGACATTTCCACGAGTCTGCCTGCCAAAAATCAGCTCGATTGGATCACTGAAAAGGGTTATAAACCGGTCCAAAGGCTTTCACACAGGCCACTACGAGCTTTATACTTTAAAATTAGAAAAAAAAAAAATTCTGACGTGTACATGAAAATCGCCGATACACGTGTATTTTTATTTTTTCCCGTCTTTCCTCTTGTTGAGCTCCTCCCAAATGTTAATCGGTCGTTTCAAACTTTGACAAACTGTAAATTTTTTACTTCTGACATATGCATAAAGATACTCAAAGAAACGAAATATTCCTCCCCCATAGTTATTATCCCGTCAATAGATTTTGCAATAAGTATTTTAATAATCTCGTATATAAATGCCAATAGATTTGTAAGTGGGGAAATGATTACGTCTATGTAAACCCATCACATTACCTCGCATTACACGTAGTTCCACATAGCCATTAATTATATACTTTATCGGCCTTTGCAGATATTCCGACGTCATTGTATGTCGGTGCTACATTAAATAGGTGTTGAATTTATTTAAAGCGCAAATTCGTTGTTTCACACCTACGAGGATAGCGACGTACATCTTCTGCATAACAATGGACTGCTCTTCGAAAGGGGCATAATGTAAACAATGGCCATTCATAACCCCGTCGCTGTAAAAACTGTGACCAATTTAAGTATGTGAGTCTACCAAAAAATTCGGCTATTGTGGAATATGAACGCCTACAGTGTGACGTGTTGCCATGGCTGGTTTTCTTCTTCTGCTTCTTCGTTGACTGCACAAACAAAAGGAGGGACTAATACGTACATACAAGTGAATTTCATTGGAGCTGTGCCCTCTTTTTTGCAGCTTCAGCTGAAATCAATAAAGGTCAAATGTTAAATTCCCCACCTCCACCTCCCTGTTGTTATGTGAAATCAGTAATGGATACACTTACACGTCGTTCAATTTGTTCATATTGAACTTTCCCAGCAAAAGTATACAATAGCTGCGTTATCAAAATAATGGTTATGCGGATGCTGGTTGGAAATTTCTTCCATGTTCGATGTTGCACAGTAGTGCAGCGATTCTCATGTTATTAATAACCACAAAATAATGAACAAACAATTACACAAATTAATGAAATTAAATTGAAGAAAAAAAAAAGTGAAACTTGATTTTACCAAAAAAAAAAAAAAAATATCCAAATTGAACAGCCTTTTTTTGTAAAGTGAATTCGTCTGAGACGAGTGAAAACGTGTGTAGATGAATGGCATCTTAATTTGGTTTTGTAAGTCCCAATTTACACAATACCTTTTTCCCCAGACTTTGTCTTGGCATTTTCTTTTCAAACCCATTCGTAAGCATTTACACGATGCCGGTTTAAAAACAAACATGCGTACCTGTGTATTCTTCTATTTCATAAACCATATAAAATTAATTTAAAAAAAATGCTTTTTTAAATGCTTAAGAACAAATTTACTTTTTCCCAAATTTACATTTCTTTACCGTTTTTCTACGCCTCTTGCTTCTCTACCCCAATTCGCCAACAATCGTCGAACGTCTTCCCCTTTCAACTTGGGTGGAAAGTCATCGTGTATAAGTCACACGAATTCCATTACATTGAGGGTAGTTTGAAATAAAATTGAACCCAAGGCGAACCAACTATGAAATTTTAACAGGGAGGAGATCAATAAAATGTTTTCTTTTTTTGAAATATGTAATGATCGAGGATATATTCTTTATTTAGAGGGTTATGTCGCCTTTCAGGCGTAATCTCATTTGTTTATTTCTGATCCCGTGATCCTAACATATTTGACAGGTAACACAAGATTCTGTAAAATTTGAACCAAGCAATATCGGAGACAGCACCTCAATTTTCAGAATTAACCATGAATTGAAATGGAAAAGTTTAAATACACAATTGTTACACCGAGTAAAATCAGTAAATTTGCTGAAAAGGTGTCGTAGTTATAGTCCCCTAAGTACAAATTTATCATAAGGCTATCATAAAATATAGGCAGCCTGGTTTTAGTCGTTAAGTTTTACAGAATATCTTGAAATGTTCACATATTAGAGAATTTTAAGCCATATATGGTTTAAACCTCGTGAAGTAGCGGCGGGGGTCTCAACAGTCATATACATACATATGCTGTGGACAATGGTTGAGACTGCATGGAAGAATATTCCAGTCACGGCTTGTCAAAAGTTAGTTGACTCTATGCCAAAGCGTTGCTTCGCAGTAATACAAAATAAAGGCCATTCTACAAAGTACTGAGGTAGTATAAGCAATTATGTTATTATTTTTAATTTTTTCTTTTTAATAATTTTTGGAGGTTTGTTTAGGTGGCTCTATTTTTTTCACAGAGAAAATAAATGTATATTCTGAATTTATTTTATTTTAGGGCCATGAATTCAAATATTTAATTTATGTTTTTTTTATATCTAATAAAAAACAACAAAAAAGTTTAAAGAAAATAATTATCTGTCTAAATTTTTAAGTATTGAAATTGAGGATAGGGGGTGGCTCTATTATTTTTCACACAACTGTAAAAATTGCTTAGACTATATAGACAATGTTCACATTTTGGAGAATTTTAAAACAAATTTGGTTTAAACCTCGTGAAATAGAGGCTAGCCTGATATTAGTGGTTAAATGTTTTACACTATATAGACAAGGTTCACACAATAGAGAATTTGAAACCATAGGGGGCATCCCCCAACACTCAGGGGATTCCCCCTATAAATGCAATGCATTGTGTTAGCGGAAGGAAATTAGGCTATCGGAAGGAGGAAAGACATTCGTTTGTTGACATTCGTTTTGAATTTCTGAACTGGCAGGAAGCACATTTGCTGGAAGATTATTCCACATACGAACGGTTCGGCTAAAGAACGAATTTTCTCTATACCTGGCGTTCATTTCTCCAGAGTCTTGAAGTGCTAGCTACACTTAGTATTTGTCTAGCTAAAATATTTTGATGACACTCAAGTTTCTATTGCATTTTTGATAGTCTTTGTTTATGTTTTCATTTCTCATATACATAGCTGGGTGCTCCGGAGATTAGACTCAATGAATTCGACTGAGCTCTTTGGATTTTGTCGATGTTGCTCCAACTTGCTTTGCCCCATAGCTGAGCGCCGTATAACCATATTGGTTTGATTATGGTATTGTAGAGCTGGATCTTGTATTCCAGACTCTGTTTCGAGCATTTCCAGCTTCAATTTGGTCTTCTTGGCTCAATGTGCCTTCTTCAGGATAGTCTCCGATCCAGTTGGATCTCCCCAGGTATGTTACAGTATCGTGTTGGGAAATAGAAATAAGCGAATTTTATTCAAATGAATTAGAATAAAAGTTGGACACATGATTGAAGTGGATGGAATGCGATTTGCGATTCGCATACCTGTAGGAAGATGTTAGTGAGAAAAGGAATCGGTAAACCAATAATTATATATAGAATGTGCGAGGCTATCAGCGTACGCATACTCACATATGCTGTCCTGTTAGTCCAAAGGCTAGTCTACATGGACTTCACGGAAAAATGAAGAGGTCTCGAAGAAATACTGGATACCCTGGTCATAGACAGGCATTACAGGTTCATTTTGGGGAGACAAACATGGTGGTTTGAATTCGTTTATTGAACTGTTTGCTATTACAAATTGTTTTTATACCCTCACCCTACGGGTAGGAGGGTATATATCATTTGATACGGCTGAAAAGTGTAACACCTAGAAATATTCACATTAGAACCCAAGTCTCTTTGAACCAAATTCGATTCATGACATTCTAAATCGTTTGAGCCATGTCCGTCTGTCCGTCCGTCCGTCTGTCCTGCTGGTACGCACGATAACTTTCGAAAGAGTTAAACAATCGCTCTGAAATTTGGCATGGGTTAATATTTTCCCAAAACTGCTTATGGGATTGCATATGGGCTATATGGCCACACCCCTTCGGGTACCTCCCATACAAATCTGATATTTCGCCCACTTTATAAATCGTGTAATAATATTAACACGCACATGTTCGATCTTGGCCAAATTCCGTATTTAGTATAACTGGACTAATTTTTGGACAAAAACTTGGAAGTCTGGCATCTCTCCTTCTGGTACCCGCCATACACATGTACCATCCCGCCCCTTATAAACCATGTAATACTATCAATATGACCACCGCGATCTTGCCCAAATTCCGTATTTAGTAAAGGTATAACTGGATAAAGTTTTGGACAAAAACTTGGAAGTCTGGCAACTCCCCTTCTGGTACCTGCCATACAAATGTACCATCCCGCCCCTGATAAACCGTCTAATACTATCAGTATGACCAACGCTATCTTGCCCAAATTTTGTATTTAATAAAGTTATAGCTAGACAAAGTTCGGACAAAAACTTGGAAGTCTGGCAACTCCCCTTCTGGTACCCGCCATACACATGTGCCATCCCGCCCCTTATAAACCATGTAATACTATCAATATGACCAACGCGATCTTGCCCAAATTCCGTATTTAGTAAAGGTATAACTGGATAAAGTTTTGGACAAAAACTTGGAAGTCTGGCAACTCCCCTTCTGGTACCTGCCATACAAATGTACCATCCCGCCCCTGATAAACCGTCTAATACTATCAGTATGACCAACGCTATCTTGCCCACATTTTGTATTTAGTAAAGCTATAGCAAGACAAAGTTTTGGACAAAAACTTGGAAGTCTGGCATCTCTCCTTCTGGTACCCGCCATACACATGTACCATCCCGCCCCTTATAAACCATGTAATACTATCAATATGACCAACGCGATCTTGCCCAAATTCCGTATTTAGTAAAGGTATAACTGGATAAAGTTTTGGACAAAAACTTGGAAGTCTGGCAACTCCCCTTCTGGTACCTGCCATACAAATGTACCATCCCGCCCCTGATAAACCGTCTAATACTATCAGTATGACCAACGCTATCTTGCCCACATTTTGTATTTAGTAAAGCTATAGCAAGACAAAGTTTTGGACAAAAACTTGGAAGTCTGGCATCTCTCCTTCTGGTACCCGCCATACACATGTACCATCCCGCCCCTTATAAACCATGTAATACTATCAATATGACCAACGCGATCTTGCCCAAATTCCGTATTTAGTAAAGGTATAACTGGATAAAGTTTTGGACAAAAACTTGGAAGTCTGGCAACTCCCCTTCTGGTACCTGCCATACAAATGTACCATCCCGCCCCTGATAAACCGTCTAATACTATCAGTATGACCAACGCTATCTTGCCCAAATTTTGTATTTAATAAAGTTATAGCTAGACAAAGTTCGGACAAAAACTTGGAAGTCTGGCAACTCCCCTTCTGGTACCCGCCATACACATGTGCCATCCCGCCCCTTATAAACCATGTAATACTATCAATATGACCAACGCGATCTTGCCCAAATTCCGTATTTAGTAAAGGTATAACTGGATAAAGTTTTGGACAAAAACTTGGAAGTCTGGCAACTCCCCTTCTGGTACCTGCCATACAAATGTACCATCCCGCCCCTGATAAACCGTCTAATACTATCAGTATGACCAACGCTATCTTG
Source organism: Hydrotaea cyrtoneurina (assembly GCA_958296145.1). Taxonomy (NCBI): domain Eukaryota; kingdom Metazoa; phylum Arthropoda; class Insecta; order Diptera; family Muscidae; genus Hydrotaea; species Hydrotaea cyrtoneurina. The sequence goes on from OY282512.1 coordinate 88,153,760, forward strand.
CCCACATTTTGTATTTAGTAAAGCTATAGCAAGACAAAGTTTTGGACAAAAACTTGGAAGTCTGGCATCTCTCCTTCTGGTACCCGCCATACACATGTACCATCCCGCCCCTTATAAACCATGTAATACTATCAATATGACCAACGCGATCTTGCCCAAATTCCGTATTTAGTAAAGGTATAACTGGATAAAGTTTTGGACAAAAACTTGGAAGTCTGGCAACTCCCCTTCTGGTACCTGCCATACAAATGTACCATCCCGCCCCTGATAAACCGTCTAATACTATCAGTATGACCAACGCTATCTTGCCCAAATTTTGTATTTAATAAAGTTATAGCTAGACAAAGTTCGGACAAAAACTTGGAAGTCTGGCAACTCCGCTTCTGGTACCTCCCATACAAATGTACCATCCCGCCTACCTTAGAAATCGTGTAATAATATTAATATGTCATACGCGATCTTGCCCACATTTTGTATTTAGTAAAGCTATAGCAAGACAAAGTTTTGGACAAAAACTTGGAAGTCTGGCAACTCTCCTTCTGGTACCTCCCATACAAATGTACCATTCCACCCACTTTAGAAATCTAGTAATTATATAATTTCGCTCAACGAATCTTTCCGAAATTCCATATTTAGTAAAGCTTTAGCTATATACAATTTTCTAGTAAAAACTCTGCTTTATATTCCGCCCGTTTTGTAAAAACATGTAATACAATATTTTTCTATAACATTCGGTATTTTGAGGTGGCTATTATGGAATATGAGACTTGTATTTTTTTACTGAGGGTGAGGGTATATATAAGTCGGTTTACCCGACTGCAACTTTTTCACTGGTTTTTTTTAGAAATAAACTCCAGGCTACTTGTAATAACAATATAAATATAGCAAAGTAGACGAGAAATGTTCATTCATTCTCAACACTCTCCCTGAATGATGCATTTCCCATACACAATTAATATGAAAACAATACATAATTATTTAAACTGAAAAAATTACAAACGACCGAATTTAACTTTAAAATAATGTAATTTCTTTGGTGTAACGGCTTTTGTAAAAATATCGGCTACCATTTCTTTTGTGGAAAGATACTTTAAGTTAATTTAATTATTGTCGATCATCTGCTTAATAAATTTGGCTTTAATGTCCACATGCTTAGTTCGTGTGGAGTAATTGTTGTTTGTGGCCACTTGAATTGCTCCTTTATTATCGCAGAATAAGATCGTGTTGTTTCCTTTTCCCGGATCCAATTCGAATTCGAGCCTCTTTAGCCACATCGATTCTTGTATTGCTGCTGTGACTGCCAGGAATTCGACTTCAGTTGAAGATAATGCCACAGTTTTTTGCCTTTTTGTATTCCAAGAAATTGCAGCAGACTGAAAAATAAAGACATATCCAGTTGTCGAATGGCGGTCGTGCACATTCCCAGCCCAATCAGCGTCGCATTAAAAGGTAATGTTGTCATCCAAAATATTCTTGTATGTTAGTCCCCTTTAGATATCGCATCACACGTTTTACTGCTTCCCAATGAGTTTTACCTGGATTTCTACTGTAGCGACTTAGGACATTTACTGCGTAACATATGCCTGGTCGCGATATTTGAGCAGCGATCAAAAGACATCCAATTGCTTGCATATACCTTCGACATTTTCTCCTTTTCATCTTCATTTTTCGGAGGGTATGGCCGAGTAAACTACCCTGGGGAACATCGGCTAGTATTTCACGGTCAGCCGTCATGTTCTACAGTGCTATGCCCCTCCCGGAAACCAAACTGGTGGTCTGGTATTACTTTTTTCGACACGAGAAAAGGTCTTAATTTAGCAAAAGAACCTTCTTAAATATTTTTGATAAGCAGGCTATGAGAAATTATGTCTCAAAGGAAATCAGAATTGTATAGTACAATATACAATTTTTTTTCCAGTGTTGTCAATCAGATAAATTAACATTCCATAAATGTTACAATATGAATTTTTGACGTTAAATATTTCGGTTGACCGAATTTCAATGTGAATGCCCTTAAAAGACTACTTACTTCCATAACCTAGCTGATGAATTCTATGTTTCTCGATAAAAACATCATCAATTTGGTCTATGAAACGTTTTTACAGGGGTTCGGACACCCCACTTTGATTTGTAGAATGTAATTCTTTATCTATCGGCGACATGTTTCCGGGATATTCAATTCTTATTATGTTGAAAGTAGGCGGCCATGGGGGTAATATCCTGCCCGTTTCGAGCCCTTTTTAAACAGTAGATCCCGTCCAGTTCTCCAACAAGAGGTGTTATTTTGGTATTCAAAGAAAAAATGAATTGTTTGAGATAATTTTTTTAATAATTTTTTTAAAATAAGATGCGGTTAATAATGAAAAACAACATCAGTCAAATGGCCACCACGACCACGCTTACACGACCATATCCTTTTCATGAAATGTTCCATAACCAAATCGCAAAGTGGCTGTCCTATGTCCTCGATAGCCTCACGAATTTTATCTTTGAGGTCTCAAATCGACGCTGGGCTGTTGGCATAGACCTTATCTTTCACGTAGCCCCAAAGGAAGAAGACGCAAGTTGTTAAATCACAAGATCTCAGTGGCCAATTGTGATCACGTCTTCGAGAGATAACACGGTCCGGAAACTTTTTCCTTAAAAGAGCAATGGTTTCGTTGCTTGTGTGGCACGTAGCGCCGTATTGTTGAAAGTAAACGTTTTCCACTATCAACTAATTCCGACCATAAAAAATCATTAATCATCTCTCGATAGCGCAAATTTTGCGAACTGTGACTGGTGAAGATTTTCACCATTTTTGTAGTGAATTTTAATAATTTCAGTGCGTTGTTGAAGCGTGTATCGTTCCATTTTTAATAATGGCGTAGTTTCTACTTGTCAAATGTCAAAGAATGTCAAAACTTCACAAGTGACAGCTACCGAAATACCGGGTGATTCAAAAAAAATTTACACGAATCAAGTGTAAGTCAAGGCGTGGTAAACAGAAATATATTGACTTTTAAATGATCTGAAAAACTTTAATCTTTCACTGTGTTATCTCGATAACTGTTTTCGTTTTTTTGATCACTTGCTATAATCTTCTTTGGGAGGTGAGAATTAGTTATCCCGGCTTGATCTTGTTCAATCTTGAGTAAAAAAAAGACATCACAAAGGAATGTCATAATCTCATTTTTTATTTGTAAACAAAATGACTGGCGATTTGTATTATGACATTAATTTGCTTCCATAATATTAAAAAATATTCATTCGTAGTATTGGATCTCATGTTAAGAAATATTGGGGGCCTAAAATATCGAGCCCTAACCGTGAAAAAGACTTAAGCGCCAAAAAGCGAGGAGAGGGGTGCATACGAGTCACTTGAATTTGCAATATCTTTGTTAATATAAATTTTTAATTTTTTTTTTTTTTTTATTGGACTAACACTCAGGGGATGGCCCCTATAAATGCAATGCACTGTGTTAGCGACGAGAAATGAGGGTATTGGAGGGAGGAAAGAGGGAGTAGTGTTTGTTGATGTTTGCCTTGAATTTGATAATGTCATAGCAGGCAGGAAAAACACTAGTTGGAAGATTATTCCACATGCGAACAGTCCGGCTGAAGAACGAATGTTCTCTATAGTGCGTCGTCCGGCCAACCGGCCATTTGACAACGAACGGATGAGATTCCCTGGATAGCCCGGTATTCCGGCTAAATGTTCTAACGTCAGGGATCAGACCCCGGATATCTGACGAACAGATACCGTTGAAATATCTATAGAATAGGGATACACTTCCCACATTCCGGCGATGCTGAAGGGAGAGAATAGAGTTGGATACCCTACTATCCCCAATTATCACTACCGCTCTCCTCTGTACACGGTCCAAAAGCTGCAAAGATGTCTGTGGAGCACCTGCCCATATATGGGAGTTATACTCCATTATTTGAGTAGAATGAATGGACTTATGACAATAATATTTATAATCCTTCAAAACTAAAAATTTTTACTCACTTCATTGTCCCAGCCTATAGCACATACTTACTTTGATTCCACATGATTTGAAATAATTCTTCATACACATTAGGGTGGAGTGAAATTCAAAAAAAAAAGTTAACCTCGGAAAGAGATGTAGTCTGGGGTCCTAATGAGGGGAAAAATAAAGAAAAAAATTTTAAAAAATTTTTAGGGGTCGCGCCACTCCCTCGAAATTTGGAAATTATCGCTATTTTGGCGTTGATTTTAGAAAAATCCTAAAAAAGTTTTATGTCAATAAATGTTTGCAATAGCGTAAACAATGAAATAAGGTCATGAAAAAATTTAAAAAATTTTTTCTCATTGTTCAAAAATTTCAAAAAGTAAAATAAGTCAAATCGCCCCTTCTTCAGAAAATTGACTGAACAATGAAATCGCCACCAAAGCTACAAATATTAGTCGATTATCCTCATATTTTCCTCAAATACTTTTGTTTGGGCACTGAACAAGCTCAAACTTTTAAATTTCGAATAAGTTAAGTCGTTAATTTTTAGGATTTTTCTAAAATCAACGCCAAAATAGCGATAATTTCCAAATTTCGAGGGAGTGGCGCGACCCCTAAAATTTTTTTAAATTTTTTTTCTTTATTTTTCCCCTCATTAGGACCCCAGACTACATCTCTTTCCGAGGTTAACTTTTTCAAATTAAAAAAAAAGCATGTTTTCACTCCACCCTAATACACATATCATTTTCTGCAATTATAGTCAATCACATTTTATTTTATCACATCTATATAAACACTTTATTAAACGGATATCTGCTGTTTTTTTTTTTTTTTTTTTTTTTTAAATTTAATACACTATTATAAAAAATCTAAAACTTGTACAAAATAAATGTCTTAATAAAATCATGTTGTGTTCTTGCCTTGTCTTTCCAAATTTCTGTATGCTTAAATAAAAATGTCATCTAAAAATCTATATGTATTACAAGTGTTTGTATGTCTGTGGTTTATGTGTACAATCATAAATGTTATTCGGTATAAATTACAGATAACTGTACTAGAGATATCTAAATTAATATTTTTGACATTAGTCTGTTTGTTTTACTATACCAAGGATGGAGCTGACTGGGAATACACACAAAAGAGGCACCACAAATGTCCGACCGACATAGATGCTTCATGTCTAAAGCTCTTACCAATGTTATTCATGTTTCGGACTGTACTTCTTGTGTTAATTGGTATTCATTGGTACCTTAGGGAGGGTTACAGAAATTAATCGACAAAAATAATATCGGAATTGTTTAATGATTATTTGCAAACGATTTTCATTTCCAGTTTAAAAGACATCTCTAAAATCCTTTTGCATATGAAAATGTATATTGGCATAGTCCAGTTTTTCTTAACATTTTTTGTTGGTCCAGTTTTTGCATTAAATTGATACACCAAGTCGAAAAAAGAAAGACCTATTAGCATACATGGGAAAATTTAGAATAAATTTGATACCCAAAGGACCATGTTATTAGGAGTCATAAAATTGGGTCACTAAGTTTCTAATTATAAGAACGTTTTAAGAAATTCGTAATGTGGAGTCTTGGGAGAATTTCCGTCGGTTTGAGGCCAGTGTTTTCCCTCTAGGGCATATCCACCAATAGTCTCATCTAATTTTGCGTCGTTTAATACACATTTTACCAAGACTTCCTTAAAGTGTCCATTTTCTCCAGACATTATCAATGGTTAGGGACCTCAAATAGAACATTTCACTGATTCCTTGCCATGTAACCCATTTCCATTACCCGTCGAAGTATTACTAACCCCCAATAAATGAACTCGTAGTTAAATTACGATTTTTTGAAACTCGGTTTCAAATAAACCTTCAAATAAACGTTCAAATTAATCCCCTTTTTCAGCTGTTGATATGGCAACACTGACAGATTTTCTCAGAAAACACATGTTTCCGGTGAATAATTAAAATAATATTACATTTTTGTAGAGGATTTCGAAGAAGAAAAAAAAACAAAATTTAACAAAATGCGGCATGTTATCGATTAGAAAAGTTATTGAGAAAAACCAGAAGCGAGGTAAAAAGTTTACACAAGATTTTTAAAATAAAATATGAGCATTAAAGAAGACTGCCAAATGAACTGGAACTGGTGTCGATCGGAAACCAATTACAACAGCAACATTTATGTAATTTATTTTATTTGTGTAAGTTGGTGAACCAAAGTAACTATGATTCTTGTTGTTCTTTCGTTGAGTTCTGTCACAAACATACTGTAGTTCAAACGCCCAATATTGGACGATTAAACTGCACTTACTTACTTATTCCCCTTAACATCCCATGAAGGAACATACGGGGAACTTCTCTCGAATCAGTGAGTGTCTACGATATAATTTTGTTTACTCACTGACCTGGACCTGGACCTAGATAGCGCACAGCTCACTGATTCGAGAGAAGTTCACCGTCGGTTCCTTCATAGAATGTTATGGGAAATAAGCCAGTAGTTGGACAAAACTGAATCATTGAAGAGAGTTTACACCTGAAGAAAATGCATTTTAGTGGTGTTTTCCAAAACGTTTATTCACACAATAGCTTTTGCATATTATCATTAAACAAAGCAAAACTTATTTTTGGCAATGACGGAAACCTTCATGTTTTTTTTTTATTAACATTCGAGTTTAATCCCTGAAAGCATATATATTTCTCGAACGTCAAATAATGTTCAAATTATCTGACAAATTCCACAAATTGTTAGCATTTTAAAAATAGATTTGAAGTCAACAAGGCAATATGTAGTTTGCATCCTTTAGGTACATGTAAATTGAAACAAATTATTTGGCTAATATTTGCAACCAAACAAAGTAAAATACATACACAAATACACTCGAGGAAAAAATATGTTAAAAATTGATCAATGCTTGTGAACAATTCTAAGCTGTTGGGTTCTCAAGTTACCACAATAAGGGAAATTGCGTCCGTTTGTTATCAATTCATGCACGTTTAGTCACTCTTTTTCTCTGAGCGTATTTATATTTCCTGCAAATTATCTAAATCGATGTTATTTGTGCGCAAATCAAATATGTTTTTCAATAAAAATAAGTTATATTATTTGGATGTAAATATTGGCCAAATCATTTTGTTAAGTCTGCGGATTTCTATATATTTATTCCGGGACGAATATGTTTGGTGGATGTGTACAATTTCGAAGATATATTTGATTTCTATTACATGCGAATGCAGTAAATTCACACATACATATGTACATTCATATAAATATAATTAATAAAAAATATGTTCAATGAATATATGTACCAGCATTGACAATGTATACAAATATATACTTATGAGATTATAAATAATAAACATTTGAGCACATATATCTACAACAAAAAAGTATACATATGCAAATTTTGCATGTCCTTGGTTTTCATTTATAAAGGAACATTCTGTCATTTACGGGGAGTTTTCTAAAAGTCACTTTAAATTTGTTTTGTTCGTTTAATGTGGATACGTGGTGGGTAGACACGATTTCGCCTCTATAAATCTAATTCACTTTCACACAAACGATTTTAAAGTGATTTCCAAAATAATCTCTTATATTTCGAATTCACCATCACCATCAGTCGCTGAACAAATGTTTGATGGTCTTACCCGGTTTCGAACTCGGGTTCTTCGGTGTGATAGTCGCACACACTAGCCACCACACCACGGCCGTCCATAAAATGGGTCCAAAACGTTAGTTTTTCTCGAAACTTTAGTTTTTCGAAAAGATTGTATTGCTCCAAACATCATTTCCTTTGAACAGCAAAACCTTTTCTCTATGGCCGACATCGACTGATTTTCTTCGAAATAGCATGACTGAACTCACCGTTTCCAAGTACATGACCACCACTGTAGGTAGGGGGTCCCCTTACTCTAAGTTAAGTACGGATTTTTGTAGCTCGGAATTTTGTATCTAAGGATAGATATAAACGTTAGAAATAAGTTAGAAATGGAGACCGCTTGGATTAATCAAAGCCGGAATAAGTACTTGAATTAATGGGAAATTTGGGATTGAACGATATTGTATACTAGTAAGTTGTAATGCGCCTATGGCGCCCGTTGAAATATGGAAAAAAAATTTGTTGAAAAAAAAAAATTTTGTGGAAAAAAAAAATTTTGTTGAAAAAAAAAAAAATTTGTTGAAAAAAAAAATTTATGTTCAAAAAAAAATTTGTTGAAAAAAACAATTTTTGTGGAAAAAAAAAAACTTTTGAAAAAAAAAAAATTGGGAAAAAAAAGAATTTGTAAAAAAAAAAGTTTGTAAAAAAAAAAAATTTTGTTGAAAAAAAAATTTTGTAAAAAAAAAAATTGGTAAAAAAAAATTTTGGAAAAAAAAAATTTTGGTAAAAAAAAATTTGGGGAAAACACAATTTCTGTACAAAAAAAAATATTATTTTTTTTATTATTTATTATAGAATTATAGAATGCCTATTTAAATTCCTACGTACTGCGTGACAGAGTCAGTGAATCAGTGTCGAGGGTAAATATATATTAAGAAGAAAGAAGATTGTTCACATATACATAGGCCTATATAAAATGTATATGTTAGTAATTTTCTGTCATCTGTAAGAGCGAGCTTGACTCGTGAAACGGAAATAAACAAAATTAATTCAAGGAATATTTAGATTAAGTTGATAACACAATATTCTTGTTCTAAGAATATTAAATTCATAATAGGATGTGTTCGAAAGGGATTTAAAGAGAGTACAAAAATTCGGGATCTAAGAATATTAAATTCATAATAGGATGTGTTCGTAAGGGATTTAAAGAGAGTACAAAAATAGTTACACGGTTTTTTTGTTCTTGCCTCAATTCAAATTGAACTTAAATACATCGGCATCTATTATCAATGATTTCTTCACCAATTACACAGTGATAACCAAATCGAAGTTTCCGAATGGGAATGGGATGAGACCAATTGTCAATGAAAGTTGACATTATTCATATTTCATTACAATATCATTACATTATTGAATGGGTTTTTTTTAGTTCAGTGCGAGATTTTTTGTACACGCAGTAAATACACGTTTTTTCCATGAAAATATACATGAAATTGCACCATTTGTATGACAGCGCCATCTAGCGTGAGTTGTAGGTAAACAGAAATATCAAACATGAAATCCTCGATCCCAATAACAATAATAGAAATAAATAAGCCTTTCATTGATCTTTTCTTGTTGGATAACGTTCTAAAATTACAAAATTAAGTAAGATTTTAGTGAAAATTAAGTATTTTCTTTCAGTGTACAGGAATTGAATGCGACAAATTTGATTATTGATTTGAATTTTAAAACCTGTTAATCAAGCGTCGATTTTCGACAATAGAAAGTTTTTCGTATTCCGTCAATCAGTGGAATCTTAATAAAAAAATAATTATGTTGTGACGACGGCTGGTCATAATTAGCACCTCCTGATATTTCTTTATTATTTAGTTTAAATAATGCCACCTTACGTATCAACTAATTCAGAAAATGATTGCCATCGATTAATGTTTGAACAAATTTTATCAATCGCAAAATCAAAGACCACACAGAGGGTAGACTCCGCATGCCAATTTCTGACGCTTTAGTTCGAATGTCAGTAGTACGCACGGCACCATTTGAAAGTTTTGCCAAAGAGATAAGAGAAAATACTGTTTTTATGCTGACAATACACATATGCTCTCTTTTGGACATCTTTGGCAAACGACTTAAAGTCCCAAGTAGTCAACCAGTAAACGTAACAAGTAATCAGCTGGCATCAGGCTAGCTTATGGAAAACATGTGTAAGTGGTTAGTGTGAGTTACGATTTTTAGATTAGATTTTGAAGTAGAGAGCAACGTCAAAGAGAACGTGAGACCAAGAAATACGTCTACGTTTGATGAGTACTTGTTCTGCGTTTACGATAACACTACTTTACGTTGCCTACTTTATTGGTTGACTACTTGGGGCTTAAGTCGTCTTTGTATTAAAGGGTCTTTGCTTAAAATGACCAACATTATTATGTAGGAAATGTGGTCCATTTTAACTGATTCCTATTCACTCGTTCACCTTCAATTTCTTCTTCTGTTAAATGAATTTAAGTTAAGCGCCAATTTGCACTTACGTTCCACTAAAGTCTGCATAAGTTGATGTGGCTGCTAAGTCAAAAAAACTTAGGGTGTTCACAAGGGTGTCCTAACATGTGTAAGTGTCGTATGTTCGGTATAAAACCAAAGATTGAACGAACGGATGAGATTCCCTGGATAGCTGCGTATTCCGGCTAAATGTTCTAACGTCAGGGACCAGACGACGGATATCTGACGAACAGATACCGTTGAAATATGTATAGAACAGCGATATACAACCCACATTCCGGCGATGCTGAAGGGAGACAATAGAGCTGGATACTCTACCATCCCCAATCATCACCACCGCTCTCCTCTGTACACGGTCCAAAAGCTGCAAAGATGTCTGTGGAGCTCCTGCCCATATATGGGAGTTATATTCCATTTTAGGCCGGATGTAGTGGGTGTAAATATTTACGAGATCAGATGGAGTGAAGTATTTCTTGCATCGCTTTAAAAAGCCTAAACACTTGAATGCTTCTGAGTGCTCCGTGCCAGACCGTATCGAACGTCTTGGAAATATCCAGAGCCACGACCTTACTTTCACCACGGCGTTCCGTAAGGAACGCCATTAGGTCTCCAGTAGATCGATTTCAACGGAAGCCATACTGTCGATCATTCAAGAGGCCATTAGACTCTAGATACCTTACAAGATGGTGATTAACCATGCTCTCCATACCGCTTTAAAACGCCTAAATCCGTCCAACCATTTTATTGAAAGAACAGCTTCGAGGAAAGTGGAAATACATTATTTTTTCCCCATTGAATATGAAAAATATGTAAATTTTTAGTGGCCTATAGATTTGGGCATATCTTTTTAAGGGTTTATTTTTTTTTTCCCATAATTTTTTTGTTCAATTTATTGAAAAATTCTATATTTTTCAAATATATTAAAACCAAATCATATTATCAAGAAACTTATAAAGGGTGTTTTTTATTGAGGTATAGAACTTCGAATTGAAATAAAACACAAGAAAATCGTTTTAATGTCCATCAATTTGGCTTTATTGGAAGGATAATTTTATGCCATTAATGTTTAAATATGACTTCGGGCATGTGGCCGCCGCGGCTGGCTCGAATAAAGCCAATTCTACAGGTCAAATTTTCAACCACTTGTTGGAACCACAACTCATCCACATTCATGCCATCCAATTCGGGAACAAAATAGTCGGTTATCATGGCTCTATACCGGTCTCCATTAACGGTAACTGACTCTCCAGCATTATTTCGGAAGAAGTATGGCCCAATGACTCCACCAGCCCATAGAGCACACCAAACAGTCAGTTTTTGTGGATGTAATGGCATAAAATGGACGGAGCTTGCGGTGAACTTCGCGAACTGAACCATTACTTTCGAAATAAATTTGCACGATTTGCAAGCGTTGTTCTTTTGTCAACCTGTTCATGATGAAATGGCAAACCAAACTAAATATTAATCACTTGACAGCTGACAAAATGGCCGCCAGTTAAAAAAGTGATGCCAACTTAAAGTTCTATACCCCAATAAAAAACACCCTTTACATATATGCGCCACTGAATTGTTATTAAAATATAAGTATTTCTTGCTTAGCAGTCTTCCAGAGACTTTACTGAAATCGTTCAAAAATAAAGTAAAATAAAAATTTGTGTAAAAAAACCCAAAATTCAATTTGATATTTAAACATTTTTCTACAATGCATCGTTAGATGTTTGATTTTTGAGCGTTCAAAAATATGCTTTTTTGAAATCGGTGGACGCGGATCTGGGAATAAAGTTTATCGAACTCATAAGCTGCCAGAGATCTGGCTAATGAGAAGAACTTGTAACATGTCGTATTATAAAACAATATTTCATTTTTGTATTAGTAAAAAGGTATAACTTGACAGCCAATTGGGAACATTTTCCACTCACTGGAATCTTAACAATCCGCCCCATTTGCGAGAAATCCACGATAGAAAATCGTCACTACACTTTGAGATCCTAAATACAAATTAGAAGACCCATGATTTTGTAGAATGACAGTGATTTATATTATATAGTCTAAGTTAATTCAATACAATTTAAACTCTAAGTCTGAGTGACCACTGCTTACCTATTTCAAATCCTAATAGAAATATCAAAAATGACAATTAGCCACATTCGCAAATCGAGATGTTTTGTTTTCCAAAAAAAAAAACACCTTAGGAAGGACATGGAAAAGCTGTAATGGCGGTGGATAGGACAGAGCACCACCAATGCCTAAAATCAAACTTCTTAATCTTAATATATATTTACCCTCGACACTGATTCACTGATTCCCTGATTCACTGATTCCCTGATTCACTGACTCTGTCACGCAGTACGTAGGAATTTAAATAGGCATTCTATAATTCTATAATAAATAATAAAAAAAATTATATTTTTTTTTGGTACAGAAATTCTGTTTTCCCCAATTTTTTTTTTACCAATATTTTTTTTTCCAAAATTTTTTTTTTTACAATTTTTTTTTTTTACAAAATTTTTTTTTCCATTTTTTTTTTTTTCAACAAAATTTTTTTTTCTACTAAATTTTTTTTTTTCAAGAAATTTTTTTTTTTCAACAAAATTTTTTTTTTCAACAAAAATTTTTTTTTTTAAGAAAAATTTTTTTTTTTAACAATTTTTTTTTTCCACAAAAATTTTTTTTTCAACAAAAATTTTTTTTTTCCACAAAAATTTTTTTTTTAAGAAAAATTTTTTTTTTCAACAAAATTTTTTTTTTTTAACAAAATTTTTTTTCCATATTTCAACGGGCGCCATAGGCGCATTACAACTTACTAGTTACCAATAACATTTCTGAAAGATGTCAACATCTAGAACATTTTGTGGAGTAAAACATCTAAAGATACCGCTGCATTGCGCGAAAAGTAAATCCCATTAGAAAGTGTTGAAATGGTGGTGACGATAACCCACGATTTAGACTGTTTGATGGTGATATGTGACTCTATAATGAATCAATTGCAAGACTTGTGAACCTTTTTTAATTTAAATATTCATCGTTTTTTTTTTGTTTTTTTTTCTGGGGATTTGATTCTCATTTTATACTCTCGTCTATCTAAAGAGTGAATTTGAACTCAAAGACATGTCAAGTTCAAGACGATGTTGCCTGAAAATCACTACTTTCAGCAAACATTACTTTAAACCATAGGCAAATGGCACACAAACACATTTATTTAAAAATCTACAAAATTATCATCGATATCCAGCCAGAAGATACCAAAATTACGTTTTAGCGTCATATTACTCTACGCTATCCACAAAATACCACATAACTATTCCAATTCGTATGGATAGACTACTTGCTGTCTCATTATTTACACCAAAAACATGTGAGAAAATTTATCCTAGTTAACGTATTTTAAATCCGTTTTGGCCCTCGTTAGAGTAGGTAACACATACATGGCCATGTGTGGGTATAGGCGCATGTATGCAGGTAAGTAAGTTTGCACAAATTCGTCAGGTTCAATTAGAATGTCGTCAAGTTATGCTCTATAATTGCCTGTATTCGACGCATACAGTCCTTTTGTCGCGCCGATGTATTATCGATCAGCAGTTCAACGAAATGGCTCAGTTCGTGGGTGGCATTGAATGGAACATCTTGGGTGCACGATATGTATCTATTGAAAATGTCGGTATTCAGTGATCTTGAGCGATAGAGTTCGTCACCTTGCTGCAGTTTACTTAGATTTTGAGCGGATGCCAATAGTCGTGATCGGATCTTTTGATAGGCATGTAATTCCTGTAAACTCATGTAGTCTGTACTCGAGATATCGATGGTTTGTGGCGAGTCCTTACTATCGGCCGCAGTGCTGAAGGGTTTCTTTGTTAACAACATCCGTATATGATTCTTGCGTTCCGACACAAAGTTACCCAGCAAATATCCTGAAATACACAAAGAAAATACACCATTTACATCCATCGTATTTTGGTCAACGATTTGCAAAATCTTTGTATTCTTACCCGATATTAATGTAAAGAATGCTATTGTCAGTACCAAACTGATGCAGGTCCTTTTTGTTACGTATTCACGATACTCGGATGACGTATTGGCACGCACAGCAGTTTCGTAACTTAATACTTGATGCATTTTTCTATAGTTACTTTTGCTGTTGTTGTCTTCAAGAAAAACTTTTCAGTGGATTATATAGAATTCTTCAGTTCTGCGGAATTCGGTTTGTTCCTTAGTTCCTTCATAGTTGTATTTATAGTATCATGGAAGTTACTGTTGTTGGTTTTCAAGTAAACTGCAAAAAGAAAAAGTTAAGAAAATTCGTTAGCCAGTTTGTTATATGAATTTAAACTTTAAGTATTTACTTTGTAAATTTGGATATGATTGAAGCTTAGGATTTATATTATTACTATGTAATACATTATTTTGGCCGTTTGGCTTTTGTATTATGGTGAATTTAAATAAATAAAAATAACAAGAAGTTTGGTTCCTTTATACGACTTATTACACAAAATTGCTACAACAATTGTTTTTAAAAGGGGAACCCTAGATTTAATAGGTTTTGCACTGCAGGGCCCAAAGACTTGTGAGCTCGAGTGTGGAACAACTTTGGCAACAATTGTGATCTGATTTTGGTAGTGACATTTTGTATGTGCTTATTTTTGCATACGCGAAAGCGAACTTCGTTACATCCCTTGTCCTAACCAACTAAAAACAAAATTTGGCTGAACTTTAAATTTTTCTGAGACTTAACTTTGGACCGTTTAACCTCATCTCTGGTGAATCTTCCATCCAGACTTCAGTTAGGTCTGAGTAAAACTCAATTCAACCGGACAAGATAATTGCAAATGTATTTCCAAAAAAATACGAATTCCCCCACTGTGCTGTAGCTCTGTGTGAATGCCTTTGTAACATCCATAAGAAATATTACGTTATTAACACTGTGTGACAGTTAAACAAAATTCTGGGAAGTCACTCGTATTTTCCAAACACCCCCTAAAATCTTTATATCCGCCCAAAAAATCGTTATGCGAACTTTAAATTTTAAATTCCTGACGAATTTAAAGAGACGAAACTTTAATTTAAATAAATTCATAGGCTGTGCGGTTCTCTCATAAAATAATGTGTAATAACATCGCATCATCATGATCATCTCGAAATGAGATGTGGAACATGATTTTTTAACCATTTACGGTTCACACTAGTTTCGGTGTCGAGTCTTGCTGGAATCTCCATGGTCTATGATCGAAGATGGCCAATTCATATCGCCGAGACGGCTGATAACACGATTACCAATCTTGGTGGGGAAAACATCGATTTGGGGCGTGGTTTGTTTGGCATGACGTGATCAATCTATAACCACACAAATGTTAGTACAAATTTTCAAACAAAAATGTTGGAATTATGTCACAGCTCCAACATCCGATCCAAAAAGCCATTCTCCGATAATGCATTGGGTTATCGACAAGTACATTTCTTCCTACTCCTAGATGCAACACAATTATTTTTTTTTAAATCTTGTTTCTGCTCTTTCCACAAGACCGTTCTAGATAAAAAAAAATTATAATTATGTTATTGTTATTCGCGAGAACTTATTTACTGACTTTCCTTAACATTCCATGAGAGAACAGACGGGGAACTTCTCTCAAATCATTGGGCTGTTCACGATATAATTGTGTATACCCGGGACCTACTGTTTAAACCCGGCTCCGATGCTTTCCCACAGAAGTTTTTCATGGCTTAAAGATTGCTTTTTTTACTCGTACAGTCGCCATCGTGGAATCAGCCACTGAACAATTTTGGATTGTGTCAGCAGCTTTTGAGCCTGGATTCTGCTAGGTGATTCGCGAGAACGCTTTATTTATATTGAGTTTTCTACTTAGTTATCTAGCAAATTTACTGCAGATATAACTCGAGGTTTACTTGTAACCTGTTACTCAGTAATCCTATTTTAGAAAAAAAAATCGCTCGTAAAGTTAATATATGCTCAGCCAATATGAATCGGCTATAAAAAAAAGTACTGATAATTTTTTCAAAAATAGATTGAGCATGGCGCGTTTACCCAGCCATTACAAGGGACGTGACGCGATTGTTCGAAAAACTCAACACACACACACTTGTTTTTTTATCAATACACACACATTTTTTGCTACTGTCTGGCTGACTCCTAACGAAAATTTCTTGGCAGTGACATTTGAAACATGCAGACTGTAACGAATGTTAGAGTTCCCCAACACATTTTTTTGTGTCAACTTATGGAATAATTTTATTGTTTTGTCGTATTAAAAAAAGTTAGATTTTGTGCTTAATTGTCAATAAAGAATTCTTCCGACTTGTTTGAAGTACAAAAAGAAAATATTGACGTATTTATGAAGTAAATTTGCCTGCTCATATTTTTCCCCAAATGATTTGTGGTGTTTTTGTTTACTGCTGGGGAGGGGAACAATTGTTGAGAGAAGTTACTCGTGCTACGACATTTTTCAAATGAACATGGACTTGCAGACTAGAGATGTAACAAAAGTGGGCTTTGCGAATGCAAATATTGAAATATAATTTCTTGCGAAAGTTAACGCATACGTATAGATAAAGAAACGAAGTGCAATTAATTAAAGGTTTATCCATTTTGAGTTTTCAAAAGTAAACGTAAATAAAACACATATAAAAGATTTTTTTTCATCATATTTCTTTTTTATTATAAAACTAGTAAGTTGTAATGCGCCTATGGCACCCGTTGAAATACGGAAAAAAAATTGTTCTTGAAAAAAAAATTTTGTAGAAAAAAAAATTTTGTTGAAAAAAAAAATTTTGTTGGAAAAAAAAATTTTTGTTGAAAAAAAAAAATTTTGTAAAAAAAAATTTTTGTTGAAAAAAAATTTGGTAAAAAAAAAAATTTTTGTAAAAAAAAAATTTGGTAAAAAAAAATTTGGGGAAAACACAATTTCTGTACAAAAAAAAAAATATTATTTTTTTTATTATTATTATTTATAGAAAATTATAGAATGCCTATTTAAATTCCAACGTACTGCGTGACAGAGTCAGTGAATCAGTGTCGAGGGTAAATATATATTAAAAAAGAAGATTTGAACGTTGACATTATGTGTAAAACACTACATCATTTAAATGACCACCACGCGAAGTGTTGATTCATTTGAGGTAACTTTTGGACCTCTTTTTGTCACATATTGGGCGGTATCTCAGCCATAACTTGACTAATGATGGTTCGTAAGTGCTAAAGAGTTAAAAGTTTATCTGCATAAACACGGTCTTTCGCGTAGCCCCACAAAAAAGTCGAATGGTGTCAAATCGCGTGATCTTGGTGGCCAGTTGTTGACGCCACAATGAGAAATCTCATGCTATAAAGCCATATTCGTTCGAGTTGTGTATCACGTGTCACCGTCTTATTAAAACCAAAAATTCTCCAAGTTGTATTCTTCAATAGCAGGCAAAAAAGTCAGTTATCATACGACCATAACGCTCCGAATAGACGGTGGCAGTCGTTCCTTCGTCGTTTTCGAAGAAGTAAGGTCCAATCACATCTTCGGACCAAAGGATGTCTCTCTTCAATTACTTGAGGATTCTCAGAACGACAATTTTGTTTATTAACATACCCACTGAGTGAGAACTGTGCTTCATAACCATAAACCATAATCTTCTCTTAAAGCACGTTATGTGGCTGTGCCAGAATCACCATTTGTATACCCTCACCCTACGGGTAGGAGGGTATATATCATTTGATACGACCCAAAAAGTGTAACACATAGAAATATTCACATTAGACCCCAGGTGTCTTTGAACCAAATTCCATTCATGACTTTCTGAATCGTTTGAGCCATGTCCGTCTGTATTGCTGGTACGCACGATAACTTTCGAAAGAGTTAAACAATCGCTGTGAAATTTTGCACGGCTTAATATTTTCCCAAAACTGCTTATGGGATGGCATATGGGCTATATGGCCACACCCCTTCTGGTACCGCCCATACAAATCTGCTATTTCGCCCACTTTATAAATCGTGTAATAATATCAATATGCCCAAAGCGATCTTGTCCAAATTCCCACCGACTAAGAAATGTGTTTCTTCGCTGAAGAAAATTTTGTTTGAAAAATCGCCGTCCAATGCCTGTTGTTCAAGCACCCTGTCCACGTATCTACGACGTTGTGAATGGTCAGCTGGCTTCAGTTGTTGTGTAAGGATGTAGGTGTAGATCCAAATGCAAAATACGCCACAATGTGCCGTAAGACAGTCCTAATTCCTGAGAACGACGAGGTATCGACACATTCGGGTCTTTGGCAACACTTTCACTTACAGTAGTGATATTTTCAGCGGAACGATCGAAACGATGTTGCACAGGCCTTACAATATCTGTAACCGCTCCAGTCTCTTCAAATTTCTTCACAATTTTGCCAATTGCTTGCGTAGTTGGACGATTATGTAAACCATAATATCCTCCTTAAGCACGATATGTGCCTGTGCCAGAATCAGCATTTTTGTAGTAGGTTTTAATAATTTTTACGCGTTGTCTGATAGTTAAGCGATCCATTTTCGTCAATGTCAGACTTCCAACTGAAAGAAAAAAATAAATTCCAGTCCAATACTTTTGAAACCACGAAATGGATAACCCTTTATAATGATTTTAGAAGTTAAAGACAACTGTTTTTGAAATACTCAAATTTAACTGAAAAAATTGGTATATATTGAAATTTAGCAAAAAATGTGAAAAGAACCCAGTTGTAAAGATTTTCTCTATTTCCCTAACTACTGTCAATTTTGAAAATTATCTCGGGTAATTATACGAATTCGTTTAAATAGAAACACCTTTATAGAATTACATAATTAATGTATTTTTTTTTTCAAACGTTTAATGTGATTTTCTTAAATTCATACACGAAAAAAAAAACGATAATTAACTTTCTAGTTTTCAACTTCTTACATGGTGTACTTATGTAAAATTAAAGAATATTTCTTACTGCACTTTCGACGTAATAATAATACAGGCATGAATTGTAAAAAGAAAAAAATCTGAGAGCACGAATTGATCAATTTCGCCTTTCTTTCGGTGTATTTCAACATACATCCATACATACATATGTATATACAGTATATGTCCATATATTTAAAGGTGTTACAGCCTTTTTGGAATCCTTTGATGTGGGCGGTATACAAAATGAATAGGCCACACACACACATGTAACGATGTATGGAATGGAATAATCATGCAGTGTCAATCACGTCTACCTTTTCATGTTCATGTTCACATGAAAATTATTGGCAACCACAAACAATTGTTTATTCCACAAAGAAGTGCCAACGGCAAAGGTATCCCTATTTTCATTACTTTCATTTATCAATAATAGAAAGAAGAAAAAAAACGTATTCTACACGATACTGGTATATGTGTGTATACAGAGACATGAGTTCACTTCCGGCATATCAACCCTCCGCCCTCAAGACCATTTCATGGTCTTACCAATCAAATTCTTAACCTTAAATAAAGTTAGGCAAGGTCTGCCAACGAGTACAGAGTGCAACAAATAATGTGCGGTAAGGTAAGGTGATTAAACACCAACAAATGAGCCTGATATGTAGCTGGACATTTTCATGGGATAATATTTTTAGAAATCTAGTCGTGGATTCTTGGAACTCTGGTTGAGGTTATATGAAAGTCGAATCACCTGACATGAACTGTTTTCCGTAAAACACTGAAAATTGACAGTATTGTTGATATTCAAATATCTGTGTGAAACATTTAATTTAAGAAGTTTTGTACAAAAACTAATTTCTAGAACAGTTTCCAAATTTGTGCAATATATTTTTGTAAACTTATCTAAAACAATGAAGAGGTCTTTAAATATATTGAAAACTAACTGACCCGCTAGACTTCGCCCTACCTAGGAAAATTAGCTGATTTAACCCTGCACCGTCATCCTTCGTCAAAATGACGACGCGCAATTTTATTTCCGAGTTAACATGTGTTTTTATCGTTTGTTATGACCTCATTTTTCGTATAGCGTTAGTCGTTTGCAAACTGTTGATGGGCCTAGATTGATTAAAAATAAACTAAATAAAAAAATAGACTTAACATCGGTTCCAATTTTTGCTCACAATGCTATTTATAGCGTCTTGAAATAGGCCGTAGTCAAAATGACGAAGGATGACGTTAGTGTACAAAAAATAAGGATGACTTTCTAGGGTTAAATGTAATCATGATTTAAATGCACCTGATTTTCCCATCTCATCTCACCTCGTAAATGTTGGCGACATTAAGAGTAAGAGAACAACCTCTAAGCCATGTAAAACTTCTCTAGAAAAGCATTAGCCGTTCGGAGCCGGCTTTAAACAGTAGGTCCCGGTCAGTGAGTATACACAATTATATCGTACACAGCTCACTGATGCGAGTGAAGTTCCCCGTCTGTTCCTTCATGGAATGTTAACGAAAATAAGTAAGTGAATGTAAAAAACAGTGAAAATCGAGGTTTATTATTATCCACAGACTTGCAATGATTGCGATTTATTAGTCGTCATTACGCATTCAAGGCGAACTATAAACTGGACACACTTGGTTTGGAACGTCAAAACACCGTGTTACACACATTCTGTCCTATGAACCAAATTTACTTTTTCGGAAAGGGGATAAAAAATAAAAATACACGTGTATCGGCGATTTTCATGTACACGTCAGAATTCTTTTTTTTAAGTTTGAAGTATAAAGCTTGTAGTGGCCTGTGTGAAAGCCTTTGGACCGATTTTTAACCCTTTTTCAGTGATCCAATCGAGCTGATATTTTGCAATGTCTGTATCACGTCAAATTTTTTAAAAACAATTTTTATCAATTCTCAGACTTTCCCCAATTTTTATTATTTTTGAAAAAAAAATATTTATTTTTTTATTTTTATTTTATTTAATTACAATACAAAGTAAATTTATATTCTAATTTTGGGTCCAAGGATAAACCGAGTGACAAAGACTATTTGGCTTGATTTTTTGCAGCGACAGACCAAAGCCTCTGGTGGGAATCGAACCCACAACCCCCACGCTGATAGGCAAGCACGCTACCAACTCGCCTACCGGGGCGCTTGAAAAAAAAATATTTTTTTCACTTTTCTTAGCAAAACGTAAAGAGACTCCAAATTTTTAAACTACTTTAGCGTTACGAAAAAAAAATGTTTTTTGAACTGAAACTTTAAAAAAAACGAAAAAAAAAAAAAAAAAAAAATAGGAAAATCTGAGAATTGATAAAAATCTATTTTTTAAATTGGATCACTGAAAAAGGGTTAAAAATCGGTCCAAAGCTTTCACACAGGCCACTACGAGCTTTATACTTCAAACTTAAAAAAAAAAAATTCTGACGTGTACATGAAAATCGCCGATACACGTGTATTTTTATTTTTTATCCCCTTTCCGAATATGTGCATTTGGTTCACAGGACAGAAAAAAATCTATTTTTTGTAATACGGTGAAATCATTTGAAATCACAGCTTCTCCTGTTCCATTACACATTTTTGGTTGCTTCAGACTCCGTATCCTGACTATTCCCGATTCTACATTGAAATGCAAATTGTGCTGCGACATTGCTGGAAAATCCCGTGAGTTAAAGAATTCAGTTGGATAGTTGACGACTTCATTTGGATCTGTAATAGAATCGATCGACTGAAATAAATACAAATACGATTTAAATTTGAATTAACATTTTTTTTATAATTGGCTTCTTTTGATCTTGTGAATTGACAACAAATAGGTGGAGGCAAAATGAGACCAGTGGCAGCGTCAACTTAAATTTCCCCAATGTCAATGTCTAACAATTTCTTCGAAAACACCTCCGCTGATTGATCATTTTGTTACCCGACCAGTATATTCGTTGTAAAATTCGGAGTTTTTACCTAACTCTACAAATTCGATGACTTTAAGCACGCATTCATTTATTTCCAAAAAAACGTAGTTCTGATTATGGCGTAAATCTGCCATTGCCTAGGGCTTCCCACATACGTTTCTGGCAAAATGACAAGTCGGCCGACATCGTTTGCATTTCCTTCTGCAGAAGGCAATTTTTTACAATTTCCGTTTCGATTTTTTAAAGGTACCAATTGATGAACTGATTTGCGACATTTCAATATGTGATTGATCAAACGATAGGCATACAAATTCATGTAGATGACCTTTGTGTTAGTTGCTTGACCTGTACGTATATATTGATGATGACACTGATTGAATCGTAAATTTAATAACAAATTCTCGAACAATATCCTCGGATATAGACATTGTTTCGTAGGAGTGACATTATTTCGTGTATTTTGTGATGTGAGTGGGATTGGCCGAAATAAGTTACTTAAAAAGTGGAATTAAAACCCCGTGCCTAATGCTTAAATCGATTAAAATCTGTCGAAATATCATAATAGCAACCTAAAGATACCGAATTTTACAAAAAAAAAAATATTGGATTACAAGTTTTACAAAGTGGCAGGAATATACAGTTGTATGGAGATACCCGAAGTGTCTAGAGTTCCAAATTTTTTTTCTCGAAAACTGTATCTAGTTAATTCTTTACTCAATACAGAATTTGGGGCGTATTAATATTAGTACACTATTTCTAAAGTGGGCAAATGGTACAGTTGTATGAGAGGAATCCGAAGGGGTGTGGCAATGTAGCCCATATGCAAACCCATAAGTAGTTTTCGGAAAATATTAAGCCATGTCAAATTTCAAAGCCGCACAGACAGACTCTCAAACGTCTTAAATAGGCATAAATCGAATTTGGTTTAAAGACACCCATGGTCTTAACTGATTTTTTTCGTGTGTACACTTTTGGGTCATATCAAATGATATATACCCTACTACACGTAAAAATATTGAGGAATAACAATTGTTAAAGAAAACTACATTTTCATGGATTAATTAAGAAAACTGCCTTCAGTGAAAACATTTGATTCGAACGATTAAGAAGTTTTTACTGAACAAATCATCCAAACAGACTGTTATAATCATGAGAACAATTGTTTTACGGATTTAACCACAATACACACACTATTTAGAGTGTAAATATTACGTTAGTATTTAACATGTATTCTGTGTGTTACTGCATGGTGTTTAGTGTCACAAGGTCGTGTCATCGTTTCATACATGTTTCCGCACATATTCCCTAAGGACATTCCAACTAACAGCCTACGCAAATAATAAACTGCCATAGGAAATGATGTGACGATGCGTCAATAACTACCTCAACGAGTTAACATGTTTTTCTGTGTGTCTTTGTATTTCGAACCGGTGGCGTAATACAATAGGCTGAGGTCAATCTAGTTCGGTTCGGTAAGGTAATGAAACAGCCGCCCATAACTTCGCAGCATGAGTGGTTTTTTGTCCATTGAGAAAACCCAAACGTGAAATCGAAACCATAGAAATATAATATTTTTTTGTTGCCATCTATTGATTCTCGTATCATAGCCGTTTGATACATGACGCGTGTCTATTGTGACGAACATGTGTCGAAATGTCATCAGCATTTACCAAACGAGAAAGAGGAATTGTATAAATTAAAAAAATTTTAATATTGCAAAAGAGGGTCACACGGTACACTGTTAGAAAAAGGTACACCAACTTAATGTAAAATTAACTTTGTTGATCTCATGTAAAAGGAAAAATTCTCATTGTATGAATATTTTATTTTTTGTAATATGCCAGCAATGGAAAGAAAATTTATTAATTCTGGTTATAAAACTCTCGCATGAATTCCATGTCAAACGAAAAATGTTCTAAAATTCTTGCATGAATACGATGTAAATAATGAAGTCATAAATGTCATGTTCCAGATTTTGAGACACCTGAACAAGATAATTTGTGTCTGGCAGTCCTTAAAAATCTGGAAATGGAAATAGTGAATATCGTAAGCATTTCACAACATTTTCGTAATTTTCATACAGTGACGGACAAAAAAATAGGGTCAATCCACTTTATTTTAATTAAATTGCAAAAAAAAGATGTTTATAATGGCATATGTTTGACAATCCATTTCGTTTTATTGATAAACATATTTATTCTTCTGATTTACAGAAACAAATCTAAATTGTTTACTTGATTCAATAAAAAAATCATAAAAAAATGTTAAGTCCATTGATTTCAAGGGGACAAAAGAATAGGGTCAGTATTACAAAACATAAAAAATGATTAAAAATAACTGAAATTAAGCGAAATTAATTACATAAACTAGACTTCTGAGCTATTATTTCGTCGTATAACCTTTGTTTTTTAAAACAGCTTTACATCTCCGTGACATTGACTCCACCAAATCCTGACACGTTTTGTTTGGTATAGAATACCATGCACTTTTGATTTGTTCCCATAATTCATCCTTGTTGCTCAATTTTTGTGGTCCAATTTTATCCTTCACTATTTTCCACAAATTTTCTATTGGATTTAGATCCGGAGATTGTGCTGGCCATGTCATAACATCCACATCGTTATCCTGAAACCACTTTTTTACAATACGCGAAGTGTGTTTTGGGTCATTATCCTGCTGATATACCCATTTGACGGGCATTTCCCATTCGGCGTAAGGTAACATCACTTCACTAAGAATGGCAGTACACATTTTTACCCATTATTTCTTTGATCCAATATATTGGCCCCACTCCATACCAAGAAAAACACCCCAAACCATTATATTTCCTCCTCCATGCTTTACGGTTTTAGTGGTGTAAGGGGAACATAATTCTTTGTTTTTAGGGCGTCTGACCCATAGTTTTCCATCACTGACAATTACATTTATTTTAGATTCGTCCGACCAGAGTACATTATGTGCGATTTGGCAAATACCATACGATTTCGCCGATGCCTTTTAGTCAATAATGGGACTTTCCTGGACGTTCTTCCAAACAGATTTTTTTCCACTAACCGGCGTCTAATAGTCCTAGTGGAAACAAGAACTCCCAACTCGGATCTGATCGCTTCAGCAGATTTAAATGGGTCCCGAGTTGACAATAACTTGATGTGGTCGTCATCTTTAGCAGAAGTTTGTCGGGGTCTACCTCTTAGCATATTATTATTTTTTTCTTGTAAGGCATTAAAAACAAAATTTTGTGATCTGCCAATAGTTTTTGCAATTTGGCGTTGGCTTTGACCTTTAAGTTTTAAATTTGCAATAATCGAACGCTCAGCGTCGGTACAATGTTTTACTCGGCCCATATTTTTGTTATAAAATGATTTGCGAATATGTAACTTTAATAAAATATTTTCCAAATTGTGCCATTCACACTAACTGATCACATTTCACGATTAGAAGTTGTTATTCTAGTAAATTATGATAGGTTGTTATTGCAATTTACCGTTGACCCTATTTTTTTGTCCATCGTTACATGTGACATTTACCATTATTGACCGTGTCTCAAATTCTTGTAAACAACAGATCGTTGCCAGATTATTGTATTTAGAGCTACACAGTATTAACAATAATTCCAAGAAATAATATTCGGAATAAAGTAATAAATTTGGCTGATATTGCCAAAATTGCTTGTGCGTAACTAGTGACCCTATTTGTTTGTCCGTCACTGTAGGTAAAAAAGAGGTTTGTCTTAATAACAAAAATGGATGCCAAATTGCCAATAACTGTACAAAATTTTTATGACACACTGTCAACTCAATGGTAATTCGATACTAGTTCCAAATTAGCTCTCCTATTTATCCCATCAACCTATGGGTAGGAAAAATTACATTAGACCATAAATTGAACCAAATTCATGATTTTTTAAGTCGGAAGATACGCCCAATCCGATCTTAGCCAAATTCCGTATTTTATAAATATTAAATTCGGAAAAGTTGAAATATTCTGAAATATTGAAATATGAAAAAAAAAATATTTTCTATGCGCAATATGAACAAAATGTGTAAAAAAAAAATAATAAAATTGTTCCCCTCTACAATCGCAAAATATGAACCGACTGTTCGTACCATAAAATACTCCCTCCTTGGCTACAACATATTGCTACAGAACTAAAAAATGTATACTACATTAAAAGTTACAAATGGAAGAGGATTCTGGACTACTGTCAGGCGTTCCATTTAAACGGACAGAAATGGCTAATGTTTTTACACATCCAATGTCGTAGCCGGGTAGCACAAGACCTTCATGAACCGGGCCACAATTCCTCGATTGGATACCACAAATGTAGCTCAGTGGAATTTTAGTTCACATTAATATTGAAAAGCTTTTGCAACTACGCTCATGTATTTTACTGCATGAATTGTTTTATTAGGTGTCCTTTGTCAAATCATAGAAATCTGCATTGTTTTTAATGAGTACGCCCATGTAGTGTCTGGTACTCGTACATGCTTTCATTTGTCAATTCGCTGCGTTATTATAGAACACCATTTCATATTGAAATCTAAAATTGAGCAAAATTGTGGGGGTTTTCGCCATATCAAATGTTCTTAATATTTTTCTGGCTCTTCTTAAGTGTAATTTTTTTGCATTTTCGATCCAATTTGAGATGTACTTAACAGAAATAGTTTGTATTTTTGTTTGTAATTTACTTCTCAATAGTCCAGGTTTACTTTTGTATAAAACTTACTCACTTGGCAAGTGAGTTGTCGCAAGTGAGCTTAATCGAATAACATATTTTTTCAAAAAACTGACACTGAAAGAAAAACGAATGTAAAAATTAAAAAAAAAAAATCAATTGGTTACGTTTTTAACACAAACTATTTTAATATATTGAATTAATATGGTACTATTTATTAACAATTTTTATACACTCCATCATAGGATGGAGTATATACTAAGTTTGTCATTCCGTTTGCAACACCTCGAAAGAGTGATCTGCGACCCTATAAAGTATATATATTATTGGTCAGTGTAACATTCTAAGACATTCTAGCGATGTCCGTCTGTCTGTCCGTCCGTCCGTCCGTCCGTCTGTTGTCTGTTGAAATCACGATAGAGCGCGAACGACTAACCCTAAAAAGCTGAAATTTTGTAGGAAGATGTTTTTTGCCCATAAGCAGGTTAAGTTCGAGAATGGGCCATATCGGACCAAAGGGGGAAAAGTTCTCCTTTACGGGACTAAATATATTCCGGCCATAATCAAATTTTTCAAATATTTTTTTTCACTACATCTAAGTTCTAAGTTTATATAATTTATAGATGGGGAAAAAATCCCAAAAATGGGCGTGCTCATGGGTTCCGTGGACCCTTGGGGCCCAAAAAAGGGCCCATGATAAACATGCGCATATGGGTATCGAAGTGCAACGAAATTTACTCACGAACCCAAATATGCCTTTATTTTCACGATTTTACTAAATTTTTTGATCTGGTTTCTGGGACTATCGGGTCACCAGCGGCCCAAAAACCGTCCCTTGACAAACATGGACATATGGGTATCGAAATGCAACGAAATTTTCTCGCGAACCCAAATATGCATTTATTTTCATGATTTGGATACAATTTGTGATCGGGTTCCTGGGACTATCGGGTCACGAGCGGCCCAAAAACTCAGTTAGTTACACCCTCACCCTACGGTGGGAGGGTATATATCATTTGATACGGCTCAAAAGTGTAACACATAGAAATATCCACATTAGACCCCAGGTGTCTTTGAACCAAATTCGTTTTATGACTTTCTGAATCGTTTGAGCCATGTCCGTCTGTCCGTCCGTCTGTCCTGCTGGTACGCGCGATAACTTTCGAAAGAGTTAAGCAATCACTCTGAAATTTGGCATGGCTTAATATTTTCCCAAAACTGCTTATGGGATAGCAAATGGGCTATGTGGCCACACCCCTTCGGGTACCTCCCATACAAAGCTGCTATTTCGCCCACTTTAGAAATCGTGTAATAATATCAACACGCCTAGTTGGATCTTCCCCAAATTTTGTATTTAGTAAAAGTAGAGTTAGACTAAGTTTTGGACAAAAAGTGGGCAGTCTGGCAACTCCCCTTCTGGTACATGCCATACAAATGTGCCATCCCGCCTACCTTAGAAATCGTGTAATAACACCAATATGCCCAACGCGATCTTGCCCAAATTTTGTATTTAGTAAACGTATAGTAATACTAAGTCGTGGACAAAAAGTTGGCAGTCTGGCAACTCTCCTTCGGGTACCTCCCATACAAATCTGCTATTTCGCCCACTTTAGAAATCGTGTAATAATATCAACACGCCTAGTTGGATCTTCCCCAAATTTTGTATTTAGTAAAAGTAGAGTTAGACTAAGTTTTGGACAAAAAGTGGGCAGTCTGGCAACTCCTCTTCTGGTACCTCCCATACGAATGTACCATCCCGCCTGCCTTTGAAATCGTGTAATAACACCAATATGCCCAACGACATTTTGCCCAAATTTTGTATTTAGTAAAAGTATAGCTAGACAAATTTTTAGACAAAAACTTGGAAGTCTGGCAACTCCCCTTCTGGTACCTGTCATACAAATTTACCATTCCACCCATTATAAACCGTGTAATACTTTCAATACGACCAACGCGATCTGCCCAAATTCCGTATTTAGTAATGGTATAACTGGACTAAGTTTTGGACAAAAACTTGGCAGTCTGGCAACTCCTTTTCTGGTACCTCCCATACAAATGTACCATTGCACCCACTTTAGAAATCGTGTAATTATATAAACTAGATCAACGATTCTTTCCGAAACTCTATATTTAGTAAAGCTTTAACTACATACAATTTTCTAGTAAAAACTCTGCTTTATATTCCGTCCTTTTTGTAAAATCATGTAATACAATATTTTTCTAAAACATTCGGTATTCTAGGTTGCTATTATGACTTTTCATCAGATGTTACATCAAATGATGGTAGCTACTCACACATTTAACTTTCCGATACTTTGAAATATGAGACTTGTATGTTTTTAATGAGGGTGAAGGTATATATAAGTCGGTGTACTCGACTGCAACTTTTTCACTGGTTTTCTTATTTATTGACTTTTTAAGGATCCATGATGGAGGGTATATAAGATTCGGCCCGGCCGAACTTACTATTTGTCCACTTGTTTTTATTAAAATGCAATTTATTTCCTATCTGTTTACAAAAAAAAATATTAAGCAAAATCTACGAGGGCTATTCAATAATTCCGTGACTTTTCTAACTTCCCTTGTAGTTATATAAAATGCAACACTGCTCTCATCAAGTACCATCTGTAAATAGACAACTGTAAAATTTTCAGCCAGTTTCGTGATTTTGTTAAAAATGAAAAAAGGGAATTTCGAGTATTATTAAACATTATTGTTTTGCCGAAAAATACAGTCAATCAAACCATGAAAAAGCTTGATAAACAAGCTTGATTAAATTGAGGATCGATTTCAATGGTTAAAAAGTGGTTTACTGACGTTCGTTGTGTTAGCACAAGTAAACATGACGCTGAACGTTCTGGACGGTCAATTGAGATCAGTACACCCGAAAATGTCGAAAAAATCCACGATAATAGATTTGCTTAATATTTTTTGTTAATAGATTGCAAATAAAAATTACATAAAAAAAAAATATATATGTGTTGGCGAGTTGGTAGCGTGTAGGCTTGTAAAGGGTGTTTTTTTATTGAGGTATAGAACTTCGAATTGAAATAAAACACAAGAAAATCGTTTTAATGTCCATCAATTTGGCTTTATTGGAAGGATAATTTTATGCCATTAATGTTTAAATATGATTTCGGGCATGTGGCCGCCGCGGCTGGCTCGAATAAAGCCAATTCTACAGGTCCAATTTTCAACCACTTGTTGGAACCACAACTCATCCACATTCATGCCATCCAATTCGGGAACAAAATAGTCGGTTATCATGGCTCTATACCGGTCTCCATTAACGGTAACTGACTCTCCAGCATTATTTCGGAAGAAGTATGGCCCAATGACTCCACCAGCCCATAGAGCACACCAAACAGTCAGTTTTTGTGGATGTAATGGCATAAAATGGACGGAGCTTGCGGTGAACTTCGCGAACTGAACCATTACTTTCGAAATAAATTTGCACGATTTGCAAGCGTTGTTCTTTTGTCAACCTGTTCATGATGAAATGGCAAACCAAACTAAATATTAATCACTTGACAGCTGACAAAATGGCCGCCAGTTAAAAAAGTGATGCCAACTTAAAGTTCTATACCCCAATAAAAAACACCCTTTACAAGTCGGCTCACGAAAAGTCGATTGATCGACTTTTTTTGAGTCGAGAAAATCGAATACGTGGTGTCGACTTTTAAGTTTAATTGAAAATATGTTTTGTCGGTCAGTGGAGCTAAATTTCATGGCTGCCATTTGATTCGGGCAAACCATTTACAAATACAAATAAAATATACCAGAAACTGCAGCTGGAAATGATGATTCTGACGATGAGAATTGTTGTAATGAGCAAGCACACAATATTGAGGCTACACCATTTCTGTAACTCCTTCTGAGCAGTGAGGTGTCCACTAAAAAACTCAAAGATCGTTACAGCTTAAATTAAATGAATCCGGATCAGGTTAATTTAACACGACCTTCGCATTGACAAACTACGAATTTAAAAATGTCGGTTGAACACCGTCCTAACAAATAATGGCATTTTTCTTCGATCTATTGAACAGGATATGCGGTTTAAATCGAAGTACACTTTTTGTTTTATATACCAATAAGTGAAACTGTATTGATCCCCTTTTGTTACGTTTTAAACTTGAATTTGTGTAAGTTTTAATAAAACTGTATTATTTTCAACTAAAAAGTTGACTTAAATCGACATGTAACTCACAGAAACTGGAAAAGTCGAAAAATCGACTTTTTAAATTTTTGAAATAGTCAAATGGTCGAAAAGTCGACTTTTGGTTGCAACTCCATAACCCTACTAGCGTGCTTGCTTATCAGCGTAGAGGTTGTGGTTTCGATTCCCACCAGAGGTTTTGGCCTGTCGCTGCAAAAATCTACACAAATGGTCTGTATCAACCGGTTTACCCTTGGACCCAAAATGAGAAGATAAATTTACTTTGTATTGTAATTAATAAATAAGTACATGGTACATGCATAATTTATTTTAAATTAATTATATATGTAATTATAATGCTTTTTAAAAATTGGAGATCCAAACGTGGCGTCTCTTCAATCTCCTAACTGCATCTAAATCAACTAATAAATTTATGGCTAACATATCAGGATGATTGTCACGATAATTGTTACTGAAACGTTTAATGTCATCTTTAACTGTCAGGACACCAAGGTCACTGTGGATTATATTATTTTTTACAAACCGAGTAGCTTCTGTGGTATTTTTGTATTTTCGATGCCCCACAACTGTATGACGTATTTCCAAATAGGCTTCAGAATAGTTTTGTATAGAATCAATTTGTTATTCATACTTAATATGGCCTAGAAACCAAATCATCCTCTTAGGCCCATTATCTCAATGTACGATTAAAGTCCCGGTTAATTAACCCGCACATTAATTTGTAGACACGATATACTGTCGGTTAAACATTTTCATTTTCTCATGTATCCGTTAAATTAACTGGCTGACAAATGGTAGTATGGCAACTCTACCGTGTAGATGTTTATAAATGATAAAAATAAATGGCATAGCTGTGTATTCTTAGCTGTGCAGTATATTATTAAATTTGTATTCCATTCAATTTTAAATATTGTTGTGAAAGAAAAATAAAAAGAATTGCAGAAAGCTGTTCATGGTTTTCGGTATGATAAACCACTAACCGGCAGACAAGTGCCGGTTATCATTTATCGATCCTATAAACGCTAAGTAGATATTGAGAAAAGTAAATTGTGCTAAACGGTAGTATATCGTTGCGATAAATTTTAATCGGACATTGAGATAATGGGCCTTAGTGTTTATGTTTCACTGGAATAAAGAATATATGTGGCATTGGTAGGACATTTACGGGCGGCTAGTATAGCCGTATCATCGCCGTAGGTAGTAATTTTAACATCATTAGATACCGGCATATCAGACATAAAAAGTATGTATAATACTGGTCCCTGAATACTTACTTGTAGTTACTAAGTAACTACTGTTTTTTATATTCGAATTTTCTTTATATGATCTTTGATTCCTCAATATCAGCAGGAGTTATGAGTTGGTCTACTGCCAACATTCATTTCATTTGGAAATGGTGTTGAATGTATATGAACCATGAAACAATAGAAAGAAATGGCAATTTAATTTGATTTTTCTTGCAAATGGAAACTTGCTGTACTTCAATTATGCGGAGAAACAGCAACAGCAGAATATTGCACTAGCGTCTGTTAAGTTCTGCGACGTAGTTTACATTAAACAATTGCACGTCTGTTCCCAAAGGATGTTCATGTTTTATACGCAGTACCCAGTAAGTGAGTACATTTTGTGAGTAGATTAAGTGGCAGAGATAGTTTTAAAACGGTCTCAGAGTAAATCCAAATAAGACCGAACTTGTTTTGTTCACCTATCCGTGAAACCTATATCCTTGTGGGACACTGACGTTACATTTGAGGACTGTGCAAAACTTCTCGGCGTAATAGTGGACAAGAAGCTGAATTTTGAAGCTCAAAATACTAGACAGAAGGGCAATAGGTAATCGCATTGTTCCCTGGTTGAATACTGTAGTAGTTAGATCGGTAATGCTATATAGAGTTGTCGCCTGGTGGAAGGCTCTGTCCAACCAGACAGATATGGTCCAGACTAGATATGAGTCTATATGATTTATTACCGATTGGAATTGATATTTCAAGTGGGCGTGCAACCTCCCACGCAGCGCTTATTTTACATTTACCATATTACTATTGTGGAAGTTATTGATTGTAAGTTAAAATTTAAAAAAGGGGCGTGAAACTTCCCGCTCAACCCATATTTTAAAATTGTTATACAACTGGCGCTATTGGGGCCAAATTGTTTCATGTTCACCTGGAAGTTACTGATGATTTTTGCTATTTTAAGCGATATTCAAACAAAGGGGAGTAGAATTTCCAACTCAACCCGTATTTAAAATTTACCGTATCAGTCGGCGATATTTTGCCCAATTCCCTGGAATTTTAGCTGGATGTTACCGCTGATAGGCGAATGATTCCTATGCTATATTGAGTGATAATTGGTCAAAGGGGCGTGGCACCTTCCACTGAAACTTTATTTTGAAACTGTCAATATTGGACTCAATTCGGTGGCATTTTAGCTAGAAGTTACTGCTGGTTGGCGGTTACTTCGCCGCTACATTAGGCGATAATTGGATAAAGCTACGTGGCACCACCCATACATTTTTTTATAACGAACGAAAACCACAATAAGTGTAGTTTCACATTCAACTGGCTACAGACAATTTTCCTTAGCCAAAATTAAATACTTAAATAATACTCTACTACTACTAAGACTAATCATTGGGTAATTCAAGAACAGCATGTTTTAAATCTACAACTCCCTTTTGAAAATCAATGTGCTTATAATACGAAATAAATTCACCACAAATTGTGTTGAATGGATACAAATTTGCATAATTTGATCTACAATGGGCAGACTATGAGCTTGAATATTGCGAGATCTTTGCGGAACAAAAAACTTCAGATTAGACAATACAAATTCAGAATCAGTTTCTCCATTGATAAGATTAAATACAAATACTACATCAAAGTAGGGAGACAAATAAGTTTGAGGCGACGTTCATATGGAGGGAGCACCATATTTCAGTTCCATCCCAGACCACTCCAACATAGAAAAGAAATTGTTTCTGGACTGATTCAATTTTATCTGAATGACACTCCATACAATACGTCTATTCCATAACAGGTCGAACAAGAGAAATATACAGTTTCTTCGTTATATCGAGCCCTTAGCGCCATTTCATCGTAAGCGACAAAACACCTTTTTTACAGGAGAAGGTTTTTATTAATTATTTTGCCAAATTTGCGCAAAATTAAAAATGTTTAAATGCAAAAGGTTATAAAATCTCCATTGTAAATAAATGATTACGATGAAATGAAGATTTTTTTCCGTTTAAACTAAGTTATGTCGCTTACGATAGAAATTTCTGGCGTTAGTCTACTTAATTTTTTTAAAACTGTGTCGCTTACGATATTTTTCTTTTCTTTTTAAACTCTGACTTGAAAAAATTCACATAATATCTTATACATTTATTCAAAAATAACAAATTAAAGAAATTTTAAGGTAATTCAAAATTTAGTTAACGAAAATTCAACAGGAGTCCCCGTTGTCACTTTCTGCCAATGCATCGATAACGTTATCGTCACTTTTCATATTTAAATACTCATGGTGGTATATTTGAGGGATTATTTCTTATTCACACAAGCTTCTTAGGTCTTTATATTTTTTTAACAGATATTGGCAACTCTTCTGAGTAAATCAGTTTGGGTCCAGTTTCGATGATCAGTGAATTCTTTGTGGAACGAACTATTGAATTCATATCCAACTCATCGATTTTACTATCTTCAAAATAGCCATATTTAAATTGTGCACGAAAACTATTTTTGTCGAAATGCACCAATCTCAATGTATTAAATTTAATTTTTATCTTTGAGGGCAGAAATACTTGAGAAAATGCATTCCTTTTCTTCAAAATACATTTAATAATTAAAAATAAGGGTTTTCGGAGCAATGAATCGGCAATAATGGCTCGATAAGATTCAACCCAGCAGCATTTAATGCCGGTCGTACTAGTCTTAAATAATATATATTGAATAGTTCTTAATGTAAGTCAATTTAAATTAGTTAGTATATTATTTTGCGAATTTTTACTTTAACTTGATTTTATTTCTGTGTGTAATACTGTCGCTTACGATAAAGTTCCTTTCCTGGAGAAGTCGTTGCTTACGTACGATAAAATGTTACCACCCATTTTTTTTTTGAAAAATATTGAAAAATTGTATTTATTGAACATTTCCGTCCATGTGTCCCCAGACAACATTTTAAATTCAGCAATAAAAACGTTTTTTCAGAAAATGTCGCTTACGATGAAATAGCGCTAAGGGCTCGATATATGGGTCCGAGAATTCTTTGAGACATTTTTTAATAAATCCAAGAATTGATCGTCCCTTATTTATTGTCATATAAAGAACACCAAGATCAAAAAAAGGGTCTACTCTGCCAATGACAAAATATTCATTACTTAGAAAGACATATTCAAAATTTCTCGAAGATCATTCATGAAAATTGAGAATAGTAACGGACCCAGATTACTTACTTGGGGTACTGCCGAAGTAAAAAAATATGGGTTTCGATATTACGTGCCCAAATTTGAACCACCATATCTCATGAACTGTTTTCGGTGTAAAGCTAACGTTTAATACAGAAATGAAAAACTAGGAGGTGTCGTATCGCTTAATAAAAAACAACCCCCTATAGCACGTCGCCAGTAGAACGTCGTTGGTATTGAGTACATCATTGTGCCGTTTACGAAAAAGTGCTAGCACCGCCATTTTGTTTTTTTTTTCGAAAATCTAAATTTGTGTTCAATGGAGAACTCCAGTTGATAGTTGTGCCGTTAACGAAAAAATCTAAAAATGTCCAGTTCTGAGAAGATCGCCATTTCTATTTTACACTTCTAGCACAACTCAGCGGTGCTGGCACTTTTTTCGTATTTTCGAAATATCTTGGTCAATTTTTGAAATTTCAAAAAAAAGGGTTGCTGCACAATTCGGCTCAACTTTCCTTTTATCGAATTTCGAGTGGCGATGCCATCATCTTCCACATTATATTTGCGCCGAAAAAAAGAACGAACCAACGAAATTTTTTTTCGGTGCAAATGTATTTTATCTCAGCAATGGAACGTTTTGTTTTTAATTGATCAATTTGTATGAAAAATACAATAAGGTTCAAGTATATTTTCTTAACCCACAAACCGAATTTATTTATCCAATAGTTGTGTGAAAACGAACCCCGAGCGTCGGACGAACTGTGAGACGTGTGCAATTTATTCTGACAAAATAAGTGTTTGTACTTGTACCGACATGACCTCGGTCGATTTGACCTGAATGCTTTAGCTACAGTACTGTGGAACACACTTCATGTACTCAAATATTCGATTTCAAAGTACATCTACAATGTAAGAAAGCCTCAAGGAATATTTGCTTTTGAATATTTAATAATCAACGTTCATTTCCATTACTCAATGAATTTATTAACATACAGTAAAATGTCGATTGATTCCAGACCCCAATCCGAATTATCCGATATTCAACTAATACTCTGCCACTTAAATTGTAAAAATCTATATGTGCCTCTAAAGGAGTTCCTCGAGACACTCTTGCGGCTAGGAGGGTTCATTTCTTGAACAATTTTAAGTTTATCCAAAATAGATAGGAGGGTTAATTTCTGGAACAATTTTAAGTTTACCAAGATAGATAAAGCTGGCAACGCAGGTGCGATTCTAACTGAAGCTTGCAGGGCAAGCAGAGATTCTTGAGTTGCCATCATTTCGGATTATAGAATACGCAATGTGTAATGAAACGTAGTCGTATTACCGAACAATACCGATTAGCGGGGTCCGGACTATTGATTTTCTACTTAATGTATATCAATAACATTATTATTTCAATATATACGATTATTAAAAAAAAAACCCAACATATTTATTTATTCACTGATATATGAAAAATATAATTAAAATAACTCAAATTTGCAGATAATCAACTTAATAGACACAGACAGCTTTTAATTATCAACCGAACAATGGTGATTTTTTTATTTCAACTTAATTGAATGTAATTAATATCATCCTTGTTAGTGTCGTCCCTCCCTCGTATGAAACCACACAGACGTGGGAGTATTTACAAAGTTATGCGATACACTGGAGTAGATGGGGTTCAGTAATGGTCGGTTAGATGTACGGACATATGGGTGTATGTATGTGTGTGTGTGTATATATCAAGCCTCAAAGGAAATTAATTTAACGTTATGAAAAACGGCAAAAGAAAAAGGAAATACGAGAACTTGGAAAAGTACAAAAAATTATATGAAATTAAAGACTTTTTTTTTGGTCAAAGGCATAAAAATGGAGAGGTCATCGACCGGCCAGTAATGAGTTGTTTCAAAAGTTGTAAACACCAAGTGATTGCAAAATATCTCTGGTTCATGTACTTTTTTTATAACCTCAACCTTAGCAGCATTTGGTACGGCCATCAAGTGTAATGCAATGCCATATTTACATGAGACCTACATAGATCCACATCGCAGTCGTGGAAAATGGAAAGAAAATGCTTCTGGAAATCAACAACGATAACAACGAAAACTTATGGTTCGTAGGTGTTGTTCCATAGAAGTTTGAATACTCAAAATCTCAAACAAGTTATTTATCATTTGTGAAAGGTTTTCTCTTATGAATAACCGCTTTTCTATTCTGATATACTGTGGTCTTAGTACAAAATGGTCGAATTTATTTTTCAAAAAAAATCAAATTTTTTGACACCGATTTGGTTAACACAAATTTTAAAAAATGTACTGTCTGTTTCCATAAAACGAATTTGTTCGTTCGTTACGAATCGTCAATATTGAAAGCGTTATAAAATGTGTTTCAGACATTATTCAATTCGGGTTTTTAGTTATATGTTAGATATCGACATATGGAACACAATTTCAAAAGAATAAGCTCTTATTACTTTTAAAAATTCATTTTATTGCGACTCCAATTTTGACAGTTTGTAACGAATGAAATTGGTTTTATGGACCAATTAAATGAGTCGAGGTTGATATTCGTTTCTCGTCTAAACTTATGTTAAACTTCTAATTAATTAACTGACGTTTTAAACGTAATTTTGACTGTTTAAATTACAGTATGATAGCCATATGATTGTGACATCACTCAACGGAAGAAGAAGCACCAACTTCCGCAAATAAAATAACTTTGGTTTGGTTTCCGACCACCACCAGTTCCATACAGATGCCTTTTGCCCGTGCCAAAGTTCATTTAGCAGAGTTTTTTAATTCTCATATTTTTTCTAAAAATCCACCACAAAACGTTAATATTATTTTAATTATTCAGCCGAAAAGCCGAAAATGTGGATTATTTTGACTGACCACTCAAAAACGTTTTTGAAGTTTAAACTCAGTTTTATTGGAAACTGAGTTTAACATAGCCGTGGTTTAAATACGATCGCATTTATTGGGCCTCAGAGGTATAGGTCATTAGAATCAATGAAGGATTTTAGCTTTTTTTTTTAAAAAATTTAAGTACAGGTCCCTCCCCATTTGAATCTACCATACAAATTTTTGATTATATATGATTTATGTTAAAAGCGGAATGGCACATTTGTACATTACTCTGAAACTGTCAATAAGATACACTAAGCACTATAGGAGATGTTGAAATATAATTTAGAGGACTATTTTAAAATTAATTTTAACTAAATCTGAAAAGTCGTTTTCGAGCTATGGCACTTTATGCCTCAGGAAAATTGAGTTTTAAAAAAAAATAACCATTTTTGATCTCAGGGGACCACAGCATTTTGTCCACTTATGGGAGAAGTACACAAGAGAACTGAAGCGGATTGGTACTGAAAAAAGTGTCCGTTTATGTGAGGTGTCCCCAAGGAGAGAGTACACTGAAGTATAGCGGTTATCTATTACAAACCCTTTAGAATTTTTTTTATTGCAAAGTGTAATCAATCTCTGAACATTATAATAATTCTATAGAAATAGCTTTTGCCTTTCGGAACCGACATCATACTTTGCACAGTGTATTTGGTATTTCCAGGAAAAGAAAAAAAAACAATTTTTCGGCAATGTGTTGTAATTACGTTTTTATAATAATACTGGCATAATGAATTTAAATACAAACAACCTATATCAATTTGGAGCTAACTTTTCCGATGAATCCTATACGCATATGCTCAGAAGCTGTTGCTCGATTTAGTAATCCATTTCCTATTTGTATTTACACACAATATTAAATAAGAATTAATATCTGAGGACATATGACAGAATAACCTATCTCGAAATAAATTTTTTTTGGAATTTTTTTGTTTTATATTTTATATATGTTGAGACCGGATCAGTTTGTTTCTTGATGCTCCACATGCCCCAGATCGAAAGATATTGAAGTCTTTAAATTAACATATCTCGTCATTTTTACAAGAAAAAATTCAATACGTAATTTTAACTGAAGAACCTACGGCAATAGGTTTCCATACATTTTGAAAAAGAACATAGTTCATGCATATTTTCTAATTTTAATTTAGAATAAACCGTTCTGGCAACAGCCGAAGATTCGGTAGTTACCAGAAAAGTGAGAAAACAGAAGCGAATCCAGTGGCTCCTCACCGGATGTTGTACAGTAGGGTGGAGTGAAATTCAAAAAAAAAAAGTTAACCTCGGAAAGAGATGTAGTCTGGGGTCCTAATGAGGGGAAAAATAAAGAAAAAAATTTTAAAAAAATTTTAGGGGTCGCGCCACTCCCTCGAAATTTGGAAATTATCGCTATTTTGGCGTTGATTTTAGAAAAATCCTAAAAAGTTTTATGTCAATAAATGTTTGCAATAGCGTAAACAATGAAATAAGGGCATGAAAAAATTTAAAAAAAATTTTCTCATTGTTCAAAAATTTCAAAAAGTAAAATAAGTCAAATCGTCCCTTCTTCAGAAAATTGACTGAACAATGAAATCGCCACCAAAGCTACAAATATTAGTCGATTATCCTCATATTTGCCTCAAATACTTTTGTTTGGGCACTGAACAAGCTCAAACTTTTAAATTTCGAATAAGTTAAGTCGTTAATTTTTAGGATTTTTCTAAAATCATCGCCAAAATAGCGATAATTTCCAAATTTCGAGGGAGTGGCGCGACCCCTAAAAATTTTTTAAAATTTGTTTCTTTATTTTTCCCCTCATTAGGACCCCAGACTACATCTCATTCCGAGGTTAACTTTTTCAAATTAAAGCATGTTTTCACTCCACCCTATTGTACAGTCCACCTTACGTTTTTGAAACTCCCTGCCAGTATTTTTGGCTCCAAATGAAAAAGTGTAAACAAATTTAACAATGTTTCCCCCACTTATTAATTTTGGTGATATTTCGTGCATAATGAAAAATCATTCCAAATTTGGGGCAATTCTTCATCCTTTTTTTGTTACGAAATACAATTTTTCTAAGTTACGAAAATCTATTGTTGTGTTTTTCAAGGTTTTTTGGAAATTTTTCATAAATTGTTTGGGGGATTTTTCAAAACTTTTGGGGAAATTTTCATATTGGGCTATTTGGGGGGGATTTGTCACTTGTTTTGTGGAATTTTTCATTTGGAATTAATTATTTTAATATTTTTTTTGGGAAATTTTTTTTTCATAAAGCCGTATTTTCTATAGCATATCAACTTCGGATGGACTTTTATTGTTAAAAAATACACTTTTTCTAAGTTACGAAAATCTATTGTTGTGTGTTTTGAAGTTTTTTTACAGAAAATTTGGGCATTTGGTAATTTTTCATAAATTGTTTGAGGGATTTTTCAAAACTTTTGGGGTTATTTTCATATTGGGCTATTGGGGGGGATTTTCCACTTGTTTTGGTGAAATTTTCATTTGGAATTCTTAATATTTTTTTTTTGGGACAATTTTTTTTTTTCATTAAGCCGTATTTTCTATAGCATATCAACTTCGGATGGACTTTTATTGTGCTGCCGAATTTTATCCAGTATTTATTCAAAGCCTTGCTCAATACCCTAACAATCTTGAGAAGTTGTTTTTTAAATGTGTCCAACTATTGTGAAGTTCTATAGCATTTCCTTAGATTTTCTAACTCCAACGACCACCATCGCTGTTGTTGCTTGTCCCTAGCGGGTCATTTATAGCCTATGTGACCTTCTCATCCTGATAAATATCTCCAGCTTGTCATCTAAACATTATGTGGAAAAATAGACTTTTCACACTTTCAGTCCCCATTAAGCTGATGTAACGATGAACTGAAAATCTACGATTACCCATCACTTTCGAAAACAGCGATCCTATCAATTAGATCCTCAAAAACTAGAATAAATTCTTGTATTTCATTAAGACTGCAATTCAGAAAAGTGTTATTAACGGCTGATGCCTAAATTTTCCAGTACATTTCGCAGATTTTCCTCAAATTTATTTGAACAGTCGTTGCTTTTCGCACTAATCGGAAAAAACAACATTCTGTTTCTTTACGTCTAACAGGATACTATGGTTAATTTGCTTTCCTGCTGACGTCAGTGCACACTTTCATCGAATGACTTTATTATTTTTTTTGTTCTTGAAATTTAAGAAATTCTATAACATAAGTATATAGTTTAGCTATCAAAGATGCACCAATGTCATGACCATATTTTCTACACTAGTGCTCGTTTCCGTACAAGAAAAAAGCCGGGCAAAGTATTTTCATTGCCACAACCTTGTCTGTCCATCCGTTTCGCTTGTAAACTGTTCACAATATAAATTTCAACC
Organism: Hydrotaea cyrtoneurina; assembly: GCA_958296145.1. Classification (NCBI taxonomy): domain Eukaryota; kingdom Metazoa; phylum Arthropoda; class Insecta; order Diptera; family Muscidae; genus Hydrotaea; species Hydrotaea cyrtoneurina. Next base: position 88,195,113 of record OY282512.1, read on the forward strand.
AAGTACAACAGGATTCGCATATTGCGACGTCACGTCGCGATTTACTAAATGTTGCTTCAATCGACACAAGCCCAACTCAAATACATACATATTTATATTTAGAGATGTGTGTACTAGGGTGGAGTGAAAACATGCTTTTTTTTTAATTTGAAAAAGTTAACCTCGGAAAGAGATGTAGTCTGGGGTCCTAATGAGGGGAAAAATAAAGAAAAAAATTTTAAAAAAATTTTTGGGGTCGCGCCGCTCCCTCGAAATTTGGAAATTATCGCTATTTTGGCGTTGATTTTAGAAAAATCCTAAAAATTAACGACTTAACTTATTCGAAATTTAAAAGTTTGAGCTTGTTCAGTGCCCAAACAAAAGTATTTGAGGCAAATATGAGGATAATCGACTAATATTTGTAGCTTTGGTGGCGATTTCATTGTTCAGTCAATTTTCTGAAGAAGGGACATTTGACTTATTTTACTTTTTGAAATTTTTGAACAATGAGAAAAATTTTATTAAATTTTTTCATGCCCTTATTTCATTGTTTACGCTATTGCAAACATTTATTGACATAAAACTTTTTAGGATTTCTCTAAAATCAACGCCAAAATAGCGATAATTTCCAAATTTCGAGGGAGTGGCGCGACCCCTAAAATTTTTTTAAAATTTTTTTCTTTATTTTTCCCCTCATTAGGACCCCAGACTACATCTCTTTCCGAGGTTAACTTTTTTTTTTTGAATTTCACTCCACCCTAGTGTGTACATCAGTAAATGTACGTGGGATTTGTTGAATAGAAACCTCAAATGCTGATGTACGAATCCCATGACTCAACAATTTTAATCCGACCACCTAAATCGTAAAGTGTCTCCCTGTAAACCATATTTACAATTCCTTTGGAGAGGAACACAATGTTGTTCAAATTGAATTCCATTTGTTTGTCTGTCTGTCTGCTTCAAGGAACTTTCCTACAGACTACAATTTCAATGAATAGAATTTTCATCGGAAACTAAAAACAAGTAAGGAAAGTCTATAGTTGGCCGAGGCAGACTCGATGATAACCTACGCCGCTCACTGGAACAGTAATAAGTTTTTCAATTAATGAGCGTCATTTGAATAGTCATATATCGATGTTTACAGTACTCTGAATTGTCGACATCGGGAGACAGTCCTCCAATGGCCACGTTACAACAATAAAAGAAAGCTAGACGTTGAAAAGAAATCGCAGCCGCCAGCCCATACCTTCTCATCTTTTCCTGTTGAACCCTTTTTCTACCGATGATGTCGGCGAACAATACACAACTACTTGGCGATAGCCGCCGAAGAAGAAACTGGATTGAGTTCTACGGCAATAGAAATGATGCCAGAAAATTCTAACACCGACTAAAACATCATCCAAAAGACTCGCCTAATGGCACAACTTCGTGTACAGATAAAAATGGGAACCCGGTGATAGACACGTCAAATGTGCTGAGGATTTGGAAGCAACATTTCTACAGCAATGAAGAATCCTACGAAGAAGAATCCTACGAAGAATCCTACGTCGAAGAATCCTACGAAGAAAACATCCAGCAACCCATCATAGATGATGGTGTTGAATGTCCATCCCTAACCCAGATGAGGACAAATCTGCAATAGCCCGACTTTCAAACAATAAAGCTTCAGGCGCGGAAGAGCTGTATTAGATCGTAGGAGGGGAGCTGAAAGGGTGAATGCATCAACTAGTACTATCTCAACGTACTATTTCCAATTTATAAGAAAGGAGACAAAAACCATTCTGATAACTACCGCGGAATACTTTCCTTCTTTATCGCCTTATCATGATCTGATCGTGGATATTGTGTAAACGATTGAAGTCCAAACTCGACGACCTGGTGCAGCCCTGTCAGTGCGGTTCCACACCGAATAAATCCGTAGTCAACCAATTCTTCACGCTTCCGAAGATGATGGAAAAAAATTCATCGACTATAAAGCCGCATTCAACACGACGATAAGAGAAAAAAACATGTCTCACATGACTCTGAGTGACACCAGATCCTCAGTAAAAATAGGAAACAAAATCTCTGAACCATTCACCACTACAAGACGTCTTTTACAGGGTGACAGCTTATCATCAAACTTCTGCAACATACTGATGGGGAACATATTGGAAAACGCTGAAGTCTATAAAACAGGCAAAGTGGAAACCAAAGGATATGTGGATAGCATTGACATCGTCGGAAAGATAGGGTGTTTTTTATTTCTAGAATCTACACCGAATTAACAAAGATGAATCTGATGGTGAACGAGGACAAAAACGTATGCTTGCCACTGCCAGGAAAATGTTAGTACGAAAGAAAGGCAACATGGGCAAGGCCGACAGGCCTTCGTGTAGTAGTAGTACCGACCTGTTGTTGTACATTTCCCACGATCTATATATAATAATCTTGTTAGGAAAAACCTGGTGAGAAATTGCTGAAGAGCAACGAACAGGAGCACTGAGTTCAAGAACTCTATCATTTTACAAACTTGTCCGACTGGCTTTATTTGAACTAAAACAACACTGTACCAGACGCTTCTTCTACCTGGGCTTTTTTAGGGCACCAAAACATGGATACTTGCGAAAGCAGTTGAAGCTGCTCTGGGTGTATTTGATACGAAGATCCTTCGCATCATCTCTAGGCTGATTTCTGTTAACGAGGAGTACGAACCTTGAGCTGTATTTCCCGATATAAACTCAGGTAAGCGCAAAGGAATTGTATGACAACACCCAAGGAATGCGCAGACAGGGAAGACCGAGACTCCGGTGGAAGGACCAAGCGGAAGAAGGCATACAAACCCCGGGTATAACTAACTGCAGAGAACACTCTCAAGACCGAAGTGTTTGGAAACCATTCATTCAGCAGGCCAACACCAGCAACAGGTTGGAAGACAAAACTTCCATATGTTATTATCTCCACTTCCAAACAAAGTCCGTTATCAGAAAAATATGACCATTGGACATATCTACACGCTGAAAAAAAAATGGCCATTTTAACAAATTTCAGCAAACATGTTCGCATCAAACATATATATATTTTTCCATACCACAAATATAAACTTCTTTGTAGGTGATAAATATCAAATGTAGATGTATGCATTTTTGACTTACTTTTTATTTTTTTTCAATTTGTGAATTTCTATATAACAATCCATCTCATTCTCTCGGTATTGATATTATTTTAATGAGCGTAAATGCAAAAAAAATTTACGAAACCAGTTGCAAATACACACTTATTCGCACCCAAATGTTGTGCTTTGTTGAATTTAATAAGTTCTTTGTCTGTTTTTCCCAAACACGCTATTGCTTATACACAAATACGTAATATTAATAGCAAATAAGTTATATTTTTATGCAAATAAGCTTTGTGTAGATGAAAATAAGCTTTACTTGCTACAAACACGCGTTTTACTTGTGTGTAAACAAAAAAAAAAAGACGTATTTTTCAGCGTGTACATATTCAAAAGAGTTAAGTTTCGTCAGAGATAGTTTTAGTTCGTCTACAGCATATCTGGTATGTTGAAATCTCTTAGTACTTTCATTTAACTGACAGACCAATGGGCATGGTCTTATCGTCATAAAACATCTACATTTCATGATTTACAAACGAAATGCCAAACTTAATAAGCACACTGTAATATGTCAACAATCAGAATAAATCATATGGATTTTGTTTGTTTTCATCAGACAATGAGGCCTACTTCAAATGGAAAATTCTACAAGAGCTTTGAATTACTACCACTTGTTGCTTGATAAATCTAACAAATTACACAACAAATGCTACTAAACTTCTTTCGCAAATCGGAGCACATTACGAGGCCAATGGTAATATTGTGAGGGCAGCGTTACACTTTTTAACTACAGGGATGGACAATGATACGATTTCATTTAGTTTTACTATGATTAAGTTTGTGTATACTTTGGTCCAGACCATATCTAAATTGCTTCTAGAGCTGAAATTATCCGAAATCGGCAGGATATCTTCTATTGGAAACGAACGATTTCTTGCTTCATTTTTGCAGCGAGTTCTAGAGTTCTGTACCACAATGTGGTGAAAGAACAAAATTCAAACAACATACAACCTGAGACAGTTGGACGGCATGCGTAGTAACTAAATTAAATTCCTAAAATTCCGTATTGCCTGGCTGACACAACACTTTACAAGCCAAATATTTACAAAGAATTTTCATTTAGTACCAGTTGAATAGGAAAATACCTGACAGGACAACAACTTCAACGAGGTGTGCTGAGTGTACGTATGTACAAGGAACAAATATGTGCATATACATATATTTGTTCGTATGTATGACACCTTGGGCTGAATACCCTGATGAACGACACAATCGCATGTTTTGTCATTGAGAATGCCAGCAAAACACAACTGACGGTTAAAGACCTGAATGACACCGAGTTACACGCGTATCGATGACATAGATGTAATTAGATTTTTCCAAAGGGGAATTTCAGGGAACGATATCTCTGTCTTTCGTTTTTTTTTTATTTCCAGAACTTTCAGGAAATTATTTAGCTTTCTTTCATGTTTATATATCAATTTCTATACCATCTTTGCTTGTTATAGAAATTGGAAACCACAATCTAATTTAAGTATTTAAGACTATATAAACAATCAAACAATTTGCCATTGGGTGAACTGACCTAAATGCGCGACACGACGTATGATTGTAAAGTCCAATTTTTAAAATGGTACAGAACTTTCTGTGGCTCTTTGACAAAAGGCCCCCAAAAAACTAAAAGCGAGCCAAAAAAAATCTCATACAAAATTGGATTTGGGGAATTTTTTTCATAATTCTTAGATAATATTTGGGATATTCTGTATTTGTGTTTAATCCATGAGGCTTCCAAATATGTTTCCTCTTTGAAAGGTTCCACTATTCCCAGCTAATGTTTTGAGATTTCACTATAGAGAAAATTCGTTCTTCAGCCCGACTGTTCGTTTGTGGAATAATCTTCCTGCAAGTGTTTTTCCTGCCTGCTATGACATTACCAAATTCAAGGCCAACGTCAACAAACACTAATCCCTTTTCCCCCCTCCAATACCCTTTCTTCCTATCGCTAACACAGTGCATTGCATTTATAGGGGGCATCCCCTGAGTGTTAGTCAAAAAAAAAATTGGAGATTTCTTTCTATATTAATTGGGTGATTTTACAGAATTTCTTGAAAAATTTTTCATTTATTTTTGGGAACTCTTCATAAGAGGCATTTGATTTTTTGGGGTCTATGAAAAACAACCCAAATGAAAAATGCCCCCAAAAAATTAAGAATATCCGAAGTGAAGGATTCCACAAAATAAATGAAACCAAAAGCCCAATATGAAAATGTTCCCAAACAATTTATGAAAAATTACCCTATGAAAAATACACCAAAAAAACAGCAATAGATTTTCGTAATTTGGAAAAAAGTGTCTTAAAAAACAAAAAAAAATCAATAGTATTAGAAAAATATTAATTTTACATTTATATATTAACAGTAATTATATGTACTTTGCTTTCACACATAACGTGTCAAGATATCTTCAACGTCTTTCCGGCAATATGGACATTTCCTTTTATCCATATTGGCTGCAATCGCTCCGTGAATGGTGGCCCCTATGAAAAAATAGACACAATTCAAAAATGAAGAATCGCCCCAAATTTGTGTGATTTTTCACTGTACAAACAAAAATTTAAAAAAAAACCTTCATTAAAAATTAAAAAATGCGCGAAACAAAAATGAACAACAAGAGGTGTTATTTGGAATCACCCGGTATTTCGGTAGCTGTCACTTTTGAAGCTTTTATTCTTTGACATTTGACAAGTGGAAACTACGTCATTACTAAAAATGGAACGATACACACTTCAACAACGCATTGAAATTACAGTGGAGTCCGGTTATAACGAACTCCTAGGGACTCGATAAATTGGTTCGTTATTAGCGAAGTTCGTTATATCCAGGGTAAAATAGGGTGGAGGCGAAACTCTTGGGACTTAAAAAAGTGTTCGTTATAGACGATAGTTCGTTATAAACGGTGTACGTTATAACCGGACTCGACTGTATTAAAATTCACTAACAAAAAAATGGTGAAAATCTTGCAGTAACAGTTCGCAAAACTAAAGCATTTTTGAGTCGACATGAAACACCTTGTCGGACCGTAATACAGATATTGGTGGAAAAATTCGAGATGTTATGACAAGTTAGTGATGTGAAGAATAACACCCATGCACGTCGGTCAAGAACAACTGAGAATATTGCTGCTGTAGCCCAAAGTGTTGAAGAAAACCCAGGTTTTTTCTTCCACGTCATTCTCTGCAATTGGACATTCCACAAACGTCATCTAACCGTATTTTGCATAATGACTTGTGTCTTAAGGCTTATAAAGTTCAGTTAACACAAGAACTCAAGCCGGTCGATCATCAACAACGTCGTGTCTGAAAATGATCCGGAATTCCATCGAAAAATCATGAGGCCCATTTCCACCTCGGTGGCTTACATCAACAAGCAAAATTGTCGCATCTGGGTTTTGGAAAACCCAAGAGTAATTGCTGAGAAGCCTCTCCATCCTCAACGTGTGACTGTTTGGTGCGGTTTATGGCCCGACGGGGACATTGGTCCTTTCTTTTTCGAAAATGAAGTTGGATCAGTAGTTACGGTGAATGGAGACATGATTAATAATTGTTTATGGTCAGAGTTGGATGATATTGATCTGGACAACGTTTACTTTCAACAAGACGGCGCTACGTGCCACACAAGCAACGAAACCATTGCTCTTTTACCGGAAAAGTTTCCGGACCGTTTTATCTCTCAAAGAGGTGAACACAATTGGCCACACACAGATATTGTGATTTAACACCTTGCGACTTCTTTCTTTGGAGATAAGGTCTACGCCAACAAAAATTGATCAATGAACAATTTTTTAATTTTTGGGGAATGTGGGGAATGGGGAAAAAAATTTATTAAAAATTTAAGCTAATTTTTCATTTTTTTTTTTTGGGTTATTTTCAAAACAAAAGTAAATCATATATGGCGGTTTTTTTCTAATGTTTTTTTACGTTACTAAATATTAAATTTGAAAAATGACCCCAATTAAAAAAATGAAAAATCGCCCCAATATCTTACATTGACCATAACACGTAACATTGGGGTGTTTTTTCAAACTTTTCTGGGGGAATCGTTCATTTTTAAATTGCGGTCATTTTTCAAATGTGATTCTGCATGCGATTTTTTTGGCACGTTTTTCATAGAGCCCTCCCTTTTATAGTTCGAAAAAATTTTCCATCGAATATTTCTCTTTTTCGCTATTTGTTTACATGAAAATATCCCCAAAAAAAAAATAAAAAATTAGCTCAAAATTATGAAAAACTACTCAAATTTTCTGCATGCGATGTTTTTGGAACCTTTTTCGTAGAGCCCTTCCTTTTATGGGTCGAATAATTTTTCCATGTAATATTTCCCTTTTTTACTTGAAAATATCCCCAAAAAAAATGAAAAATTAGCTCAAAACTATGAAAAACTCCTCAAATTTTCTGCATGGGATTTTTTTTAACGTTTTTCATAGAGCCCTTCCTTTTATAGTTCGAATCAATTTTCCATCAAATATTTCTCTTTTTCACGCCCTCTGTATTGGCACTTAAGAAACTAAATATGTATTGAAGAAATCCTTCTTCTGGTAGACGCTATAGTCACGAATACTGTGATTAGATTAATACGACGACAGACTGTTATACGCTAATTAACGAAATTTGTGTATGTGATCTATATCTCAATATTTCCATACATATATGTATTATATTTTAATTACAGCTCTCTGATTAAAACGCCCCGCGGGTATTTATCTATCAGCCCACTTCTGGAAATCGTATAATATCTACAATACGCATCATGAAATTTAGTGGTTAGGGACACTTTAATTTAACAGAAATAACTTGACGAAAGAAGGTTGGGATCTTACTTCTCTTGAACGCTATTACATTGACTGAAATGTAGGAACACGCCCAAAATGAAAATATTATCCACTGCCTATTGTCTACCTCCTACACCAATGACCCACTTCAATTCGTTGTAATTGAGGCGAGGCATGTCCCGGACAAGTTTTGTGCACAAACCGCACATGAGTGTTTTTATTCAGATTGCATTTTGTTCTTAGCTTCATTTCTGTTTCATTGCAATTGTATTTTCGGCAGCACATCCGACTACGTATACGTTCGAAATTATAATCGCGATTATCGCTGTCACTTTCACAGGAGATTATGTCAACCACAATAGGGTGATAATGGAAATTACATTTCTCCTGTAAATACAGTCGTAAGGCTCCTTAACCTACTGAACCGACGTTTGCCAATTTATTTATTTATTTATTTATGCCTGCGATTACGTATCAGCACCTCCACGGTACATCGATGATAATAAATACAAATCGATTATGGGTGTACAGAAAATATTCCATTACGTACACGTATTTATTGATTTCCTTCAATGTGTCCTTAGGGACAATTTTGGCAGTGGAGTGCTGTGCAAATGTATATTTAATTTTAAGTCTAACATATGTTTTCAGCACATGTGTATGTATGTGTAGAGAGCAGACATTGTGCACAAGTCTGTACATGTATCTAAGACGACAAAGTAGATTTTAATAAGACCCACACCCACACCCACCCACCCATTACAAACGTTATCAAACTACTACATCACATACTACTACTCGTACATTGTGCTTCAAATGTCATCACGATCGAAGTAACTCAACCCCTGGACTGTACACTTCATCATAAAATGACATGTTTAGTCAACGATGGTGTGTGTGTGTGCCTGTGTGTTTGTAAAAATGTATAGACTTGGCATGAACCTACGATAGCTACCCAAGAACTAATAAAACTTATTTACAATCCAGCACATGGCAACCAGCACCAGCCAAGTAAACGTCGAGTCCTTAAAATGAAATATCTATCTCCAAAAGGATATGCTATGTCATGCATTTCGACACACACACACACATACACTGCAAAGCTAGTGGTGAAACTATTTAGCCTGCATGGATTCCATTTTTATCAGGTCATGCCTAGGCTGTCAAACGGCATTTATCCCTAGAAAATCAGTGGAAATTTTGAAATAAAATTGTGCAATGCGCAGTAAAAGGACATCGATAAAAATGCCGTGTTTCGTAACAGATTGGGGTTGGACAAAATTAAATTTTGTTGCCATTACATTATTGGCAGCGAAGGAGCAACTCCAACAATATTGAAAATTCGACAGCGTCTGATTTTATGCAAGATTTAAAAAAGCAGTAGCCACTGTGAGAGGGTCGAAATATATTTCCTCGGCCATGATTTAGGTGTACGCACTTTGAATGACCTACTGATGGATGTCATCGAAAATGCCGTGAACCTTCGATACACATACATATGTATGTTTGTATGAATGCACATTACAGCTGCCATGACAACAACAAGTCGTTCGATATCAATGCCAAAATATGCAGGAAGAATATCGTAGGTCTGACCTTCGGACCGTGGTTTAGGATCTATTTTTATCGGCCCGAAATTTTGTTTTGAAAATAAACAAAAAAACAATAAAAATTGTGAAATGTTTCTTTGTTCCAATCTGACCAAAAAATAATTTTGAGTGTCAAACAGGAAATCAGCTGATTTTCGAGAAACAATATTATTTCTTTGCAGGTAAAAATTTGCCCAATGTGACCATAGTGTGACCACTACACAGCAAATGTTGTCCTCTCTTTTTGACAGATATTTGTTTGATCTTACAAACATTTTGGAAATAACAGGTAGAGAAAACCGTGTTGGCAGCTTTTTAAAAATTAATCATTGAAATGGAAAAAATCGACAAATTAAATTAATTTTAATTAATTAATTAATTATTATTTTTTTAGTATAGGGTGTTTTTTATTGGGGTATAGAACTTTAAATTGGCATCACTTTTTTAACTGGCGGCCATTTTGTTAGCTGTCAAGTGATTAATATTTAGTTTGGTTTGCCATTTCATCATGAACAGGTTGACAAAAGAACAACGCTTGCAAATCGTGCAAATTTATTTCGAAAGTAATAGTTCAGTTCGCGAAGTTCACCGCAAGCTCCGTCCGAATGAATCGATTCGCCACCGTGCAGAATTAAAGCCGCGAGACCATGCAATGCGTCGTGATTTTGGTGTATGGGCCGAAAATGAGATTCATCTCGATGCTGATTTTCATCACAAAAAAAAAATTGGACCTGTAGAATTGGCTTTATTCGAGCCAGCCGCGGCGGCCACATGCCCGAAATCATATTTAAACATTAATGGCATAAAATTATCCTTCCAATAAAGCCAAATTGATGGACATTAAAACGATTTTCTTGTGTGTTTATTTCAATTCGAAGTTCTATACCTCAATAAAAAACACCCTTTATATCCATTTCAAATAAATAATTTTTATTGCAAAAACTTTAAAAGTTCATATCTCAGTTTTTTTGAAATGTGTTGTTCGTAAAAAGGTTAGAAAATTTTAAAACTCACATTTCGATCCTAAATATCGTCGTCATTTATTGGGTTAACGATATAGGTGATTTACCACTGTAAAGAAGAAGAAGTTCGCTGTATTATGCATACACTCAAGTAAGCTATATTTTAAGTTTCTAATAATTTTAAATTAGATGTCTCGGAATGGGTTAATGGATCGCATATATATATACCGTATACTTATACCGTAATTCGATAAGCTTTCCAACGACACTAATTTTCCGATTGATGATAAAGGAGGTAGGGCAAATTATGTCTACGAACTCCGAAAATATGGACCGGTCATATGGGCGATATGGTTCTAATGAAAGCCTCAACTTTGGGCTTTAGATATGCGTGGCGTATTTTATGATCATACATTGTATATATGTTTTGAGAAAATCTGACATTATAAAAAAAAAATATTTCCGCTATTGTCTTGTTTGTCGTTTAAAAAACACGAAATGGTCGCACTTACACAAAATAACTGTGTCTGAAAATCCCATTAAATGAAATGCAGCAAAGTTGTGTAGCAAACTTCTAAATTCTACGAAGCCACTCCCTCACCCATGGCCTGTTTTTTCGGTTTTTGGATCGTTTCTGACAATCATATCATACTAGCAACTGGTATTAATATAGGGGCTATATTCTACATTTGTAGAGGGACTGTATCAAAACAAGGATCGATACCGTCCAACTTCTGTAGAAAGTTTGATCCTCACCGATATATATTATCTAGATAAAAGGAATGAAAGATATCGTTAATAATACTATAATATTTATACATGAGCTATGAAACTATGAATCTGCCCTGTCGTCCGTCAAGAGAGAGAGAGATAATAAGGAACGTTGGTAGCCTCAGCTATTTGTCATATAGCCAGGTTTGTCATAGCAATTCTTCCATTTAGGAAATAAGTTCTGATTCTTACTAGGCAAAAAGGGGATTTTTTATGATCCCCTTTTGAACTTGCCTCTGGTGAACACACAAGCAAATTCTTGTTCGGCAATTTTTGTTTTCATTATACAAATGACATTCATAATATCAAAATACGAAAAACACAAAAAGAAATTGTCAATACGGGCAAGTTTTTTTCATTTCCATTCCCCTTACCTCTCTTTCCAACCAACTAAGAATTGCGGCAATTAAAATTGCCTAGTGTGAATTGGGACTAATATAACCTGTGCCAGAAAACTAATCAATTATTTTTTTCCAATATAAGGTTTCAAATTTGTGTCTGCCTTGATAATAATTTCATGAGATTCATACTATGAAAATTACAAAACACTTGAAGATCGGTCCATGTTTTGGATCGATTTGGACTTCCTGAGATATGATAGTTTGAAAATATGTGCTGCATGGTCGATGTCACGGCATTTTCCTGATTTTGGCGATTCAAAAAGAATTAACTAATTGGTTTCATACACGCTGAAAAAAAGTGGTCATTTTAACAAATTTCAGCAAACAAATTTGCATAACACATATATATATTTGTTTATACCATAAACATTAACTTGTTTGTAGGTAATAAATATCAAATATATATGTATGCAAGTTTTTTCAATTTGTGAATTTCTATATAACAATCCATCTCATTCTCTCGGTATTGCTTTTGTTTTAAAGAGCGTAGATGCAAAACAAAAAATTACGAAAACTGCTGTAAATACACACTTATTCGCACTCAAATATTGTACTTTGTTGAATTTAATAAGTTCGTTGTCTGTTTTTTCCAAACACGTTATTGCTTATACACAAATATGTAATATTAATAGCAAATAAGTTATATTTACATCTAAATAAGCTTTGTGTAGAAACAAATAAGCTTTACTTGCTACAAAGACCAAACACGTGTTTTGTCGGTCAGTGGACAAATAATATTAATATTATTGCAGCAATAACTGAAGAATTTGCGCAGTGTAATTACATTTCATATTTTATGGAAATAAAATATACCAGAAACAGCAGCTGGAAATGAGTTTCTACAGCTACCTGATGATTCTGACGAATAGAATTGTTGTAATGAGTAAGCAGACAATATTGAGGCTATACAATTGAGTAACCGACTTTTTGAAAACTGAAAATAATTTAACTTTTAGCAAATGTTTTCCGACGGTAAATGTTTGTTCCTCCCTGGAATGAATGTTCGATTTTTCTTTCTAGTGAACAAGATATGTGGTACAAATCGACGTAGACATTTTGTTTTATATACCATAAAGTGGAACTGTATTGATCTGTATTGATCATTTGTATAAGTTTGAATAAAATGGCATTGTTTTCAATTAAAAAGTCAACTCAAATCGACTTGTAATTCACAAAAACTCGAAAAATCCACTTTAACATTTTTTTAAAAAGTCAAAAGGACAACTTTGGATTGCAACTAAAGGGTTTTCCAACAAGAGGTGTTATTTCGGTCACTTTTCAAGCTTTTATTCTTTGATATTTGACAAGTAGAAACTACGCCAAGCAAAATTGTCGCATCTGGGATTTGGAAAACCCAAGAGTTATTGTTGAGAAGCATATCCATCCTCAACGTGCGACTGTTTGGTGCGGTTTTTGGTCCAACGGGGTCATTGGACTTTACTTTTTCGATAATGAGGTTTGTAAATCGAATGCGCTATCGTGAGATGATTAATAATTGTTTATGATCGAAGTTGGATAATATTGATCTGGACCACGTTTACTTTCAACAAGACGGCGCTACGTGCCACATAAGCAACGAAAACATTGCTCTTTTACGGGAAAATTGTCCGTACCGTATATCTCTCGGTGGCCAATTGTGATCGCCTCAATTGGCCACCGAGATCTTGTGATTTAACACCTTGCGACTTCCTCCTTTGGGGTCACGTGAAAGACAAGATTTACGCCAACAGCCCAGCGTCGATTCAAGACCTCAAAGATACAATTCGTGAGGCTATCGAGGACATAGGGCAGGCACTTTGCGATTTGGTTATGGAAAATTTCATGAAAAGGATATGGTCCTGTAAGCGTGGTCGCCATCAGCCATTTGGCTGATGTTGTTTTTCATTATTAAAGGCATACATTTCTCCTAAACATTCGAACATTTATCTCCAAAAAATCAATTTTTCTTTGAATACCAAAATAACACCTCCTGAAACCCCTATATATAACCTTAGTGTGAAGCATTCCTTCCAAAAACAAATTTGAGTACATATATCGAAGTTATGGGATAATTTTATTGTGTAATTTTTGTTAAGTGTTTTGTTTTATTGGGAAACAATAAAAATTTGTTCGTTATTGCGAATAAAAAATACTTTGCTCGTGTTCAAGGCACAAAAACAAAATTGTCACTTTGGAAATCATATAATAATATGACTGCGCTCAACATACCGAAATTACATTTTTATTCTGGATGAATTTCATGTAAAAATCGAGATGCATTGAACCCGACCCCCTCAGATATCGGTGAAATTTTGTTCATAGCTAAATTTGATCAATACAAACAAACTCTCATTTTTAGAAATGACTGTTTTGGGATTTTTTGGGCGTGGCACAGTGGGAAAGTTTTGGAAAAACGCGAAAATGGTCGAAAAGAGCTCCATTTAAACTACAATAACTCAGAATGGGCTGAACCGATTTGCATGATCTTGGGATCATTAAAAAGATATTTTAAAAGGCTTTATGACACGTTTTAAAAAAAAATACACTGTAAAAAATTTTATAACAAAAAAAAATTTTAGGTAACGAAAAACGAAAAAAGATCGATGATTTTTTACAGTTTATTATTTTTTTAGAAAGGTTTATCCTTCACCTACAACATATCCAAAAAGTAAAATGGGTTCTTTTTTAGTTTTTTTTTATATAATTTTTTAAGTAGTGTCACTTCTAGTAATTGCCCTTATATTTTATAACAAAAAAAATGTTTTATATTTTTTTAAACGTGTCATAAAGCCTTTTAAATATCTTTTTAATGATACCAAGATCATGCAAATCGGTTCAGCCCATTCTGAGTTATTGTAGTTTAAATGGAGCTCTTTTCGACCATTTTCGCGATTTTTCCAAAACTTTCCCACTGTGCCACGCCCAAAAAATCCCAAAACAGTCATTTCTAAAAATGAGAGTTTGTTTGTATTGATCAAATTTAGCTATGAACAAAATTTCATCGATATCTGAGGGGGTCGGGTTCAAAATTTCAGTTTTATCTCGATTTTTAAATGAAATTCATCTCTGTGGAATCGGCATCGCACCTTAGAAAAACAAGCAACCGCAAGCTTCTAATTGGGCAATTCGGCAGTCTCAATGAATTTTGAAATTGTCTTTTAAATAAACGGTTCCGAATTTAGGCAATTCGGCGGAATAAGAAGTAGTCAACAATGCTCAGGTAACTCGAAATGAACTTCCCTTCTGCTGAGTCAGCTGTAGCTGTTCCTCTGCCCCTTCTCTCAATTTAAAGAGCTGAGGATTGAAGACTCTTTGTTATACCACTGCGCCAACAATCAGTTCGTACGCCTGTCGGTTTTCTAATATTTGCAATTTCTACTTTTATGTTTATTTAAAAATCTATGATTTTCAGACAAAGTTTATTGTCTCCGTAAAGCTAAAATTATTATTTCTTAGAACTAATAGCAAAACAAACAAAAATTACAAAAAACAGCAACTTAAATTACATATCAAAAAAAATGCTCAGGGGTACGAACTGATTGTGGGCGGAGTAGAATGTTAGTCTTGGCCAAAATCGGAAGTACACCGTGAACGTTTGTACTTGTGTCCTACAATTTGTAATATTTGCCTAAATTTGAACTCGTGTCCGTCCGTGTCGTGTCCCAAGTGTTCTAAAACGTACCCTTATGTATTCACGACTGGGTAGTCCATTGCTCACAGCTGCGATAGGCATTTATTTTAATTGTTTGACTAAAAGTGGGCTTTTGCCTTCAGCACAAACTTGCGGCACTTTTCAGTAATAACAAATTTGGTGGGTCATCGTTTTAAGCTTACGAACTAGGGTTGTTAATTTCCCTACCTTTTTTTAAATACCGGAAATCGGGACCATTTCGGGACTTGATGTTCTTTATAAAACATAATGATAAAATACTATTTTCCAAAGACAAAAATCTTTCAATTTTTTAACCAGAACTTACTCGTACAAATAATTCTGGTATCTTTCAAACTTAAAATGTTTAATAATTTTTAATAATCTTTAATTAAAAATGCCGGGAATCAGGAAATATAAAATCGGCAAATTTCCCGGGAAATATGTACGTCAAGGGTTAAAAACCCTACTTCCAACTCGTCGATGAGGTTGGTGTGGGTTTATGTGCGCTAGTTTATCAGCCCTATTCTGAATATTCCCGGGAGATAATTCCCGGGGAATTTAAATTTTTCTGAGAATAAAATCCTCCCATTCTGAACAAACCGAGCGAATAATAATAAGGGACATACAATTTCGATTATTCGGAGTCAGATGATTTGTTTGTTTCCCGGTTTGTTTACAATAGAAGGGTTTTATTCTCAGAGAAATGTAAATTCCCCGGGAATTATGTCCCCGGGAGTATTCAGAATAGGGCTGTATATTAGTGTGGAGTGAAAACATGCTTTTTTTTTAATTTGAAAAAGTTAACCTCGGAAAGAGATGTAGTCTGGGGTCCTAATGAGGGGAAAAATAAAGAAAAAAATTTTAGGGGTCGCGCCACTCCCTCGAAATTTGGAAATTATCGCTATTTTGGCGTTGATTTTAGAAAAATCCTAAAAATTAACGACTTAACTTATTCGAAATTTAAAAGTTTGAGCTTGTTCAGTGCCCAAACAAAAGTATTTGAGGCAAATATGAGGATAATCGACTAATATTTGTAGCTTTGGTGGCGATTTCATTGTTCAGTCAATTTTCTGAAGAAGGGACGATTTGACTTATTTTACTTTTTGACATTTTTGAACAATGAGAAAATTTTTTTTAAATTTTTTCATGCCCTTATTTCATTGTTTACGCTATTGCAAACATTTATTGACATAAAACTTTTTAGGATTTTTCTAAAATCAACGCCAAAATAGCGAAAAAATTAATTTTTTTTTCTTTATTTTCCCCTCATTAGGACCCCAGACTACATCTCTTTCCGAGGTTAACTTTTTTTTTTGAATTTCACTCCACCCTACTGTATATGCCCGAAAATGATCTTCTCTCACCAGTTGGAATATATTCATGCCTATTTGAAAACTGAATTGCTCTAACCGCGATTTGAAAATTGTCTTTTATTGATAAGCAATTTTTTCTATTGAGTGTCAGCTGTATTCACCATTGCGAGATATTGCACACTTTTCGGCGAAAGTGTGAGCGGTTAACTTACGTTCCTACAGTCAAACTTCCATAACTCGAACCACCATTATCCCGTAGAAAAGTTCGACTTATGGAGACTTTATGTTATGGAATTACTTATAATATTGTTAAAGGGAATTTATATATTTAACTGCCACTAGAAGTGCTTCGACTTTATGGAAGTTTCACTGTTTTTCCAAATAATGTTGATTAGTTTGGGAAATAAAAAGGCACATATGCACATATGGCAGCCTGGAGATTGAGAAAACTTATTTATATTTAGGATTTGAATTGTTTTAATTTCGATTTTATTTTATTTCAAATAGCGTCTCCGACTGAAATCTTAAACCCGTATGAATCCGTACAATTTCAAACGTGCACTGCTGGCCAGACTGATTGATGATTCCATTTTATAAATAACATTGCATGTTTCAGTGCTAACAAGACATTTTAAGTAGAATTTTCCGCCATGTGGCGACAACAAATAGACACAAATTCAACAAATAAATGCAACTCCGTCCAAACTAACCTAGACATTGAAAACGAGTTCCGTCTTCTAATGTTACGGACGAAATGACAAACAAAGAAGTTACACCCTCCTTGCTGTCTGTTGTGAAGGGCAAAGCACTAACCTTGATAGCTTTTGTCAATTTAAAGTTTCATGGCAAAAACAACATTCAAACACACAAAAACCACTTACATTGCTGGCATCATTTTTGGGGTTTGTTGTTTTTTTTATTCTTTATTATTATTAAGTATTCATGGCATTTGTTCAGTCGGTGAGGTGGGTGTGATATTTTACGAGTCAAAACTAGAGTGTTTGGTTCCTGTATTTCTGTTGAATGAACGACAATTTCAGCAAATTAATCGTATTAATCTTACAAGTGTTAGCATTGGCAGGAAATTCTTTTTTATTGGATTACTCGAAGTTGGTTTTTCTTTTCAAATGTCCGACATATATATATATATTAGTAAATATGTAGACACACAGTGTTTTATTGGTTTTGTTTTGTTTTCGTTTTTGTTGTCTTTGTTTCTCAGCATATACTGAAATATAGCGCGCGTTTATTTGGCCGGAATCGTGAGAAATATTCAAACAATGTAATGTACTTCACCAACTCTTAATATATACTGAATTCACTGGCATATTTTAGGGGGCATTTAAAGCTTTTCTATTTACATTATGTGTAGTGGTGAATTTCCACCTTAGCAACACTCTCTTACAATTTCTCTTTTAGTCTCTTTTCATATATAGGAAAAAGCTTAGGAAATTATGCCAATTTAGCGTTTTTTGACTGTGCCGATCAATGTTACCGCAACCAATCCACTGACAACGCAGATATTAACCACACTGTCTCAAAGCACCTCTGTCAACAAAAAGAAGAGACATTTTTATGATAAACTCTCTTAGTCTTTATTAGAAGTTATTTATATTTATAATATACGTAGTCATCCCACTTTCAAAAATACCGACATAATCTGACTTTGGTGATGGGCTAAATTGACGTTCATGCGATCCACCACCAATATGAAAAAAGTATGCAGGATTCTTCGAAATGACCAACAATTACGAACATGATATTATCTCTTCCAAAATCGGCATTGGAAGGCAGGGTGTTCTGTGCTTTCTCTGCATGGGATTCTTGACAGCTGTTCCCGATCCCCGGAGGCTTGTTTTCATAACCGCCGAGATGAAAATGAGCTGCGTCAGAAAATAAAGGGTTATCCATTATGCGTATGCAAACGTAAATAAAACACATATAAAATATTTTTTTTCATATTATTACTTTTTTATTATAAAGTTTGAACGTTGACATTATGTGTGAAACACTACGTCAGTTAAGTGACCACCACCCGAAGTGTTGCAGGCATTGATTCTTTTGAGGTAATTTTTAGACCACTTTTTGCCACATATTGGGTGGTGTCTCAGTCATAACTTGACGAATGTTGGTTCTAAGGTGCTTAAGAGTTAAATGTTTATTTATACACGGTCTTTCACGTAACCCCCCAAAAATGTCCAATGGTGTCAAATCGCTTGATCTTGATGGCCAGTTGATGTCGCCACGACGAGAAATTACGCGGCAATGAAATGTCTCTTGCAATAAAGCCATATTCGCTCGAGTTGTGTGGCATGTGGCACCGTCTTGTTGAATCCACATATTCTCCAAATCGTATTCTTCAATATCAGGCAAAAAAAAGTCGGTTATCATAACGGTCCGAATTGACGGTGACAGTCGTTTCCTCGTCGTTTTCGAAGAAGTGAGGTCCAATCACACCTTCGGACCAAAGAGCGCACCAAACAGTGACTTTTTGTGGATGTAATGGCCTCTCTTCAATTACTTGAGGATTCTCAGAACCCCAAATACGACAATTTTGTTTATTAACATACCCACCGATTGAGAAATGTGCTTCATAACCACATGCTGAAAAAAAATTTCAGCAAACAAGTTCGCATCAAACATATACATATAAATTCTCCATACCACAAATATAAACTTGTTTGTAGGTGATAAATATCGAATATATATGTATGCAGTTTTGAGTAATTTTTTATTTTTTTTTCAATTTGTGAATTTCTATATAACAATCCATCTCATTCTCTCGGTATTGCTTCTATTTTAAAGAGCGTAAATGCAAAACAAAATTTACGAAACCAGTTGCAAATATACACGTATTCGCACCCAAATGTTGTGCTTTGTTGAATTTAATAAGTTCGTTGTCTGTTTTTCCCAAACACACTTTTGCTTATACACAAATACGTAATACTAATAGCAAACGAGTTATATTTATATCCAAATAAGCTTTGTGTAGATGAAAATAAGCTTTACTTGATACAAACACCAAACACGCGTTTTACTTGTGTGTAAACAAAAAAAAAAGACGTATTTTTCAGCGTGTGAAAAGAAAAAAAATGGTTTAACCACTTTGTATGACAGATGTCGAATTCCATCCCTATACTTTTGAAACCACGAAATGGATGACCCTATATAATGGATTTGCATACTATTGCGTTCAGACGAATATTAAAATTAATTTGAAATTGCTCACTAATAGTGTTGCCCTTATGTGATTACGGTTCGAAAAATATTTACCATGCGAGTGAAATCAAACATAGAATTGAATTGCTTTACTAATTGAATCACGATATATCAACTAAAGGGTGTCTTTTATTGAGGTATAGAACTTCGAATTGAAATAAAACACAAGAAAATCGTTTTAATGTCCATCAATTTGGCTTTATTGGAAGGATAATTTTATGCCATTAATGTTTAAATATGATTTCGGGCATGTGGCCGCCGCGGCTGGCTCGAATAAAGCCAATTCTACAGGTCCAATTTTTAACCACTTTTTGGAACCACAACTCATCCACATTCATGCCATCCAATTCGGGAACAAAATAGTCGGTTATCATGGCTCTATACCGGGCTCCATTAACGGTAACTGACTCTCCAGCATTATTTCGGAAGAAGTATGGCCCAATGACTCCACCAGCCCATAGAGCACACCAAACAGTCAGTTTTTGTGGATGTAATGGCATAAAATGGACGGAGCTTGCGGTGACTTCGCGAACTGAACCATTACTTTCGAAATAAATATGCACGATTTGCAAGCGTTGTTCTTTTGTCAACCTGTTCATGATGAAATGGCAAACCAAACTAAATATTAATCACTTGACAGCTGACAAAATGGCCGCCAGTTAAAAAAGTGATGCCAACTTAAAGTTCTATACCCCAATAAAAAACACCCTTTACTTTAAATAAGTAGCTCAATTACTGTGGATAATTACATCGATTAACTGTCCAACCTTGCAAAAGAAAAAGAAAGAGTTAGAAAAAGCCGAA
The DNA here is from genome assembly GCA_958296145.1 of Hydrotaea cyrtoneurina. NCBI lineage: Eukaryota > Metazoa > Arthropoda > Insecta > Diptera > Muscidae > Hydrotaea > Hydrotaea cyrtoneurina. Next base: position 88,215,703 of record OY282512.1, read on the forward strand.
CCAGATTCTACTCAATTTCGTTTACAGAATTTAATAGAGACCGTTCGAACTGTAATGATCGCAAGAAATGCTGGATACAAATATTTGATGACCACAAAGTAATGTTAATGTGTTCATCACGTTTGCTGCATCATCAATCTCAAATTCTGACATCTTCAATCTACAAATTCGGCTATTTACCTAAGGTTCAAGAATCCAACACAGTATCTGTATAAGAGTTTAACAAATAATACTTAACCTTACAATCTGTTGGAAAGTTGAACAAAGTGACAGAGATATTGCGACTTTCTTACAGTTTTACTTTGTATTACAAATATGATTATTTCAATCAAATTTTTTTTTGTGAAGTGTGTTAATTTGTCCTTAATTACTCAAATTTCCTCGATTTTTCCTCTCTGTTATCACTTGCTCCTGTAAAGAAACCCATCAATGAGCCAACATTATTTTTGTTTAGTCTACCATTCATCGGTTATTAATTTGTATGCATAGACCACAAAGTATAACTTTTAGGTTGGCATTTTTATTCCGTCTATTGTCTGAAATCTTGTAATCCCACTAACCACAAAAACCATGAAAAAACCACGCCGCATGTTCCAATTGTAACGAAAACAGTTTTTATTGTTTTGACCATAATTCCGGCAACAATTTAAAATAATACATTAGCTTGTTGTGGTGTCGCATGTGTATGTTGCCAAATTTATGTAATATTTTAATTTTCGCTTGCAACAGTTGTTTGTGTAAAAATTGGCTCACGTTTTTTCTGAATCCTTATTTGTTGTCCTTTTAAGAGTACGTGGTGAATATTTCCAAAAGAGAATAAGTTTACGTCATCACAATAAGCATTGCGTACTTATGAAAGCTTTAGCAGAGATGTCACTACACGATGTATTTTATTCTAAGACAGTAAATTCTTCAATATGAATTCGATAGTTTTAAAAAATCAAAAGCGAAAATAAATACAATAAGAATAAAATGCTGGGTGAGTTATTTTGTTATTCTGTTGCATAAATCCCGAAACTGAACTCACTTATGTAAATTCTTCTGTATTGAATTCCGTTTCACAAGCACAATCCAAATAGTACTGGGTTCTCCAACAAGAGGTGTTATTTTGGTATTCAAAGACAAATTTTTGAGATAAAGGATCGGATGTTTATTTCATAATAAAGTGGAAGGTATGCCGTTAATAATTGAAAACAACTTCAGCCAAATGGCCACCACGACCACGCTTACAGGACCATATCATTTTGATGAAATTTTCCTCACGAATTCTATCATTGAGGTCTTGAATCGACACTGGGCTGTTGGCGTAAATCTTATCTTTCACGTGGCCCCAAAGGAAGAAGTGGCAAGGTGTTAAATCACAAGATCTGGGTCGCCAATTGTGATCACCTCTTTGATAGAAAACACGGTCCTGAAAGTTTTCTCACAAAATAGCAATGGTTTCGTTGCTTGTGTGGCACGTAGCGCCGTCTTGTTGAAAGTAAACGTGGTCCAACTCCGATCATAAAAAATCATTAATCATCGCTCTATAGCGCAATCCATTCACCGTAACTGTTGATCCAACCTAATTTTTGAAAAATTAAGGTCCAATGACCCCGCAAGGCAAAAAAAAAACGGCACCAAACTGTCACACGTTGATGATAGAGAGGCTTTTCCACAATAAGCAGACATCAATAGCCCCAGATGCGACAATTTTGCTTATTGACGTAGCCACCGAGGTGAAAATAGGCTTCATCAATCAAGATGATTTTTCGATGGAATTCCGGATCTTTTTCATGCATTTCATGAACCCAATCAGCAAAGACACGACGTTGTTGATGATCGGCCGGCTTGAGTTCTTGTGTTAGATGAACTTTGTAAGCCTGAAGACCCAAGTCTTTATGCAAAATACGGTGCAAATGACGTTTGTGGAAAGCCCAATTCCAAAGAACGACGAGGAATGGTCAAACCTGGGTTTTCTTAAACACTTTGGACTATTCTTCACATCACTAACTTGTCCCAACAGCTCGACTTTTTCCACCCATTTCGTATTGCAGTCCGACAAGGTGCTTCATGACGACCCAAAAATGCGAACTGTTTTCACCATTTTTGTAGTGAATTTTAATAATTTCATTTCATTTTAAGCGTTTATCGTTCCATTTTTAGAAATGGCGTAGTTTCTACTTGTCAAATGACAAAGAATAAAAGCTTCAAAAGTGACAGCTACCGAAATACCGGGTGATTCAAAATAAAAAACCTCTTGTTAAAGAACCCCGTAGTTTCAGAGTAATATATAAGAGAGTAATATCTAAGCCATGTACAACTTCTCTAGAAAAACAAACTATTTTCTTTTTGTTTGTTAGTTTAGAACTTTACAAATTGTGACCATAACAGGCGCACCCTAAACTTAAACCATGTTATGTAATGGAAATGGGAAAGCTTTTGTACATTCGCAAACAGCTTAAAAAGGACCCAAAATTATTGAGTTTTCCCACCCAATAGCTTTTTGGTTCGAAAGTTTCTCATCAGTGCTTACAGCTTTTATTCAATGGATTTCGAAAAAGTCTATAAAGTTGTTGTCAACTTTGTTTGACCACACAATCGGCAAAGGGCGAAGAAATACAAAAGAACTGATGTCGAAAAAACAATCACCCCAAGAATGTTATTGAGGTGGAAAAATGTACAGCAAATAATAACAAATCAAAATCGACTGACACACAATTGCTGTTGATTCCTGTTTATTTGGAATTTTTAAAGTAGCGTTTTTTTAAATATATTTTTTCTTATTTCCAAAATAACTACATTTTCCTACTACGGTCACTTTTTTCAAACTCTAATTTACGTTACCAAGGAATAAAATTTGGCTATCGTTTCAAAAATTTAATGATTCAAAAATATAATCAATTCACATTTTTAAAATAGTTGCTACAACCATAATAAATTTGTTAGAAATAAACTGCTGACCTCATAATAAATATGTAAAAAAATGTAAACAAAATATGTAAAAACAAAAATGCCTGGAATTACCTGACGCCGAAGCCCTTTCGAAGCCTTCTAGTTGGAAGGTTGAGGATGCTGGCGCTTCGATTAGGCGAAGTACTGACCCTTCGCCATTTTTGTAGTGAATTTTAATAATTTCAATGCGTTGTTGAAGCGTGTATCGTTCCATTTTTAGTAATGGCGCAGTTTCTAGTTGGCAAATGTCAAAGAATAAAAGCTTCAAAAGTGACAGTTACCGAAATACCGGGTGATTCAAAATAACACCTCTTGTTGGAGAATCCTGTAGATGGGATATCGCTGGTGTTAATGACGTCGAGCTTAGACGTAGGTCAAATTCAATACCTTCCAGCTGGCCTCTCTATACTTGTCGATGGAACTCTTGTCTTAGTTTGACCCGGTGAGGTGAGACTATCGCCACAGATATCAAAGTATATTGTACCTACCCATCTGTCTCTGGATATAGTTCCGTCTACGTAACCTCTGTCGATGACCGCCATAGTGAGGCTCTCCTTCAGCACTTCATAAACGTCTTAGGATCGATTTTGTCCTTTAAATTTTAGCGGATGATCGGGAGAGTGCAATCGCTGTGATCGAAAACGAGACAGCCCCCCCTGTGGCATGATAAAGGCAGCAGTAAAACTCACAAGCTTTAAGTCAATTTCGTTTACGAATTAATTGTTTTTATACGAAAATAATTACAATTTTTTTGTTGGCATTTGAGTACATAGCCAAACGCTAGAATATTTATACACAATTGTCTGGATTTTCACCAAAACGATATGTACTTCAGCGACCCAATATTATAAAATTCTTTTTGAAAATAACACAACAGACCCAGTAACAGAACACTTACATGTATGGGAACATTTGTAACGTCAGGGTTGTTTGTGAAACTAATCCAAAATAAACAACAGACATATTTGAAATAAATTACTAGAAGGAAGAAAAACGTGAAACCTCTTGACCGACATTATCAATTTAGTTACACCCAATTCTGCAGTTTATTTACCTTTCGATGGGATTTATGTTTTTTGTATTTTGTTTTCAGTTCTCTGCTCAAGAAGCCACACAAATGTCATTCAGTATTGCATACAAAAATACGTCTAGCAAAAGTCTGAGACCATATCAGCAAATAGAGTTAGCAATTTATAGAATATTTTCCTGTTAAATCCCACAAAAGTATTTTCATTAAAAAAAATAATAATAACACTGTTGAATTATGACCATTACATTAATTGAAGGTGTAAATGAAAAAGGGCCCCAAAATGTTACATTGACCACATGAATATTTAAATCTCGGGGGGGGGGGGGGGGGGGGGTTTCGTTTTAAAAATGTTTGGGTAATTTCTCATTTCGACAAAGAAAATGGCCTACAAATTAAAATCGACCAAAATCCCTCCATATAAAATTTGGCGAAATTTCATTTGTGATAATTGGCAGTTTTTTTTTTTAATACTACACCAAAATATAATACTTTTGAATTAAGTATTCACATCGAGGTAATGGAAGAATTTGTATACCTCGGCTCCGCCATTAATAGAAATAATAGAGGTTATTTCGGGCTCAACAAACAATTCAGGAACACAGCCCTCTATCGTCGAACAAAAATAACTCCGTACAACACTTTTACTGCCTGTTTCCATAAAACGAATTTCTTCGTTCGTTACGAATCGTCAATATTGAAAGCGTTTTAAAATGGGTTTCAGACCATATTCAATTCGGGTTTTCAGATATTTGTTAGATATCGACATATGGAACACAATTTCAAAGGAATAAGCCCTCATTACTTTTAAGAATCCATTTTAATGCGCCTTCAATTTTGACAATTTATAGCGAACGAACAAATTCGTTTTATGGAAACAGGCAGTAATTCTACCTGTGCTTCTTTATGTCGCCGAATCATTCGTACTTGCGAAAGCAGATGAAGCTGTGCTGGGTGTTTTTAAGAGAAAAATCCTTCGAAAAATCGCGATATAATTTGTATAGTCATTGACCGGGACCTACTATTTAAAGCCGACTCCGAACGACTAATGCTTTTCTGGACAAGTTCTACATGGCCTAGAGATTACTCTCTTAATCGTAAAGTCCTCAGCATTTACGAAAACAGCTGCTGAAAAATGGTCTTACCCGGTTTTGAATCTAGGTCGACTAAGAGGAATACTAAAATCTGTTTCGTAGACTTTTGACTAGGGGCTTTGCCGTTCTTTTCTTGAACGGGACGGAAATTTTGTTTCTTTCAAAACGATACGTAATTTCAGTTTCATTAAATTCTGTGGTAGCACAGACATAGACCGGCAACCACTAAAGTTCTGTGTATCCAACCAATCTTTCAACCGGAGCTCTCTCTGAGCTTCTTTTAACATACAAACATATACAGCCCGATTATGGAAACTCCCTGGGAGATGATTCCCGGGGAATTTACTTTTTTCAAATAAAAATCCTTTAATTCTGAACAGACCGAGAGTCAAACAGAAAAGCTGGCTCCGAATAATCAAATATGTCTGCCCCTTATCACCATTCTCCCGATCTGTTTAGAAAAAAAAGGATATTATTCTCGAAAAAAACTAAAAATTCCCCGGGAATTACCTCCCAGGGAGTTTTCATAATCGGGCTGATACACTTTTTAATGTTTTTTTTAAATAGATTTATTGCGTTTGTTCTCCAGCTGTTATTTGCCATATCAATCCATATGCAACTAAAACCCAAATATTAACAGATTTTTTATTAAATATCTCCACAATGACAGTAGTTTCAGCTAGTGAATTGGATAATTTTAGTCCATTCTCTTACCAAGTTCTCTCGCAAGCAAAAAAGGCTCTGGTACTATTGCTCACCGCCTTAGCTGTTGAAGACTGGAGGCAACGAGATTGTAAGTAGATTACATCAATATATGGCGCAATTTGTTCGAAATAAACCTTCACTTTCATTTTTTTTTAAATAAATAAAATTGACAACCTTCCCCTTTCTCCTGGAATTTCAAACTTTTCTTCCTCACATTTGCCGCCGATAGCAAAACCCTACCGGCATATGTTGTTATTTATTTACTAACAAACGTAAATTGAACAAAATGGTAGGAGAACGACCTACTGCAACAGCCATATAACGTCTATACCACACTATGCGAAAGTATTTTGTGTGCATTGTCCATAGAACTCAGGTGTATTTGTTGGAAACTCTATTTAAACTCGCAAGAATGGTACCCATTTTCTACAGAGTTCGTCGACTTTAGAAAAAAAGGAAAAAACTGCATGTATTCATATCTGATCAAAAATTTACCCTTTATAGGCGCCTTTAGACCTCAACTCGAAGGAATCTTACATGAACTGATGTTGACTTTAATCTTCTGGAGCGGCAGAATCTCCAATCGGCAGGGACCTTTGAGGGACCTTTTGAACTGGTTAAAATATATCTTGATTACAATTCTGGAAGTTTATTTTTTTTTTTGTTATCTTTGTTTTTTTTATTTGCAAGTTATTTGCACTCGATTGGTATATTTGTATTGCAAATAAAATACACAGTGTATCCAGACAGTGTCATGTAGGTAGGGTATATACAGGGTTCTCCAACAAGAGGTGTTATTTTGGTATTCAAAGAAAAGTACCATTTTTTGAGATAAATGATCGGATGTTTATTTCATAATAAATAGGAATGTATACCGTTAATAATGAAAAACATATCCTTGTATCCTCGATAGCCTCACGAATTCTCGAATATTTGAGGTCTTGAATCGACACATTTTTTATAATTCCAATGCGTTGTATCGTTCCATTTTTAGTAATGGCGTAGTTTCTTCTTGTCAAATGTCAAAGAATAAAAGCTTCAAAATTGGCAGCTACCGAAATACCGGGTGATACAAAATAACACCTCATCTTGGAGAACCCTCTAAATACGATTGTCCGATTTCAATTTCAATTAAAACAATGGTTTAGTAAATTCTTTTTTCTATTACCATTTCATTTGAAAAATTAAGAATAAATAAAAAAATTATTAACTACGATTTTGGAAAAAAATATTATAAATTTAAAAAGTGAACGAGACATTCGTTTGAGCGCACTTAATGCTACTGTGAAAATGTAATCTAAAAAAATTCAAATAAACTTTGTTGGCTAAATTAAAAATGCGATTTAGCCTTGAGTCTATCAGATTTTGGATTGTTGTAATGTTAATATCCGAGCAACATTATGTATTTTACCTCAGTTACTGTCCAGAATTGTACTTGATTTCTGTTGCGAATATTACCTATACATTTTCAATCGGATTGCCAGCCAGCTCATGTCTGTAAATTAATATTTTTCCGAAGCCCAAGGTTTCATGCATGAATTGAAGCGTTGTCTTGCTGAACAATTATGTTCTAAACCCGATGTTCATCGACCAGCAAATCCATACAAATTTCAGAATTAATTTTGGTTGAAATAAAACAAATTGGAGGCATACATTTGTATCTGAATATTCACATTCCATAAGACTTCCATCACCGAAGATACGTTTGGATATAGTCACTTAGATTTTGCTTAACTGCCTGTTTCTGTAAAACGAATTTGTTCGATCGTTACAAAATGTCGAAAGTGAAGGCACAATAAAATGGATGTGTACCAATAATGAGATCCTATTCTTGTGGGCTTCCGTTCCATTTGGCGATATCAATAATGTCCGAAATCCATTTTATAACGTTTTAAATATTGACGATTTTTAACGAACGAACAAAATCGTTTTATAGAAACAGGCAGTAAAACTTGCTAGTACAACTTTAACAGTCAGGACTAGAATATAGAATTTTTCTAAAATAGAATATATTTTAGGGAAATATTCCCTATTTCCATTTATTTGTCATACGAAAAATTATTCCAGTTATAACTGGCAATTACAATTTTTATTTTCAGTGCATATCAGTTGATTTTTTGCTGCTTCGTCACGAATTCTTACTTTATATCTCAAGGTTAGATTTACATGGACTTCTTTTGAATGTTGTTTATCTCCTTTATTCGAGGAATTTCTTTTCTCACATTCGAAATGATTTAACAATTTTTCGATTTAACAATTTTCTTTTTTAAAAGAATCGATCAAAATCTGCTCAGTTTCAGAGCTCTCCTGAGCCCATTTCTATGAAAACCATAAGTTTATCTCGAAATTTATGTTGATTTTTTTATTTTATTCTTTAAATATATTTTCACAAATATATTTTCCTTGCAGAGAGATGAAAAATACACAATATTTCAAAGGCATATATAGTTGACGTTCAAATTGAAAAGATACCCCAGTAATAAAACCCTGCACATCACAACTAGCGTTCTATTAAAAAAGTATTGCAACTTTTCTTCATCTCTTAAAAGTTACAGAAATTTGCCCGTCATCAACCAAACATAGGTCGTCCGCCTTCTATATTGCCAATGCTGTCTGTAGCCAAAGACTATAGGGAGGGCAGACGAGCTAAATTTGTTTGCAGGCGCATTCGTTTGGCTGCAAACTCAAGATGTCCTAACTCAATGGTACGTTCGTAGAATCCCATCCGACTTAGCTTGCCTGCCCACCAGATTGTATCTGCTTTAGAGTCTTCTGCGCATTCAACCTAATCAACAGATAGAAAACATGGTGACATACTCTTTCATCCACTTCCCACTATTTCCGAACCCAGTACGAGAACAGCGACTACGTCTATAGTCGTAGTTTTCGGGGTGTTGTGCAGTACGGAATAGCATGTCTCGGTTTCCCCCACACATTCTCAATGGAATACAGCGATTTTCATTTCCTTTTTGGCCAAAAACGGTAGCACAGCTGATTCCACTATGCAACAAAAAAAAATACAAAACTGTTTGGAATAATAAACCACTATACGATTTGGATGTGCTCTGGTCCTCCAAACACAAAAAATGATAGTGTTTTTTTCTTCTATACGTTTTTTTCTAACATTTTTTTTAAATTCAATATTTTGGGCCAAAAATTGCCTTATCTCGAAAATGGATATTAAAATTTGTTTAAAAATTGAGGTTCATCTAAAAAATATTTTTTAAAAATATAAAAATGGATATAAATCAATCGGCAAAAAATCGGTGAACCAATTCCAAAACAGTGAACCTTTTCCCCAAACGCCAAAAAGTAATTCTATGCTCATTTTATATTTTTCCAAACCCTCAAAAAACAAAAAAAAAAACAAATATTTGGGAGATTTTCCATGTTAACCTTTTAGTGGAATTTTTCATTTATTTCATTTCATTTTATATCTTGGGGTGTACTTTAATAAATACAAATAAATATCAAAATTCAATAAAAAAAAAATTAAACGGAGCTTTTTTCTTACCATCTGGGGTCTAATTTCATAATGAAAGTAAGCCCCAGTAAAAAAATATGAAAGTAAGCCCCAAAAAATCATAAAATTTCATGATGTTATTCTACATATAATGTCTGGGTTGTATTTTTGTGGGGCTTAATTTATTCTTCATTTGCATTTGAGGCACATTTCATAGAGCCTTTAACGACCATAAATGGTGCCGTGATGGGCGCGCTGTGCCGTGATCCCCATTTTTTTGACAATGAATTATAGTACACATTTAACAAGAGTCTCTGGTTTTAAGAAGGTGACTGTTCTCGAACCAGTACTATTTTTATATTTTTTTTTGTACAATGAAATAACTGGATGACAACGGAAACGGAAACGATTATATAACCACTGAATACGAACATATCGCGCCACTCTGAAAATTATCAATCGAATAACTTTTTCTAAAAATAAATCCATTTGAAATGTATAAAATCACATTTCCGAAAACGAGATAGCAACCTCATTTCTAAGGTTTCAATCAATCTTTGTTAAGACGAACTTATTGTCCAATGGTCTTTCACATTGGCCATCGTTCGCAAAAGCGACACGTGTTGTTTTGGCGCTTCCAGTGTATGGCATTGTTCAAATTGTAATAGATTGGCTGAGAGTCATTTAATGTAAGCGAACCTCAGCAGCGGCTTCCACAAATAAAAATAAATGTGACCAGCATTTAACTTTAGCTCATTCCCATGGACATTCGTATGTCTCTTAGCCTTTGGTATTTGCGGAGAACGCGAATTTTCCAATGACCGATATGAAAGCAAATGCTAATGTAATTAAAAGCATATACCAAGACGTTTCAGTTTATTTTGAACAGTTCATCGCGAACTCTTAAAGAGTAACATTCGAAGGGGAATTTAATTAAAAGTGTGCTATTTTAGGAAAAAACCGTAAAACAAATCCTGGATTCACATTGGAAATACAAAGCAAGGATAATATACAGACAGCACAAGGATCGCCAAAGGATATATACTGGAAATACCTACAGCTAATGTGAAAATCCCCACGTTCAAAAACCATATTACCAAGAAATTATTACGGAATAGTATGCAGAAGCCACAGAAGTGCAAAAAGCAACAATAAAAAATAAATCAATGGTGAATGTTTAAAAAATGTCTGTGAACAAAAAAGGATAAATGGAAAATTTAAAAAAAAAGACGATTTCAGTGTTAACTAAAAATTGAAAGAAAAATCTAAAGAGTTATATAATGTTCAAAAACTGAAAAGCACACCTGCAAATGCTTATTATCATGGTCAAGCACCTTATGTTAAAGAGTCCTCGCATTCGGAAATAATTCTCATATGTGATATCGCGTGGCAGCTGCAAAAAGGAATATAATGGGAACATTGCCCTTTCTTGGGGACTATAATATACAAAGCGGGGATTAGTTTTGCAGTAGTTGTCATTGGAATATAACAGAGTCATGCGTTCTTTAAAAATCGCACTTTGACCGTCTCAGCCTCAAATGACTAGCGTCGATGCTATACCAATTGAAATAATCGATTGAAAAGTTTCAAAACTAAAGTATTACTATGCATACGACCCTACACTTAGACTGGAATCAAGAACATAATGTGGACCTGGTTGAGCCCTTCTCATGCTCTTGTTGACATAGGTTGCCTCTATTTGGATGCTTCATCCGATGTCGTATACAATTCGCTTGTCCATAGTAAGCACTAAGGGTATTGTCCGTACTTTCACTAGTATTGATTTGCATGTCTTCTTCCGCTTGGTCATACTTCGGAAGTTTCGGGATTCCCAGTCTGCGCCTTCCCTACTCGACTAACGTCATTCTGGATGAAGCCGAAATCGTCCAACCAGCGCTGTATTGTGATGTGCCTAAGTCGCCACACAGCACACGGTTCGTTTGACGTACAAATTTTCCGAAGTATTTTTTCGCTCAGAAACACCAGCACCGCTTGTTACAGCGCAGTCCTTTGTTTTTTTAATTTTTTGTCGACATCGTTCTTTTTATAGATGGCGGAGCCTAGGTTGAAAAATGTTGCCATTATGTGGATGCTGCAACCATTTAGCCTTTCATTTGCAAACATAAGATCATTATTTTCCTCGATCACCATCAAACCCATTTTGGTCGTTTCGTTTGGTGTCGACTGTGTCTATTTTAGTAATGTCTTTTCTATCTTAATATATATTTACCCTCGACACTGATTCACTGACTCTGTCACGCAGTACGTAGGAATTTAAATAGGCATTCTATAATTCTATAATAAATAATAATAATAAAAAAAATAATATTTTTTTTTGTACAGAAATTGTGTTTTTCCAAAATTTTTTTTTTACAAAATTTTTCTTTTTACAAAATTTTTTTTTTACAAAAATTTTTTTTCCACATTTTTTTTTTCAACAAAAAATATTTTTTTTCAACAACATTTGTTTTTTCCACAAAATTTTTTTGTTAACAAAATTTTTTTTTTCTCCACAAAAAATTTTTTTTTCAACAAATTTTTTTTTATAAGAAAAAATTTTTTTTTCAACAAAAATTTTTTTTTTAACAAAATTTTTTTTTTTCAAGAAAAATTTTTTTTTTCAACAAAATTTTTTTTTCCACAAATTTTTTTTTTTTCAACAAAATTTGTTTTCCATATTTCAACGGGCGCCATAGGCGCATTACAACTTACTAGTATGAAAATAATGAATGAAGTTCCCGACATGAAGGGTTTTCAACAAGAGGTGTTATTTTGAATCACCCGATATTTCGGTAGCTGTCACTTTTGAAGCTTTACAAGTTAGTGATGTGAATTGTGATCCCGAAGAGGTGATCACAATTGGCCACCGAGATCTTGTGATTTAACACCTTGCAACTTCCTCCTTTGAGGCCACGTAAAAGATAAAGTCCACGCCAACAGCCCAGCCCCCAGGTCTTGAATCGACAAGACCTCAAAGATAGATAGGTCCTGTGAGCGTGGTTGTGGTGGCCATTTGGCTGATGTCGTTTTTCATTATTACCGTCATACGTTCCTCTTTATTATGACATAAACACCCGATCATTTATCGCAAAAACTTGAATTTTTCTTTGAATACCAAAATAACACCTCTTGTTGGAAAATCCTGTACTTTCACTCTATCTGAGACCACTCGTAAGGGGTGAATGATTCCTCCTCCTCCTATTTTTACTGAGACATTCTGACATATTGTCTCTTGACATGGTTACAAACTAATTTTCTATTCTCGGAGTTTCGAATACGGCTTTATTATCAATGAAAATATGGCGGATTTTGAAGATTTGAAGTTGATATATGGTTTGTTTCTCGGAACCCAAATTGGAAGAGGTTGAATCAGTACGTCGAGTTTGGTCTTCAATCCTTAGGAAATTATTTTATTATTTTTAGTAAAGAATCCAATCATCGGACTCGCTTTCAGTCCACCAGATGGGCTAACTGGTATGCAAGATCATCTTCGGCGTATAAGATCTTTTTCTTCGAAAATTCCAGCTTAAGTCTGGAAAATGGGCCCAGTGGGTCTAACCAGAGATGAGCTATAAGGGCCCAAATTGGGAAATCACAGTTTTAGACAAATTTAAACTTCCGCCAAATTTGTATTTGTAGGCCATTATGTCTATTAGTGGTAGATTTGCAAGTAGTAGATTTTTCACCCAAAAAATCCAATTTTCCCCATTGTGCGGCAGCTCGGTTGATCTTAAGCCGGGTTATTGCTGTTTTGGCCTTATCAGAGTTTCGCAAGGTTCTTCGGACGCTAACAAGCGATATAACTGTTGTTTGCAAATCCTCGACATGCCTCCCACCAGTTTCCTCCATTCATCCTACATGCAGCTTTATCCCTAGGTTTCCTCGAGGTTTAGTTAGATTGTCTGTTTCGACAATACATGTATTCGCACAGATATTATTTGCCATTTGGCGAGGGCACACTAATACATTTATACTGAAAGTCACAAGTATTCGGCGAAATTGAAAGCACATTGATTAACAAAACACTCTGCAAGAGCTAATTAAATTTCAATAATCTACAGAAATTAAATCAAAATATGCAATACGCCGGAACATTGACTTTATTCAGATTGAAGATAAACCTCTAAATAATAATCCAAAATACTTAAAAAATAACGTATAACCCAAGCAGACAGGATGTCCAGTGATCCGGAGAAAGGAGAGAAGGAAGAGAAATATGATATACAGTATGCAGAAGAGTATGTATTGACAGATGTAGAAAAGTCATTCATACTGGCAGCGGAACGTGGTGATCTGGCCGGTGTTAAAGCGTGAGTTTATCAATAAAAAAAAAATCGTTCAAAATTCATACAAGACTCATCGGTACTTGTGTTACAAATAAGTGATTTATGTCTAGATTATTGATATCACATTGAAACAGATCACTAGTCCGGTATTCGCACTTATTCAAAAAAAAATCATGAAAAGTTTATCACACAATTTAATTGTAAAAACCTTCCTTAACCCTTTCGTATGATTTAATGGAAAATGGATTAGGCTGCAAGTTAATGAAAAATCACTTAAACAAATGGATTTCTATACCACCAGAAGTATTTTGGGAAACATTTAAACTTATTTTCAATTCCGTTAGATGTCTAAACAAACGACCATCTCACATAGTATGGAGGTATTTCCCCTAATGTTCAATGAATAGACCAAGGGGAATGTTCTCCTAAATCTTACTCATAAAGTCGAAGGCATTTACGAGGTAGAAAACCGCCACCGAAAATTGCTTACGATGTTCCTACAGCTCTCGGAAATCATCCATAGTTTCGAATGGAATGTCATTGTTTGTAAAAACTGATTCAGCAGTTTTATTCAATTCGTCTTAATTATTTCCCTTAACATTCCATGAAGGAACAAACGGGGAACTTCTCTTGAATCAGGAGCTGTGTACGATATAATTTGTATACTCACTGACCGGGATCTACTGTTTAAAGCCGGCTCCGAAAGGCTAATGTTTTTCTAGAGTAGTTTTACATGGCTTAGAGATTACTCTCTTACGAGTAAAGTCGCCAACATTTACGAGGTGGAAACAGCCGCCGAAAAATATTTGATGGTCTTACCCGAATTCGGGTTCTTCTGTGTGATAGTCGCACACACTACCTAACACACCACGGCCGTCCAAAATTCAATTCGCCTACAGCCCTAAAATGCAGATAACTTTTGCTCAGACACCTTTTGTATGGGATTAAATTACAAAAAAGGCGGATCTGGTACAAAGTTTCCCCATTCTGTTTTTTTCTCTCTATTTTCTAACAAAATTTATTGTACCGATTTTAATCAAGTTCGGACGTCATCTGTTGCTAGTACAGCACATCATCTGTAATTCTGACTGACGTTTCATTAGAGAATGGACTGATGTGGTCCAACTTTTCCCGAGTTAGTATTTTTCTAACCAAATTTTTTTGACATCATATTTATGATTTTCCAGACCTACCGGACCTTTTATTAGGACTACATCAAAGCCTGGATATAGTCGATCTTAGGTCAAAACTTAACTCAGTTTGAGATGGAGTTATGAATGGGGTTTGTATCAAAATATGAATAGAGGCTAGTCAATTGCAGCAGAGATCGTCCTTAGGCTGTAGAAAACAAACCAAAATAGTGGAGCGACAGACGGACATGGTTTCATTTGCTTTTTATGGTTTCATACAAAAAATGATTTTAAATTTTGAAATGATTAAGATAAGTTAGTATTAGAAATGTCAATTGAAAACAGAAAAGCGTCAAAAATCAAGCCGCCTTGACATTCCACCATTCCCCACCATGGACTATGTTTCAAATTTTCTGAAAAAGGACTTGCTTGCTTAATTATACCCTGATTCAAAACTAACAGAGTATTAGATTAATAAGGAATCACTTCCGACACCACTTCCATGTTGCCTCCACTCATTAGGCCATGCCTTAGATCTGAGTGTCGAATGAGTCATTGGTAACAACTCGATGGGAAGTAGGGGTGATTATTAGATCTGATCTAGTTAATATCGATGATTGTATAAGTACTTAGGCAGGCCTTCTTAGGCCCAATAAATGAGATTGTAGTTCAACCACGAATATGTATAACTCAGTTTCCAATAAAACTGAGTTTAAACTTCAAATGCGTTTCTGAGTGGTCAGTCAAAATACTCCACATTTTCGGCTGTTGATTTTATTGGAAAATATATATTTCCGGTGAATAATTTCAATAATATTCAACTTGTGGGCCACACAAGATTTTTAGAAGAAATCTGAGAATTAAAAAACTCTGCTAAATAAACTTTGGGTCGGGCAAAATACACATGCATGGAACTGGTGGCAACGTTGGTGGCAGCATGCCATGGCAACGTTTCTCGTCATGTACCATTGCTCTAAAGTTCTTGGGAAAACCCATTAGGAACTACAAAGAGTTATATTAGGGAAATAAATTGGGCTGAATCAAAAGGAGCATCAGCTTTCAATTGGTATTTGCCAGAGTACTTAGAAAGGGTTCAACCATTTGGGGATTGTAAAGTAAACAGAAATATTCTTAAACGATGGGACTCTTTCAAACGTTAAGCCAATGGACATATTTTTTGAAAACTTCTCTAGAAACAACCGATCAACCCCTCGAATCCCAAAATAATATTAAATATATCCCCACATAATGTTACTATGTATACGTCCAAATAATATTAAGTATACTTCCCAAATAATATTAAGCGTAATGTTAACAAGAATCTGCATGTGTTTTTCTGATATGCCACTGGCTCAATTTTGATTTTGTCCATTCAAAAATGCCCAAAACAAGGGTCGTTTGAAGTAGCTTAAAATTCGGGAAAATCTTGATTTAACGAAAAAATAAACGCCGCACAGTGGTCCAGAATCTAATTCCACCGTCCAAAAGTCTGTAATTTGTTGTCTAGAAAACATTATTCCGTTTTATAAAAAATTGGTTCAAGGTAAGGGGTGAGCGATTATTTTAAGCTATGAAGATGTGAGAATACACAACTGGATATATTTTAGAACTATTTCCAAATTTAACTAATTTTCACATTTTTCGAATTTTTTTTGTTACGTTTTTTTTTTTTTTTTTAAAATTTTGGCTAATTACAAAAATTGTTTTTCTTTCATATACAATTTTCTCGGGGTTTTTAAATTTTGAAATTGGAAATAATCCGGAAAGTCTTAATTATTCGAAAAATAAACGTCGAATAGTGGTCCAGAATCTAAATCCACCATCCAAAAGTCTGTAATTTGTTCTCTAGAAAACATTATTCCATTTTATAAAAAAAATTGGTTCAAGGTAAGGGGCAAGCGATTATTTTAAGCTATGAAGATGTGAGAATACACAACTGGATATATTTTAGAACTATTTCCAAATTTAACTAATTTTCACATTTTTCTAATTTTTTTTGTTACTTTTTTTTTAAAAATTTTTGGCTAATTACAAAAATTGTTTTCCTTTCATATACAATTTTCTCAGGGTTTTTAAATTTTGAAATTTGAAAATCCGGAAAATCTTGATTATTCGAAAAATAAAAATAAACGTCGAATAGTGGTCCAGAATCTAAATCCATCGTTATCCATTGTTATCTTGAAAACATTTCTTAGTTCTATAAAAAATTGGTTTTACGCAAGAAGTGAGCAATTATTTTCAGCTATGAAGATGTGAAACTGGACATTTTTTTTTACTAACACCCTATGAATGCAATCCAATGTGTTAGTGATACGAAATTAGGTTATGGGAAGAGTGATTCTTGGCATTTCTGTTGAATTTGAGAATATCACAGCTGATAATGCACTTGCTGGAAAAGTATTCCACATATGAACAGTTCGGCTGATGAATGAATTTTCTCCATAGGGCGTCATCCGGCCATTTGAGAATATACGCAAGAGCATCCCGCGTATCGCGACTGAATCTTTTAACATCTGGGACCTTGCGAACAGTTACCATTAAAATATCTATAGAACAGCGATGTAGAAACCACGTTCCGGCGATTACACCGCGATTTTTTTTTAACACATGAGCAAGACCTTATACACGTGAAACTAGAGGCTCTCTGGAGTAAAACTGCGTTTACAGTTTTTCATTCTCTGGTCATTTGTCCTTTTTAGAGGACTTTAAAGTTTTAAAGGACATTTAAATAGAAAAAAATATTTTATATATTTCTACTCATCCTACGATGCTGAGATAAAAAGCAAATGAAAGCAGAAAAAATATATGTTAAGGACATTAATATACGCTAACACGTTGCTGAATTTCATTTTACTCACGTTGTTAGTTTAGTGTACAAATAATTTCAAAATGTACTATAAAAAAAATATATATACGTAACTCCCTAATATTAACCAATTTTTTTTTAAAATAAAATCTAACACATGAACAAATGGATATACACATAAAACTGGAACCCCCGTGAATTAAAAGTACGGTCACAGTTTTTCATTCGGTGATCCGGTCTCCCCTTAAGTCAAATCGTCCCTTCTTCAGAAAATTGACTGAACAATGAAATCGCCACCAAAGCTACAAATATTATTCGATTATCCTCATATTTGCCTCAAATACTTTTGTTTGGGCACTGAACAAGCTCAAATTTCGAATAAGTTAAGTCGTTAATTTTTAGGATTTTTCTAAAATCAACGCCAAAATAGCGATAATTTCCAAATTTCGAGGGAGTGGCGCGACCCCTAAAATTTTTTTAAAATTTTTTTCTTTATTTTTCCCCTCATTAGGACCCCAGACTACATCTCTTTCCGAGGTTAACTTTTTCAAATTAAAAAAAAAGCATGTTTTCACTCCACCCTACTGTACAACGTTTTCCTCTTTGACATCAGTAAATTTTAAACATCATTAATGCCAAGCCATTCTAATACATCAAATGTTTGTCTAAACTATTCTTTATAAGATTTCTTAATTCTTAATTATTTATAAAATGTAGAATAATACAGGATAATAAGGCGAATCCCGATAAATTCAATTTGAATTGTGTCGATCCCATGAATCGGTCAGCCCTCATTTCGGCCATTGAAAATGAAAATTACGATTTAATTATCATCCTGTTGGAAGAGGGCATTCAAGTGGGCGATGCTCTGTTGCATGCCATTTCAGAGGAATATGTTGAGGCTGTGGAAGAACTACTACAATGGGAGGAGCAACATCACAAAGACGGCACTCCCTACGTAAGTACACACGAACAAATTGATATCATATGTCGGTACGTAGATGTGATTTGTATTCATTTGCCTTTCCATTCATTTAGAGCTGGGAGGCTGTCGACCGGGCCAAATCAACCTTTACACCGGATATCACTCCATTAATATTGGCAGCACATCGTAACAATTACGAAATTTTGAAAATTCTCTTGGATCGCGGTGCCACATTACCTATGCCACATGACGTCAAGTAAGTTCACTGCATAATTACGTGTTTTCAGATTTGCGGTACTCGCCGTTTTTAGCTGCGCATTCATAGATATGACACGTTTTCAACATTTGCCATCGAAATCAATGTTTCAAAAATACGTGATTGCCGGGGAATGCTATGTGCGTTAGTGTGTATGTATGTCTCATTTCTACATTCGAGCATAGAAACGAAATTATTTCGTTGAGAAACCTTTATTTGGAATCCGCTTTATGGTGCAAATGAAGATGACATTTTCAAGCTGGTAATTTGATACTTTTTGTCGAAACTGGATGGTTAATTTGTTCACATATCAAATGTCCAACAATAGTTATCAAAATCGATAGTTCTCAGGCAGCTTAAGAAACACCCTATATATTGCGGGTGATAACTTCATATAAACTATTAGATTATGTCTTAACCGCTATCTAGCGTCACCGTTGCGAGTTGCGCCCCCAAAACTCCCATGGGAATAACACTATGGCTGGTGTGAATTTGATGTATTCGATGATATCACAACCAGTACACATACAAAAATATCCTCCCATCCTACAACTATCGTGGCCAAGCAATAGCTGACGACTGGGGGGATGCTAAAACACCATGAATTATCTTAAGTAATACATTTCGACATCAAATCTGATGACGTATTTACATCCGCCCTCTCTAATGGTCTGATAATTTGTAATTGAATTTACTAAAAAAAAGAAGAAATGGAATAGAATAAAAAAACCAGCATCCATAACAACTATCCCCTTCGATTTCATTTACACAACATTTACTTATTTCTGTTCATATTTTTTATGTTTTTTTTTTTGTTGTTTCTAGATGTGGCTGTGACGAATGTGTAACATCACAGGAAACGGACTCATTGCGCCACTCACAGTCGCGTATTAACGCATATCGTGCCTTATCCGCCAGTTCACTAATTGCACTTAGTTCACGTGATCCAGTCCTAACAGCATTTGAACTGGCTTGGGAATTGAAACGTTTACAAACCATGGAGTCCGAATTTCGTGCAGAATATGGGGTGAATACACAGATAATGTTAAAACAAAAGTGCCGGTCACATTGACATTTAATCTATTTACAGGAAATGCGAGCAGGAGTACAGGAATTTGTAACGTCGCTTCTGGATCACGTTAGAACATCCACGGAACTTGAAGTCATGTTAAATTTTAATCATGAAGCGTCCAATGAAATTTGGCAACCCGGAAAAAGGCAAACATTAGAGAGATTAAAGTTAGCGATTCGTTTTAAACAGAAGACGGTAAATATAAACAAATGTCAAAGAACTTACATGAGTAGCATCTTAATATATATTTACCCTCGACACTGATTCACTGATTCACTGATACACTGATACACTGATTCACTGATTCACTGATTCACTGACTCTGTCACGCAGTACGTAGGAATTTAAATAGGCATTCTATATTCTATAATTCTATATAAATTCTATAAATAATAATAATAAAAAAAATAATATTTTTTTTTTGTACAGAAATTGTGTTTTCCCCAAATTTTTTTTTTACCAAAATTTTTTTTTTCAAAATTTTTTTTTCCCAATTTTTTTTTTCAAGAAAATTTTTTTTTTAAGATATTTTTTTTTTTCCACAAAATTTTTTTTTTCAACAAAATTTTTTTTTTCCACAAAAATTTTTTTTTTCAACAAAATTTTTTTTTTCAAGTAAAATTTTTTTTTTTAACAAAATTTTTTTTTTTCAAGAATAATTTTTTTTTCCATATTTCAACGGGCGCCATAGGCGCATTACAACTTACTAGTTCCTTATATTTACGAAAAAAAATTTCAGTAAAACACACACGCACATTAATCCAACTGCGACACTATTAACCCTGCATGTCCAAACATATTTTGTGTATCATATAAAAAACACGGATGGTAGTCGAAACTATGAACATTGGGCTTGTAGGGTTAAATCTTTAAGTATCGAATTTGCGAAATGGACTTTAAAGAGCACAACGAATTATTACAATTATTCTCGCTGGATTTGTCTTCTTCGACGGAAAGTAGGACATCCGGTTATTTCACATCGGAATTCGAACCCAGCACGGCTGAAAAACACAATCAAAGCCACAATTTTTTAAGGCAAATTCCAAGACGAAAATTTTTTGCAAACTTGTCAAATAAATTCAACCGCGTTACATTTTTATTAGAGTGGCATTCGCAATGACAATCAATAAGTCTCGCTTATGCAAACTTAATTGTGTTTGGTAAAATTGACTGTGGACTCGATTTCACGAGTAAGAGAGTAATCTCTAAGACCCAATAAATGAGTCGATGTTGATCTTCGTTTTTCGTTTAAACTGAAGTTAAACTTCTAATTTATTTTTTAGTCAAAGTTTAACAACGTTTAATGGTCCAATATTGGGCGTTTAAACTGAAGAATCTATGATCTTTAAGAGAGCAATAATGGCCGAGAGAATAAGATAAATTGATACAGAGAGATTCACAAATTGAAAAATCAATTAAAAAACAAAATTGTATACATACATATAAGTATTTGATATTTATACAGTTAGTAGCGGATATCACTTACTTATTTCCTCTAACATTACATAAAGGTACAGACGGGGAACTTCTCTCGAATCACAGAGCTGTGTACGATATAATTTGTATACTCACTGACCGGGATCTACTGTTTAAATCCCTCTCCGAACCGCTAATGTTTTTCTGGAGAAGTTTTACATGACTTAGAGATTACTCTCTTACTTGTAAAGTCGAAGGCATTAACTAGGCAATATTGTAAATTATAAATATATTGCAAATAACGAAAATTTGAAGAAGAAAAATTACGAGGTAGACAAACATCCGCTGAAAAATGTTTAATGGTCTTACCCGATTTCTAACCTGGATTGACTTGTGTCAGCCGCACACACTACCTACCACAGAACGGCCGTCCACAAGTAACGGATATAAGAATACATATCATAAGAAAACCCCGCATATAAGAAAGTTTTGCAGAGTCTTACTTTCTTTGGAACAATAATTGTTTATAAGAAAAAAATCGCACATAAAAACAAATTCTAGTATTTGTTGACTTTCTTCTATCCGTTAACTACTGCAAAAAAAAATATGCTCAGAATTGGACTAGCGTTCGCTGTAAAATGAAACATCTCGAAGAATACACATTATTCTGCGAACTTCAAGATTAGGTTTGTAAATGGGGTATTTCAATAGGGCTTTATAAATATATGTACTGGTCCAAGTTTACTTTTGAACTTAATCCCATTCTAGTTTTATTTAAACTGTATTACAGGGTCCGCCAAATAACTTTATTTTTTTTGAAAATTCTATAAAACAAAACTACTGGATTTTTATTTATTTATTATTAATTACAATACAAAGTAAATTTATATTCTAATTTTAGGGTCCAAGGGTAAACCGGGTGACACAGACCATATGTTTAGATTTTTGCAGCGACAGACCAAAGCCTCTGGTGGGAATCGAACCCACAACCCCCACGCTGATAGGCAAGCACGCTACCAACTCGCCTACCGGGGCGCTTCTCTACTGGATATTTTCTCAAATTTCTTTTTATACCCTCACCCTACTGGTTGATACGGCTCAAAAGTGTAACACATAGGAATATCCACATTAGACCGCAGGTGTCTTTGAACCAAATTCGATTTATGACTTTCTGAATCGTTTGAGCCATGTCCGTCTGTCCTGCTGGTACACACGATAACTTTCGAAAGAGTTTAACAATCACTGTGAAATTTGGCATGGCTTAATATTTTCCCAAAACTGCTTATGGGATTGCATATGGGCTATATGGCCACACCCCTTCGGGTACCTCCCATACAGATCTTCTATTTCGCCCACTTTAGAAATCCTGTAATAATATCAATATGACCAACGCGATCTTGCCCAAATTCTGTATATATTAAATTAATTGATAGACAAAGTTTCGGACAAAAGTTGGAAGTCTGGCAACTCCCCTTCTGGTACCTCCCATACAAATGTACCATTCCGCCCCTTATAAGCCGTGTAATGTTATCAATATGACCAACACGATCTTGCCCAAATTTTGTATTTAGTAAATGTATAGCCAGGCATAGATTTGGACAAAATCTTGGAAGTCTGGCAACTCCCCTTCTGGTATCTCCCATACAAATGTACCATCCCGCCCCATTAGAAATCGTGAAATTATATAAATTCGCTAATCGAATCTTTCCGAAATTCAATATTTAGTAAAGCTTTAACTACATACAATTTTCAAAAAAAAAACTCTTCTTTATATTCCGTCCTTTTTGTAAAACGTGTAATACAATATTTTTCTATAACATTCGGTTGCTATTATGACATTTCATCATATGTTACATCCAATGGTAGCAGCCACGCTCACTTTTGACTTTCCGATACTTTGGAATATGAGACTTTTTTTATGAGTATGTTTTTACTGAGGGTGAGGGTATATATAAGTCGGTTGTTGTTTTTCATTATTAACGGCATACCTTCCACTTTATTATGAAATAAACATCCGTTCATTTATCTAAAAAAAAAATCAATTTTTCTTTGAATACCAAAATAACACCTCTTGTTGGAGAACTCTGTACATTTACACGAATTTATTAATTTTTATTTTATGTATCTATATAGTTCAAATTACTTAAAATTACTTGTTGTGAATAACAAGTAACTCCAATTTGTTGAGGACTTTGTAATGCTCATCAGTTGTCTGGAGGTTGTACATAACCTCCTCCTCCTTCTTATCATCATTAATTTCGCTTTCTGCGAAGTAATTGATTCGAAGGTACTGTGGTCAGCAATATCGGCATTCGTAGAAAAGTCCGATGAACTTCTTCAGTAGCAATCTCAGATATTTCTAAGCAATTTTAAACCATCACAACCATCATTATTTGATTTAGTTCTCCGAAACGTTCGACTTATGGAAGTTTGTGCCATTATGTTTCTTCGAGATATAGAGAAATTTAAGTTATGGAAATTCGGTTTATATAAAGAGCAATTTAAGGGAATTTGTCTTCTTAATTCTAATGCCATTACACCGTGATACACACATTCTGTCCTATGAACCAAATTTACTTTTTCGGAAAGGGGATAAAAAATAAAAATACACGTGTATCGGCGATTTTCATGTACACGTCATGTGCATTTGGTTCATAGGACAGAAAAAAATCTATTTTTTGTAACACGGTGTTAGAAGTGCTTCGACTTAAAGAAAATTTGTCTTATGGAAGTTCCATTGTATTTATCTATATATGTATGTTTAAAGATATCTTATTGACATTTCATATACATTATATAAAAGAGTTTTTTTTAATATTTTACTTTCATATCTGTTCAGTTTGTAGCCCACCCCAATGTACAGCAGCTATTGGCCGCCATTTGGTATGAAGGACTGCCCGGCTTTCGACGTAAACAGGCATCCCAGCAAATAATTGAAGTGGTTAAATTGGGCTGCATGTTTCCCATCAACAGCATGAACTACTTAATGTGCCCCGATTCTGATGCCGGCAAATTTATGAGAAAACCATTTGTTAAATTTATATCGCATTCCTGTTCCTACATGGTCTTTTTGAGTAAGTTAATAACAATGACAATAAAATACAACCTCAGTGGTAGGACGACTTTACTGAGACTTCGTTTGCATAATCACGATTTTACATTTACAAATTTATAGCAGAAAAGCGCCACACGACTTTTTGCTAGACCACAAAAAAAAACCCTCTAGCGTAAAATTTTCTTCGCTAACGTCTTTTTCGCGGTTAGGGCTCGATATTTTCTATTTTTCATAAAAGTACAGATTTGTTTTTGATAAATACTTTTTAAAAAATAATTGTACTTTAGATACTGAATGTTAATTTCGATATTGAGTTATGTTCTGCGTTGAATAGGCAAAGTAATTAATTCCCTTTGGAAATTCAAAACAGTCGAAGGTGGCTAATTTTCAGCCGATTTGAGCCAATGGAAATGGTGGCGGCGTAGAATTCCAAAAAAAAAACGGTTCCTTTTGGAGCGGGGCATTATGAAAAATTGCTGATGACCGATATTTTATTAGACGCAACGATTGTCTAAAGAGCAACGATGTACTGGACGCAGTTAAATGAATGTGTATTAGCATATTTATGTCAATACATTTGTATTGTACACTTTTCAATATTTCCATTTAAACAAAAAAAGTCGAAAAAAAATTCGACAACAAAAAGACGATTTTCTTGAGTTTTCGCAATCAAAAGTCGACTTGATTTTCACTATTTTCGACTAGGAAAATGTCAATTAATTGACTTTTCGTGAGTCGACTTATACAACCCCACTTGGCAGCGCCGGGACCGTGTACAGAGGAGACGTGTGGTTACGATAGGTATCCCACTCTATTGTCTCCCTTCAGAATCGCCGGCTCGTGGGGTGTATATCGCTGCTCTATAGACACGGTAACCGTATATGTTTTTTTGGAAATCCGTCATCTAGTCTCCGATGTGAAGACATTCAGCCCAGACAAAACAAAGAGTTACAATTTGCCTTTGAGGCACAAGAAAGAATCTCTGAAATACGTAACTTTTTCGAATAATTCTATACTGAAGCTTCAATATTTTTGGAGAAACACTTGTTTTTTGGAAAACATTTGACAAGGGAATTTCTGAACGAATTCAAATTTGTGTACATATTTTTTGGAAATGTTGGTGAGACTGGCGAATTTCTCATTTCACCTTTTCGGCCTGAGCTTTTCTTACCATGGGCATCGAGAACACATTGCTGATGTCATCAGCAATCGGAATGGTGTTGAACACAAGCGTTCTTTTTGATCGGTTTTCGTTCGAAGTTCGAACAGTAACCAAGTAGTTCTCTGTTGACTCTTAATTATTTCCTATTTATAGCTTCTTGTATCTCTTTTGGTTAGGAGAATATTTGGCATATCCTGGCGTAGCCACTTTTATAATTATTTCAGTTAAAAACAAGTTCGGTTGATCATTTTTGTTTCCCTGCCATCTAGTGTTATTGGGCGCAGCTTCCTTGCGCATCGTGCAAATAATGTTCGAGTTATTGGCTTTCCCCTGGATGTTGAATATGTTGGAAGACTGGCGCAAACACGAACGAGGCTCACTACCCGGACCCATCGAACTGGGCATTATCGCGTACATTGGCAGTAAGTAATTTGGAATTTGTCGTGTACACACATGTGGACAATTTCGTATTGCAGGTTTAATTTTTGGCGAATTGAAATCACTCTACCAAGACGGTATATTCGAATATATTTCCGATTTGTGGAATATTGTCGATTTTATTTCGAATATGTTTTATGTAACCTGGATACTTTGTAGAGCCGCTTCCTGGATTGTCGTTCATGTAAGTATACAACAGCAGAAGATGACCAAAAAATACAAAGGTTTAAGGTATCGTTTTTATCGCTTCAGCGTGATCTGTGGTACCGCAATATAGACCCGTACTTTCCCCGAGAACACTGGCATCCGTTCGATCCCATGCTATTGTCGGAAGGAGCCTTCGCCGCTGGCATGGTGTTCTCGTATCTGAAATTAGTACACATATTCTCCATAAATCCACATTTGGGACCGCTACAAGTGTCTTTGGGCCGCATGATAATCGACATCATAAAGTTCTTCTTCATCTACACATTGGTCCTGTTTGCCTTCGGATGCGGTCTGAATCAGTTGCTTTGGTACTACGCTGAATTGGAGCAACACAAATGCTATCACTTACATCCGGATGTGGCAGATTTTGATGATCAGGAAAAAGCTTGCACCATATGGCGAAGATTTTCCAAGTGAGTTTCTCCGCCCACAAATAAACTCGATACCTGTTTATTTATATTCATACATTTTCAGCCTCTTTGAAACGTCACAATCTCTATTTTGGGCATCTTTCGGTCTGGTCGACTTGGTGTCGTTCGATTTGGCCGGCATCAAGAGCTTCACTCGATTCTGGGCCCTGCTGATGTTCGGTTCTTATTCAGTGATCAATATTATTGTACTGCTTAACATGCTCATTGCCATGATGTCCAATTCATACCAAATCATTTCGGAACGTGCCGATGTAGAATGGAAATTTGCTCGTTCCCAGCTATGGATGAGCTATTTCGAAGATGGCGGCACTGTGCCACCGCCATTCAATGTCATACCGTCTGTGAAAGTTTTGAAAAAGGCATTTGGAAAGGAGACACGTAAGCGAACGAAAAGTTTTATGGTAAGTTATGATTTAAATTTTGCCGATAACTTAAACGATTTCAATTCGAATTGCCGAAGATTGAGAATGTGGTTCTATGAAAAATAACCCAAATGCGAAATGCCTCAAATATAAAATGAAGAATTCCCCCAAATAGATACAAATTTCCCAAAAAGGCCAACATTAAAATTTCCCCCCATTGAATTTCTCATAGACCCTGAGTGGAGTAGTACTTTTATTACTCGATTTCTGCCCTAGAACTGGGACATACACTTAAAACCGTAGCCATGCCTGCTAAGCATGAAAACGGGTTGGTCGGTAAAGTTTAGGGGTTTTTCTTAAAGCTTCTGCAAGAAAATCCTCTGAGGTATTGGCTCCAGGTGTTGGAGTAAACTGTTTGCAAAGCCTTTTGAGTTCCTTCCCATAAGCCACTCGGCTGCAGTGGTTGTGCCTCAGAGTTGAGTGCTCCATTATTTTATTTTATTATTGAGTAACGTGAGAAGTTTTTACATGGCTTAGAGAATGCTCTCTTACTTGTAAAGTCGCCAACATTTACGAGGTGGAAACAGCCGCCGAAAAATGTTTGATGGTCTTACCCGGTTCTTCTGTGTGATAGTCGCACCCACTACCTACCACACCAAGGCCGCAGTTACGATCACATTTCTAATAAACGAGAAATGATAAAAATAACGTTTGGTGGTTTGTTGGGTGCACGAACAATAATGTTGGGGTATTTCTGAAATGCTCTCTGAACAATCTTCCAAACTAGGGAGTGAAATATTAACATTTTTCTTTAGACCCACTCTTGTGGCTTGTTAGAAACACCATCAAGCGTGTTCAGTCCCACCTATTTTTATTTGTTTAATTTTCATCGTGGTCATCAGGATTTTGGTGTCGTTCTTTTTTGATTATTGGCATGTTGAGGGGTTTGTCCATTTTATAAGTATAGTATTATTTTTAAGTACATACAGGAATTCTCATATATATTCTCTGAGATGTTCCTAAATTTTTCGAGATTTGTAGACGTTGAAGATGACAATGAAGATTTTGTCATTTTTGAATTAAGCCATATCTGACATATGTGTAATCTGAAGACTTATCTGATGTTTTTATTTCAAATTAAAGTCTCGACCTAGAAATCTTCGGAACATTTTGTTGTATTAGGTTTTTTGTAGAATCAGGTCGGCCTTTGGCGCAGGAAGTTTGACAGCCTTTATTTTTTTTTTTCTTAGGAAGTATGCCTTTTCAAATAAAGGGAACTTGTAAAGTCTATGTTAGGCAAAACATTCCACAGCCTTATGTATTCAACAAAAATATGTTGCTTTAAAATTAGTTTATATATTTGAATTAAAAAATAACTGTACATTTCTTTCCCTTACTTCTATGTACACCTCAATTTTTTGGAAATTCGAGCTGGATGATAAAAACTCCTTACCCAGAGTCATAGCCATAGTTATTGGCCAATTGTCAAATGCCTGTGAAACATTTGTTCATAACAAATTGTGTTAGTTCTGTTAAAACTTTCCGCTTTAAGAATTTTCCCAGAGTGGAATTAATTAATGTGCGTTTGTATTGAACGTTTGAACAATTTGAACCTACGACAATAGAAATGATTTGTACTTGCAACCATTCTGGGACAATGTTTCGTGCTGATATTTTGTTTCATGGAATTTCAGAGATTATCGAAAATAAATTGTAAACATTATTTGTAATCAAGCAACACCCAGTGGTCTCAAAAGAACCACTGACAAGCAACACAATAGACGTCATCGGACAGCTTGCATATACAAAAAAAAAATAATAACCAAAGGCGCCATGACATTGTGTTCCAAAGACAACAGCTAAGAAGACAAATTTACATATATACACTACACCATAGTGTTGTGAAACACTTTTGTTCATTAATGATTTAAAGACGTTTTTTTGAGACAATGAAGATGTGTCAACGTATTTCCCTTAATATTGATTAAAGGAACTGACCGAGGAATGGGAGGAAAAATGTCCATGAATTTTTAGAATCGATGATTTAAATACGGTGCACACTGACGAGCTTGTGACTGCAGTAGTTGAGCTTGTGCGAGTCATTCCTGAAGCCTCGACGAGCCATCGATCGCAATAACTCAACTTTTCTCGCACTAGCTGGTGCGAATTTTGCGAAAAGACCACACAGATGCAATTGACACAGCAATTGAAGTCACACGACAATTCGCGTCCTTTCGTGGAAATCTCGCATGTGATTGTAGAGACCCCAATGCACCCTTAGACAGTTGCAGTTTGATGCGGACTTTGTTATAATGCACCCAATATTGTTTGAAAAAATTGATGGAAACGCCATTTGGTTTGACGGTAAGCGGTGCAGTGGCATTTTTTTTTTTTTGCAGGCCAAAATCAATCTTCGGCGTATTGTCAGCCGACTCGGTCTTTTTTTATGAGGTTCTTTAAAGAAACGACGAAACAATTCAGGCCCTTATGGCTTAAATCGCAGCTCCTACATGGTCAGTTTATATCGCTGAGTCGGTCTTTTATTGGCGCGGATTTTGAACGCCATGACGCGTCGGTCTGCTGAAACCAACTACCATCCAAGTCCACGACTACATTCTCCAAAACATGCATGAGATAGAGCGAGAAACCGGCAACGTCTTCGACAATTGGTATGACCTACCTTGGAGCCATCCGAGACTGTCGTCTGAATGAAATCGTATTCCATAAATAATGAGAACGTTGGTTCGTTTGAATAATTAAGCCGAAATAACTGCCTGTTTCCATAAAACGAATTTATTCGTTGGTTACAAATCGTTAATATTGGAAGTGTTATAAAATGGGTTTCAGACATCACATCAACTCTGATTTTCAGATATATGTTAGATATCGATATATGGAACACAATTCCAAGAGAATAAGCTCGCATTACTGATTAGAATCCATTTTATTGCGCCTTCAATTTTGACAATTTTCAACGAACGAACAAATTCGCTTTATGAAAACAGGCAGTAAATTATTTTTGTTCATTTGTTAGAATTACTGTCTGTTTCCATAAAACGAATTTGTTCGTTCGTTACAATTCGTCAATATTGGAAGCGTAATAAAACGGGGTTCAGACATTATTCAATTCTGGTTTTAAGATATATGTTAGATATGGACATTTGAAATACAATATCAAAAGAATGAGCTCTCACTTCTCACAAATGTCCATTTTATTGCGCCTTCAATTTTGACAATTTTTAACGAATGAAGAAATTCGTTTTATGGAAACAGGCAGTTACATTTTGTATTTCGTTTTATCCGAGCACATTTTATAAAACAATAACATATGTTTTTCAATGAAAAATCTGTCAAAATCACAGTATAAACAATTGCGATACACAGAATTTAAAAACAAAAATTGTATTTGTGGGTTATTGTTTATTATTGGACCTGTATGAATCTTAAATTTAATTCAATAATGAATCCGGGTATGATTTGTTTATTCAGCGGTTCTCTGTCTCGTGTTGGCAGTAATGAAGACTTTGCTGATATAGTTTTGTTCGCATCGTGATATAGAGGCAGTGGACCTCCACAGTCGTGGAATATTGATGTATTCGTAGTTTTTTCGTGTTGGCTGTATCTCCCGCCCGCTACGACATTGTCAAATTCAAGGCAAACATCAACAAACACTACTCCCTCGTTTCTCCCTTCTATTCCCCGAGTGTTAGTCAATAAATGTCATCTACAGCCTGACATTATGCCACATAAAGAAAGATAAAGACAAACACAGCTGTGAAGGCAAAGTGGGACGATTTACAAGCTCTTACATCATTCCTTGTAAGACCAGAAGCTACGGACTTCTACAGACGTTTGACATGCATCAATCAACCAGAAGAAACTGAGCACGAATACGTTGATGACCCACCGATTGACGCCTAATGCCAGGGAAAAGTGACATCAGTCCGCCGTATATTTTAGAGAATATTTTGAAATTAGTGTGGAAAATGTCACCTGAAACTTATTTTGCTTTGTACGAGTTGTAATAAAAATATATTTCTGATCAAATGCTGATTTTTGAATATTTTTTTCATGAGTCTGAAGTACTTTTTTTAGTTGGGAAACTTTAAATTTGATTTTTCTGAAATTCCGTTTGGCGTGACTTAGGTCGTTCTTCCCCAGCACCCCTCAAATTCGTACTTAAATGGACGCTACCACTTCCATTTATAAAATCTCATGTTAAAAACTCTGACATTAACAAGTTTTCCTTCAAAATATTCCTTTACACAAAATACAACAACAAAAAAAACATGTTATTCATACAAAAGTTTAGTGGAAAACGTGAAGGAACGAATGTTGATCTACGAAACGGTTGGCTATTTTTACTTACTTGAAAATTACCTTCTTCTATTTATCCAAATTTCAAAACACTGTGCCTCATGGACCGCACCCGTATACATATATTCGTTTTTCATTTAAAATATATTTCTCTATTCCATTACAGCGTAAATCAATGGAAAAAGCACTGGCACTGCATGAAAAAGTAATGAAATTACTTATTCGCCGTTATGTTACTGCCGAACAGAGACGTCGTGACGATTTTGGCATTACCGAAGATGACATCATTGAAGTGCGTCAAGATATCAGTTCACTGCGTTTCGAGCTATTGGAAATTTTCCAACAGAACAACTACAATGTACCGGATATTGACAAAAAGACAGCAGGTATGCACAAAAAAATATCTTCTAGATATACGTACATATGTATGTATTTACACAGGGAGGGATGTCATAGCCCGAACAATGTCGTTTAGTGTAAACTGTCTTTTATGTATTAAATGTTCCAACAATGCGAACACGATGACAATTTAATAATGTAATGATTTGAAAGAACTCGTGTAGATAGTGTGTAGTACTCATATCGATAATAATTTATTTTCGGATCGTCTCTGGATAAGTATGAAACGTAAATGCATATTACTATTATATACTCACTAGGGTGGAGTGAAAACATGCTTTTTTTTTAATTTGAAAAAGTTAACCTCGGAAAGAGATGTAGTCTGGGGTCCTAATGAAGGGAAAAATAAAGAAAAAAATTTTAAAAAATTTTTAGGGGTCGCGCCACTCCCTCGAAATTTGGAAATTATCGCTATTTTGGCGTTGATTTTAGAAAAATCCTAAAAATTAACGACTTAACTTATTCGAAATTTAAGTTTGAGCTTGTTCAGTGCCCAAACAAAAGTATTTGAGGCAAATATGAGGATAATCGACTAATATTTGTAGCTTTGGTGGCGATTTCATTGTTCAGTCAATTTTTTGAAGAAGGGACGATTTGACTTATTTTACTTTTTGCAATTTTTGAACAATGAGAAAATTTTTTTTAAATTTTTTCATGCCCTTATTTCATTGTTTACGCTATTGCAAACATTTATTGACATACAACTTTTTAGGATTTTTCTAAAATCAACGCCAAAATAGCGATAATTTCCAAATTTCGAGGGAGTGGCGCGAACCCTAAAATTTTTTTAAAATTTTTTTCTTTATTTTTCCCTTCATTAGGACCCCACACTACATCTCTTTCCGAGGTTAACTTTTTTTTTTTGAATTTCACTCCACCCTAATACTCACAGCATGTAGTTCTAAAATTTTAATTTGCATTCCATAAGACCTGAATTCTAATTTAAAAAGTTTTTTAATTCACCCATGCCTACAGTGCATGACAATGTACATTTGTTTATTGATGTTCTGGTTGAATATTTTTTTAGCTGCCGGTACAAAGAAGGGCAAAGTCATGGAACGTCGTATACTCAAGGACTTCCAAATTGGTTTCGTCGAGAATCTCAAAGAAGAAATCCAGGAGGGTGGTGATATTTTCTCGTCTTTGGCAAAGGCCATGGGTAAAAAGAAATCTCAAAAAGGGTAAGATTAACATGGCAGTATTTTTAAGCTTTCCTCTATCCTATTGTCGTACATTTGCATTCGGTGTTAGTAGAGTAGTAGCTTTCGCTTTCTTTTTGGCAATCTATGAACTTATATTTGAAAATGAAGAATGAGAATTTTCTTTTGGAAAATTCTGAGATCTGTGAAGGTTGGTAAGACCAATTTTTGGCAATTTTTCGATATAGAGAAATTGGTTGTATTAAAACTTTAAACATTTTGTTTAGACGATATTAGTAAAAATGTCATTGAACCCAAAATTAGACTATAAATTTACATGGTATGTAAATAAAAAAAATGTTTAGGGAATTTTTTTTAAATGTTCTGTAGGAACTCAAGCAACGCATATAATTTCAAAAAAAAACATAAATAAATAAATAAGACAATAATCATTTTTCGATGAAGACCGTAACAAACTTACCAATATTTTATACATTTGTAATTAGCGATAAAGACTGGAATGCAATTGCTCGCAAAAATACCTTGGGCGCTAATCCAATTGGCAGCAAACGTTCGTCATTGCAGAGACACTCGCAGCGCAGCTTGAGACGCAAGATTATCGAAGACGCCAATGAGGGCTTGAGGATGAACCAGAACCAACTTCTTGGTATAACCGATAGACTCATATTGTATACGTACGTTAATTCTTTTTGTGTTTTTTTGTTTCCCTCAGAATTCAATCCAAATCTGGGAGATGTGACAAGGGCCACACGTGTAGCTTATGTCAAATTCATGAAAAAGAAGATGGTGGCTGATGAGAGTACAGCACCTGCTCCGGAAGAAGCAGCCAAAACGGATGCGAATGGAGTTATCAAAAGAGGAGAGGTACACTCTAAAACAACCATATTTCATTTAAAGTTGTCGCTTCATCTATGTAATTATATTTGGGGAAATTCATGAACTCGGGTATAAAATCAAAGAACACCAAATTTATATTTGTGTGCAAAAAAAATAATCGTTACATAAAATCAATACATTACGGTATTAAAAATGGTATATTATTTTTTTTCTAGACTAAAAAGGGAGCTGATGCTGCCAAGCCCGCCGATGCCACTAAGAAAGATGACGCTAAACCACCACCAGCGGCAGAAAAGCCAAAAGCAGCTGCTCCAGCCAAACCGGGTGAAACCAAGCCGGCAGCAGCAGCAGGTGGTCCAGCCCCTCCCAATAAACCAGATGCAGCAGCTGCTAAACCTAACGTTGCTAAACCTGGCGAAGCAAACAAGCCTGCGGCTGCCGAAAAGAAAGAGGAAACTGCTAAGACGGATGCTTCGAAAACAGCTCCTGCTGGCGCAGCCACCAAGGGTGCTGCCCCGGCTGCACCCGGCAAACCTGATGCAAATGCAAAGCCTGCCACCGATGCGAGCAAACCAGAAGCTGCCACAACAAAAGCAGCAGATGGAGCCGGCGACAAGAAGCCCGACGAGAAGAAAGCAGCTGACAAAAAGCCCGACGAAAAGAAACCCGATGATAAAAAACCAGACGACCAGAAACCAGCTGATGCGAAACCAGACGACAAGAAACCAGCTGATGCGAAACCCGGCGAAAAGAAACCCGATGACAAAAAGCCCGAAGACAAAAAACCTAAGTCAAACATTAAAGTGGGTCAAAGTAGTGCTGCTGCCGGTGGTGATCGTGGCAAGTCGACTGTCACTGGACGCATGATATCGGGTTGGCTCTAAGTGTCGTTAAGCTGTTTCTTCATGCTTGCCATACCTAAGACTTAAGACAAATAACTGATACTTTAAAAAAAAAAACCTATTTATTATTATATCTAAAATCGTATATGAAATATGCTTACCAACATACTTACAGATGTAACTAGTTTTAAAAAATAAATTCACCAAATGAAACATTTGAATCCATCCATGAAATGGTTCAAACGTTTTTCCCAATAAAATCTTGCTGCTGAAAATGGAAAAATTAAAAGGTTGTTATCTTTTTATATTTGTTTTAATAAAGATGACAGACATTTCAAGATCTTTTAAGCCACTGAAAACTTGACCCCAAGTGGACATAGGCGTAGGTGTTCTCAAATAAAAGAAATATTTGTTACAAATCCAATTATAAATGTTTTGTATGGTTAGGATTCAAGCGGATTCATTGGAGCTCTAGAAATTGGGAAATTACGTCAGATTCCTTTAGTTCTTTTAATTTTTGCCTAAAATTTGTAAAAAATCATAATAAAAGACAGAAATATTGTTGGAAATATTGGTTTTTAGACAATTACAATTACGTCAGATTCCTTTAATTTTTGCCTAAAATTTGTAAAAATCATAATAAAAGACAGAAATATTGTTGGAAATATTTGTTTTTAGCATTTATGATACATAAGGGTAGGGAATTTAAAGATTTTTGAAAATAAATCTGTTTTAAACTCATATGATGGACCTACTTGTATCGGGGGTTTTTTTATATTCTTCTGTTTCTATTTTTCCTATTAGAATCTGTTACATAATTTCGTGTAATTTATTTTTAAATATGATTTCCGGCATATGTCCGCCTCGGCTATGAGTTACCTGGTCCATACGATCATTCCAATTTTTGACTACTTTTTCCCATAAATCTGGCCGTATGGCTTCAATGGTGGCTTGAATTGTAGCTTCCAATGCTTTGTCGACACAAACAAATGCCTTAACATAGTCCCATAAAAAGTAATCCAGTTAAACCCCACGGAAGAGGGGGCCATTGAACAGAACCACTTCTGAAAACAAAATTGTCACCACATTGAGTTTGCAATAAATCGATTTTTTAAGTGTGTACGACTATAACACAGCAAACCCAGGTTAATATCCTAGTCAGAATCTTAAATATTTGTCCTTCGGGTTTTTGTTTTATCGATTTTTTTCACTAAATTTTAGTTCATGTTATTCATCTTCTATTTATATTTTTTGCAATATATAAAAATGTTTTTTTTTAAATCCCTAGATCCCAAATTAACAATGATTTCATTGAAATTTCCCAGTTGCTCCTTCAAATTACTTACTTACGATGACTCTACAACATGTTGTTGGTCTTGGCCAGCTAAATAGATCATTTCAAAACACTTCGGTCTTCAGCATGACTTCTCCAGGTTGTGATACCAAGGATTTCCATGTCTTCTTCCAATTAGACCGCAATCGCTGTATTCTGATACGCTTAACTACGAGTACGTTAATGTCGGGATACAGCTTACGGTTCGTTCGACGCGCCTATACTCCTCGTTAACATAGATACGGCCATAGATTTCCCGAAAGATTTTTCTCTCAAATACATCCAGCACAGCTTCATCTGCTTTCCCAATTGGCCATCACGATCCTTCGCTTTATTTCCATGCTTTATTTCCGGAGACGACGTAAATAAATTCTTCCTCTACCTCGACGTTGCAACTGCGACGATTGCCGCGATGATTACCTGGCCGTTGCTAGCATAAGTTTGGTCTTGTCCTCCTTCACCATCAGATTCATTTTTCGCCGATTGTGGAAAAAACACTAGTACATCTCGCTCAATCCTTCCGGCGATATCGTGGGCCTTTGGTAGCCACTTCTGAATTTTCCAATATCTTCTCCGGCAGGATGTTAAAGAAGTTACACGATAAGCTGTCGCCCTGTCTGAGACCTCTTGTAGAGGGAAATGGCTCGGAGAGGTTACTTTCTATTTTTACTGAAGACCTAGTATCACTCAGTGTCATTGTACAACGGCCTATAAGTTTGGCTTGGATTTTATACGCAGACATGGTTTCAAATAGTTGTTTTTTTTTTGTTATCGTAGTATCGAAGGCGTCTTTGTAATCGATGAAAAGATAGTATGTATCAATCTTTTTTTCATGAGTCTCTCCAATTTGGAGTCTCTTCCAGTTATGCTAAGAAAAGTAAAAAAAAACATTTTTTTTCAAAAATAATAAAAATTGGGGAAAATCTGAGAATTGATAAAAATCTATTTTTTAAAAAATTTGACGTGATACAGACATTTCCACGACTCTGCCTGCCACAAAATCAGCTCGATTGGATCACTGAAAAAGGGTTAAAAATCGGTCGAAAGGCTTTTACACAGGCCACTACGAGCTTTATACTTCAAACTTAAAAAAAAAAATTCTGACGTGTACATGAAAATCGCCGATACACGTGTATTTTTTTTTTTTTGTATCCCCTTTCCGAAAAAGTAAATTTGGTTCATAGGACAGAAAAAAATCTATTTTTTGTAACACGGTGTATTATATGCGATGGATAAGCGACTTATTCCGCGAT
Organism: Hydrotaea cyrtoneurina; assembly: GCA_958296145.1. Classification (NCBI taxonomy): domain Eukaryota; kingdom Metazoa; phylum Arthropoda; class Insecta; order Diptera; family Muscidae; genus Hydrotaea; species Hydrotaea cyrtoneurina. The sequence continues at coordinate 88,252,613 of OY282512.1, forward strand.
GGGTGGCTTCTTGTCTTCTGGTTTGTGACTCGTACATAGTACGATGAGGTTCCAATCATTAGGCATGCTTTCATCTACCCAGATTTTTGAAACTAGCTGATGCATGCACTTTATAAGCTCGTCTCCTCCGGTGTTATATAGCTCTGCTGGTATTCGATCGACACCTGCCGGATTATTGCTGGTTTCACATCATCGTGGGTGGGCATTCCACAACGTCGTTTATGATTGGTCGCGGTTTATTATCGTCTGTTGGATTTTCGGCCGCTAGATTTCTGAGGAAATGTTGTTTCCAGACTCTTACTCGGCATACTCGACGAATCAGTTACCAGGTTGTCATTTTCATCTCTACACGAAGTAATGCCCTGACTCCTTTGATGTTGCACTCGCTGATAACATGTTCTGGCATAGTTTCTTCTTCCATATACCTCAATCTCCTCACACTGTCTATCCATCTCTCTCTCTTTTTCGGAATAGACGATTCTCCTCAACTTTCGGTATCGCTCCAACATGCGCATTCGAATATTCTTAAAAGTTGAATATTTTGAACATGATTGTTAAATACAAATATATATTGCTATTGACTTGACCTGCCTTATGTTGCGATTGTATTTGGAGATAACAAACGTTAAGTTAATGATCCATTCAGACTAGCAAAACATATAAGACGGTGGCAACAATTCATTTCATTAAGTATTTTGTTTTTACTAAATTTATTAAACATAAAAAATAAAAATTCATATGGAAATTGTCAGAGTACATCTATGGCCATGAACTTGTTTGTATGTCCCTATAGTTTTCTGACAATACACATACACATTGCAAATACCATCATAATGATCCGAAAGTACTGCCGATTCCGCTTTGATAATTTCATAGCCGGATTGCCCGAATCTGAAACGATCTTTGCATTACCAAAGTGAAGAAAGTGGAGATCCGTGGAACAAATACTGAATGAGTTCTTGTTGAGCTACCGAATTCAAATTTAGATGCTAGATAAGATGGATTTTTGAACTTCAATATTAAATATAAGTGTAAAATTATCCAATGTTTGGTAAAATTGTAAAAAATTAAGTTCATGATGTACATAGTGAACAATAGAGGACACAAAATTGAATGTTACGCAATGTCGAGCTATCGTTATTGGACTGAACATATTGAGTCCTCCCACATAAAATGGTATTGGGTCGATAGTTGTTATAATGGTGTTGAAAATATGAACTAAGCGATGTGATATGTGTAGCGAATATAATTTTAACGAATTTCAATGGTATTCCGTCGTCTCCGAGAGCATTTCATTTAATTTAACATACAGCAGACCACATCACAGCTGCCTCTATGGAAATTCTGTGGTCGGTAAGATTCTTTTTATTATTCCACTGTTCTTTGCTTTTTTTTCGTACGTCTCCCTATTTATTTCGCTATTTATTGTGCCACTAAAGTGAATCGCCCAAAAAGATGTTTTCAATTGTAACCCATTTGCTCCACTGTATGTTTCAAACTACATTACGTACAAAATATGGTTAGACATGCAGGTAGGTGAGTTGATAGCGTACTTGCCTACCAGCGTGGGCTTTGTGGGTTCGATTCCTATCAGAGGCTTGAGTCTGTCTGCTCTTGCTCATTTACGGGAAACGTTTCCAGACCGTGTTATCTCTCGAAGAGGTGATCAAAATTGGCCACCGAAATCTTGTGATTTAACACCTTGCGACTTCTTCCTTTGGGGCCACGTGAAAGATAAGTTCTACACCAACAGCCCAGCGTCGATTCAAGACCTCTAAGACAGAATTCGTTTTAAACAAATCATATATAAACAAATCATATATCATCCAAAGCAATTTATGTTGTTTATAGCGATGTTTATTTCGATTTTCAATTGATAAGAAATTCACATATCAGCGAATGAGAATATTTGTTTATTTTCTATGGAGAATTTCACATTTAACAAAATCAACATTTGTCGTTGGTGTGAAGGGAAAGATTTAAAAACTGCAACTAACGTTTTTTGCTCAAAAATCAATTTTCATTTAAACACAACGCTCTCTCACATGAATGCGAACTATTGTTATGCTTATTACTCGACTACTTTCGACTACAATGTGTGCCTGAGTATTTAGACGCGAAAAACTCCTTCACAAACGAAGTCTTCGAGCTGAAGTTATTTCTTCTCCCAGGGGAAGTAAGAGCTTTTGGTCATTGGTAAATCTTTGTCTTTGTCTTCTATTCCAACTCTTGTTAACGATGACCAAATATTCACTGACCTGATTGATAACGCCAATCCTCTGGCCGTGCTGCTGCATTCCATGTTTCACATTCAGATTTGACAAATCTTAAAAATCTTCTCCTATTTGTTGGGTACCAACAGCGAAAGTTTCACTTATTTCACAATTTTAGGTTGATTTATCTCTTTTAAAAAAGATATCAAAATATTTTAAAGCCAAAAATTATCCAGGCAAATTTTCTTTCTTAAATAAATAAAACTATTTTTTTTCTTAATTAACAGCAATTTTTTTTGAATTAAAGGTAATTTTTTTGTAAAAGTAAAACTACTTTTTTTTCTTAAATAAAACTGATGTTTTTTGTTGAAATAAAACACTACATGATTGTCATTGCGTTGGTTAAAAAATATTAACAGAGGCTGATGTTATTAACCAATGTACTCCGCGTCTATACTAGTTCATCCTTAAAGGAAGTAAAAAATCGCCATTACAATTTTTAATTCTACTCTAGTTTTTATTAGATTGATAAAGTGTATGCCCTTTTTCGGTATTATGTTACCAAATTTTACATTTATCAGCCGTTGGATTCATATTACTCCCCACCGGACAATTGTAGGCCTTCGCAAAGTCTGCGCTATTTGAAACCATACCCAATACGCGATACTTATCAATTGTATGACTATCGGACAGCTCTTTCCAGTAGTCGGCATATTTAAATGAAGAACACCACATCTGTGCGGCTCCCAAAAAGAATAACTGCTCGGGTGTCGCATTCATGCCAGGCATTTGCTCTTGTTTGTTAAAGGCAGCCCTTGAATTGAATTTCTTGCTTTCCTCGTCCACAGAGCGACGATAAGCCATAATGGCCAGGTGTAAAGCGGCGACATCGGCAATATTTTCATCCTTCGTTGCATCGCCTTTGATGTTGCGGTTTATTTCCGGCACCGTATAATTGCTGTAAAAGTCCACAAAACATTGTGCGCGTTCATCAAAACGTTGCTGAGATTCGACGGACCACCAGTTTTTCAATACACCGTTATGATCATATTTCGAACCGAACGTATCAAAACCGTGAGTAATTTCATGGCCCAATACAAAGCCCAGAGTGCCGTATTTCAGGGAATTTGGCCATTCCTGGTGATAAGTAGGCGGTTGCAAGACACTGGCTGATATATACATGTTATTATCAACTAGGAAAAAGAAAGCGTTAATCTCCATGCCCAACATCAGCTGTAGAGGTTTTGTGCTACTACTGATCTCCCCAGCGTGGAGTCCCAGGTAACGTGCAATCGACTTCCGGTGTCTCGCCAAATTCATTCTGTTGGCCTCGTAATTTCCATCAACAAACTGTAGATTTTTCATTTCACCTAAGACACTTTCAGTGATGTTGGAATCTTCATATCTGCCAATATATAATCCTGCTACTGACTCCTTGAGGAGTGCTGCCTCCCGTGTAGTTTCATCTAGCCAATCGGCTTCTTGTAGAACGGTTCGAAAACTCCGATGTATTTCTTTGGCTTTTTCTCTCACATCGTCAGATTTTTCATCATTGAAGGCGATCTGAAAGAAGAGAAATTTTAGAGAATTAATGTGACTTTTTTTCCAGTCAATTAAATAATTTGTACAAAGAAACTGGGCAGAATTTAGGCGATATTAGCAGATTATAGTGCGAGTAGATATCTGTTGTTATACACATTTTATTATTTATTTAAAGAAAATTTAACTAATAAGAAGTTTTATTTCCCGAATACGCTTCCATTATCGATTCTGACAAAAATTCAATGAACTACTCTCGTTGAGATCTACACTAGTCTGAGAGCAATAAACAACATACTCCACTCTCAGAGAATGACTAATTTTGGCATTTCTGTTGGTCCAATTTATAGGGTTAGGTTCGCGATCCGCCTAATAATCGCTCTATAAAAAAAAATCCCAAAAAAAAAATCTTATACAAAACTCATCCATATGTCGATATCTAACATATATCTAAAAAACAGAATTGAATAATGTCTGAAACCCATTTTATAACGCTCCCAATATTGACGATTTGTAGCGAACGAACAAATTCGTTTTGTAGAAACAGGCAGTAAACAAATGTGGCTCGTAAAAATTCTGAAAAATTCCCCAATGCAAAATCCCTAGGTATTGACGTCACCATGTTATGTTTTCGGTTATGTCGTTTTCACGACTACTTTCGTACTTTTTCTGTCCGTTCGAAACTAGAGAACAGCAGATACTGGTATACATGATGCTCACCCGCGTTTATAAATAGGGTGACTGATAAAAAAGGATATTTGTATTCAGAATATGCAGAGCTCGAACTGTAAGTAGTAATGCAACGCGGTCGCATTCGAGTCGGAAATCTGGTAAAGCCGTTCCCCAAGAATTTTAGTCCTAGCCTAACTAGCAACGGGTCTTCGGGGGCTGTATTATACCATCACGGGGTAAAGTTCTGCTGAAGATGAAGTACAATCTCATCCGGTTTCTACGACCCAGAGGGTAGCAGTCATTGGCGTAACTAGACCATTTGCCTACAGGGGCTATAGCCCCCGTTGTTGATGCATTTTACATCTTCCGCAACCCACAGAGCTGATTTCTGTGGGCCTAAAATTGTTATGTTCCCAGCACCCCTATTCCTACGCCAATGGAAACAGTGGGAGAATTTTCCGATCGTTACCGATTTCTACGACCAAAAAAGTAAGAGCAGTGTAACGAAGAGGGAGGATTTTCCCCAACAAAGTGTCGAATTGAGTCTCCATGCTCAGCGTATTTACTTAGTTGGTTCATGGGATTTCCTTACTAAGCGTGTGGGCGCCAAGTGTTGTGTCACACCATGATTCACAACTCGACGGTGCTAATTATAAAGCGTCCGCCATCTAACGTTTTTTTTTCAACTAGTTTTCAAAGTTTTTATACACTCCATCATAGGATGGAGTATATACTAAGTTTGTCATTCCGTTTGCAACACCTCGAAAGAGTGATCTGCGACCCTATAAAGTATATATATTATCGGTCAGTGTAACATTCTAAGACATTCTAGCGATGTTCGTCTGTCCGTCCGTCTGTTGTCTGTTGAAATCACGATAGAGTGCGAACGACCAACGCTAAAAACGCTGAAATTTTGTAGGAAGATGTTTTTTTCCCATAAGCAGGTTAAGTTCGAGAATGGGCAATATCGGACCAAAGGGGAAAAAGTTCCCCTTTACGGGACTAAATATATCCCGGCCATAATCAAATTTTTCAAATATTTTTTTTCACTACATCTACACTAAGTTTATATAATTTATAGATGGGGAAAAAATCCCAAAAATGGGCGTGCTCATGGGTTCCGTGGACCCTTGGGGCCCAAAAAAGGGCCCATGATAAACATGCGCATATGGGTATCGAAGTGCAACGAAATTTACTCACGAACCCAAATATGCCTTTATTTTCATGATTTGCCTAAATTTTTTGATGCGGTTTCTGGGACTATCGGGTCACCAGCGGCCCAAAAACCGTCCCTTGACAAACATGGACATATGGGTATCGAAATGCAACGAAATTTTCTCGCGAACCCAAATATGCCTTTATTTTCATGATTTGCCTAAATTTTTTGATGCGGTTCCTGGGACTATCGGGTCACGAGCGGCCCAAAAACTCAGTTAGTTTTATTATTTATTGACTTTTTAAGGATCCATGATGGAGGGTATATAAGATTCGGCCCGGCCGAACTTACTATTTGTCCACTTGTTTCAACTAGTTTTCAAAGTTTTTATTATTTGCCAAGCGTTCGGCGGACGCCCCGAAAAAAACGTACTTACTTATTTCCCTAAACATTCCATGAAGGAACAGGAACGGGGAACTTCTCTCGAATCAGTGAGCTGTGTACGATATAATTGTGTATACTCACTGACCGGGGCCTACCGTTTAAAGCTGGCTCCGAACGGCTAATGCTTTTCTACAGAAGTTTTAGAGAAGCCCCGAAAAAAACATGCTTATGAATTAAAAAAAGTATGCTCACCTTCATATACAAATTGTCGAAAAATACGCTCAATGACTTCGTTAAACTGAAAATGCAATAATCTTTCTGAAACTTGGAGTCTTGAAGATTAGCATGCATGTGGTGCAGGAACTGTAGTGACAAATAATTTGCGATCGCCTCTTTGTGCCTCACCGCAATCTTATTAAATTCATGATAGTAGTAAACGCAAGGACCGTGTTCAGGATCCAACACCACTGGGAGGCCACTCCAAGTGATATCAAAATATGGCTTCCACTGTTTTCTTAGTGCCTCGATGTATGAGCCATCAAATGCTGCGGATAGGATGTCACACTTTTCCTGGTTTTCCTCAAACTTTCCTTGAAGATTTAGAATGGCCTTTAAAAACTCAAATATATTTTCGATGACACGATCTATTTGATCTTCGTCCACGACATACAGTGTTAAAATATCATGCATGCGTTTCTTATTCAGTTGATATTGTTTGGATGATATGTTGTTTATGGTATCGAAATGAAGGTCAATATCAAACCCAAAATTAGGTAGTGGGAACACTGGTTCAAAGGGATATACGGTTATATCATCCAACTCATTTATTAAATTTTTAACACCGTAATTACTCAGGTGACCACTCATAGTTAGCCAACTAAACTCGGACGCATTCCACTGTGTATTCACCGCCGGGAAACCACCAATCTTTTGTAGAAATTCCAAATATTCCGATGATTTTCGCATGGGATATAAATCAGTATCGAGACAGTTGTGATAGAACTTCTTGGCCAATTCAAATTCTTCGGCATACTTTGGGGCCACATCATTGATGTCGGATCTTTGCAACAGTCGATCGATGACGTCGTCCACTTTATAACCGATATCCAAAAAATTATTTCGACGTTTATCGCACTGTCGTTCCTCAATGGTATTCTTCCAATTTCCGCAGGCATATTCATAGAAGTCGTCACAAGGCTGCACTGAAAGATTCATGTAGGACAACATTTTGGCGGCATATTCGGCGCGACCATTTCTGCTGTCATTATCGATTGTATTGGCACCATCGGTTAGTTCAGCCGTGGGTTTCGAACGGGAGACACTTATCCATATGCTCACCAGGATGAGCACTACACAATTTATACGATTCATGTTGTGTCCTGTAAATTAAAAAAAATCACTTGGCTTATGAGAGATAATATAACACCAAACAATGAAATTTATTTAAAGACTTTTTGATTTCATGTATGAAAAAATGCGATTGTCAAATAATTTGAAACATAAATCGGTTCCACTGCGAGTTGCATGTTAAACAGGTTGCATCAGAATTGGCAAAGAAAAATGGACCGACGACGCTACCGCTCTAAAATGCTGCCTTGTCAGAACAGATGATTTTTTGATTAAAATCGTGCCCATTTCATACTGTCCTAGTCCAAAACTGAGAAGCATTAACGAAGCGGATGGCCTACAATTGTTGAGCCTATTGGACTTAATGCGAATAGTGCGAGGTCTTGGTGTGAAATTCGCATCAGGCTGCTGCGTGACAAGTTGAGATCAATGGTAAGTCAATGTTGGTATGCTACAGATATTATGATCCGATTTATATTCACCGATTATTATTAGTGAATAAATAAATATTAGGCAAACCTAACTTGCGTCCAATGTTCAGTCTGGAGCGTTTTAATGTTAAACACAAACTGATATGTGCCCAATAAAGCAAACACATTTTATAATTTAAAAAAAATAGGTGTCTTCATTTAATCGCAATCATGAAACAAAACTTAACATATAATTGTAGTTGTCGTTAGAGCAGATTAGAAGCTTATAAAACCTTTCGCTGTACATGTACCGCCAGAACTGTCCAAATGGCTTCAAAACAAACTTTAGAAAACATAATTAGTTGACCGGATAGAGCGTCGCAATTGTATTATTCATTTAGATGGATGTCTAAGTGTTTTAGAAATAATTCTTTTAAATTCTGTTTCGATGATATGAACTCAATAAAATATATAGCCATGGTATTTTTAACACGCCGACTAGTTAGTACAACAAAAAGATACCCAGGGACCTTCTCACAAACAGAGGGGTTAAGTCTAATTTGCCTAGGTTCACTAGATGTTGTTTCATAGAACACTAAATTGTCTGATATGATCGGATTTCGGTATTCATGGAAATTTATTTATTTATTTATTAATTACAATACAAAGTAAATTTATATTCTAATTTTGGGTCCAAGGGTAAACCGGGTGACACAGACCATTTGGCTAAAATTTTGCAGCGACAGACCAAAGCCTCTGGTGGGAATCGAACCCACAACCCCACGCTGATAGACAAGCACGCTACCAACTCGCCTACCGGGGCGCCTATATTAATGGAAATATTTCCAAAAAAAATTGGTACCTCTTGTGGTAAAGAACATACTTATTTCCCTTAACATTCCATGAAGGAACAGACGGGGAACTTCTCTCGAATCAGTGAGTTGTGTACGATATAATTTTGTACACTCACTGACCGGGACCTACTGTTTAAAGCCGGCTCCGAACGGCTAATGCTTTTCTAGAGAAGTTTTACATGGCTTAGAGATTGCTCTCTTACTCGTAAAGTCGCCAACATTTACGAGGTGAAAACAGCCGCTGAAAAATGTTTGATGGTCTTGCCCGGTTTTGAACTCGGGTTCTTATGTGTGATAGTCGCACACACTACCTACCACACCACGACCGTCCACAAGAACATATGAAATCAAAAAAAAAAACATCATCTTCAATGTCAAAATCGCAAAAAACTTAAAAAAAATAGATTATTGTTAACCTTTTTCCCCATGTTCAGTTCCATAGCTAGCAAACCGTTCCAACTACAATGTGCCTAAGATCTCAACGAACAACTTTCTAGAACATATGAACTTCCTACGAATGATTCTTAAAAGTTTATCAATTCACATTTGCTTTCTAGAATAGCATTAGCCAAGTTTTGGAGCGTATGAATAATATTAATTTAAAAGCCTAGCACTCATACGTACAGGTGGTTAATTAAATGTAATTGATGTAATTTTTTTGTAAATAGCTCGAACCATATGAAAATGAATTGGAAAAATTGGCAAAAACGACACCGAGGCTCCAAATCATTGGGGGCCCATAAAAAAAAGTGCCTGACTTTGGACAAAACTGAGAGACAGGGGTCTTTTTTTGGTCTTTTTAACGTAGTGGTGTCCGTATATGGTTATATTTTTTACTGGTGCACTGTATTATTTCCCTGACATCGTTTTGTATCTTCAACTCTTCACAGTTGACGCCTGCCGGAGTACTAGAACTAACCGACATAGCAATAAATATTAAATTGAACCCATCTTGATTTTACTCTAATTTTGGTGGCCCTAAATTAGGAAAATCAAACTGAAATAACTGGAACTACAGCCGTCGAAATTTTGGAAATGTTGGTTAAAATTGAAAGTCTTATTTGTAAAAAAAAAATACGATAAGCCACACGATTCATTCAATTACTTTGCACCATCGCAACGTCCCCTGTAAATATTTTAGCTATTTCCCGTTTAAATTCTCACATAGCCGCAAGTGACACTTTCTAGCATTTCGATTTTATTCGTTTTTTTTTGTCAAAAACTCGATAAGATCCAGATGACAGCGTGAAAGACAGACTTTTTGCCGACAGATAATGGCGTAATTTCAATAACCATCATGATTTATTTTAATATGTGTGCTGTTTCTGAAACAGATGGCAGAGCTCGGCTTGCAAGTAGACCTAACAGACTACTTCGTGAACAAGCTAATTCTGTATGAAATATTTATTTAATTTACGATTCATAACGAACGATCGAATTTGTTTTGTGGAAACCAGCCCTTACAGCCTGTTTTTACAAAACGAATAAGTTTTTCGTTTCGATAAAATAACGAAGAGAAATTCTGTTTCTCCAGTTTGAGTTTTTGTAACACGAAAGTCTCAGTTGAATTCTAATTGAAAATTTGTTTCTTATGTATTTTTGTGTGTATTGTCTAATTGGATTCGTTGGAGTTATAGAAACACAATAGAGTTTCGTTTCGGCTACAAACGTTTCTGTTCGTCTCCGAAGTAAACGTTTTATAAAAACAGGCGGTTAATTTTTAAAAAAGAAAAATAATAAATTTTTGTTACAACTACCAAAGACAATCTGACTGGCATTTACGATAAATAATTGCTTTTAGTTTTGATTCAGACCCAAATTACGATATTTTCAAGGCTGTAAAACAGTTTGGATTAAGGGGTGGTTTCCGTAATACGAATTTGATCGTTCGTTATGAATCGTTAAAATTTAAGGCGCCATAAATGGGATATTTCTCAGTAAGGAAACCTGGTTCTTTTGGGCGTACGTTCCTTATGTCATTCTCTAACATATACCAAAGATTGAGAATCAGAATAAAGTTTAAAACCTATTTTATAACGCTTCCAATTTTGACAATTTGTAACGTACGAACGAATTCGTTTTATGAAAACAGGCAGTAAATGCGTACTTTAATGACTTTTTCATAGATTTTTTTTCCCTATAGCTGGTTTTTAAAAGCAGAGGCTTTTTTCAATGAAATCTTAAAAAAGAAACAATTTAGGAATTAGTGACGAAATTGCTATAATTTTTAAATGGGCACAACATACAACCTTAGTGCATTTTTGGATTTGTGTGTTATTTCAGACATGGATAAGGACGCATTTGAAAACGTTCCGTTTAAGTGCAACCCACATTTCGAATGGAAAAGTTCGGCATGGAAAAGTTCTAATGTACCAAATATTTTAGAGCTTTAGCATTAGAATTCTTGCTGAGGCCAGTTGCCAAAAGACTGCAGAAAATTATTGCAATCATCGGTTAGCAAAGATTTAAGAAATGTATAGAATTTATGTACAATGGTCAAGTGCTCCGGTAGGCGAGTTGGTAGCGTGCTTGCCTATGGGCGTGGGGATTGTGGGTTCGATTCCCACCAGAGGCTTTGGCCTGTCGCTGCACAAATCTAGCCAAATGTAGTGTCACCCGATTTACCCTTGGACCCAAAATTATAATATATATTTACTTTGTATTGTAATTAATAAATAATTAAATATTTACAATGGACTTCACATTAGATAGATTTCCTTTTAAATGGAAGAACATGAAAAGGATTAAATAAAACGTTTGACTCTTGTTTATTCAGCTTCAACTGTTCTACCTTTATTTTGTATGTCTTTCGATTGTCTATTTCCCCTGACCGCTTCAATTCGATACATGGACTTTGAAGTGCTCTGATATGATATTTGTTTTAAAGAAATTAGGTAGTAAGCGGAGTCATTTTCAACATCAAATGAAACTCAATTACAAAATATTTGTTCAGTTGGTGTTAATACAAACTGCTTGTAGAGACCTCTTTCGGTAGCTCGACTTTCTTTTTTTGTTGTATACCAGCTTTTCTCAAATTTACTTTGACAATCTGTATCTACATTTATCTCACCTTTGACATTTTATTTGATTCTTCCTCGATGTTAACAAGTCGTTCGCTCGTTTAGAAGACATCCATCTCGGAAACTATTTTTAAAATTTCGCTTTTTTAGTCAATTAACTCTGAAATAGTTTAGATAGTCTGGACTGTTATTTAAATTTAGAAAAAAAGGATAGTAATTGTTTTTTACTAATGTTGGGTTTGTTACTTATTAAATCTGGTCCTTGGAAGGCTGACGATAATTTACAAATATTAAAAAAAAAATCCGCCCGTACGATTTCGAGTTGGCAGGGACTTTAACCAACAATAAGGACTGATTCACACATTCTAAGTAACCAAGGTGATACACCTTTCAGCAGGAGGGCCACTACTGATTTAATGTTTCCTGCAGTGAGCCAAGAAGAATCAATCGTTCGTCCCTGAATTTTGACTACAATAATTGATGGTCATTTGGCAGCCAATTCAATTTGGAAATTGAATGTAAACAATGTAAAATAAAGTATTTATAAAAACGGCGGAAATTTCAGTGAACGATATCCTTTATTAGATTAAAACATTTTATGAATCTTTTCGATATTATATTACCAAATTTTACATTTATTGGCTGTTGGATTCATGTTACTGCCCAACGGGCAATTGTAGGCCTTTGCAAATTCTTCGGTATTGGACAACATTCCCAATGCGCGATACTTGTCAATTGTATGACTATCGGATAGTTCTCTCCAGTAATCGGCATCAGTAAAAGATGAACACCACACTTGTGCGGCTCCCAAAAAGAACAATTGTTCGGGTGTCGCATCCACACCGAGTTCTTCCTTGCTGAAGTAGTCCCTGGAATGGAATTTCTTGCTGTCCTCTCTCGCTTCACGCTGATAAGCCAGAAAGGCCAAGTGTAAAGCGCCGGCATCGGCAATATTTTCGTTCTTTGTTTCGTCACCTTTTATGTTACGATTTATTTCCGGGACGGTATAGTTGCTATAGAAGTCCACAAAACATTCGGCGCGTTCATCGAAACATTGTTTGGATTTTTCGGACCACCAGTTACTCAAGGCACCGGTATGATCAAAGTTAGCACCCATCGTATCAAAGCCGTGTGTAATCTCGTGACCCAATGTGAAGCCAAGCGTACCGTATTTCAGCGACTTTGGCCATGCCTGATGATAAATGGGCGGTTGCAATACACTGGCCGATATGTACATATTGTTATCCCATATGTTAAAGAAAGCATTGACCTCAATGCCAAGCATCAGCTGTAGTGGTTTTGTAGTATTACTAATGTTGTCCGCATTGAGGCCCAGATACCGTGCCATATGAATCGAGTGTCTAGCCAAATTCATTCTGTTGGCATCGTAGTTTCCCTCCACAAACTTCAGACTTTTTAATTCGCCCAAGACGCGTTGGATAAGTTTGGAATCTTCATATCTACCGACATGCAATCCGATTACAGACTGCTTAAGGAGTGCTGCCTTTCGCGTGGCTTCATCCAGCCAATTGGCTTCTTGTAGAACTGTTTGTAAGCTGCGACCTACTTCTTTAGCCATTTTTCCCACATCGTCAGATACATCTTTATTGAAGGACATCTGAAAGGAGGAATTTTTCAAAAATATTGCCAGTTAAATCGGGTAACATATTGTTGGATGTTATCTCGTCGTACGCTTTATGGAATTGTAAATGGCGACATCGGTCCAGAGAATACTAATTTTCATTTTTAAAAGAAAATTTTACTTCCTAAAGAACTTTGAAAATACGGCCATATTTTTCCAGTAATAGGAGACATTTCGTTTCTGTAATTGATCTTACGTATATTTGCTAAAACAAATACATCATTGAAATAAATGGACGATGCCACTACCCTTTATAAATAGAAATTGAAAAGACCCGTATAATACTAAGCAACAAAAAATATAAAAAATTGTCGATTTTAAATTGGCATTTTGGTCGGCTGTACACCAGAGAATATTATAAACTAGTAAGTTGTAATGCGCCTATGGCGCCCGTTAATTTGCTTGAGAAAGTATTTGTTACTTAATTTTAAAAATTTTGTAAAAAATATTTTGAGAAAACTATTTTGTAAAAAAAAATTTCGAAAAAAAATAAAATTGGGAAAAAAAAATATTTGTGGAAAAAAAATTTTTGCTGAAAAAAAAATGTTGGTTGAAAAAAAAAATGTTATTGAAAAAAAAAATGTTTGTGGGAAAAAAAAATTTTGTAGAAAAAAAAAATGTTTGTTGAAAAAAAAAATTTGTTGAAAAAAAAAGTTTGATGAAAAAAAAATATAAGCTGAAAAAAAAAATTTTGTTGAAAAAAAAAATTTTTGTGGAAAAAAAAAATTTTGTGGGAAAAAAAAAATTTGGTAAAAAAAAAAAAATTGGTAAAAAAAAATTTGGGGAAAACACAATTTCTGTACAAAAAAAAATATTATTTTTTTTATTATTATTATTTATAGAATTATTATAGAATGCCTATTTAAATTCCTACGTACTGCGTGACAGAGTCAGTGAATCAGTGAATCAGGGAATCAGTGTATCAGTGAATCAGTGTCGAGGGTAAATATATATTAAGATAACGGTTGACGGTAGACGATCAGCTGTTTGAGTTGGGGTTGCATTTTGCATGTGTTAGAGAGAGGCAACTAAAATTGACGGTAGACTTCTGCAGGTTGCAGAATCAACCGTCAACCGTCAAGACCGATCAGCTGTTTATTGTTATTGATTTCACTTCGACATTTTGCGCGCGGTAATTATTTATAGGTTAGGTTAGGTTAGGTTGAATGGAGGATCGGTCATGCACCATGACAGTCTTATGTCATTGATATACACCTAGGCCAGCAATTCGGCCTGTTGTGAGCTCCTGATTTTGTCTACGAATTCCCTTCACCCTTATTCTACGTTAGAAATTCGGTCCCCTCTATAAAGTTACTTAAATTCCTTATGTCTATTGCTTTGACGGCCGATAGGTCATCTAAAGTGTCCTCTCCTAATTTGACTTTCCTGAGTCCATATAAGTTGTAAATTAAATTTTATAGTTTAAAGTTATGAGTAATGTATTTATAAATGAAGTCAAGTTATATTTTTACAAATGCTCTTCAATGAGCTGTTTTTGTTTTGTTTTGTCTTACCGTCGTCTACCGTCATAACTAATCGCACAATATTGAGCCTACCGTCAGCCGTCAACCGTCAAGACTAATTGGACCTTTAGACAAAATGGTTGTTGCCTAATGTAATGGAACGATCGTCCTAACATTTGAACCGTATGGTTAGGCCGAGATTGGAACTATTCTGGACTATTATAGGTATGAAGATTCGATTTGGTATATTTACTGGTCGCACAGAATGAAACACTCAAATGTGAATGACCAAAGTAATGAACCGTGACACAGAAAAAACGACCAAGAAAGGCATTTTCGAACAATACCGGTTTCCCTTCTCATATTTTGTTCCATTGGCCATTTCTCCAGCCTCTAGATAACGTTGTCGCCAAGTTTAATCATTTTTTAAATGATAAATATCCCTCAAGCTCACCGGTAGGCGAATTGGTGGCGTGCCTGCCCATCAGCGTGGAGCTGTGGGTTCGATTCCCACCAATTGCATTGGTCTGTCGTTGCGAAAATCAAGCCATATGTGTCGCCCAGTTTACCCTTGGACCCAAAACATAAAATATAAACTTAATTTGTATTGTAATTAAATACAAATAAAATGATTAATTTCCCGATGTCTCCAGGCAAGGATCGTACTCATATGACTATAATATCCTTACAGAGCTAATCTAATTACTCTAATTTCAAACGTAAACTCACCTTCATATACAAATGGTCGAAAAAGTAGCTCATTGCCTTCTTTAGACTGGCAGTACAATAATCTTTCTGAAACTTGGAATCTTGCAGATTCGCATCCATGTGGTACAGGAACTTAAGGGCCAAATAATTTGCAATTGCCTCTTGATGCTTCTCAGCAATCTTATTAAATTCATGATCATAGTAAATGCAAGGCCCATTTTCATAACCCACCTCCACCGACTTGCCCATCCACGCGATATCGAAGTAGGGCATCCATCGTTTTCTCATTGCATTCAAGTGCATGTCATCCAATGCCTCGGACATCTCTTCGCACTTTGCCTGATTTTCCTCAAACTCTTTCAGTAGATTTAGGGTGGCTTTTAAAAACTCAAATATATCGTTGATGGCCTGATCTGTTGGGCCTTCGCTCACGCCGTAAAGAGTCAAAATGTCATGCATGCGTTTCTGGTTCAGTTGATATTCTTTGGACGTCACATTGTTAATGGTATCGAAATGAAGTTCAATATCAAAACCAAAATCGGGAAGTGGGAAAAATGGGCTGAAGGGATATATATCTTGGCGTACCTCATTTATTACATTTTTAACACCATAATTACTCAAGTGGGCACTCGTATTTACCCAATTAAATTCGGAGGCATTCCAATGTGGACTCACCGCTGGAAATCCACCAATCTTTTGGATGATTTCCAAATATTGTGATGATTTACGCATGGGATATAGCTGAGTTTCGAGACAGTTGTTATAGAACTTCTTGGCCAATAGAAAATCTTCGGCATAATCTGGAGCCACATCATTGATGTCAGATCTTTGCAATATCAGATGAATAAAGTCGCCTATTGTATAACCCATGTCGAAAAAATTATTTCGATGTTTCTCGCACTGTCGCTCCTGAATGGTATTCTTCCAATTACCGCAGGCATATTCATAGAAGTCGTCACAAGGCTGCACAGAAAGATTCATATAGGATGACATTTTGGCGGCATATTGAGCGCGATAACTGCTGTCTTTGTTATCGATTGTATTGAGTGTGTCATCAAGTGTGGGTTTGGAAAGGCAGACACCCATCCAAATGCTCACCAGGATGAGCACTACATGTGTCGTCGCAATCATGTCGTATCCTATAATTTATATGATAATTGAACTCATGTTAACTGTTGATTTTAAAGACTTCTGGAGAATCTTTAAAAAGATGCATTTGACATTTGAACTGGAAGCTAACAAATATTGTTGATGTTCGTGAACTTGGATTTTCTGTGTGACGGTCACACACAAAATTCAAATAGCTTTACAACTTTTCTTATGGCGGCATTTAAAAGATTTCACATACACAGGGTGACCAACTTCAGACTACTAAACATCGAGCTAAAGGGTGGCACCAACACCCGTCCTCATAAAAAAATATAAAAATGTCTTCAGAACCAACAGAATTGTTTCCAAACTATTTAAAGTTCCAAACTCTGGAATAGATTTTATTATTTTTTTTCGCTTTGCAATAGCACAAAATATTCCAATTCAAATCATCACTTGAAGTCAAATAGTGAACTAATTAAAATTGACCACGTTTTTCTTTCAGAAGACAAAAGATTTGGTTAGATTGTTAGAGAAAGAAATTACAATTTGAGGACCCGATTCATAATTACTAATTCTACTTCTTCTTGAGAAGCAAAAGATGAAAGATTAATTCAAAAATTTCATTCTGTGGGTTCGTTAGAGAAAAACCCAATTATAATTGTATGATCCGATTCGTATTTACTAATTATAATTATTCTCAATATGCAGAACAAAAAAAAAAATCTTTATTAAACTTAACTTGCGTCCTATGTTTCGTATGCAACGTTTCAAAATCAAATGAGAACTGATATGAACTCAATTATGCTAACACATTTTATAAGTAAATAAGTGAACACATTGACAGTGAAACTATTGCAGAGTCACGCGGGTTTAATCTTAAATACCCTTCACCCAGCCCTGTATACGGTTGTCAAATATCAGACCAATCCAACAAATCCAAATCATCATTAACAATAAACCGGACAATAACGTTGGCTGTATCACAGTCACGAACTTAATTGTCCTTTGAAGGTTTCTGAAAACAGGATTAACCTATTTTTCATTGAGGTTTACGAAGGATATCGGTAAAACTAAAAATATTTTAAAAATCTTTTGTTTAAGAGACATGTGCGTAGTTGAGCCTAGAGTCTCACAGCTCCGAAAATAACTCAAATGTCAACTGAAATGCATTTTTGTCAGATTAGAATTCGAGTGGAAATTTTCTTTTCTTTACCTGTCTTTTGAGATTATCGATTCCATCCACATTTCATTTGGGCAATTAATAAATAAGAAACAAATATGAACTCAGTATTTCGAGTTGTTTCAAACGAAATGACAAACTTAATATACACTCCATCCCATAATGGAGACTATCATTGGAGTCATCTTTTAATCGCTATTAAATTGAAAACAAAATACATTTTCAGTAATTTTTAATGTAGATAAGAATGTCTATATATTATAAGTGCACCTTACAGAGCTGTGCTCTGTAGATCCCCCTATGAATGTTCTGATAGTGAATGAATGAAAACTGTGTCACATCCGGCCCAATATTTCTGATGATAGACATAATTGGTCTATTATATCAGACCTATTTAAACAATTTGTTTCCTTTCCTTTAGTAAATTATGAGTATTTGAGATCTTATAAAATTCCAATCTACAACAAAAGTTATCTTAAGTTCTCATATTGAACCCTTCTACTCCCGACGATAACAGCGAACAATGGCAACACTTACACAACTCGATGACTAAAGAACATGCATACATTCGGCATACAGGGTGACCACCTCGCTCATATTTTCGCGAGCGGTGTTTTGGTTCGCTACCAAAAGTTGAGGAGGGTGAAAAATCTATTCCGAAGAAAGAAAAAGAAGTGTAAGGAGATTGAGTTCTACTGTAATAGAAATGGCGCCCGAAAATTCTACCAACCAGTAAAACATGAATACTCCCTGAAGAGATGGGAATGGAAATCGGCTGAAAGACACGTCGTTTTCTCCAGCTTGTTAGCGGCCCGCAAACAATCATAAATGATAACCCAGATGAGGTCAAAGCTGGCGATTGCAATCAATAAGATCGCAGGTTCAGACGAAATACCGAGTGGCAGAGCAGTATAATACCGAACGAAAGGAACCAATAAGGTGGCTCTCGTGGTACCAGAATTAAGACTTTGTAGTCGAAACTACTACCAGTTGCCTGGTGGCCCATCAGCAACTGCACCATGTCAATAAATTGGGAACATGTAACAGCACTATTAGATCCCCACTATCGTGGTAATAGGGACATTGTGTGAGTACATATCTCCAGTCCTCCTATCCCACACCACATATACAGCCCGGAGTGTCGGACAGACTTCTCTGATGTGAAAATGCAGTGAGCGAGCCATGAGGCCACCGCCGAAGTCTGGACGACATACAGTGGGGGGAATTAAAAATTTTGTTGGGTTAACGGGATAATAAATACAAACGTGACAAAGTCATTGATATTTTAAGTTGTACATAAGTGGGCTAGATTCTGCTCAACAATTATTCTAGAGCACTGTCACAGTATTCTAGAGCACTCTCGGGTAAACGGAATACCCACACATGTGCACCAGTTTATTTTCCTTTCGTGCAATATTTTGAAAATATTTGTGCCAGTAAGGGCTCTGAATCTGTTTGGTGAATCTGAATTCTCTTGTTGGTGAATCTGAATCCTTTTGCTAAATTGGCAAAAACCAAATATGCCAACAGAGCGAAAGTAGAATTTTATACCCCGTACGAAATCGCTCGGACAAATCCCCTGAGGAAGTTGCAACGCACAAGTCGATGGCAACTCAACTCATTTTTGTTGCAGACGACTTCGAACAACTAAAATTAAATGTATGTAATTTTTGTCCTGCCTCTAACCGTTCATTACATCCCTTTTCTAACTTCACCTCAGAATGGTCACAATGGAGGTTTTATTAAATTCTTGATACAATCTTAATATATATTTACCCTCGACACTGATTCACTGATACACTGATTCCCTGATATAATAATTCTATAAATAATAATAATAAAAAAATAATATTTTTTTTGTACAGAAATTGTGTTTTCCCGAATTTTTTTTTTACCAACATTTTTTTTTTCCAAAATTTTTTTTTCTTAAAAATTTTTTTTTTTACAAAAATTTTTTTTTTACCAATTTTTTTTTTCCAATTTTTTTTTCAAGAAATTTTTTTTTTCCACAAAATTTTTTTTTTCAAGAAATTTTTTTTTCCACAAAAATTTTTTTTTTCAACAAAAACGGGCGCCATAGGCGCATTACAACTTACTAGTTTATTAATAATAACATAATGCGGCTGTTCCTTCAGTCGGATCCTTGCATTGTGGATATATGCGAACACAGTTCAGAATGTTCCAATTTTAATTGGGTTATGTAGTTAGTCCATGAAAAAATTAGCATTTACTCGCACCACCTTTAGGAATTACAAATATGAACACTAAGTTGCAATATATAAAAAAAGTTGCATCGTATAAAAAAAACGCAGACAATTTCAATTAACCGTTACCGTTTACTGGATTAAAATCATGTTATGACTCTATTCGATATTAAGTCACCAAATTTTACATTTATTAACTGTTGGATTCATATTACTGCCCAGCGGGCAATTGTAGGCCTTTGCAAAGTCTTCGCTGTTTGAGACCATACCCAATACACGATACTTATCGATTGTGTGAGTATCGACTATTTGCCTCCAGTAATCGGCATCCTTAAAAGCTGAACACCACACTTGTGCGGCTCCCAAAAAGAATAACTGTTCAGGTGTCGCATCGATACCGAGCTCTTCCTTACTGAAGGTATCTCTTGCATCGAATTTCTTGCTGGCCACACCCGCATGACGGCGATATGTCAACAGGGCCAGATGTAAAGCGCCGGCATCGGCAATATTTTCATCTTTCGTTTCTTCACCATTTATGTTACGGTTTATTTCCGGGACGGTATAGTTGCTGTAGAAGCCCACAAAACAACGTGCGCGTTCATTAAAATATTGTTTCGATGTAGAGGACCACCAATTTTTATATCTACCATATTGATCGTAGTAAGCACCCGTCGTATCATAACCGTGGGTAATTTCATGACCCAGTAATACACCAAGCGTGCCGTATTTCAGAGACTTCGGCCATGTCTGATGATAAGTAGGCGGTTGCAAGACACTGGCCGATATGTACATGTTGTTGTCCTCGGCGTTATAGAATGCATTAGCCTCGATGCCCAACATCGCCTTTATTGGTCGTGTGTGGGTACTGGTGTTCCCAGAATGGAGTCCCAGATAACGTGTCATATAACTACTATATCTAGCCAAATTTATCCTATTGGCATCATGGTTTCCGTCTACAAACTTTAGATTTTTCAATTCACCTAAGATACGTTCATATAATTGGGAATCTTCATATCGCCCGATATGTAATCCTGTTACGGCCTCCTTTAAGAGGGCGGCCTGACGTGTGTCGTCATCCAACCACTGGGCTTCTTGTAGTACGATTTGCAAACTGCGACGTACTTCCCTAGCCATTTTTCTCACATCATCAGCTATATCTTCATTAAAGGAAATCTGAAATGACCAAGCGGTTTAAAGCATACATATTATAAAATGTTAATGTAAATGTTGCATTTCAGTTCCTACACGGTGTTTCTATGTTTATACGAAAGCCTGGTCCACTAGGTTACGAACACCTGACATGTTTAGCGCCAGTTTTACCGGGTAATGCTGTCTACTTCATGTAACATATTCTCAAATCGATATATACAGTAAGAGCTCGATTTGCGCAACCGATAGGAAATCAAGCCTGTTGCATTAACTGAGATTGTTGCACTTACCGAGCCCCAAATATATAAGTTTAAATATTGAAATCGAAGAATATGGGATGAAAAATAACTGGAAGGCAACGGTAAAATAACAGTTATAGTACGCTCGTTCACAGTGGACAGAGTCGAACAGAGAACAATGTTGAATATGGAGCATTTTGTTTAACCGTGACCTCCAAACAAAGTTCCTGATTTCAGTGCATCAGAAAAAAGTTGCACTTATCACGACCTTTTTCTTCGAAAGTTGCACTTATAAAGACCGTAATATAAAAAAATGACGGTTGCGCTAATCGGGGAGTTGCAATAATCGGGGGTTGCAAAAATCGAGCTTTTACTGTATATATATGATGATATTGAAAAATTTAGCTATATTTTGGTAGCTGGCAGAAAACCCGGACCAAAATTAATATTGTTGTCAATTAAATCAGTTATATTCGATTTGAACATAGAATACCTAGGACAGCCGTGGTTTGTTAGGTAGTGTGTGTGACAATCACATAGTAAACCCGCGTTGGAAATGCTCAAATGTTTTTCAGCGGTTGTTTCCAGTGATGTCAACTTAGCCCTTTTCGGTCTATTTTTAGACCTTTTTGGGTTGCCCGAAAACAAAATTGTAGCCCCAAACTAAAATTGAAATATCAATTGATTTACTTTACTTAAGTATTCAACTACTAGTAAGTTGTAATGCGCGCCCGTTGAAATATAGAAAAAAAAATTTTGTTGAAAAAAAAATTTTGTTGTTGAAAAAAAAAAATTTGGAAAAAAAAAATTGTGAAAAAAAAAAATTTTTAAAAAAAAAAAATTTGGAAAAAAAATGTTGGTAAAAAAAAAATTTGGGGAAAACACAATTTCTGTACAAAAAAAAAATATTATTTTTTTTATTATTATTATTTATAGAAAATTATAGAATGCCTATTTAAATTCCTACGTACTGCGTGACAGAGTCAGTGAATCAGTGTCGAGGGTAAATATATATTAAGAAGAAGAAGATATTAATATAAAAAGCTATGTGTTGTTCTCATATTCCATAGAAACATTTTATACTAATTGGTCAGTGATTAATTAATTTATTTTGAACTTTATCGCGTTTTAGCTCTTTTTCGTAATATGTCTGCGCTTTTTTGCTGCACCGGAAATGGCAACACTGTTTCCATATTGTAAACGCTGGCGAGTAAAGAATTAATCCTTCGGAGCCGGTTTTAAACAGTAGTTATATAATATCGGTCCGGTCGAACTTAACGCGAATTTTCCAATTGTCTAAATCGACATGGAACATATGAATACATCACAGTAAACTACTCTTCCCAACTTAAAGTTGTGTTAATTAGGGACAAGTTAAAAACGGTTGTATTCAATTAGTACCGAATAGGTCAAGATTGTAATTTTTTAAGGAGAAAAAAGTACATAGTCTCAGATCCTTTATCTGACAGTTATAATTCAGAATATTTTTAAAAATATTCCACACTAAAAACCCTAATTTGTCGCGATTTCGAGCAAATAAGTTCTGATTTCAACGAACCAAAACACAGAGCCGACACTTTATTGTAATTGCTTGTGTAGAGAATGTTATATGTATCTCATTTCCACTAACTTAAATTAAAATCAAAAAGTCGTAATAAACTCAAAATATAAGCTCACCTTCATATACAGTTGGTCGAATAAGAAGCTCATTGACTTTTTTAAACTGGATGTACAATAGTCTTTCTGAAACTTCGAATCATCGCGATTCGCATCCATGTGGTACAGGAACTTTAGTGACAAATAATTTGCAATCGCCTCCTGATGCATCTCAACAATCTTATCAAATTCCTGATAAAAATAAATGCAGGGCCCGTTCCCAAAACCCAACGTCACCGACTTTCCCTTCCATGCGATATCAAAATAGGACCTCCACTGATCGCGTATTACAAGGAGACTATCAAGCCATGATTCCCCCATAGTATGGCAAGTATACAGATCTTCTTGAAACTCTCGCACTATATTTAGTGTGGCTTTTAAAAAGTCGAATATTTTTTCAATGACATGATCCATTTGACCTATGCTCACGCCGTATATTGTCAAAATATCATGCATGCGTTTCTGGTTCAGTTGATATTCTTTGGACGTCACATTGTTAATGGTATCGAAATGCAGTTCAATATCAAAACCAAAATCGGGAAGTATAAAGAATGGAGTGAAGGGATAGCTGTCTTGGCAAACCTCATTTATTAGAGTTTTAGCACCATAATTACTCAAGTGTGCACTCATATTGATCCAATTAAATTCGGAGGCATTCCAATGTGGATTCACCGCTGGAAATCCACCAATCTTTTCGATGATTTTCAAATATTCCGATGATTTACGCTTGGGATAAAACTCAGTCTCGAGACAGTTGTTATAGAACTTCTTGGCCAATTCAAATTCTTCGGCATACTCTGGCGCCACATCATTAATGTCGGCTCTTTGCATTATCTGCCCTATGAAGTCGTCCACTTTATAACCAATGTCGAAAAAATTATTTCGATGTTTCTCGCACTGTCGCTCCTGAATGGTATTCTTCCAATTTCCGCAGGCATATTCATAGAAGTCGTCACAAGGCTGCACAGAAAGATTCATGTAGGACAACATTTTGGCGGCATATTGAGCGCGATAATTGCTGTCTTTGTTATCGATTATATTGAGTGTGTCATCGTCGGTTACTTCAGGCGATGGTTTCGAAAGGCAGCCACTCATCCAAATGCTTACCAGGGTGAGTACTACATATGTCATCGGATTCATGTGGCAACCTGTTGTTAAATATAAATATAATTTCAATTAAAAAAAATATATAATTTAAATAAATGAATCATCAATTGTGTATGAATCGGGTGTTGAAATTATAAATCCTCATGGATTTGAAAGTCATCCGACTATTAGTTGTTAAGGAAATTAGAGAAAACAAGGAAATTATCGTGCAAATATTTGTTAAAAAAAGGAGCACTGCCACAGGATATTTAACATCTCATAGCCTACAGTCATTCGATAACGAATTTCGATTACAGAAAACACAAATATGTGTTTTGGCTCCATGGCCAGAAGACAGTTTTAGCCGAACAAACTTATACCCATGCCATATTTGTTCTTTAACTTTATATTTTCCGTTCAAACGTCCAATGACTATAAGTCAGTAATTCGGTTCGATTTGCAGGTGGAAGGTGAGGTTCCTTGTTGTCCATCAGATTGATAAGGTTTGTCGAACAAAAAACCTATTCTAAGCATTCCACATATGGAATTATTCCGTAATTACAAAAGTTTAACGCTGAAAGAAAAGATTTTTTGCTGAAATCTCTTCTTTGGATATTTTGAGAAAGTCACTACAAAAACTGTTTCCGTTCTGTTTACAGCCCAGTGTAATGTTCATGTTTTTTTTAAAAACAAGTTTACCAAATACCGCCAAAATTCGTACTACTTTCCGAAAAAAACTGGTATGGCCAATGGATTTTTTCGAATGCCCTGAGCGACCACAATTTAAAATCTTCGTAACCTAACAAAGTGGAACCATAAAAGATTTTTTTTTTTATTGTAGATAACTCTTGACCCGGAAGAGATAATTCATATAAACAAACATGTTTTTGTGGTCATTGATAACACTGTGCAACAACTATAAATTTCAATAACCACTGTGCAATTGTAATGTACTATGGTCCCTAGAGTATTTTTTTTAGATTATAATTTTTTGATACACACTTTTTATCATAACTCAAAGACGACGAAAACGACCGATTATATTGAAATAAATTTAAAAAAAAATGATTGTTAGATTATCTTTAAACTAATCTTCTCTCTAGGCTTGTTGTCTCCTTTTATTGGAAGCAATTAAATGGCAGCTATCTCCTATTATCTACATAATATTTTGAACCTTTGGCAATATTAGGAATTTTTTTTAATTAAGTAAATTGAAATTTATATAGAATTTTTGTATTTTCTTTTTTATATTCCATATACACCCCAATAAATAAAGCTAAACACCTGTATCAAACAGAACAGAAGTTACACAATAATGTATTTTAATTTCCCAATATGTGTACCAAAATACCAAATATTATAAAAACAACTTATCTGGCAATTCCTTGCAAAGGACATGGTTGTGCTATAAATTCAATGGCCCAATTCATATTCACCGATTATTACTAGTTTCACAATTCAAAAATTCAATTTGTTAAGGGATTAAAGCAAAGCAGTCGTATGCTTTGTCTGCAGCGTTTTAAAGTCAAATACTAACTGATATGGACTTAACAATGCTTACACATTTAGAATTAAACAAGTGGAACATTTGACAGTAAGACATTGTTAAGATCGGCCGATGCGACTCTGTTATACCCTACACCATTAAATGTAATCGCAGTGTAGACGGGTGAGAAAAACATTTCCAATCGTGACTTGATTACCGAAACGCTTACTCAAATGTCCGATTTATAAACCATGAGCATACAGGGTTTTCCAACAAGAGGTGTTATTTTGGTATTCAAAGAAATGATCGGATGTTTATTTCATAATAAAGAGGAATGTATGCCGTTAATAATGAAAAACAACATCAGCCAAATGGCCAACACGACCACGCTTACAGGACCATATCCATTTCATGAAATTTTCCATAACCAAATCTCACAGGGGCTGTCCTATGTTCTCGATAGCCTCACGAATTCTATCTTTAAGGTCTTGAATCGACGCTGTGCTGTTGGCGTCGCAGCTACTTTCGTATCAGCTAAAGAACGGGGGTACCAGAAAAATGGTCCCAAAAATGTCCAAGTGGCGCTGTGCCACTATTTTATAAGTTTATAGTCAAACTTCCATAACTTTCGTAGAAAAGTTCGACTTACGGAGACTTTGAGTTATGGAATTATAATTACTTATAGAATTGTTTAAGGGAATTTATCTCTTTAACTGCCACAAGTGCTTCAACTTATGCAAGTTTGAGTTCTGGAAGTTTCTCTGTATATTGTAAAATAAAAAAAAAATGTTTCTTGTTCTTCTTTATCAGTCTGCAACAAGAGCTCTGACAAAAGCTGCTGAATAGGTGCTGTGTGTATTCGATAGGATTCCGAAGAGTGTCGTCTGTTTCCACCCTGTGAATGCCGGTTTCTTCGAGTTAGAGAAAAACCTGTAAACCCTGTAAACATTTTCCTGACAAACACATTAAGAGTTGGGAAACCGCTTAAAGAAGTAGGTATAGTCCAGTGAGTATATATAGAGTGTTTTTAGCTGCATGAGAACTATCCATATTGATAAATGTGATTTAATAGATGATAATGTCAAACTGTGTTCACATTTCTATATAACGGGTGGCGCAAAAGTAATCCTCCTATCAGAAAATGCTATACATTTTGCGATTGGCCCCTAATGTCAGTGGCAACTCTGGCGGCGGCCATTTACATGACATCATATTCTCGACTTGATGTAAAAAAAAATTAAAACACCAAATAAAAATAATCCACAAGAAGAATCAAAGTTTTTCATTTTTTGTTAATTACAGCCAAAAAACATCGGAAGTTTACTTTTGCGCCACCTTACGTTAAGGTCAAGTCATCAAATTGTGGAAACTTACTTTGAAAATAACAAATAAATCTGTTCGCGAAGTTCATAGGTCACTTCGAACATTTTAGGTCAAAATAATCGGCAAACTTGGAATATTTGGGGGAAGACAATACTTAAGCCGTTAATGAATCACCATTACATCCATTAAAATTGACTGTCAGTGCGGTTTACATTCTGGCGGCATAGTCGGTCCTTATTTCATTCGAAATGATCTGCCGATACTGTGAGCGCTAGCGAGCCATGCTGTCTGAATTTGTCAATACGGCCAGAATTATTAGAAAAAGTAGTCAACAATTAGACTGATCGAATACTACCCCGGCTACAATAAGTTCGTACGCCTGTCCGTTTTCTAATATTTTCTATTTCTGCTTTTATGTTTATTTATTTTTTTTTTTTTTTTTTGAGACAAAGTTTATTGTCTCCTTAAAGCAAAAATGTGTATTTCCTACAACTAATAGCAGCACTAAAAAAAAATTTCAGCAACTTAAATTATATTTTAAAAAATGGGGTTCGAACTAAGTTTGGGCAGAGTAGTAGACCATGTAATTGTTTAAAAAAAAAAACACCCTATATCGTGCACAGCTCTCAGTTTTGAGAAAAGTTCTACAGGGCTATATTGTTCTTGAAACAGAAATACGAACACGTTTAGATTAGACAGTCCCATTTTCCAAATTTTAGGTGTTACAAACGGTATGTCAAACTTAATGTACACTTCATACCCCATGCCTATCAAAGCGGCATTTGTGTCATCTTTTAATCGCAATTTTTAAATTAAAAACAAAATACCATTTTCGAAATTATTGGTGTAGATAAGAATTAGAAAGTACATTACGAAGCTGTAGATTCCACAAAATAAAAAGAACTTGGACAAAAATTGATTGATCTTTGAACCAGAAAGAAGATCACATTCCGCCCAAATGTTTGTTACTATACCATATGCTTAAATTAATTTGTTTTATGCAGTAGAACGCTAATTCTTTCCACCAAATTTCAATGTTTCTTAATTGAACATTGTATGTCAATTAGAAATGTCTTTATACAAATTGTGGTATACGACAACACTGGAAGGGGATTTCAATGTCCATAATAATTCCTGTCTTTCCCATTTGAGCCACACTTCTCCGCGGAGGGTCAATGCACTGAGCTATTCGCAACGAACAACGACTTGGCGTAAGTAAATGAGTAGTAAATGATCCAACACACATTCTGCGTGTTGAAGGGCAGCAGCAAAATATTATTGATTAAGAGCATTTAATCATTCGTAAAATGGGTAAGGGACAATTCTTCATCTTCTATCCCAACTCTCGTTAACAATGAGCAGATATTCACTAACTCGGTTGACAAAACTAACCTCCTGGCTGAAATATTTGCAAAGAATTCATCTTTGCCAGACAGCAGTCAACCAATCCCCGTGATCGAAAACGTATCTAGTTCGATGCCTCAGATATTTTTCCGAACGCGTGGTGTTACAATGTTTCTTGCAGATCTCAACGTAAATAAAACCCTTGTCCTATGTAAGTGATATTCGACGCTAGCTCGTCCATTGCTTAATATTTTCAACATGTCGTACCGTGTGGGTATTTACCTTTGACGTTGGAAAGTTGCCAATGTTCAGCCGATACCCAAGAAAGGTGACGATACAAATCCAGCAAATTACCACCAAATAGCAATATGTTCTGCGCTCTCGAAGGTTATGTTTAAGTATCTAGAGTCGAGCGGCTTTCTAAATGATCGACAGTATTGCTTCCGTAGAAATCGGTCTACTGGAGACCAGACGGGAAACGTCTCTCTTTAGATGTGCGCGATATAATTTGTATACCCACTGGTCGGGACCTACTGTTTAAAGCCGGTTCCGAACACTAATGCATTTTATAGAGAAGTTGTTTCTCGTAAAGTTGCCAGGTGGAAACAACCGCCAAAAAATGTTTGATGGTCTGACCAAGTTTCGAACCTAAGTTGACTGTGTGATTGTCGTACAAACTACCAGCCACGCCACGGCCGTACCCAAAAAAAATGGTAAACACTGGTAAACAAAATATAGATTTCCAGGTTGCATATTCAAACTGTCAGTGTGGTAGTCGCACACACAAACTTCCACCCCGGCCTTCTACAAAATTTTTTTTTTTTTTTATGGTAGAAAAATCTTTTTTTATTTCTTGGTTGCACATCGGAAACTTAAGGTGTATGTAGAAGTGCCTTCTTAGCAGAAGCACAGACTGAAATAAATTATTGTTTTTTTTAGATTTTTCTGTAAACTTGTTCTATTTTCTATTAATTTGTTCTACTTATTCACGTATTTTTTTTTCAAATTATGCACAAATTCACAATCGAAATAAAGCACAACTCCTACATCTGCTGCTTCCTTTGGCAAAATATCAGCGTACATTAATTGCAACACATTGTTGTTCTCGCATCCATCGGGCGTTGGTTACTGCAAATAGAACAACTGACCAGCTTTAGTTTATCAACATGTTGCCAATTCGTGGTGACAACAATAAATGTGTCGGCAACATTCATTCCATACACCTGTTGTTGGGAAATAAATCTGAATGAAGAAACGCGTGCGCATTGTTTATTTTACACGAATTGTTAATTAATTCGTATCGAGCATTGGTAGAACAACACCGAAAACAGTTGTTTGTTATTTCTACAGGAATACTTTATTGTTGTATGAAATAACAGAAAACCCGCAAAATATTTAAATATTGAATATTGCCAACATAAACACAAATACTAATTGAACATTGTAACCTATGTATGTAAGCACGACGGCGTTCGTTGGTGTACCCTAGCCCTACACAGCAATGCAAAAGTCAAAAGTAGCATCTCATTATCCCAAATCTGTCTGTATGTTTGTTAGTGCTATAGTATGTGTGTATGTATGTGGGTACATTTCCGTCTGTCTGTACATGCGTACGTAAATGTTTTACAGTAAAATCCACCCAAAAACACCACACACTAAGGGATACAACAAAGCAATACATCTACTAAACACGTACAGTGGCGGGCAAAAGTTTTGCCACATAATATTTGGCCATGGCACCGGCAACTGAAGTCCGATTGGGATAAAATTTCGCATTAGAAGAAAGGAAATTTGCTCATGGAAATTTGAATTTGGTAATGTCATAGCAGGCAGGAAAATCACTTGCAGGAAGATTATTCCACAAACGAACAGTCCGGCTGAAGAACGAATTTTCTCTATAGTGCGTCGTCCTGCCAACCGGCCATTTGACAATGAACGGATGAGAGACCCTGGATAGCCGAGTATTCCGGCTAAATGTTCTAACGTCAGGGACCAGACGATATCTTCTGAACAACATTAATGACATATAGGAACTATAACATATTAGACACTGATGTTAAGTTTTTTTCAAAACTACCTTGGTGCATTCGGAACCTTGTTGTTCTAATTTGATGAAATAATGTACCCTATCTTCGAAGATAACTATTTCGGGTTGGCAAAAGTTAGCCCAAATATAAGGAACTCTTCCTTCCCTAAAGTCTAAGAACCTGTGATGGTCCAAATAGATATTTTTTAAAATAGTTGCTGCCACCAATCTGTATTTGGTACAAATAAAATGTTGACGTCATAATAAAGAATAGAAAATACACTCCATAATAAAAAAAATAGCTCTTACATATATGAGATAAAGTTCAACAAAGTAGAAAAATCTAATTAAATTATTTCAAAATAGAAAATTGTGAAAATTTTTCATGTGAAAAATAAATAGCACTGAAAAATATAAAAAATGGTTTTCTCCCTAACAAAAAGTAGTCAACTTTGTAATAATTTCGAAAATATATCCAAATGTCCGATTTAGAATTTCAATGCCTTCAAATAATCACCCACTCCTTGCCTACAATCAGTTTTTACAGAACTGAAAAATGTTTACTAGATAAAAAGTTACAGATTTTTGGCTAATGGAATTGAACCACTCTGTTCATAAGCCATCAAAACAAAAATGCGAAAAAAAAAACAATTCACTAAAACGAAAATAACCTCAATATTTATAGACGTATGTATATAGATTACCCGAATATTTTAACAATTCACTAAAACGATAATAACCTCAATATTTATAGATGTATATAGATTACCCGAATATTTTATTTTTGGTTGACCTCGAGCTCATATTAATTGATAGATAAAAGTTCGCTTATATTTTATGTTGCATATTTGTTATCTTAAAAATTAGCCAAAAATTGATTAGAATTCCTCACGGTTAGAATGGGGAATTGTAATCTTCTCCTTGAGAGATCGAAAAAAATGAGAATTGCATTTAAGTCCCATACACCTGATCATATATTTCAAAGGACTTAGTAAGGTCTTTCCAAAATGTTTAATATAATCAAAGTCAAATCACTTATTTAGTCCGAGGTAATCTAATTCGGGAATACTAATTTGTCCATCATCTATCTTATATAAATAAAAATGAATTGACTCATGTATGTTTCTTCATCACTTGAGAACGGCTGGACCGGTTTGTTGTTGTATTCGTAGTTTCCAGGACAAGGTTTGTATGAAATAAAATTTTGACAAACTCCACCGGAAAAGCTTGATAAATCAAAAAATTCAAAATATATTTGTTTATGTTATTTTTGTATTGAATTTCATTTCTGAATGACGTTTCAAAGAGAAAAATTGGAAAATCGTAGTGATAAACTCAGACAATTCAAAATACGAATCATGTTTAACAGACGCAAATAAACTTTGTAAACTTGATGCGGTTTTTTAAAAATTTCCATCACAAAAATTTGAGTCTTCACATGAAGATATGACAATGTGTGACTTTGAGTTTCATAGCTTTGGACACCTTTATATAATAATAATAAAACATTTTGTCTAAAATAATTGTTTTAAACGCGATATTTTGCTAAGTACGTGACCTTAGTTCGCAATCCACGCTCAGCAATCCACCGATATAATCGGAAAGCAAATGAGACTTTGGTGGAAAATCGCATGCAAATTTTCCCCGCGCGATCATTTATGACTCCAGAACAAAGAATCCACATTGCAATGCCTTGAAATTTCGACACCAAATGCTCCTGCTATGCTGTGCGGGTGGAAAGGTCGAATTGCCACAATTTCCACCGGCACAAAACCTATTGGATTTATCGATTTAAGCATTTGGTGGAGAATATTCAGAAGTACAACATTTCCTTCCAAATGACGTCCAGTAAGTTATTTATTTATTAACCGATTTTCAGTTCCTCGGCGGATTTGGAACGAAGAAAGTAGTACCTTTAAAAGGCTATATATATTGTCAAGGTTGGTTGAAAAGCTCTTTGGGTATTTCTTCACCAAACTTATTTTTTCACACTTTTTTCGACATATTTCAAATTTGGCGATATTTTTTGCGCCATATTTTATAAGGGAACCGTACATTTTTTAAATTTATTCAAAAAATATATCACTTATTGGTTTATAAATATCCCTTCTGGCCAATTTTATCGAGTATTTGTGGGTCGTTTCCAATAATTTATAGCTAATCCAATTCGGAGCACTGGCGAACAGTGCCTATTGATAAACTCGAACACAACATGGCTAATAACTCCACGACAATTGCCTGAATATAATTTTAATAAATGGGGGAGTTGTTGTAGTTCCAGCCATCCCAACTGTGTCCTTAATTATGTCCCTTAGTGTATCTGGTCTATTTCGCATAGGAGACAAAACAAAACAAAAATACTGAAATAATACAAGACCGTCATTCGCAACAGCAAAAATGCCTTTCAATTGGTAGTTTGCATTACACTTTCCCTTGTTGTTGTTGTTATTGTAGTGCTCTATATCCTTGTGTGGGAACTCTTGGGTGTGTGTGTGAGTGAGTGTGTATATGTGTGTCTTCATATGAAAATGTTGAGAAGGAGTATGACAAGCAACGATGCTGCCGTTGATGTTGGTGTTGCTATTGCTGTTGCTGGTGATGATGATGTTGATGCTGTGCCATGCCGTTGCTGCTTAGGGCCATACCTTTTGTCTGTTTCATATAAAAGGACAGTTTTGGAACACTTTTCAAGCATAATTTGTTTGAACGTATAACAACACACATAAACCGTTCTCTGACAACTCCAACAACACCCACAGCACCAAAAAACAAAAGAATCACAGCTAACTAAAAAAAAAAACACAGTGTTGCGCTTTTTATTATTAAAAGATTTCGCAAAAAAAAAACAGAAAAGAAATCTTTGCTTTGTATAGTGATTAAAATTTATCATCTTCACCTTTTAACAAAAACACGAACATCGCTTCTGTTGTTTCACTATCGAAGTGACATTAAAGTTTTCCTTTTAGTTTTTGTTTGAGAGTGAATTTAGATCGGACTCAAAAAAAAAAGAAATCGAACAAAATGATGAAATCGGTGCATTGTGTTGAAATTCTTTTATGCTCAGTTTTGTTTATTACAATTGCGGCATATTCCAAAGCGGGTAAGTGTAAATTGGGGAATTAAAAAAAAAACGATATTTATTTTTGTCGCAGTTTGCGTTAAAATCAAATTAAGAAGAACCACAAGTAATAATGAGAAAACGTTTTTCAAAATGTGTGTTTTCGGGGAAATTGCAAATTGATGTCAAACAGCCTTTTTTTTAAAAAATGTGTTTTTCGGGGAAATTGCAAATTGATGTCAAATAGCCTGTCAATATTTAACAGCATTCATCGATGGAGTGTGTTAAAAGATCAGCTCCAAATGACAATTACAATTTTGCCATGGTTTATTCGAAAACCTCTGTAAAGTGAACTATTTTGAATAAAAAGCATCGCTTGAGATTTTATGAATATATCTCCTTTCTCAAGAACAAATTGAAACGGCTTTAATCTCAGCCTTGTCTAGACTGTTATACAATCCTCCGTAGACGGTGTTTCTTAGTTTATGCGACGGTAAATCTACTTACCCACTGTCAAGCTATACTTGTGGATTTGTTTCCATTTAGTCAGTTCACAGAATCATATGAGATAAACTGAAAAACAAGAAAACTAAGTATTTACTATAGATACCTAGCATCAGATAGGTACATCTCACTGTCCAACTCATACGATTTTACATATGATCCTAAAAAACTATTCAATCGAGTTACAATGTTCCACATTGTATAGAAATGACATTAATAATGGACCGAATAGTCACTATGTTGCTGTTCCGTTCAAAATCATTGAGATTTTGTCAATAAAATTGAATATCCGATAAGAAGGAACTTCAGGTGCTTTCCTACTTGAGATCATACCAAAAAAGGGTATAATCAGCCATATAAAGAGTAACGTTAGCAGTTTGAACTTACCATTCAAATTCAAACTTCAGCTGCTTTCCTCCTTCAGATCCAGCCTTCCATTACAATTCAATTATCAGACTCATCAAAGAGGAACATATGCTGGTTCCCTACTTTAGTTCGACCCAAATAGGATGGTATTTACTCTTAGAGAATATTAGATAGTTTAGCTCGGCTATTACACCCCAAAATAAAGGTGCAGTTCAGTAACGGAATAGATTTCAGTTTTATGAAATCGTTACGGTCGACGATATGTTACGAATATCGTGCATTCAATAATCTTTCCAAAACTAGAAAAGTCAAAAGGGAATTTGAAAACTTCCGGGATTTGGAATACTAAAATTACATTTTTTGCGATTACTTCTAAAAGCCATTGCTCCTATACTTATTACATACAAATGTGATTCAAGTAAATTCAAATAAAATTAGACTCCTTAATTCTGGTAATATTTCCCCTAAACGCCTGTACAAAAATAATTATTTTTGATAATGATTTATAATGCTAGTAATGCTGCGATGAACGTTAAGGCCCCTATGAAGTTTCCAACGAAGCGGCAGTTCGACGGCTTAGCTGCAGCCCTCACGACTTCTATAACTGCCGGATGCTCAGCAATACGGATTGTGATCACCTCTTCGAGAGATAACACGGTCCAGAAACTTTTTAGTTTTGCGAACAGGGACTGCCAGATTTTCACAATTTGTGTAGTGAATTTTAATAATTTCAATGCGTTGTGAAGCGTGTATCGTTCGATTTTTAGTAATGGTGCAGTTTCTACTTGTCAAATGTCAAATAATAAAAGCTCAGAAAGTGACAGCTACCGAAATACCGGGTGATTCAAAATAACACTTCTTGTTGGAGAACCCTGTACTAACAAAATTCAGACCTTCAGAGACAATTTAAATACTTACTGAAATTTCAATTGTTATAGTTCAATTGACATAGGAAAAATACCATTTAACAAATGGAAAAGATACAATAGCTTCGGCAAAAGAATAATCACTTAATAAAAATGCAAAATTACAGATAGTTAAAAAAAATCTGCATTTATGAGGACTAATTGAGTATTTCGAAAATGATTTTAAAATCTCTTCAAGTTAGTCATGCATGGCAATCTAAATCTAAAATTTGTCCAAATGATGATTTTATGCATTTATTTTATGAGGTGAACTTTTCCCAAAATCAGAGACATTCACGAGGTGGAAATGTTTCTAAAATGTTGCCTTTGCACACTAATTCCAGTCGACTTAGCATGTTTTTAGGGAGATTATTTTTCTGAATTTGGATAATTTCAACATAAATCCTGTCAAAATCAGAGGACATGTTACAGAGAAGCAAATCTCTAAGATCCAACACAGAAAATTAAGTGGAAAATATTAGAACTCGTTTTTGCTTATTTTAAAATATTATACAAGAACAAAGAATTTTTTTTTTAAAATTTTTGAGAAATCTTCACGGCTGTTTGTAACGAATGCAATTTTTTCGCATCATTTTCAACATTCGCTTTCACGAAACATATTTTTGGAATATTCGCTTTCGCAAAAAATATTTCAGTATTCGCTTTCTCATTGGAAAAAAAATAAGACTGCATTTGTTGCGAATTTTCGCCTTCGCATATGCGAATTATTCGCATCATTTTGAAATATTCACTTTCGCATTCCCCTTTGCACAATTTTATATTTCAGTATTCCCTTTTACATTCGCTTTCACAAGAAATATATTTCAATATATGCGCTCGATTTCGCTAAACCCACATTCGCCACATCCCAACTAGAGACATAGATTTTTTGTAAGTTGTACCTTTTCTGAAAATTCTCTAAAAAATACTCATAGATTTCAGACATAAGATTTTGTGCTCTTGGCACATTTTACATTTTCCAGCTGCCATAACTGAAATGCTGCGACCAAAAAATTAAAAGACACCCACACATCGGAATAACATTCGTTAGGTCTGCAATATTTGTTTTCTAAATTATATTTATACCGCTATTACCGTAATTCCCTTCGACAGTGCTTGCTTTTAACGATTTTAAACAGATTCAATAGTAAAAAAAACAAAACTAATAATAATAATTGACATTAATGGTCAGCATCTTCTGTATACACACACATCCTTACACACATACCGTGTCCCGGACATACATTTGTCCAATGTATTTGGGAAATACTGAGACACCTTTTAATAGAAACATGACTGTTTCGAAATAGAGCATTAATATAGATTTCAATAATTGACAGAAATGACACGTAACGTAAACTAAAGCAGATTACCACCGAAGCACTATTCACCGTTACACTCTCACACCTCCGGTTGATTGTGAAGTGAGTGACAAGCCCTGCTCGGCATTTGGTTAATGCCAACACATTGCATCGCAGTACACAATACAATGGTGGCGGCATGTGTTCTGTTCTACTACTTCTAACCCATATAATTAGAATGTTAACAATAGCAGTTTACCGTGTGCAAGGGACCGGGCATTCTGCTGGCCAAAGAAAAGATGCGAACATTTCATTATGGAAATTCTGAACGTTAAGCTAAGATGGAAAATGTGGAAGTAAACTCATGTGTAAAGGCAGGTGAACGCATAGACTAACCCCTACCCAATATGAAGTTAAGCCATTTGACTAAACTCACAGCCGACGGGTTTAACACTGTGTAGCACTATTTGGTCAGTTATTTGAAATGTTGAAAGTAGCCCAAAAAGTGGGGAAATTTGTATCCAAATTAGTATAAGAGTGCTGTGATGATAAAATACAATTTTGTCACAGATATTTGGATAGAAATGGTAAAAAAAATATGGAAATACGCTGACACAGATCCAAATATATATTAATTTTTAATATTTGGTCTCATGCAGGCCCTTGCTATAAATATGGATATATTTCACACGAACCCAAATTTGCTCAAATTTTTAACATCTGTCTTAATGAACCCAAGGGACCCAAAAACAGACTCCCTGTGAATACTCGAACTAAGTAAAATATCCTTATGGATGAAAATATAAATGTTTTTCAAGAGTTGGCAACATTTGCCTCTCGATTTCTACGACTTAATAGAATGATAATATAGTTATTGGAGTAGATTATAAGGGTTGGAATCGTATCACATCTCTCTCATAACCACACTACTTCATGTTGAGTTGCTAACTGAATCGTCTGCAAACATAATATTCAACTCCAGCGACCATAGTTCTATGTTTCCACTGTCCACTTTCTTATGGACAGGCACCCGGCCAGGGCATGAATGCCGGCTGCTGATTGCAGAAGATGCTGCGAACAAAACTGTGAAAAAACTCATATGCTCGGTTGAGCGATCTGATCTAGCAGTTACTCAGGGAAATAAAATGTATGAACTTTTTTTTTGTTTACACACAAGTAAAACGTGTTTGGTGTTTGTAGCAAGTAAAGCTTATTTCCATCTACACAAAGCTTATTTGGATATAAATATAACTCAGTTGCTATTAATATTACGAATTTGTTTATAAGCAATAGCGTGTTTGAGAAAAACTGACAACGAACTTATTAAATTCAACAAAGCACAACATTTGGGTGCGAATAAGTGTGTATTTGCTGCTGTTTTTTTTTGCATTTACGCTCATTAAAAAAATATCAATACCGAGAGAATGAGATGGATTGTTATATAGAAATTCACAAATTGAAAAATGACACAAAACTGCATACATTTATATTCGATATTTATCACCTACAAACAAGTTACTGTTTGTGGCATGGAAAAATATATGTATGTTTGATGAGAACTTGTTTGCTGAAATTTGTTAAAATGGCCAGTTTTTTTCAGCGTGTAGAGCCTTGTTCTACACCACAAATCTCAAATCTAAAAAAAATGTAGACTTGCTTATTGCATGTTCGTATGTTTTTCGTAGTCCCGTTATGTTTTCGAGTTATGACGAACTGGTTTAAGCACAGCGAGATCAGTTTCTCTGATACTATTGGAATACGATTTCTTCTAAGTAGTCAAATCAGAAATCAGTGAGCTGTGCACGATGTAATTTGCATATCAACGGACTACATAAAGCCGAACCGATCGCGATTTTTTTACGAGTTTTTATGGCCTAGAAATTACTCTCTTACTCATAGAGTTGCCGGCATTTATGGGGTGGAAAACGGTTGATGAAAAATGTTTTCCTATCAGGATACGAACCAGGGTTTGTGGTTTGGTAATACGGCACACACCAGGGCAAATGTAGAAATAACAGTTTTCTATACACCTAAAAGTATGCAACACTGAACTGAACGATAACAAAATAGAAAATTTGTTTCTTTTGCGATGTCTTCTTCGGAATGACTATTTACGGAATTACCACCTTTGGACACTATATTCCTTAAAGTCGGCTAGATCAGGAGTTTCCGCAGTTAATAATGGTCGTAGTGAACTTTCTTCGCAGCTTAACGTTTAAGATCTTTCGAAATTGACATGTCAACATTTTGTTTTGCGTTATTTTCTTGCACTCTTTCATAATTCTGAAAATGTCAATGTCACATGTAACCGGAAACTGCTTTATAAATGTAATTCTAATCAAATTTGTCGCGGATGTAATAAAAAGATTTTTTTTTTGTAAAGCCTTCAATAGCCATTTTCTCAACAGACATTGGCCCTTTTAACAGCCAGCCACACGATTATGCCTGATAGTTTTGCGGCAATGTTGCGCTTCGCATATCATCAATTTGTCACTGGTATTCACAAGACTAATTTACACTAATAAGACACTAATTGCTCGATAATCGCACATGGAGTCGAAAAGATTGATTGTTCTATACGCTGTGCGAAATTTGGATTATAAAAGTCAGAGTAATCGACCGTTTAGTGATGTAACGCACATGAAACCCGGGATCAAATAAAATTTTCATTTGATAAAAACCGCCGACTGTAAATATTGTCTCAAAAAAAGTGGCATTACGTTTCGGAGACTCCTTTAAACTGTTAGTCTTAATCGCTATCTAATTTCAAATACTTTCAGGGACAAACCTTAGACAAACTTCCTTCAGAAAAAATCATTTGCGTGGGTATGAGTTAAGATAGGATACGATTTCAGAAATCTTCCATTTTTTGAATGTTTCCATAGTTTGTGTTGGAGAAACATGAAGCAGCAACCTCAATTCTCACTGCCACGCATTGACAACAATTCCCACAGAATCAATTTACAAATAAACATAAAGCCGAAGATTGAACAATTTTCGTTCAGGTCAATGCGAAAATTATGTAAATTTTATTTTAAATAAATTACAGCATCAGGACATTCTGTGGGAGTCCCACATCACCATTGAAAAATGATGATATGAAGCATATGTTCGCTGTATGAAAGCTTATCACCAACGCAGAAATCAATGCAGGTGGTAGTGCCCCTCAGAACATATACAAGATTAGCACCACCCCAGGAGCAATTGATTGCTATGGCTTAATAGCCCATCACAGCCAAATCAAAGCAACCAAATGTCTATGGCAGATTAATTGGTGTCATGCGCGTGTTCTTTATCTTGTGGCCAGAGAAGATTACGAATCATTTTGTTGTTTCTTGTTGACTTAAAAATGTATTTGTTGTCACCAGGATTCAAGAGTACATTCAATAGGATACAGATAAGTGTGATACTAACGCTCAGGCAGTGGGTTGGTCACTGTGACCATACGATTCACTTGATTGATTTGTACATATCGACAGTCTTCGCCTCTTCTTTCCTACCTCATACATATGCAGTTTAATGATTTTCAAACAGCAGTTTAAAATAAACGACCGAAAAACTTGCGTTTCGAAAAAACAACTTCAACTTGAAAAATAGATTTGCCTCTTACACGAAAAATTTTCTGTTTGGATGGACAATTTGTTTAATGTTTTCTGCCTACAGGTGTGGTGCAATGCCAGACTTTTGACTCTGAATGGTGTTTGAAACCTGAAAATCGTTTAACCGAAATTCTTTAACAAAGGATGTCTTTGGGAAGTGTTGAATTATAGTTTTTCCTGTAATTATCGGAAGATATTGTAGGAATAGAAATGATCGGCTTTCCGAAAAGTCCTTCATTGACACAAAAGGTCAATGGATTCCTAGGAATTGTAAAAATATTCTAGCCTAGCTCCCCAGAAAATGATCTTATTTACTATTTTATAGGAGGCCAAAATTTGCCATGTCATTTTGAGACGCCGAAGGCAAGCTTGTCTGGCTTCCGAAAATTCATGTTGAAATTACGCAAGATATAAAATGTTTGTCAGAACTCATCATGCAATCGAAAAATTGACAATTTTTTCCAACTCTTCCTGACACATGGCATGCAAAGGGTCTGCGATAAAAAAAAACGAATGACTTGAATAACTTTTTCCACATGAAAAACTGCCAAATAAATTCTCCTTTATGTGGACGACAATATGGTTCATTTTTAGCTTTTTCAAAGATATTTTTTCACCAAATGCATTTAAACAA
This sequence comes from Hydrotaea cyrtoneurina, assembly GCA_958296145.1. Lineage (NCBI taxonomy): Eukaryota > Metazoa > Arthropoda > Insecta > Diptera > Muscidae > Hydrotaea > Hydrotaea cyrtoneurina. Next base: position 88,293,173 of record OY282512.1, read on the forward strand.
GCCTACCTAAATCTAAGTACTTTTAATTCTTTAATGTATGGCATGTGCCGCCACGGCTCTTATACTTCATAAATTATGAAGTAGCCAAAAATGTTGGCCGCATTATGTCGTTGCCATGTTTTCGTCGCCTTTGTATCTGGGTGTGTGGGTGTGGGTGTGGGTGTGATAGATATAACATTAACAGCCGTTAAAATTCAATTTGAATATATGATTAAGTTTTGAAATTTGTATGTTATTTATGTGTATGTATATTTGTTATATCTTCTTCTCCAAACCAGAATTGGAACTAACGAAAAATCGTCGCGGTGGTACATCAGGTCTGTACGCCCATCCACGCGTTGGCCGCAGCGATCCCAGTTTAACAAGTGCAAATCTCCATGCCGCAGAGGCTGAAAATGCTGCAGCTGCTGCCGCATTTGATGTCTTGTATCCAGCATCATTTGAGGAATATGAAGGTTAGTATGAATACATGTACAACATATACATGTGTATAAAGTTGCCGACATAATTGGGAAAATTGCAAATTTTGCCTGTGTTTAGTTTGTTTGGGGAGTCGACGAGTCGTAGAAAATATCTCATAACGTGTGTCGTTTATGTTGGTAGTAGTGTTGTATGAATGCGAACTTCCAATGAATAACATTTGTGGATCCCTCTAAATAATAACATTTATCGTGGTCTTCCAAATTAGTGTTTCTTCAGCGATAAGTTCATCGATTAGGCCAAAATTCTTATCGCAATCTTTTTCTTCAGTTTACTTACATATTTTCCACGAAGGAACAGGCGGGAAACTTCTCTCGATTCAGTGAGCTGTTCACGATATAATTTGTATACACAGTGTTCGGAACCTACTGTTTAAAGCCAGCTCACATGGGTTAGAGAAGTTTTAAATTGGTTTCAACTGCCCTGTGAGTTTTTCTCAAAAGCGAATAATCTCCCCTTACTTCATATCGTGATAAAAGGTCCATTAAACGCTTTTCATTGTATTCATCGATTCGGTGAAAATCTTATTGTCCAAATTCATAGACGACTTCTTTACAAAAAAAAATTGGCATATACCTCAAGATCTGAAGATATGAATGAGTCAATGGCCAAAGTAAGCAATTTTCTTTTCGAATTTTAAAAACGTTTCACGAGAGTTTTATGAGAACTTTTGACCCTTTGAAACCTTATACACACCCCTATCTTAAATAGAGCAAACATTTTATATTTCGCTTTAATTCCATTACAGAATACCCCAAATCGGATATTAAACGCGCTGGCTTAGTGGCCTTCCCCCGCGTTGGACGAACCGATGCCGAGTTACGCAAATGGGCCAGATTTTTGGCCTTGCAACAGGCACTCGATAAACGTGCCGGTCCCAGTGCCACCACCGGTGTATGGTTTGGACCACGTTTGGGAAAACGTAGTGTTGACAATCAGAATATCGACAATTCCGATGGCCAGAAAGAAGACTATTAAGTTAATAGCAAAAGCAATACGGCACTCAAAAGACGACCTTGGCGAATCCTTCAAATGACTACAGACGACATGAACACAAACTACTCTTAACTTTATAAATTGCATAAATACATATACATGCGTATTTTGTTTCTACACACAAGTAAATATTTAATATGAATAAAAGACTATGTACTGAACTGTATTGATCAATCCACATACATACAATATAAACCAAATATTCTATGCAAATATTTTTAAATATATTTAATCAAAAAAAAAAAGCAAAAACGGAAAATGGAAAACATTAAACATACAAACCATTGCAAAGAGATCAATTTTTAAAATTTTTGTTAAGTTATCTGCGGAATATACTTAAGCCTTATTACCCCATCAAATAATTATATGTATAGCGAGTATTCAACCGATACGTTAACTTTAGTTTTAGCCTAAGAGTTGATGTTTGTACCTCTAATAGCACGTGGGCTGGTGTGGGCTTTCATTTGATATCAGACCGCATCCCGTCGAGTTGGTATGTCATGAAAGCCTGTCAATTTTTAATAATTATTATATTTACTACTTACACATACACATATTTCAATTCCCTGCTAAACATCGACTCTACCAAAACAATTATGACAATTTTAGATACGAAAGGTATTGTATATACGATCAATAAATAAATGTATGAATTTGATATAAATGTACACGTACTAAGCTATATTGTTATTGTTTATTACGTATTTGAAATAAATAAACAACTATAACTACGATAACTAACTAAAAAAAAATGCCACACATTAGTTAAATCAAATAAAGATCAGATAAATTGCTACACAAAAATAGAAACGACTGTTTGAATACGATCTCGAGCAGACTGCTTAGGTAAGAAACTATAAATGTATTGTGAGGGCATTATTAGGTCATTTGAATAGGATTCAGGCGGATTTCTGAACCCTCTAATACCCAATTATTTTTTACAATTTTCAATATCCACAGCACCCATCGAGATTGACAGCATTGCTGGATCAGTGAAATGTTTTTGTGGAATCTACTCTGTTCATTTGACTCCAAATTGCGTTTGAGTGAGTCATTCATTGATCGCATTTTGTACCCGCCCTCTAGAGGATTCGGCCGATGATCAAATGAATATGACTGACAGATAGGGTAGACAAATAGAGAATAAAAGCGAACAGAGCCGTATGGCACTCCCGCGGTCAACATATGTTCATATGAAGAGACCCCAACTCTTACTGAGCGATATCTGTGAAAACTCGATATCAACCGAAAGAAGGTATACTCGACACCAAATGCAATACGTTTTGATATGAGTGTACCATGCCAGACCCTATCAAACGCTTTGGTTATACGGTAAACGGCTCTACTCCACCGTCTCCATTAGAACCTGTACTACGGAAGCCATACCGCCGATCATTCAGAAGACTACATGATGGTTAAACATGCTCTCCATACTGGCAACTTTCCTGACCGCTACGACAAGTTGAAAAGATGGCACAATGGACGAGCTAGCATCGAAGAGAACTTTAATATAAGACAATTATAGTCAGATCTGTCAGATCTGAGTTCAGCATATATAACACCATGTGATTCTTATCGACTGCAGTGTGAGTAGTTGCACTGACCTCCATGAGGTATTTCCTGGGTAACGGTTTTTTTTTTCGGTTCGTCAAATGGTAACATTTGAACGGCGAAACTTTCTTTGAGAAAAAATCAAACCAATCGCAAATCAAATGAAATAATGCATAAAGCATGTATGAAACCTTTCTTTAAGGCTGGAACATCTCAAACGACTTCTCGTTTTGTGTAATTTATTCAGAGGTCATTGGTGATGGGATTAAAGTGAACATTCCGGTGGAGGGAAGGAAATATTAAATTGACGGTACATTTCAAATTGGCCTTATGGTCATTAATACTTAAATTTGTTTTAAAACGTTGCAATGGATCGAGTGTGGAGATGGCGCTACCGTCCAGCGGTTAAATTCGGGCATTTCTTTTTGAATTAAGACTTACTTATCTTCACATTCCCTTTTCGGATAAGGCCTTTTTAATGTTGTTAATGACATTCAAAGTAAATTCATATATTCCTTAGACTTAATGTCTTCTAATTGTCAGGAATTATACAGGGTTCTCCAACAAGAGGTGTTATTTTGGTTTTCAAAGAATAATGGCATTTTTTGAGATCAATAACCGGATATTTATTTCATAATAAAGAGGAATGTATGCCGTTAATAATGAAAAACAACATCAGCCAAATGAACACTACGTCTACGCTTACAGGACCATATCCTTTTCATGAAATTTTCCATAACCAAATCGCAAAGTGGCTGCCTATGAACTAGCTAGCCTCAAGAAGTCTTGAATCGACGCTGGGCTCTTGGCGTATACCTTATCTTTCACGTGGCCCCAAAGGAAGAAGTCGCAAGGTGTTCAATCACAAGATCTTGATGGCCAAATGTGATCACCTCTTCGAGAGATATCACGGTTCGGAAAGTTTTTAGTTTTGCGAACTGTGACATTAGGATTCTCACAATTTTATAATGAATTTTAATAATTTGTCAAATGTCAAAGAATAAAACCTTCAAAAGTGACAGCTACCGAAATACCGGGTTATTCAAAATAACACCTCTTGATGTAGAACCCTGTATTATAGAAATAAATTACATACGACTTTATGGAAGTCCCTAAAGAAACGAACTAAAGCATAAACTTGGAACGTATAGCAACACCCATTCTCGCCCTCTTAGAAGAAATTCATTGAGTGTTATTAGAATTCTACATAGTGGAGCAATGTTTACTTCTCATACACTCAAAAACAAATTACTATATTCAAGTTGAATAAATTTGATTTTCATATGGCACTTAGTACAAATTTACCCAATTCAACAACAACTTACTTATTTTAAGTACAATAAATGACCAAGCATACTCAAATTACTACAGCTGAGTACAATTTACTTGAGTTGAGTACTATTTACTCGTCATAAGTACAAATGAACTTGAATACATTTTCTGGCATCCATTTGAGTATGTTTTGGAATCTGATTTTGTAGGAAGTTTTTTTTGGGTGCTATAGGAGGAGTACATATTTGTTCTTGCATAGGCTCCATATTCTCATCAGGCTCGAGTTATATAAGAGTACTTCAATCACTTTGTACTTCAATCTCTAGTAATTCTGCTTCTAACTTTCTGATTTATTTAAGTCATCTAAAGGACTTTTTACCAGACGGTAAATTTGTTATCAGCCTTAATGGTTTTAAAAGTCATGCTGTAATTGTTAAAAACAACTTGTATACAAAAGTGAAAAACGTACACTAAAGATAACGATACGACTGTCAGACTTAGACCTCATTGTTTACTCAGAAATTAGAGCACTTGTCGTACAAAAATAAGTACAGCCGGCAAGTGAGAAGTTCCTCTCTATGTAATCTTTAATTATATATTTATGGTAATTTTTTCACAAAATCTATAGAATGGAGTTTACTTCACGGTAAAAATCTCCGAAAAACGACGCCATTGCTGTGATGATAGAGAGTTACGTAGGGAGGAAATATTCTGAAGAATAAAAAATTAAGTGGAAATAAGATAATGTCAGGATATTAAGTAGTACGAAAATATAAACTAATCCAGAAAATTATACCAACAAGTTAAACACCAATCAAAGGACTCGAATACCGATATAACTACATGGACATGGATCACCTAGTCTGCACAATCGGAAGCATGGGACCAAGGCTGGCGATTGGAAAATAAACACAACTGTTTGCAGCTACTGGGTAGTGGCATCATCACTAATTTTTTTATAAACGAACATAAAAGTACGTGTTCAGTGTAACATGCATTAAAAACTTATCTTGCAAATGTCTGAAAAACGGCGCGGCGAAATAAATGATATAGGCGACGAAAATGTCTACCTCGGATTTAATATAACTACATAGAATTAAGTCGGCATCGAATTTAAACAAGGGAACATATCATCAAACCGTAGCAACTTTGGGCTAAGCAAAAAGCTAAATTACAAGTCCTCTCTCAGAGAACAGATACCCATGATAGAGAAGCGTTAGATGACAAATATGATGAGAAGCCCAGACAGGGAAGGCCAAAACTCCATGAAGAAAAATATTTACTTGTGATGCCCAGACAGGGAAGGCCAAAACTCCATTAGATTGGCCATGAAGAAAAAAAATGTACAAGGTTGTGCTATCAACTTAACTAAGTAAAAAGAAAAACATTGTTGGAAGAAAAAGAACATTAACAATTTAAACTTAAATGAATGCATTTTTGAAGTATTCTCAGAACGGAAACGCTTTGTCCGGAGACAAAACATTATGCGAATCAAAATTCAAACTTGAGTTTCCAATGGTAAATTCAATTAAAAATATTTGAATGTAGCCTGTATTGATCTGGGATCCGGTGACAGCGTAATCTGATCTTGTTTTTTCTTTCTTTAAATTACAATTTATGTTTATACTCTATACTAAAGAAAGACTTTATTTAAATGCATTGCAATATTAAAACTAAAGTTAATACAAAATAATAATTACATTGAAAATAAATGTGATTTTCTTATTTGTGAAATTATACCGATTGAGATGGAAATTAATTGGATTCTTTTTGAAATTTGCGCAACTCATTTTGTATTGCTTCAATCAGGGGTGCTGTTGAAAGATTATGAACTTGACGTGTAGACGGTGTATTGCTCTGCGATTCGATGGGACGATGGAATGGACCAGCACTCATGGGCCTAACCAAATGAGAAGACGAATCGTGGGCGCTACCACCATCCCAGGCTCCGACAGTGGGCGATGGTGGTTGTGTTGAATGATTCGATTTCGTAGTTTTCGCCGGTTGAGCAGTTGATGGCCGATTATCATATGTTTGACATTTAAGGTTGCTACTGCAAAGACAGACATACATTATTATATATAACATTGAATGGTCGAATTTCCTTTGTTGAAACCTACTTGGATGCTCCCGCCGATGAACCACGCAACTCACGTTTTGTTGGCTGACGATGGTTGGTGAAATCCCGATTAGGCAGTGGCATGGGTAGATCGTCGTGACTCGAGTACATTTGTATGGCCCCTTCCAGCAAGCCTTCGTAATGATTACGCATAGCAGCCGGATCTCGCGACGGACTATAATAATCAGACATTTTATGATGCCGTCCGTCCTCACCATCATTATAGTCTGGCCGAGAGAGAGAGAGAGAGAGTGGTTGGTACAAATGAAAGATGGAAAAGTTGAAAACATGAATAGGGTTTTAGTAACGTTGTCGTCTGTCGTAATTACCATTGTCCAAAATATCATCGGCACTTAGGCGTTTCTTATGCCTCTCCCAAACAATGGGCCCAACTACACCAGGATCGGGATTATCACTTTGAGAAGCAAATCGAGAGACTTTTTGTGGCGCCTTGGGTGTGGGGAAACCTTCTATTGTAGCAATTGTCCTCGAGTCGAGGCCATCTCTCGATGAACGCTTCTTGTACTGAGATGTTCCCGATTTAGCCGATGTCTGCTGGACGTTTTCAACATTATCATAATAAGTAACAAACACCGGTTCCAGGACACGATTTAAGGGCTCAGGCAAGGTGGTCTTAGGGAACGCTTTCACCGATTGCATTGACAAAAATGAGCCGATGCTGCCGGAATCTGATGACTTCTCCGCCGGTTGCAGCGCCCGAATAATTTCCTTGTTTATCGCCTCCGATGACGGTTGCTGCTCCCCACCATCTCTATCGGTATATATCGTTTTCTGATGAAGCAATTTGTTGCGATGATAGTTATTGTGCGGATTGAATGTCTCATTTGGACGTTCAAAATTTGCATATGTCCGTCCCATTTCGGGTGATCTACCTTCGTCGCCGGAATAACCACGTTGGCTTTGTGCAGGACTGGTTTCCAGTGAGCCCACACGATTCTCCGATAAGTAGCGCCGCTTCGGTTTGTGACGTGACTTGTCGCGTTTCTTTTCCGAAATAACTGTGGTGTACACTGCCTCCTCATGATCCTCAGCTCGATCGTATTGGTTGTGACGACGAGTCTTGTTGCGTTCGAACAACCCGGCTGCTTTATCGTCGAGCATGCGTTGGACATCAGCTGCTGGTGGATTGATGGGGCAATAAACTGACGAATCGGATGTATTGTCGGAGGAGGTAATTGAAGATCTGCGCGTACTGGTGACCGGAGGTGGTCCGGGGAAATGTATACGTGGTTCTCGGGCACTATCGACATTTTCATTTTCAAATGAGAAGTTTTGTATGCCGATGTCGCGCGATTGTGCCGTTGTCCGGCCGGTATCCAAAGCCGTTACACTGGATGTTGGACGTACCGAATGTGTTTCGGATATAAGCTCATTGCGACTAGTAGTTCTATTTCAAAGTAAATAGGATTTAAATTATACTTAAAAGTTAATTAACGCAGTCGTACCTGTTAACTTCTTCATTCTTGTGCCTGACATGTGATCGTCCCATCAGCAGTAGTGCAATGAGTAGCAGGAACAGCAGCAAAATTGCAACAGAACTAACAATTACCAGAAGGGGATTGTTCTGTATGGAATCTATGAAGCCCACCGTGCCACTGTGTGTGGCTGGTGCCAATGGCGTCGCTTGTGGTTCTCTCAGATAGGCTGTTGGAAAGGTACAGCGTTACGATCTATTTATGTACTCAGGCTACTGAATACTTACGTTCTGCTTTCATGAAAATCTCTTTGCCCATTACAGTGGACACCTCGGCCTCGCTAACTAATTTCATATCATTGGCAGCTGTTAATGCCAAAACAGGTCGGCCATTTACAAAAACCGAGTATATCAATTCGGTTTGATTGGCCACCGGTCTTTCATCGCTAAAAGTCAAAATATATATTTTTGGATATTAGGTTAGGTTAGGTTGAGAAGAGGAGGCGGTTTTTACAAATACAAATAAGCCAGTATTCGGCTTGTTATGCGCTCTAAACTGTACATGGAAAGATCTTGAGAAGTTATTTTAAGAACTCTGTACTGTTGACATAATCTTTAATTGTTTTCCAGTCTGCGCCCCTGAGTTGGGTCGGGATCTATTGTTTTTGGATATTAATAGTGTTAGATTTACTATATTCAAATTAATACCGTTAACTTTAGCTAAAATGATAAGAACAGAGTTAAATGTAATTGAATTCTTGGCCGCATTAAACAGGCCCCAAAACTGTAATCGGGGGGGATGCGAAGACTTGTAAGTTATTTATGATCAACATGTTGGAATATGTTTTCGTTTCAGTACTGCTTTCTCATCCCTGATCAAGATCATCATCGATCATCTGTTATTTGTTTTAATAACACTGTCCAACAGCATTTTTGGAACAGAATAGCGACCCTATAATTCTGAAAGGGTATGTTGGGTAGATCATTTTTGTAGAACAAACTTATGGTCCAGCACGTCTGAGTTTTTTTTTACAGTGGGTCAAAGTTTTCATTTTTTGGTCGAAAATTTTCCGGCAAACATTTTTGTAGAATATTTTAATCCTTAAATGTCCTTTTTTAAAGGATATTTTTTGATTTTCTCGAAAAAAGGGTCAAATTAACCCATAAAGAGACCAGTTAGAGGGTTAAGATCTTCCACAAAAATAATCCTCATACAATTCCACAATACAACTCTGACCATAAGAATTCTCTCAGACATTAACTTACAGCATGTTTTTCATATAGTATAATGCTCCCTTCGACCAAAAAATGAAAACTTTGACCCACTGTAAAAAAACTCAGACGTGCTGGACCATAAGTTAGTTCTACAAAAATGATCTACTCAATATACCCTTTCAGAATTATGGGGTCGCTATTCTGTTCCATTCAAAAAGTCTTCATTTGTTGGACAGTGTAATTTGTAGTTGGGGTTTGTGTGTAGTGAATTCCATTATATCGTTTTGAGGGTTTTACTATACTGACCTTGTCATAGTACGGAAAATTTCGCTTCGCGAAAGGTATTTTCATTTTTATCTCTCGTTTTGTTACTCACACTCAGAGACAAAAAAAATAATTCTCGTGAAAGTAATTTTTATCTACCAAAGTTATCTTTTTTATCTTTCATGAGTGATCAATACATGCTTTAAAAGTATTGCTCTCTCTAACGAAAGAGAAGAAAAGATAACACTCACTCATAAAAATTAGTTTTCACGAGAGTTTTGTTTTACATTCTGAGTGCGAAGGTTAAATAAAGATAAATATTAAAGAGAGCACGCGTGAGACAAGAAATATAAAAATACTTGTGTTTGGAAATTGACGCAGGTCAGTTTCTTTTATTGTTTTGTTTGAAGCAGTTGAAAAAAAAATGGGTCGTAAGAAGTGCTTCGAATACGAAAAATAGAAGAAATAGAATAGAAGAAAGAATAGAAATAGAAGAATAGAACAAAGCTGTCCAACGAGACAATTAACAATTTACTTTTGATAAAATTGAATAACAATCTAATTGAAGACTTAATTATAACAGATGAAGATACATATATTTAATAACAAAATACTAAACTTCCATTATTGCTACATATCTAGCCTTAAGTTTTTACATAAGTAAATGACGAATACTTTTTTGCCTTATTTTTTGTGTTACGCAATAGAGTTGCTTTATTGTTATTTTTGATTTAATTTTTTGGTTTGAAAACAATAAAAAAGAAAAAAAAATTTTATCCGCTGAAAGTTTAATTATTTGTTATACATATTTTCGTCCCATTTCGCCGTTGTAAAGGGATTTCCTAAAAATGCAGTTGATGACGAATATTTTTTCTAATGATTAAACTCATGAATGAGAATTAATTTCTAATGAGTAGATATAACTCTCGCGCGAGTGCTCTGTAGATAAATCTCGTGAGTGAAAAAAATAATTGTTCTCTTCATATTTTAAATTACTTTCACGAGAAAAAAATATTTATCTTGAGAAAAATTTATATCTATCTTTGAGGAGAACAATTTTTTTCTCATAAGGTATTTTTCTCTTGTGAAGAGAATAAAAATTGAGTACTCTCCGTACTATGGACCTTATACTTTCATCCTGATTTGGAATTTCCCACCCCCCAGACAATGGCCCAGAAAATGTTCCACAGTATTGGTGAACAAATAGGTGAACAAAATTTCTTGATTTTTTCATTTCCGCTTAACCGAATTCGACTGTACTACATACATATGTATGTATATTTATATTCAATTCGAATTATGATCTTTGCAAAATGACTGCCATAGCAACCATTTGAAAAAACACCAGAAATCCAAAAAAAAAAAAGTCAACACAAATAGAGCATGTCAGCCTTATGCCGACATCTATATGCACGTGTATTTCTGTTATATTTATGGCCAAATTATTTTAATGAAATACATTTGTTGGCATTTGTTATGCATTATGTTACTAGATATTGTAATTAGCGCATATATTAATAATTTTACATTCGTACACAAATAGATGGCAATGCATGTGTTTGTTGCCATGTGTGTGACATATAACAGCACCCCCTTTCATCACCGGTAACATGAAATTTTGCATGTGACTTCCGACAGACATACATATGTATTTACATTTCACCCAACCAACCATAATTGTAATACTTACATTTTATCGGTGACATCTTCGTCGTAGATACCGGAGGCACCAAACATACCACTCTCACCCTCAGCATTACTTCGTTCCACCTCGTCCTCTGTCAGCAGCGTTATATTGTGAATGACAACACGCACTTGATCGTCACGAATATTTAGAGGTCGAGGCGGTGGCGGCGTTTGTGACTGATGTGGCTGCAACACTCGTATCGGCAACTGTGGTTTTACGAGCGTCGCAAACCGTTGCTTCTCCGACTTGGCATTATCTTGTATTAGTTCCCAAGGAGCCACTGTGACATGTGCGATAATATCCGAAGATTCCGCTTGCATGTCGTTGTTGGAGTAAGGATAGCCCAACGTTGTGGACTCCGTATTATTCTCTTCGGAAGAAGTAATTAGTTCTGATTTATTGTTGATTGGATATGTGGAGGAAGAGGGAACATGATGTTTATTAAATGGTGTGTTGTTCGTGGCCATATCTAAGAGTTCGACATCATAATCGGGTGGATCTAACAGAGAATATTTTTCAAAATCAAATAAATACAAATTGTTATTCCCGTATCAACATTTGTGTAACACATTAGAGAAGTTACTTAGGAGCGTTAGTATATTTGAGTGAAACTCATTAGGTTGGTGTTGGTCCAATAATAAATTTGTAATTCTTTACAATATTGCAGTTTATACGAAAATTAAAAAACAAGATTGCTTTTGGTCCAATAATAAGTTTGTAATTAATTAAAATATGACTTGCTTTTGTGGTTTTGCTTAATTGCTTCAGGTTCACTGTCGAGAATACCCACAAACGCTAATTCTGAATCATCCAATGTTTCACAGATTGTATGCAATATTTTATTTGCATTATTAATTAGTGTCGTTAGAAATATTTCATTGACTGATTCAATATTAACAATAAATCTATCATTGATTTTATAAACAAATGTCATTTTGGGTCTATGCATTTATTTCATCGGTTTACTACAAATTGTCGCAGATTATGATTTAACCGCGATTTGGCGACGATTTGTGAGTGGGGCTAAATGAACAGAGTCGAAGTTAATGCGCAAAAGACCCAGTGCTTTTTGTTGTCACACAAACGTTCCACTGGTCCAGCAATGTCGTCTCTATGGGTGGTGTGGATATCGACGATTCAGACACTCTTGATTCTCGTTGGGCAAGCCATATATTTGAAGTGTCGAATGAACCATTCAAGTGTTTAGGCTTTTTAAAGCGGTGCAAGAAATACTTCACCACCTACATCCGGTCTTAAATGGAATATAACACCCACATATGGCCAGGGGCTCCAAAGACATCTTGGAAGCTTTTAGACCGTGTACAGAGGAGAGCTGAGGAGATGGTAGGGTATCCAACTCTATTGTCTCCCTTCATCATCGTCGAAATGTTGGCTGTATATCGCTATTCTATAGATCTTTTAACGGTATCTGCTCCTCAGATACCCTTTGTCTTGTCCCTGATGTTAGAACATTTAGCCGGAATACGCGACTTTCCAGAGACTCTCAGAAATATATTTTAAAAAATTGATGGCTAAATTATTTTTAATTTAGCACCCCTTAATCTGCATCACAGTTTCACCGTTGTAAATAAATTGGAGTTCATTTCTTTTTTTTTGGGATTTTTTTTATTAAGGAAATAATGAATATTCTGGAATAACAAAAATGTTCAATTTTGAATAGTTTGTCAGGAAGCCCAATATTCGACATTTAAAATGAGGTATAGAACATTAAAATCGATGGTGGATTTGTCATTGTTATACAAACCTGCAAATCGGTTATTTTTTGAAAATGTTCCTAACATAAGGAAACTGTTGTTAAACAATTTCTTATAGCCAGCGAAATAGATTTCTTGTGTGGGAGTAAACGAAAGGTAGTATATGGACAGACAACGATGTTGCATTTTAAACTGTAGTACACGTGGTATGAAGTTCGATTAGCAACTACTCGCCTGGAGTTACCCTACCTGAGTTTGTGCATAAACCATAGCTTTCTCGAAGCCCCCGAAGTCCTCAACCAAATGATCAGACCAGCTGTGGTGCCAGATTATAGGCTACGGTCAATCCTGTAGCTACATCTAAGATTTATCAGAGTAATCCGCAGGCGGGCATGTCAGGATGAGTTCCAAGCATAAGTAGAATTTTAGGTGAATTTTCTTGCGCACCAAATGGGTCAAACGATACAGATTTCCGAGTTGTCGGTTAATTGAAATGTCCAATTCATAAAAACCACATATTTTTTATGTTTTCCTATCCCAATATTATTTGTATTTCTCCGATAAACTTTGAATATATAGCGGGGTCAGAAATACAATGTCTGCCCACTTCTCAGATCATCTGACTAGGCGATCAGCTGGTAATTTGCTTAGACCAACAACGGACTTTACTAAAGTTAAGGAAACCAGGTTTTTGATTTGAATATACGGTATACAGACTTAAATTCCAATTGGGATCTAAGAGTAATTCTGAAGTCCGATTTAAGTTCAGTTTTTTAAAGTCTCACCAAACTGGGTCTTTTTTCCAAGCCGGACCTTATTTTCCATGTCGGACTTTTTAAATTCTTTGTGTGACTTTGGATACAGACGTGTGTAGTGCACGAAGGAACATGCGGAGAAGTTCTTTCAAATCTGTGAGCTGTGCACGATATATAGACTCTCTGGCCGGGACCTATTGTTTAAAGCCAGCTCTATGACTTTCTAGACATCTTTTATATGGCTTACAGATTACTCTCGCACTCGAAAAGTCGCCGGTATGCACGTCGTGTAAACGGCCGCTGAAATTTTGCTGAGAGTCTTACTAGGATACGAACCTGGGTTCGCTGTGTAAATGTGGCACAGGCTACCTATCACACTATTTTTCTTCATATTCCTTTGAGGTCTATTTGACAGATTATTATCTGTTTTATTCGAAAATTTGCATAAATTAATTGTAAATGTCGTTTCCGTATTCAGATCCAATTTAGCAAAACATGGAAAAAGTTTGAATATGTATGGTCGAATTTATCGTTAGTTTACTTTTGTTATGTCAATATTATTTTGTTATTACAGGGCAATGAAAACAATGCAAACTCATTGTTGGTAAAAGCTTCAGCTGAGTTTAAGTCTCATCGTAGGAGGCTTATTAATCATATATGTTACCTTTAGTTGTCGCTGCTACATCATCGTCATCCTCATAATGCCTTCGATCACGTCCAGCTGTTACAGAAATACCCGATATTTGTTGAGCTCCATTTATGCCCAAATGTTTAGTTTGTTGTCTTGAAATTATAACGGATATTAAACAAAATACTAGTAATAATAAAATCCAAAAGATTACCTGGTAAAAGCTAACCGATATAGCCGGGCCAATTTCTCCTCCAACATTGGATTATCCTTTTGTGTATAAAACCCGGACATTACAGTCAAGAGCCAATAACGCCTATCGGTGGCTGAATAATTTAAGGGAGGCATACCGGCTCCGGTCCATGAACCGTCTATGCCAACGGTACCCTCTCCATAACAATCCAAACAGATGGGAATATCGACTTCCTGTGTGAAGAGAGCGTTATTAAAAGTAACATGTTTATTGGTTTTTAAACTCATATCGAAGCAACTGAAAAAATGTCAGTATTCTTTTAGGTCATCATTGTGATGTGTTTCCCAGAACTCATACAGATTAGGGCTACAACTTTGTGCAATTTTTTGCAAATATCAAAAATGGCATACTATAGTTAGATAGGCCTTGGAAAAATATGAAGAAAAATGGTATTGTATTTTTGCAAATGTCAAAAAAGTATACGCACCAACCCCGATCAAGTTTCAAGTTCATAACTTTTTTCACATCACTGTTTGAGAAAAAAGTAAACAAACAAAGCAAGCAAGATCAAAGCAAGTGTCAAAAAAAAAATACGTGTTTAATTACTAATAATGTCTTTTAAGAAAAGCCAATTATCAATTGAAAAAAAATCTAAAATTTGGGAAAAACACCTGACCACATTCCACAAAAGTCTAATAATTATCCTTTATGCAAATCTGTAAGAACTTTAAATCTAAAGTTTATCTCGTTGAATAATATATAAATTGTTTTTATAATTATAACTAACTTGTTTATTATTATAAAGGTACATAAAAATGTATTCATACTCGTATAAAAAAAAAATAAAAATAATTTATTTAAAAAAAATCCTGGAGGGTTTTAGAAACTGCATTTGGTGCTTATCATTTTTTTACCAATTGGCCGGAGATAACCATTTTCATTAATAAAAAAAAATTGCGCATCACGTGGTGCTATGCCAAAAATTTGGTTGTAGCCCTAATACACATGTTTCTCGAATCGAAAAACCGGTTCGGTTCGGTTTGCATCTGTGACATTTGTACTGGCCAAAACCCTCCTATTGTACACCCTCCATATCGTTTATTATTTATTTATATTTAAACATATGGAAAATATTTCTAAGGCTAAAAAGATTATAGAGCACTTGTTGTACTAGCAGCAATGGCTATCAGCTACCAGTTACATATCTATAGAATAACAATAGAGTTGGATAGCCAAAAGCTGCAAAGATATCTTTGGAGCCCTGGTCCATATATGGGAGTTGTATAAGTGGTGTAAATAGTTGTGAGATCAGGTGTGGTGAAGTATTTCTTACACTGCTCCAAAAAGCCTAAATACTAGAATGCTTCTTTCGACACTTCGAAAATATGTCTAGTCTAGAGAGTGTCACCCGGTATATCCATGCCCAGAACATCAAGAGTGACTGATTCGTCGATATCCACATCACCCATAGAAATTTAAGATGGTTATCGTTTTTTTTTAAGGTTTCAGTTGAAAAAACATTTTTTTTTCGTAACGCTTAAGTAGTTTAAAAATTTGGAGTCTCTTCAAGTTATGCTAAGAAAAGTGAAAAAAATATTTTTTTTTCAAAAATAATAAAAATTGGAGAAAATCTGGGAATTGATAAAATAGTTTTTAAAAAATTTGACGTGATACAGACATTTCCACGAGTCTGCCTGCCAAAAATCAGCTAGATTGGATCACTGAAAAAGGGTTAAAAATCGGTTCAAAGGCTTTCACACAGGCCACTAGGAGCTTCATACTTCAAACTTAAAAAAAAAATTCTGACGTGTACATGAAAATCGCCAATACAAGTGTATTTTTATTTTTTCCCCTCTTTCCGAATATGTGCATTTGGTTCATAGGACAGAAAAAATCTGTTTTTTGTAACACGGTGTTATCGACACCAAATGCAAGATATTTTAATATGTGTGCTCAGTACAAGGCTCTATCGAACGCCTTGGAAATATCTAGAGCCATGAACCAAGGTGGTGAATGGATCGACTCAATAGTTCCGAAAGGCCCTGCTCCGCCGGAGAGAAAGACGAAGTGAACAAGGATATGTTTCATGGGCGCCTGAAGCAAACCTTTGTACTGTTCATGAAATTAAAATCGTACTGGTGGATTTTAATGCAAATATTAGCAGTAAACGGGACGACAATATTTAAGCCTAGATGACGGCACCGATACCGCAATGAGTTTGATCAATTACGACTCCGCAAGGACTATGATAGTAAGCTGAACAAATAATGCTTCATATCTGATAGGATATTGAAACCTTCAGGAGTTTTCAATTATGCTAAAAGTGTTACAACGACACAAAGGAGACGTAGCAGAGTCCAGCAGTAGTGGAAGAGCCCAGTCACGACGAAATAAAACAACAATGCTTCTTGATGGTTTAGAAACATGGAAAGAAACGTGAACTATATCCCGACATGGACGCATCAAAATACATGCATGGATGGGTCCATGAGTCCAAACGCTTCAGTCAGAATGGTATTAGACGACAATTATCACGGAAAATTACTACATGTCTTTCCAAAACGACAAGTCGATCGAAAAGAACATTCGATCGACATCGTGAAACAGACAATAACAAAATATCTAAAGTGTCTTAACTATTTTAAGACAAAAAACAGATATCTTCTTTTGTGTTAAAAAAATACAGGGTCCGCCAAATAACTTTTTTTTTTTTTGAAAATTCTATAAAAAAAACAACTACTGGATAAGCGCCCCGGTAGGCGAGTTGGTAGCGTGCTTGCCTATCAGCGTGGGGGTTGTGGGTTCGATTCCCACCAGAGGCTTTGGTCTGTCGCTGCAAAAATCTAAACATATGGTCTTTATCACCCGGTTTACCCTTGGACCCAAAATTAGAATATAAATTTACTTTGTATTGTAATTAATAATAAATAAATAAATAAAACAACTACTGGATATTTTCTCAAATTTCTTTTTTTATTTGAAAGTACAATCCTTCCGGTTAATAATGGAAAATAATTTCATTCAAATGGCTGCCTCGGCTGGCCATGCAGTAGCCTACACGATCGGTTCAATTGTTGAGAACGACGGTGAATTGATGACGATTCACGCACACTTTCTGCCACAGCAGCAACATTCTCGGGTGTACGCACTGTTTTTGGCTTGTCACGCTTTGGTTTATCGATGAGGATGCCAGTATCTTTCACGTTGTTCACAAGATAATGAACATACGGAGCTGACGGTGCTTCTATTCTTCCAAAATCCGTACGGAATTTTCGCACACATTCTGCAACATTACCATGATTTTCCAAGTAATGTCGCAATATTTCCGAAGCGTATACACAACAATATTCGTTTAGCGGAAGTATAAAACTTAGCTCAGACATGAGCTAAGTGTTACGAAATAAGCACTAATTGAAGAAAAAAACGTTAGATGGCAGACCCTTTATAAACTTCACAAAACTATCGGAAACTGCTTTAGACCATAAATGATTAGATCTACCTAACCTACCAAACCGAAAATATTTTATAAACGTACAAGTCCTTAACTTGTTCATGTCCATAATTTTATAAAATAACAAGATTATGTATTTCGTCGTGACGTTTATCATGCCGAGAGCAATCAACGCCGTTTGTCAACCCTAAATCCAAATACTTACATTATTACCATCCACGTAAACTGTTGCTACTACTGTTTCCGTTTTAACAACAACATCTTTGCCTTTGTTTATGCCGGTATGAACCTTTTTCAAATAGTCTGGCGGCCCATCGCCCGAGCCCGTCCAAAAGAAATCCTCCAGGTGCACTTCCTCACGCAGTTCCGGATAATCGTCTCCAAAATCATCGTCATCTGAAATATGCAGAACCCAAATGTTATTTTATAGACATGATAAATGTCGTGTTTATGTAAAAACAAAGTGTTTGTGTTACTATAGAAATTCATTAGGAAATAACGGGTGTGGG
The DNA here is from genome assembly GCA_958296145.1 of Hydrotaea cyrtoneurina. NCBI lineage: Eukaryota > Metazoa > Arthropoda > Insecta > Diptera > Muscidae > Hydrotaea > Hydrotaea cyrtoneurina. The sequence goes on from OY282512.1 coordinate 88,311,443, forward strand.
TAAAATGTGTTTGTGGCGTTGTTTTTTTTTACCAACTTTTGCCGGCATTGTTTATTGACAAATCATCAATTGTTGTGCTTGAGGTTGTTGCCAACGTTATGTTAGTCTATCTATTTTGTTTTTTTTTCTCTATTGTACTAAAAAAAAGTTTGTTTAATCAATGTATTCCTTAAATGAGGTCTGTTTATGGCGAAAGATAATATCCGAAAAATGTTGAAAACAATTTCATGTGAATGAACTATCAGAGAGAAATAAAATGTTTAGATTAAATACTTAAAATTTCGGCCCTGAATTTCCCGCCAGGAAATTCCATGATTTTTTCTTTCCCGCTTTTCCGAAAATTTTGATTTTGAAATATATACAAAAGTGATGATAATCGCAACCGACAGTACAGCCCTACTTCAAGAAGTTATCTCTTGTTAACCCTTTGTCGACCGACGGTACTTCAAAGTACCATTACAATTATCAGCTCATAAATACTTAAAAGAAAAATATTTATATAATTTCCCCCCTAAGCGCCCCGGTAGGCGAGTTGGTAGCGTGCTTGCCTATCAGCGTGGGGGTTGTGGGTTCGATACCCACCAGAGGCTTTGGTCTGTCGCTGCAAAAAAATCAAGCCAAATAGTCTTTGTCACTCGGTTTATCCTTGGACCCAAAATTAGAATATAAATTTACTTTGTATTGTAATTAAATAAAATAAATAAATAAATAATTTCCCCCCTAGGTACGTTAAATTACACTCAAATTTATCTAATACAATTTTCTTTACAATTGTTGGTAGCTCTGTCTTCCCAGAATAACGGTAATTTGCAGCTCTTTGCGAAAACGTGGCACTAACTACGACTATTCAAAAATAGTTGTCTTGGAGAAAGAGTGGTTTTTTTAAATGTCTGGAACTTGTTTTTCGAAATAATATTGCATAAATGCATTTATAATGGTGTTATTATTAATTTTTTTAAAGTTAAAAAAAATATTATGGTTTTTTTCTCCATTTTTTTTCGGTTCACCTTACCCCAACGTACCAGTCATAAATAATATCCTTGCAGGTCCTTGATAATTTTTAAAATATTGAATTTATCTTTTAAATTCTATAACAATTCAGATTTCATGAAGAACATATTCATTTTTTAACCCCTTCAAGTCTTGGTCCACAAGGGGTTAAACACTACTCCTCCCGATGATATCAGCGAACAATGGCAAGGCATACAAAACTCCATGTCGAGAGCCGCCGAAAAAGATGGGCCGAAGAAATTGGATAACCAAAACGGCAAGAAAGGAACCAATGGTACGATGAGGAGTGCAATGGTCGTGTTCCATGGTCACCCCTTAACCTGTATGAGGTAAAAGCAGCAATAATACGGTGGAGGGACCGGAGGCGATGAGCTGATAAGCCGGCATGCTTTCAAATAGTAGATTGAAAGCATGCCTGCTGATTGAACCCTCACCGCCCAATATGCCCAATTCATAAGAAGGGGGACATAACCGTCCTCGCCATACGTGGCTCCCTGTGACTTCTTTCCGTTGCCCAACATGAAAACGTAGCACGAGGGGAAAATGCAATTCAAACAAGAGGTTATCATTGGGAAAAGTGTTTTCTACTAAAAGGAGGCTACGTTGAAACAAAAATTGTGAAAAACATTTCAAACACGGATACTTATGGATCGACCTTCGTACTCGTGGCAACTTGGATGACAGGTTCAAAAATCGGTAAGCAGCATTTCAATGAAGCTATATAAAATTCTGTCCATGGAAGCAATATGATAAGCTGTTTATATCTGGATCTATATCTATAGCAACAAAACTATGTAGAATTTAAAAATCATTCTATGTACTTCTGAAATCACAACGTTTTCCCCACATAAAGAGTTCAGCTATCGTACTTCTATTCGATAGATATTTTAATGGTATCTGTTCAGAAGATATCCGTCGTCTGGTCCCTGACGTTAGAACCTTTAGCCGGAATACTCGGCTATCCAGGGTCTCTCACCCGTTCATTGTCAAATGGCCGGTTGACCGGACGACGCACTATAGAGAAAATTCGTTCTTCAGCCGAACTGTTCGTTTGTGGAATAATCTTCCTGCAAGTGTTTTTCCTGCCTGCTATGACATCACCAAATTCAAGGCCAACGTCAACAAACACTACTCCATCTTTCCTCCCTCCAATACCCTTATTTCCCATCGCTAACACAGTGCATTGCATTTATAGGGGGCATCCCCTGAGTGTTAGTCAAAAAAAAAAAAAAACTACCAACGGGAACTTCTTTCAAATTAGTAAGCTGTATACTCAGTAACCTACTGCTTTAAGTCGGCTAGAAAATATTTGGCTTAGAGATTATGCTCTTACTAAGAATGTCGATGGTATTTACAAGAAAGAATCGACAGCTGCTGCGCTTACCAGAATACAGTGAACCCATTCCTAGTGAACCCATTCAAAATAACCTAACCTACCAGAATACGGATCTGGTGTTGCTGTATGTTATTCGCACCCACTACCTATTACACCACGGCCGCCCTCTTCCGACCTTAGCATTTGTCAGCAAATACAAGACGGAAATGTGTTTACACAATATGACACAGAGTATTTTCCATTGAATAATTACATTTACTTTTCAATCATGTTCATACATACGTACAAAGCAAAGCGCAATCCCAACCACTCGAATACATTTTTTTAAAACGTTGTAGTGAAGCGTTTCCCAAAACATACACCATTTGTTCTTAATGTTTTAATAAATATGTTATTATTTTGGTTGTTCTAATTGTATGACTATAATTACAAAAGCGCTATTGAATGTTAAGGAAAGTGAACACCGTATGTATGTAAAACCAATTGGGGTATTCATAACCAAACGTATATCGACATAACAAAATTGGCATACAAAAAGTTCACGAATACCACAAACAATAGCAAACTGACCACAACAACTAATGTGAGTCTGAATAGCGTCGACAGAAAAAGCTCCAAGTAATGTTAACAAATAAATTGGTTACGCATAATACCAGAGGTCAAATGAAAACAATGAAAGTTGACAGAATCATCACAGTTCCCGCCAACAATCGCGTATGTATGTATGTGTATACACTTGATATATGTCAAAACAATGCAGTTGTGACAAGACACAAGTGTAAATAGTTAGGTGAGAGTACACTCTTCACCAACCACTACACTGTCGGGCATAATAGTTTACAAAGCGTAATGTTAACAATGGAGTAGTTCCGAGAATCGAAAATTGTTTTCTATTCAATGGGATATTATAATAGTCTGCCGGAGGTTATTGTGCTGTTATGTAACTATAGGGTTTTCAAATAGGCTGTTTTATATGGTTTTCCAATAAGGACGTAACAATTTTGCATTTAAACAAGTCGGTTAGGTTCGAGTGGCTCATTTAGAATGTGTTTTCCGTTGAACCATCCTGAGTGCCCCAAAGAAGCTCCTGTGTCAGCCAATATTTCCCGGACAGGGCGAGTGGAAATATTCACCCCTCCTCTGGGGTGAATGCATCCTCGTGGCAGTTGGCAAGTGGTCAGAGGCACACCTAACGTCGGTTTCAGAAAGACAGAATCCAGTGATTTAATGACAGCTGGACAGTCGGAGAATCATTTTATATCCACTGTGGACGGTTCGAACCACCGGTAGGGCCATCAATACATTTTTCAGCGGCTGCTTCCACCTCGTAAATGCTGGCGACTTTACAAGTAAGAGAGTAAACACTGAGACATATAAAACGTTAGCATTAGCGGACTTTCGACAGTAGGCGGATCCCGGTCAATTAATATACAAATTATATCGTACACAACTCACTGATTTGAGAGAAGTTCCCCGTCAGGTCCATCATGGAATGTTAAGGGATATAAGTAATTAAGTATATTATATATCAGTTATTCTGCTATTTCACTAGATCTAGATGTTTGGAGTAGACCCCGAAAACTAATAAATAATCATGTAAATTTCGTTTGCACAGGGTGTCCGTTGGGGTTGTTTATAATTTTTGATTAAATGAAAGAGAATAGAGAATATTGAGAAATGTTTTATTTAATGTTTATGTATGGAATACAATATCAGAGAAATGTCCGCCTCTGTTAGCACATTTTTCATTAAATTCTCACACATTTCACCCGTTATTTCAATAATTTCATCATGAATCTTTTGTTTGAGTTGCTCAAGCATTTCTGGATTGTTTGCATAATCCTAGCTTTTCACAAGAAGAAGTCCGGAGCAGTCATCAGGCGACCGTGGAGGCCAATCAACAACACCATATCTTGAAATAATTTGTTGCGGAAAGATGTCTCGCAGTAATTTCGTCTTGTTGATAGCCCATGTTAAACAAGCCGAAGGCATGTAGTTGTGGAGTTAAAAAAAAGTTCAATCATATTCCAATATCTCTCCATTAATTGGAATTTACGCCGTCAGCTCGGATCTTACAGGGTTTTCCAACAAGAGGTGTTATTTTGGTATTCAAATAAAAATGACATTTTTTGAGATAAATGATGGGATATTTATTTCATAATAAAGAGGAGGATATGCCGTTAATAATGAAAAACAACATCAGCCAAATGGCCACCACGACCACGCCTACAGGACTATATCCTTTTCATGAAATTTCACAAATAACCAAATCGCAAAGTGGCTGCCCTATGTCATCGATAGCCTCACGAATTCTATCTTTGCGGTCTTGAATCGACGCTGGGCTGTTGGTGTAGAACTTATCTTTCACGTGGCCCCAAAGGAAGAAGTCGCAAGGTGTGAAATCTCCAGATCTCGATGGCCAATTGTGATCACCTCTTCGAGAGATCACACGGTCCGGAAACTTCTCCCGTAAAAGAGCTTGTGTGGCATGTAGCGCCGTCCTGTTGAAAGTAAACGTTTTCCAGATCAATATGATCCAACTCCGACCACAAAAAATCATCAATCATCTCTCGATAGCGCCGCAATCCATTCACATAACTGTTGATCCAACCTCATTTTCGAAAAAGTAAGATCCAAAGATCAAGCCGTACCATAAACTGCACCAATCACTCACACGTTGAGGATGAGGCTTCTCAACAATGACGCTTGGGTTTTCCGAGCCGCAGATGCGACAATTTTGCTTGTCAACGTAGCCACCGAGGTGGAAATGGGCCTCATCAGTTAAGATGATTTTTCGATGGAATTCCGAATCATTTTCATGCATTTCCCGGTCCCAATCAGCAAAGACACGGCCGGCTTGAGTTCTTGTGTTAACTGAACTTTAAGCCTAAAGTCCCCAGTCTTTATGCAAAATACTGTGTAGTGAAGTTTGTGGAATGCCCAATTCCAAAGAACGACGAAGAATGGACACACCTGGGTTTTCTTCAACACTTTGGGCAACATCAGCAATATTCTCAGTTGTTCTTGAGCGACATGTACGGGTTTTATTCTTCACATCACTAACTTGTCCAAACAGCTCGAATTTTACGACCAATTTCTGTATTGCGGTCCGACAAGGTGCTTCACGACGACTCAAACATGCTTTAGTTTTGCGAACTGCGACTTCAAGATTTTCACCATTTTTGTAGTGAATTTTAATAATTTTAATGCGTTGTTGAAGCGTGTATCGTTCCATTTTTAGTAATGGCGTAGTTTCTACTTGTCAAATGTCAAAGAATAAAAGTTTCAAAAGTGACAGCTACCGAAATACCGGGTGATTCCAAATAACACCTCTTGTTGGAAAGCCCTTTATGTATATCTAAGGAACTGAAAACGAACCTGTCAATATGATAAAGTAAATGGCGTGTTCTATGCTAATGGGCCGCTCTGTGGCCCATTGGGTGTATAAGTTCAGAAATCAGATACAGATAAATAATATACGCGCTGCTGTGAAATCATCCTCATTCCATTCTCGGAGATGTTTTCATGACCGACAGTAGCGACCGTTATTGTTTCGTACATGTCGGCAACCGGCTATAGAAAGTAGCTCCCGATCAGTGAGTATACAAATTCTGTAATGCAATTTGAGGGAAGATCTGCGTAACAATTTAGAAACACTCCATGATACATATATAAAACTCGCGACGACCTCGACGACTTACATTGGTATTGCAAAAATATACAATTGAATTCAATATACCTATAATATAAATTCTAAATAAATTCAATAATAATATTGAAGTTTGTAATGTTTGTTAAACTCTACCATTTTAATTACATAAATAGGTTTTCTATACATTTGTTCTATTCTGTATGAAGAAGAACGAATATATGTAGTTTACAATACATTTTCTTCAACTGACACAGTACATAGCTCAAATATAAATAATTTCCCCAAAAAAAAATCGTATCGAAAATACATTTGAATATGTGTATGTGTGTGTGTGTGTGTGAATATTAAATTATCCATGTGTGCAACGTACCATGACTTATTTGTATCAACGGCAAACCGACGTCACCATAACAATTGAGGAATTTCAATGCGAATCCACAAATAACGATTAAAACTTTTATAAATCTTTCGGAAATCATTGTACTTGTCGTCGTAATTGGTTGTTGGAACACAAATGGAAAAAAAAAACACTGTGCCAGCTATCAACGACGGCATACAATATGTCTGTCGCAGTGCCAGTAGTTTTGTCGTTTTCACTATAGCAATTCTTAATAATGATTTCTGACGTCAAAAACAAACAATGACAGTTGCTGTGGTGTTGTAACTGTTTGTACTTCCACCACAGAATGACGAAGAAATGCCTTTAAGTGTGTACAGGATAAACTTTTGTACAACTTCATAATTGTAATTTAAATTGTTTCGAAATATTGAAATACTTTTGTTGCAAACACTTTATTCACATGGATTTTAAACGAATTATCAACAAGTTTTTGGAATTCTTATTTTGAAAACAATTTTTATTTATTTTTTTGTATCCATGGCAGATAGCAGGTATTTTCCAAAATTCATATTCTCTTGGCCCGTATTGAATTTGTCGATTTTCCGTTAGTGTTCAATTTCATAACTCTCCCCGTCAAGTGTTGTTTGAAAACTGTTCTTTCACATTGTTTGTTAGTCCGTTATGACGTTTGTTAGTGGTGGTAGTAGTGATGGTGGTGGCGGCCGCTTTGGTAGTCTATCAATTTCCCCCATTCAAGCTTCCTCTGAATGAACATTGAATGTGTGTTTGTACGAGTATTGTTAGCGCTCGCATTGTTCTATTTAGAATTTTCACCGTTTTTGGCCGTGTGGTCAGTTACCTGTGGCAACAGTCATGTTTTGCAAATACACACACACATATCTACATGCATATGTGTAACATTCATGTATACTACAGAAATAACAGCAGCAATAATTGGTTGTTGTTGTTGTTTGTTAGTTTGTGCTTTCACACAAACGCCACTGACTTCAGTTTGTTTACTTTCCGTTCATTCTCCAGCGCCACATATACAAGTATAGTTCAAGTTCTCTGAGTCAAAAAAGGTTTGCATTGAATTGTCGTTTACTCCAAATGGTTAGCTGAAATGGCAACGAACGTAACAAAACAAAATTCATCCAACTAACTTTGAGGCATTTTCAAAAGATAGAAAAAAAAAACAGTTTTTGTCAACATTATTCTTACTTATTGATGTAATCAAATAAATTATTTGTTGGAATGTAAAAGGGTTTTCCAACAAGAGGTGTTATTTTGAATCACCCGGTATTTCGGTAACTGTCACTTTTGAAGCATTTATTTTTTGACATTTGTGAAGTTGAAACTACGCCATTAGTAAAAATGGAACGATACACGCTTCAAAAACGCATTGAAATTATATAAATTCACTAAAAAAACGGTGAAAATCTTGAAGTCGCAGTTCGCAAAACTAAAGCATTTTTGGATCGTCGTGATGCACAGAAATTGGTGGAAAAATTCGAGGTGTTGGGACAAGTTAGTGATGGGCAGAATAAAACCTGTGCACGTCGAAGAACAACTGAGAATATTGCTGATGTTGCCCAAAGTGTTTGAAGAAAACCCAGGTGTGTCCATTCTTCGTCGTTCTTTGGAATTGGGCATTCCACACACGTCACTACACTGTATTTTGCCTAAAGACTGGGGACTTTAGGCTTAAAGTTCAGTTAACACAAGAACTCAAGCCGGCCGATCATGAACAACATCGTGTTGATAGGGACCGTGAAATGCATGCAAATGATCCGGAATTCCATCGAAAATGCATCATGACTGATGAGGGCCATTTCCACCTTAATGGCAAAATTGTCGCATCTGGAGCTCGGAAAACCCAAGAGTTATTGTTGAGAAGCCTCTCCATCATCAACGTGCGACTGTTTGGTGCGGTTTTTGGTCCAACGGGGTCATTGGACTTTACTTTTTCGAAAATGAGGTTGGTAAATGGATTGCGCTATCGTGAGATGATTTATAATTGTTTGTGGTCATAGTTGGATGATATTGATCTGAACAACGTTTACTTTCAACAAGATGGCGCTACGTGCCACACAAGCAACGAAACTATTGCTCTTTTATGAGAATAGTTTCCGGATAGTGTTATGTCTCGAAGATATGATCACAATTGGCCACCGAGATCTTGTGATTTAACACCTTGCGACTTCTTCCTTTGGGACCACGTGAAAGATAAGGCCAACAGCCCAGCGTCGATTCAAGACCGCAAAGATTGAATTCGTGAGGCTATCGATGACACAGGGCAGCCACTTTGCGATTTGGTTATGCAAGATTTTATGAAAAGGATATGGTCCTGTAAGCGTGATCGTGGTGGCCATTTGGCTGATGTTGTTTTTCATTATTAACGGCATACCTTCCTCTTGATTATGAAATAAACATCCCATCATTTATCTCAAAAAATTTCATTTTTCTTTGAATACCTCTTGTTGGAGAACCCTGTACCCGGTCTAATGAACAACACATTCGACATGTTTTGTTTGGCAACCTGACATCAACGCTAGTTTCGTATTCTGGACAGCTTTTCGTTATATTGAAGAATTCGTTATTTTTTTCTTTTATTCATTTTATATAAATATTTATAAAATGTATTGTATATTTTGAGATTACCGGCTAATTGGCTGTCCTCGTATATTTAAACTGGGAAAAATAAAATTGTATTCCAATAATAAATCTTTATTGATCATTTGAAGTCAGTAAAATATTTTTTCCAAAAATGTATTTGTTTTTCCGGCTGTCACTAAAACGAATTTCACTTACATTTTTTGAATTTTTTTTTTTAAAATTGCTGTTATGTAAAAAATTATAATAAATAGTTATTTGTTTTTTTATTAATGTTTAAATTCGTTTATCAATTAATATTGTTATGATGAATATTATTGTTACGCATTGAGCAATCATACGAATTGTAGTCATGGTTTGTTAAAAAAAAAAGTTCAGAAATTTTTTTAAAATATCGTATAATTCGGTTACCAATTAAGAAATAGATGTGCTCCTTCCAAAGTTTTTGAGAAAAATTAGCCGATAATCTCAGAATCACCCTTAATTGTATACTCTACACCACAGTGGGGTACATGGTGCGATAACTGATTTTTTAATACAGCTACGAGGAATGAAAACAACATAAACTCCTTGTTTATTATACTCACTGTTGTTGTCTGAATCCGATGTCCCTTAAACAAATTCTCATCAACTCTCGATATATGGGAAGGCCGGTCACATATAATATCTGATCATGATCAAATTCGGCACCGATAAAAAGTTCTTGAAATAAAATAGTAAACTATAAAACATAACTACAATAAAAATGAAAGAATGAATAAATTAATAAACGGAAACTCACAAATGTTGACCAATCCATGGTATCCAAGAACTCTTAATTTAGAATAACAGCTGCCAACAGCTGAAACAACTTCCGATCAATTCCTGTTGGAAACTAAAGTACGCCGCACAGTCGTCCAGAATACAATTCCACCAGCCAAAAGTCTGTAACTTTTGATCTAGTAAACATTTCTAAGTTTTGTAAGCAAGGAGTGAAGAATAATTTTAAGGTTTTAACATTAGGGGAAGAGTTCCCCATTGTTGGGGTAACTTTTGCCCGACCGAAATTGCACACTAGGGAATTTATTAATTTTTTCTCATTTACTTTTAAAAAGAAGGTACGCTGCTTAAACATGTCCTTTCCTCTAATGCCATATTTAATTTAAAATTTCTGTATTGAAGCGATTTGTTTTCAAATATTAGAATGAATTATCGGTCGAGATTCATCAACGAAGCTAAATTTTGACGAAAGCGGACTACGAAAATGCAACTGAAACAGAACTATGTACCTCGAAAAGGTAATATGTATATTGGCCGAAAAAATCGATTGTCCTCTGCACTATCATCGGTTGTCGTCATCGGTTGTACGTGTACATCTTCCGAAAGGAGAATGACCCTTCGGCGAATGCCCTTCCAACATGATTAAAGAAAACCCATTTAGTAACCGTAAAGTATAAAGTATTTGAATAACACTGAAATTCCATGACAATAGATACATCCATACCACAGATATAGAGTTATTAAAATTGGGCATGGAAACGGCCACATTTTTCAGAATGTATTTATTTCAGTATCAATATCATATGTATCAAATCTCATCTTTATACCTACGTGAGACAGGGCCGTTCGAAATGTTGAGTGGTATGGGCGTCCACTTGATATATCAAATATTCAAATATTCTTTTTTTCGCCCCCGGGTATACATTCTGTGAAAATGTCAGGAAGATAGATATTATGAGGGCGCATGAGGCACGCTTTCCCGTCATGCAATCTGTCCAGAATTGTTTTTTTTGCTACGGAGAACATTTCTTTGGGGAGTTGCGCTGCAATATGCTTCTACACGTGCCGGCTTCAACATTAGTTTTCGCTGCAAATTATTTTTTTGTATAATCACTGATCGAAAATTAAATTAAACGCAATTGGAGTTGCTAGACTTATCGACTAACGGATCGACCAACAACTATTGAATATGGCTTACCAAATATCAATCATTAGCTAATGGCAACGACTGTCGTCCAATCGCTGGAACTGATTAAAATATTTTTTTTCTCAGCGATTCGATAGGTAGCTCTTAATTTAGTATTTACAACGTAACTATTTCCTCAACACACCATGAAGATGGAAGAAGTAAGCTGTGTACGATAGAGCTAGCTGAGCTGACCCTACTGTTAATAGGCGGAGAAGTGTTACATGACTCAGACATTACGCTTCTATTGATAAATTGACCGGCATTTACAAGACGAAAATGGCCGCTGAAAATTCTTTGACGTCAATCTAAGTTTGTTGCGTCATAATCGCACACACGATTATTAAAAAAATAATAATAATAAAACAAGTGTTGCCAATTTTTTTTTGGAAAATTGTAAATGTGAATGTTACAAATGAGAAAGAAAATTGATATGAGAATTGTTTTATTTTCTGAATTGTTTTTGTGCTTTAAATATAACTGCATTGCCGTGTTAGAGTAGATTTTTAAAGACACACGATTCGCCAATCGATGGCTCTCCAGTTAAGATTAAATGGTTGCGATTTTTCTATTCCACATATACGAGGAGAAATCCGCGTACATATACACATATCCCGATTTGAACCTGGAGGTCATTGTGACAGTCAATCAAACTACAGAATTTGCGTAAACTATACCGGCGGTATATTTGTAAAGGGCCCGCCAACTAACGTTTTTTTTTCAACTATTGCTTATTTCGTTTTTTGATATTGAAGAGGAGGATATTATATTTGGTTTCAACAGGACGGCGCTACGTACCACACAGCCGAAGCGACACTCGATGTGTTCAGTCCTGTTTTTGAAGATCGCATTATCAGCCGCATAGCTGATGTCGTTAGCTGCATGGCCAGCCGAGGCAGCCATTTGAATGAATTTTTTTCCATTATTAACCGGAAGGATTGTACATTCAAATAATATCCAGAAAATATCCAGTATTTTTTTTTAGAATTTTCAAAAAAAAAAGTTATTTGGCGGACCCTGTATTATTTAACCAGCACCCGTCCTGGCGCCAAAAATACACTTCGGTCAGACGACAATAAAGATTTTTGGCAGGGGACTGTACCTTGAAATGCTGAAAGTTACTGATTCTATCACTTTCAGGATAAACCGAGTCCGGCTATTCGCTGAGCGTTACTAGTTGTTGGAGTATTTACTTACTTATTTCCCTTAACATGTCATGAAGGAATAGGAACGGGGAACTTCTCTCGAATCAGTGAGCTGTGTACGATATAATTTGTATACGCACTGACCGGGACCTACTGTTTAAAGCGGGCTCCGTACGGCTAATGCTTTTCTAGAGAAGTTTTACATTTTCGAGGTGGAAACAGCCGCCGAAAAATGTTTGATGGTCTTACCCGGTTCTTCTGTGTGACACTACCTACCACAGCACGGCCGCTGGAGTATTCGAGCGATAGGAAAGAACCTTTTTCGCTAGCCTGGTTTATGCTACATATCATCAGCAATTCCGACTGTACTATTGCCTGTAATAGATTGTATGCTTTTATATGGTTAATTAATTAATAACTAAATAATAATTTAAACTTATTTAACACTAGGTTTTTCTAACTCCATCTACAGATAGATGTAGTGCTGTCGTTGCGGAATTCGTTCAGATTCCCTTGATCTCCCACGTTGTATTATCCATTGAAATAATTGACTAGATGCAGCATAGCGGCATTTCCAAATCAAAAAACAATATATCAGCTATGCCGACATCTTGCCAACTGACCAATAGATGTTTCCTCCGATTAAAAAAAACGAAAACACACATTTGCACTTGTTATGATTGCACCCACATTGACACTAGCTGGGATTCGCAGTAGTAACACTTTTTATTTGAAGCGACGAGTATTGAGATCGGAAACATTGAAAATATTTTCGATCCGTTGGTGACAAAGTCTTATTGGCAACTAACTCAGAAGACCCCAGACCAGCTTAGCACCACACCTCAAACCATTTTTCGATTGTTCATTTTCCATATTGGAAACACCAACACATATGTACACTTGACAACAGGTAAGTGTACGTGAGTTTGTGAGTTGAGAAATTCAAAATAATAATTGAAACTACTGGTAGGTATTTTAACACAAAAGAAGCAGACGAAGAACGAAGTGGAAGGTGCAAAGGAGCGCACACTCTCCGATTTATTAGTGGGGTTCTTTTACAGACGACGTCTCTATCTATGACTCTGGAATTCGTTTATTAACCTACCAGCCTAACGCGCATACACCAAGCCAGGTACTCATCCACACAAACGAACATTTAGCCATACATGCATAGGGACACACACACAGACTCATGATCATTCCGATGGACGGCTGTACGGTAAGGTACGGTTGTGTCAATGCGTGCTGCCGTTTTATTCATATAGTCGAGTACCTGATCTGCATTCTTAATTAATATTTAGTTGGTGAATCTTTTTTTGTCAATTGGCTTAACTCTCTCACAATTGTCATTAAACTTGGTTAATTTTTTTTTTTATTTTGAGATTTTGTGGTAACCTCTGTATGTATGCATAATATCGATAGTACATACATATATGTAACTAGACGTACATACTCACAGACATGACCGGTTACGAAGTAACTACTCCCGGGTACGTGTACATGGGCTGTTGTTTCCGGTGCTTACATTGTTGTCTTCTCCCCCCTTCCACGTTCGGAAAACCTTCCAAGAATGAATATAACTTTTTGGAAATACACAATTTTCAAATTTCATTATTTCCTTTAAGAATAATAAACCTTTTCAGGTTATCTCTTGATCTCAGGTGAAAATATTAAATGTAGTCGTGAAGATTTCCTTCCGTCTGGATTGATTATCATGTGGACGCTCGGTCGACACGGCCTCATTTCCGGCAGTCAAACTGATCCGTACACTCTACACACTCACAAATCTAAAGGCCCAAAAATACACTCGCACACAAAGGCATGTACTTATCCCATTCAGAGTCTTCTATTTAAGGTCCATGTTTGGTGTGCAAGTCCATAAATTATGGCGCGAAAAATTCTACCAACAAATGATTGACCAAAATAAGTCTCGAAAATACAGCGATGACCACTACCAGGTTCGATTAATGGCTTTGGTATGTACTTTTCGGTATTTATGACAATCATATTTTGGAGAAATACATATGTAGATATATTAAGCTGGGTCGGAAACAAAGGTACAAAAATAACTTCTCGCAGTTCGCAAATATTTCGGTATCACTGTGAATCGTTTCGCAATAGCAATTTGCCTATTATGTATATTGTAACCCACATAAATACTTGAGCCAGGCTCACCTTTATATAAAGGTCTCAGTGTTCCCATTAGTCTTGCTTCGCAATTCCCTATCTGCGCTTACCATTTTAGTTGTCGCCCAACGACTTTCTGGATGTACTGTTAATATAACCGACCGTGAACAGCTAAAGAAAGTTCACGGTAAACTACAGTCATGTTGCTTTACGGTTGGAGGGGTCATAAGGAAGGAAGGCTGAACCTGCCGACAGTCGAATCAAAGACATTTGTCCTCGGGTAGGTAGATGATGGCGGGAAGGGTGGAGTATGATGCTGTACAGGTTAGAACCATTCGGTGAGTGAGTCGCTGTTCCTGTACACCTGGACAAAGAATCCTCTTCGTAGTCATACCGAGATATACGATTAGTAATCTTGCCTACCACACTGTGCCCTGTCATGACTTATGTGAGAATGCTAAGAATATTTTGCCAAAAACCCAGTAGGACTTGGTACTTTTATAGTTTACATCGGTTCATAGAAAGCGACTTGTATAGAATGTCACCGTTTTCTCGTTACCATATTTGACATTTGGTCAATAAAACTTTGTAATCCAACAAAGGGTATGCGTATATATTAGATTCCCGGCACTTCCACCGATTCAGAGTCCATCCTGGCACATACGACTACCATCTCTTAGTGTTAGGGACTTAATACCTTCTAACGTACTTCTGGATTTTACCATGTTTGAGTGTATCCGGTCCAGTATCCATTTGTGAACAGTCTGCAAATATTGAAATCTTTCTGGCCCATTCTTCTCTAGATGGAAGGGAGACTTTCAAGGTTTTCTTGAGGTACATCGTCGGTGACATGTAGGGAGCCATCTGTTTTAATTTGCCGTCTCTGCCAGGAACGCTCTACAAAAGTTACCCAGTCAGAAAGATGTATCTCTTCCTAGAGTATGCATTTGTGAACAGTCTGCAAAGAACAGATCCTCTTTCTGGCCCATTCCTCTCTAGATGGAATAGAGACTTTCAAGGTTTTCTTGAGGTTAATCGTCGGTGACATGTAGTCCGTCTTCTGTTTTAATTTGCCGTCCTACCCAGCATCTAGCATAGAGCTGTTTCCATAAGAAATTTGTTTGAGCATGTTGGTTTCTCTTAGAAGTAGAGCAACTTTAGCTGCACAACTCCTGAGATGGACATCTATAAGCGGGATATCGAGTATAGTATCCAGACTGATCTCAGTGCGCTTTTAGATGTGAGAGATGTGATTTAGACTTTAGGTATACTGGAGAGATGTGATTTTATACATTCAACGTATCATTTTCGGTTGTATGACCCATTTTCATCCAAGCACATAGAGCTAGTTCTTCCCACTTTGATTATGGGTATTATTTTGAACTGATTTAATTTAGTTTAACTCTTTAACCGGTAACCGTTGCTGTAGGTTGACAACATTCAAATTTCCCACACACGTGGCAATACGTCCCGGTTAGAGGGTCCTCATTTCCACACAAAAAATGCAGGTTTATACCCTGGTAAAACCATTACATATTTTTCAGCGCCGATTCCACCTCATAAATGCTGAGATTGTAAGAGAGTAATATCTAGAAAGAATATTGAAATCCATGTGAAATTGATCTTCATGTGAAATTGATATGGCAAATTTTAAATAGTTTTCTTTATATCGATGATTGGGTATTTCAACCAGGTTTTTCTTCATCAAAATTATGTTTTTTCACATTGATTAAGTACCATCCTCGATGTGACAGAGTGTATGTTAACCCATTTGTGTCAATGATTGATACTTTTTTTTTTGATTGATCAAAGACTACTTTGTTACCTATGATTTATGAACCAAATCTGAAACGAATCGGAATCATAATTCAAGGGTATTTAAAAATCATTTTAAAAACCAAACCAGCGACCATGTACCATGTAAGACCATGTACCGAAGAAAGCAATGATGTTGATAGGAATAGCTCTATAGTCTCCCACTAACATTGCCGGAATGTAGTTGATCTATCTTGGTCTATTCCAATAGATATTGCAACGGTATCTGCACTTCGAAAAACCGTCGTCTAGTTCCTGAGATTTGGGCTTTCAGCCGGTCTACGCGAATACGCAGGTACTCTTATCCGTTCACCGTCGAATGGCCGGTTGACCGCATGACACACATTTAAGAAAATTGGTTTGAATAGATGTTTTAGCATTGTTGTGGCCCACTTTAATGTGTCTATAAACGTAGTAGTGATGTAATGTAAAGGTATTGGGATATGATTTCATACGTATGTACTCGTATGTACGCATACGTAAAATTAGTTATCACCCACCGTTAGGTAACACAATAAAATATTCGCTTTTTAATAAACAAAAATAATTGTTGATTGAATATTGTGTATACTACGAGTATAAACTACAAATGTTCAAATTTAAAATGTATGAAAATACAAATTATGGACGAGATATACAACCCATGATAAGCGCTATGAGCTCCTAGAGCTAAGCTTTCCGTTAGCGTCAAAGAAAAAGAATAGGATATACTTTCTTAAGTTACTTAATGACTCATCTTTTACAAGTACACTCAGAAAAATGTTGTATATTAATACAACTTTTATTACAATTATGTTTCTAAATTATTTTGTATTTCTACATATTTACAACTTAGCTGTGTTTAAAGTACAATTAAACCTCTTTGTTTCGGTCGTGTACGGTCAGTTGGTTACACGAAGATCTTCTTGGGCTAGTTTAATATTCTCCACCGGAGTATCGGTCGTCACTGTATGACAGATGTTTAGCCAAAAAAAAACTACTCTCAAAAATTCCTTAAAAATAGTGAATTTGTATAGAGGCAGTTCCAGTCATTGTCTGGGAAAATTGTTTCTCTTCACCAATTCAATCTATTTTCACTACCAATAAAAAAAATGTGGTAAATAAACATAAAAATTACTTTTCGTTGTCCTAAAATCAACAAAAAAAATTTATGTAAAATTTTCGTCGGATATTAGGTGTTATCCATTTTGCTTTTTAAAAGTAAACGCAAATAAAACAATATATAATATAAAGTTTGAACGTTGATATTATGTGTGAAATACTACATCATTCAAAGAAAAAGAGCATTTTTTTAGATAAATGATGGGATGTTTATTTCATAATAAAGAGGAAGGTATGCCGTTAATAATGAAAAACAACATCAGCTAAATGGTCACCACGACTACGCTTACATGACCATATCCTTTTCATGAAATTTTCCATAACCAAATCGGAAATTCTATCTTTGAGGTCTTGAATCGACGCTGGGCTGTTGTAGTAGACCTTATCTTTCACGTAGCCCCAAAAGGAAGAAGTCGCAAGGTGTTAAATCACAAGATCTCGGTGGCCAATTGTGGTCACCTCTTCGAGAGATAACACGGTTTGAGTTCTTGTGTTAACTGAACTTTATAAGCCTTAAGACCCAAGTATTTATTATACGGTGTAATGACGTTTGTGGAATGCCCTAATCCAAAGAACGACGAGGAATGGACAAACCTGGGGTTTCTTCAACACTTTGGGCTACAGCAGCAATATTCTTAGTTGTTCTTGAGCGACGTGTACGCGTTTTACTCTTCACATCACTAACTTGTCCCAACAGCTCGAATTCGTCCACCAATTTCGGTATTGCGGTCCGACAAGGTGTTTCACGCCGGCCCAAAAATGCTTTAGTTTGCGAACTTTGACTGAATTAATTTATTTTGAAAAAAGTCTGTTTTGGAAAATTTGCAACCAAAAGTTGCACTTGTCACGAATTTTTCCTTTAAAAAGTTGCACTTATAAAGACCGTGTATATCGAACTTTTACTGTATTTTTAAAAACAAAATATTTGTGTGTCGCACACTGCAAACTGCTCTTTAAGCATTCATGTTTTCTATTTTTTTTTTTTGAGCGCGCATAATTTCCTATAATATGATATACATATTGTATTATTTTATCGAACGTCTGGCTCAAAAACGATAGCTTTACTAATAAAGGTACATTCGACGTCAATGTCATTTTTTTAAAATATTTTTTCGAATTTACTTACTTAGGTTGGCGCTACAACCTGTTGTTGAACTTGTTTCACCTCAACTCCCTGTATCGCTCCAACACAACTCGTGTTGCATTAGACCTTGTATGTGGCCTTGTATGCTGCGTTCTTAGTGACCTTGTATGCTGCGTTCAACATCGTACCACTGCCCTTTATTGAAAATTCAATTAGCCATTGTGTGCTCCTACGGGTAGGAGCCAAAGTATAACATATAGAAATACTCACTATAGACCGTAGGTGTCTTTGAAGAAAATTCGATTCATTATTTTCTAAGTCGTTTGAGTCATATCCGCCTGTCTGTATGTCTGTCCTGCTGGTACTCACGATTACTTTGAAAAGAGTTAAACAATCGCTTTGAAATTTGACATGGGTTAATATTTTCCAAAACTACTTATGGTATTGCATATGGGCTATATGGCCACACCCCTTCGGGTACCTCCCATACAAATCTTCTATTTCGTTCACTTTTGAAATCGTATAATAATATCAATACGCCCAGCTCGATCTTGCTCAAATTCTGTACTTAGTAAAGCTAGAACTGGAAAAAGTTTCTGACAAAAACCGCCTACTGTAGAAATCGTGTATCAATATTACTACGCCCAATCCGGTCTGACCCAAATTCCGTATTTTATAAATCTTATTTTATAAAGATGTAGTAACAATTGGACGCCTCGTCAGTCCCCTTCCGGTACCTGCCACACAAATTCTGTATTTAGTAAAGCTTTAACTAAATACTGTTATCAAGAAAAAAAAAGTTTACTGTTTCTTTATGAAATGTTAAGGGAAATAAGTAAGTATGAGGCTTGTATGTTTTTACTGTTGGTGAGGGTATATGTAAGTTTTCTCACTGGTTTTCCGAAAATCAAACTAATATGATCTTCGTTTAAATTGTTCCTATTGATTTTCTTCAATTCATGTAAAGTCGTAAACATTTACGAGGTGGAAACAGCCCCTGAAAAATATTTGATGGTCTTACCCGGTTTCGAACTCGGGTTATGACATCACGGCCGTCATAATTTTTTTAACCTCCACCAAAGATTCCAAATAACATCCCTAAAGAGGGAAAGGCGTCTCACACCAAAGCAAAGATCTTCAGATCAATCGGCCTGTTACATACATCAGATCAGAACACTGGTAGGCGCTCAGCACGCTTACACGAAAGCAGATCTACAGAAACTTCAATCTCTGCTTGGCCATATTGAAAGATCCCTGAAATACAAGAAATACGCGATGGTGGCATTTCTTATGGAGGGAACTTCCAACAACATTCACCCGGAATCGATCATTGGTGCCATGACTTGGAATCAACCAGGCGGTCTTCTCACTCTTGGGCAAACTTTTAAAACATAGGCGCATTTTGTCTACATTGGGCGGCTCAAGTGTTTGCAGACTCTTCACTGATATGCAATCTTTACATCCACATTCTGCCACATAAAGCCATGGAGAAAACGGGTTGCAAGACAATTGCATACGCGGACGATGTATTGGAATCTGAACTAGGACTATTATTGGAATGGTGCCGGCAATAAACGTTTTGGGAAAAACCCAGCTAAACCGGTACTGGTAAAGGGGAAGTGGAATATACTCTGATCAGCTGAATATGTCCTTTAAACTTTCGGACTGTTCTAGTATATTACACGCTAAAAATAATGGCTATAGATACTGCCGCACGATAACTTGAGTATCATGCAATATCATATTTACTGACAGCAAAGTGGCCATTAAATCCCTGGAGAATGTTAAAAATACTTCAAGAATTGTTCGAGAATGCCGGGTGTCTCGAGGAGATATCGAGACATTCGTTGGTCACCTTTTATTTTGGCGATTTGCAAGTGTTGCTGAACATGCTACCAAAAGTGTACACCCTAAATGTAAAACACCATTTTAGTTTATATAAAAACTATAATAGGAAATTTTCATAGTCTAAACTGTGTTCAAATTAATACATTCTCCGCGTTTACGTACTGCCAGTCATATTCTGACTGCGGTAAAGGCGCTGTAAATCGTTGGCTCTGTTCTCTGCATGGAAGTACGTGAATTTGAGCTGACGGCACACAACCAGTGTTACCGGTAAGAATTTTTAAAAAGTATCACCAAAAGGGTAATTCTTAAAAAAAAGTGGCACACTTTTTTGGTTTTTAGAAGCAACAGTAAAAAATAAAGAGTTAACAACAATTTTTAGATAATACTTTTTACAAGAGATTAATTTTTTAATTTAATTTTTTTCTTCATACAGTAAATAAAGCTGCAAAACTGTTGATTATTTAAAAAAAGAGTTTGAGAATAGATTAAATTCCTAATTTTTATAAATTTATATCAGCAAAATCGAACTTGCTTTTTGACAAAAAAAAATAAAACTAAGGAAAAAATGTCCAAATAAGGAAAAAAATTTAAAAGGTCATACAAATTGGGCTTTGAACGCCAAACCCTTTGGGAGTTTTACTATACTGACCTAGTGCTTTCACCCTTACTTGGAATTTCCCACAATGACCCCGAAAATGTCCCACAGTATAATCATAACGTATGACGCGTTTTCTTTGAGATTTCAAATCATCAGTGTTGTCAAAATAATACAAACAAGATGATTAATCTAAAACGCGAAAAGTGGCACAAAAGTATCATAGCTCGAAAAAAAGGGGCAAATGTGGAATAACGGTAACCCTGCACACAACCAGACAACAAAACCCAGAAATTTTTTGAAGAAATATGACTGCAACTTCATCTGCATTCTCCAGCTCGGAGACGGCTGCTTTGGAAAGACAAGCAGAGTTAATAGAAGACGAGCAAGAAGTTACGTTAGAACAAATTTGGGGCGAGGATCAAAGGCAAAAATGCGTCGAGTGGATTTGTGAAAATGGATATAAACGGGTAAAGCATCAACTTTTAATGCAATTAGAGAATGGAAAAAGTGATATTATATGTTTTACTTGTTCAAGGTATGTTTACAATTTCCCGATCACTATCTGAAGTGTAGTGAAGCTATTGCCACAAATATAAAACAGACCTGTATCGCGTCTGATGTTAAAACCTTCATTTTAGCGGATACATCTTATGGCAGTTGTTGTGTCGACGAGGTAAGACTTATTTGGTAATGGATACAAGTTCTAGACAAATATATTCATAATAATGTTTCATATAGAGACATGCTTTATTAATGAAATGTTGATGGCAATACTTAAGTACTCAATTGATTTAAAGTAATCTGTTATTTTTAGATTGCGGCCGCACATGTTGAAGCTGATAGCATGGTACATTTTGGTAATGCATGTCGCAGCAAAGTTTCACGATTGCCGGTGCTGTATTCATTCCCACAATTTGATATAGACTTGACTAAATTCGATGCATATCTACAAACCATTGTTGAATACACGGAACAGAAGGTGGTAACTATTTATTTAGATATTGGTTATCATCATCTGCTAAAGGAGTCTATAAAGCTGGAACTAGTGGATAAATTGATGTATCTTAAAGCTAAACAAGTTCAACTAATTTCGTATTGCAGTGATACATATGCCACTTTATCGGAAGATGGACAATTATCAGTACTATCAGGGGATTATGAGAAAGACGTAAATGAATTGGATGATTCTAGATTGTGCATATTTGTGGGAAGTGATAATCAACGATTTTTCAACATATCATTGACAACAAAAGCTGTAAGATGGTTTATATACGATGTATCATCTGGTACTGGCACGGAAAAGAATCCTCGCACTGCAAAATATATACGACGAAGGTATTACTATATTGAAAAATGCAAAGATGCTCAAACTTTAGGTTTAATTGTGGCCACACTCACGTCCAGTGGCTATTTGGAAGTGGTCAACCGCTTACAGACAATGGCTAAATCGAGAGGTATAAAAACGCAAATAATTTCTGTTGGCCGCATCAATCCAGCAAAACTGGCCAACTTTTTAGAAATCGATTGTTTTGTCCTCATCGGTTGTCCGTTCAACAATATGTTCGAATCCAAAGAGTTTTACAAGCCCGTTGTATCGGTTTTTGAAGCTGAAATGGCATTAAATCCAGCCTGGCACATGCGTTATCCCGAGTCATATGTGACCGATTTCAAAGAACTGTTGCCTGAAGGTCGTAGTTTTCTAAATTTCGATGCCAACGACATAAACACCGAGGATGTCAGTTTGCTTACCGGACGATTGCGTATGAATGGCACTAATGGTAATGAGGTTGAAACTGCAAATTTATCTGCTTTATCAGAACAGCAACAAGCTTTGGCAACACAAGCCGGAATGGAAGTGATGACCACCAATACGGGTCTCTCGTTTGAAGATCGAACTTGGCGTGGTCTGGACCCGGCTTTAGGACAAACGGAGCCAGCTAAATTGGAGAAGGGGCTAAGTGGAATACCTATACGGTATAGTCATGATTAGATGTCAATAGCTGTTACTTATTACGTCCCATATGTGTGAAAATTATGTCTATACTATCACATTTTATACAATGGAAATTATATTCCAAGAACAAATAAAATATTTAATTTTTTAACAAACTCGAATTGTTTTGTGTTACATGAACGTTTCATGGGCCACAAAGGAAGCTTGTAATTGTAATAACCTACTCCGACTAAGTACCTTAATTAAGTCGGCCCCATTACCTACGCACTCGACCATCTGGTGAACGACTATAGTTTAGGTGAAGCTAACGTTTTTTAATACTGGTTTGTGGTGACTTTGCCTGTGTCTCGTATAATAATGCTTTGATTGAGGTTTACTTGAAAAGCAATTGACATAAAAGGAAAAAAAATCCCAAACTTACTTTTGGAAACATGGAGCACATCTACTGTATTATGAGTCTAGTTTTCAGACGTACTTTATTCCAAAATTGTTTAAATTCTTGACGTTTTCTTTTTGTAAATACTTAATTTTAATAATTCAAAATCCGGTACAAATTGAAATTAAGTTTTGTAGTTTAGTTACAGTTTTTGAATTGCAAAGGACGTATTTCCATAAATTTCTGTAAAACTTCATCCGTGACCAGCTTACGGGCAGCTTGATGTTGTTCTACAATACGCGTTATAGTCTAAAATAAAAAAAATATGTAACAACTTTCTAAAAATTATTAATGTAATAAACATTACCTCAACCGCAATTTTTTTAATATCTCCGGTCAACATTTCCCCTTTACTGTACGCAACACGAATAACTTCCAGTTCAGTATCATCTTCTAGGAAAAAATTTAACAACTGGTAGGCTACATCGATATCTGGATTGCCACCAAATTCTCTGTGCTCTTCCTCAGTAGCACGGCCACCAGAAAATGCATGTTTATTAATCTTATTTTGAATTTTCTTTGGCGTATCTGTTAGGAATACTGCAGAATTTTCATCACTGGCAGACATTTTCGACTTAGCTCCTTGTAGAGCTGGAAAGAATGTTGAATGTATTAGAGCACACTTTGGAAAACCCAAACGAGGTGCTACATCACGACACATGCGAAAATACGGATCTTGGTCTATTGCACATGGCACCAAACAATGTATCTTCTGATGGCCGAAAATAAATGGAAACGTGCTTGAAAGGGCCGGTGCTGCTTGTATAACTGGAAAACCAATCTTGCCTATTAAATCGGAGTCAACTAAACCAAAAATACCCTTGACTTGATTAAAGGTTACGCACTTTTGCATGCGTACAACATTCTGATAGAAAGCCGGACATTGGCTGGAAACAAACAGAATAAAATTTTTTAATTATAAATATGTACATAAATAGTAGCATGATAGTGGAGTCCCGTCGAAATCGACTTCCCCTCATTTTAATAATTAGTAAATATGTGAAATTGCAAACAAAACGCGGAGACAAAACAAAATAAATTTTGGGTATATCATATCATACGAGCAGATAGTGTAATTAAGTGCCTGAAACCCCCTTGTTTTATCCGTGTTTGACTGTGCTGGCAAAATTATAAGTATGTAGTATATGATACTCATGGGTCGGAGAATTTCTTGTTTAAACAAAATACTGTGTTTAAAGATAAAACCAAGGAAATTCCCGCACACACAGAGACGAAGAAACTTTATAAAGAAATAGGCGAATATCCAAAGCCATGTCGGGTACTCCCCGCGATTCATTGTTTTTTACATTTTCATGTAAACTCACATCTATTTATATGTATATGTATATTAGACTGTTCCATGCCTATTCTTAAAAAGTCACTTGATAAATGAAACAGCAAAAATGGTTCTTATTCGTTTGGCCAAGCCTGGAACAATCGAAATCACTTTAAAACCATTATAGAATATTGAATGTCACTGACACCTAATTAAAAAAATCGCAAAAGAGAGTTTCTCAGTCAGGTCCCAAAAATGCAGGAACTCACTTTGCTCCCTTGTTTAGTGGTAGCGAAACTGAAGAAAACATTGTGGGTGACAAATGTATACAAATACATATTATTACTTTTCTTCGATGATATAACAAAACAAAGGTCTGTTTCGGAAAATTTTGGCAAAGGCACCTACTTTGAATTACAGTAACTGAAGCGCATAAAGCTGATCCGGTTCCGATGCATGGTAATGGGTCGAGTTTTGAATTCTTTTAAGTTTTGATTTTGGCTTGATGTTTGGCATAATTTTTTAAGATGTAGAAATTTATCACGACTGCGCCGTTTAATAATTGTACCACTCTTATATACACGTATCGATGTATCGAACACATCCACCAACACATTAGCTATATTAAAAAGGCTATGACTTACCCCATAAAGTCCAAGTCATTGAATATAAATGTTTTTTTAAGATCGAATCCCATAGCTATGATATCTTTAGCATTTTCATGCGCCAATTTTATAGCCTCTTCTACTTTCAAATCTTTCCACAATGTTTTCTCGTCATCGGACATTTGTATAACCAAAGGAACATCAAATGCATCTTGAAGATATCTGAAAAATGTATGAAACACAATAATTGGATTTTTGAATTTTTACTTAATTTAGTTATTTCGAACTTTGTCATAATAAATGGTATCAAATGTCCCAAGTGCAAGGATTCCGAACTGGGGCCACGACCAGTATATAAATAGAATGGTTTTCCTTGTTCCTTCAACGTCAATATGGTGTCCAATTCACGATGAGAAAAGAATATACCACGACGTATCAAATGATGAGCGGGATTTCCCGTTATCTTCTCAATTCGTGATATCAATGCATCATCTATGCGGGTTGAACCAAATCGTTCTGAAATGTGTGGTGTTATTTAGATTATATGCAATGTTTGTTTAACGCCAAATTACTTATTAATTTTTCATAATCAATTCCCGCATCGCTGCTACTAGTTACAGTCCATGGATCCACAACATCATCTTGGTCACCTAATGACAATGTCGCAATCTCTACGGTTACAGCTGAACTCATTTTTAATTTTTATTTTACACTCTATGTTCCAATTGCATTGACGGTTTCCGACAAACTGAAGTAATTTCGAATCGATGCCCTGTTTAAATAAGTAACAATATGATGACGCACTTAACGGTCTTTCCCCTACAATCAAATGACTGAGTGAATGAGTATAAATGTTCCATTTTTGCAATCGAGACAAAACCAATTTCAAATGGTGGAAATTGCCCTGTTTCTGGATCGATAACCTTTGTAATCGATAATCATTTATAATTAAAACATATCGATGGCTCGAACCATCTATATCTGCAAATATTTTGAGTGTATCACAAACTTGTATCTCACGTTTCGCGAATGTTTGTATTACCAAAGATATTTGATATTTTCATACAATTGAACCTCGATTATCCTAATTTCTCCCCCAAACTGAAAATTAATAAAGCCCCAAAAATGTCTACAGAACACAACAACAACTACTTTAAGGATGTTATTTTTGAGGCTTTATTTTATTCTGTAAATTTGTGCATTATTTCGTTACGAAATAAAATCTCAAATTTAAAAAATGAAATAAAGCCGTTCAGATTGAAAGTAATCGAAGTGCAGTGAAGAAAGTAGAATTAATTTTGAAATAATTCCTTGACTTAGAAGAAACAGAAAAAATCAGTTTATAATAGTATTCAAAACTCATGTAAGGCATGGGTTAACATGCTCCCTGATGGTACCTGTGTTCTTCCTAAAAAATATGTGGATCATAATCACGACAATGAAGAAGCCCCTATCAAAGAACTGCCTTACATGAAAACGTAATTGCTTGGATACTGCAGGAACACTAGGAGCAGAAATGACAGCAATGATCACCATTTATCGAAAGACGTGCGAAAGATAATTACATTTCTGCATAACCATTATAAGCTTATCTATCAATATTTTTTATTTAGCTTCCAAGAAGACACAAACAATATTGTTTTATTAATGATTAAAAGAGGACTGCAGTACATTGTAAATAAAAATTACATTACATCTCCAACGAATGCAGTCCAGGTAATTGAAGCATTCAATTTAGAAAATGTTTGGACTCTTGCAAAATAGGCTGGTTTCGTATGCATTATAAATTTGTTCATTTGAATGTATTCTTTTAAGTCTTCCACAACAGTGTGGCAGACACATAATCAACACACTTCTTTTCCCCTGGCGATTTCAGCCTATGAGTTCTTGCACTCTGAATTTATGTTTAATCTTTTATGAAAATGTTTGGTCATCTCAGGCCCAATAAGCACGGATAATAGAGGAACAAAATCCGAAAATTGTATGTCCCATCCAATGTATTGCCTCAAAAACAGAAGTGTCATTCGTTCATGTGGTACTAAGAAAATCGTAGTAAAAAATTCATATGATTCAAAAACACTACCCAAAATACGAATGAGCAAACAACAGAGTAAAGGCTTATGAAAAAAAATATTTGGCTGAAATGGAGTTGGATCAATTTCTATCATACCATTTGATTGTAACACAATACTATTGTAATGTGTTTTAGTTTGATGTGTAAATTGGATTCAATTTTGTTGGCCTAGGAAATTACAATTCTGAAGTTAATATTATATTGTATCACGGTTTATTTGTCCATTGTTTTTAATTTATGTGATTATTTATTTTTTTGCGTTTTGTAATACCCATCACATTTGCATCAGATATACGGTCTTTCGGTATTTATGCATTTTTTTACAAGTCGTTTTGGTTTATTTAAATTTTTATGGGTTTCTTGGTATAATTATTATTAAGCTATTGTTCTACAAATTTAATTCGCGCAACTCCTAACATTTGGCGACTTATGTCGAATTTAAACTCTCATCCAGTACATAGAGGATCGGATTCTGTTGTAGTCGGGAAGATTTTCAACAGGACCAACAGCAGCAACGGCAGGGCATCTGTCGTAGATGTATTTCATAGCAACATCGCGGACATTTTTGACGTCGACGGCATCAATGCGTTGTTCAAGTTCGTGCAAGGGGATGCGGCGGTTGTAGCAGAGCATTTGACGACCAATATCCTCACAAATGGGAGTTGTACCATCAAGTTGCAACAACATGTTGGTTTTCAACAAGTTCTTTGCACGCTCGACTTCAGCCTCAGTGACCATGGTGCACAAACGCATCCACTCATTTTGGATATTGAAAACCATGTTTTCACATTCCAATGGATCGCAGACAAAATAAATGCCCCACAAGCCTGTGTCCTTGTAGCAAGTGTTGAAAGATTGGAAACTGTGGCACAGATCTAAAAAATGGAAGACAACAAATTTAGTGCACAGCTTTCTTTATAAATTATTCTAGAAGTTAACATACTGTCTTCGGCACTGGCTCTAGCTAAATTGGATGCATTGTTGACACCACCACCTTGAGAACGATCCCAGGCACCAATAAGTGTATTGGCGACCATCAAGGGAATATTATCTTGATCAGTCCAGCCGCAGCCCTCCACAGCTATGGCAATGTGAGCCAAAGGCAAAGAGTCGTCACGCACACGGACTTCGGAGCCAGTGAAACGGCAGGGAGTAACCTCTGGTGGCTTGCCATCATAGGTGTTTTGCAGTTTACCCAAGTGTTGGTCAGCCAATTTCACCAATTCATTGTGCTTCACACCTCCTGCACCAGCCAAAATAATGCGAGAAGCCTTATAATGGGTGCTAATGTAATCTTGCAAATCCGATTTTCCAATGGACCTGAGGATATAAAACCATTTTTGTACTATATTGTCATATATAGGAATATGTGACTTACTTAATATTCTTTGTAGGACCCAAAATAGTTTGACCCAATGGAGTACCTTGATAGGCAGTGGCGTGCAAATGGTCGAATACAACTTCCTGCAAGTTGCTTTCAACTTCTTGCATTTCACGCAAAATAACAGAGCGCTCACGTTCAATTTCAGACTCGCCCAACTTGGAATTTTGAATGATATCAGCCAAAATTTCAACAGCCTTGGGTACATCCTTTGACAAACATTTAGCGTAGAAAACAGTTTGCTCCCGAGAAGTGTAGGCATTCAAATGAGCGCCCATGTTCTCAACTTCCAATTCCAAATCGGTTTGTGACCGCTTGGCAGTACCCTAAAATCATTCTTTTCATAAAATTAAATAAATCAATGAATTATTATACCACGAACCTTAAAAGCCATATGCTCCAAAAAGTGAGCGACACCATTGTTCTGGGGCGTCTCAGAACGAGAACCAGCGTCAATCCAGAGACCCACCGTGGCAGTTGAGGCACCCGAATCTTCACTGGCAACACGCAAGCTATTGTCCAATGATGTCACTTGAGTGGCAGGGATGTTGACGAGAGTCTTGTTCAAGCTAGCGGCATCGGAAGCCTTGTATCTCTGCAAGAAAAATTATTATTAGGTTCTCATAAACATAACCTCAATTCCGTAGATTTCTTCAATTGTACTCCAATAAATCCGAATTTCACGTCCCTTCTTTAATAATTCGAATTCATATTAGAAACACTAGTGTATTTCAAACAAACTTAGTATAACATAATAGAATTTTTTTGTGTAATATCGCACTTTTCCATTACGTAATGTGGTAATGTTTCCTTTGTAACTATTGTACGGGGTGCCGTAATCTTTTCGGCGTAAAATATTGTTACCTTCAACAAATTGACTCCTTTTGAAAGCTGTCGCAAATTTTGCGAAATGCCAAGCACACGCATAGCCATTATGTTAGGATTTTATTATTTAAAGTACTAGTACACTTAAATAATTACAAAATACTCTCGTAAAAGGGGACCCACTGACGGTGGATTTCAAAGAAATTTTCTGTCGTGTGAAGTTGGCTGCAGCAAATGACAGCCTCGCAGTCGTAACAATAATGAGGGACCGTTTAGACTATGCTATCGGATAGTACACAACGAAAAATAATGCCTTTAGTTTTCGTCGCATTTAAACAGATATAAATTTGATCATAAAGTCATGTAGAAATGTAGTTTCTGATGTATTCTTCGTTTGTAAAACAATATAAAATAGTCAATGTCAGAAAAAATAATTTGTCAATTAACAAATTTCCACCCAATTTTTAACCAGGAATACGTCGATTTTTCACTTTCCTTTTTAACCTTAAACAGATAAGCCCTTTTTTTTGATACATTTTCATCTATTTAAGATAATGTAAATTATTTTAACGTCCAATCGTAATCCAGTGTAGCATAAAGTTGTTGCAATTTGAGTTTCTGACAGAATGTATTTAAATTTATAATGCATTTAAAGTTATTTGACACCTTTTCTATGTGGTATTTTATATAACAATCATCGAGACTCCACCACAATCTTACATTTCAAAATTTTACTTTAATCCTATTTAGTACTCTAATCCCATTCATTAATTTGTAATATAGGTAAGTCCCCTTTTCCACAGGCAAATTTTTATTTGGCAAATTCTGAGTTTGTAGGCGAGAGGGGTGCGAGGAAGAGAAACAAAACTTTGCCTGTTCAGAATTTGCGGTACACGCAAATTCTGCTTTGCTCTGTTCGTTGCAAACAATTTTGTTGACATTTCCTTTTTAACCTATTCGTTTTACTGACACACAGCCGGCTGACTCCATATCAAACGCGGATTTTGTACAATCCAAAATCTCTTTTATTAAATTATGTTTACACTCCTTGTCCATTATTGCACCGATTTTAAATTATGTATACACTTCTTCGAAAAATTCTTTAAAATGTAAACACTTTTGACGTTTCTTTCTTTCTTTTGTACTTTGATTCGCAAATTTGGCAAAGAAAAATTTGCTAGTGGAAAAGCAAGCGAAAATTTCAAAAGAGAAAACAAAAAATTTGCCAAATAACAATTTGCCTGTGGAAAAGGGGACTAACAGTTATACTCTAACCGTAGATGTGGCAACCTATGAATAGGTAAATCATAGACATTGAATTTCCAGTGACAGTAGATGAAGTTTACATGCTGACTGATGAAGGTAATAGTATAGATTAAATAATAGTAGAGATGAACAGATAGCTAGGCTAATAGAGCAGGTAGCTCAGCTTACAGGAAAGGTTAAATGTGAAGGTTTCCAGGTATAGGCAAACAGCTATAGTCCCCAGTCGAAATGCCAGCAAGAATATTATTGCGCATTCGCGTGTGATAACCGATGATTTGTCCGAAAATTATTCCGCTTATGACAAGACTTGGGCATTGCGCTATCTACTAATCAATCCTTGTGTCGAAATAGTCGCATAGAAACCATCAATACCTTGAATATGAAGTAATTTAATTGGGCAAAAAACTTCAGCCAAATGTTTTTAAAAAGTTAGGCTATTTTTATAAAGTGAATAACTATTCAATGGCTTCAGCACTATTTAGTTTAGATGTGGCAGCTGCAATTGACATTGCAATCGAAACAAATGCTGCAGAAAGCATTCGTTAAAAAAAAATATTTTAGGAATGAGTTTTATTGTAAAATTCTTAACATGCAATGAATCTTCGTATTCCCACGAGGAGAAAATTAAAACTTTTTGTATAGTAGTACCTTCCTAAAAATATTCTAATCTTAGATTTTTTAGTGTGAAAACCTCTAGTATTTAGGACTTTGCGTTGTCTGTAGGTGGTATTATATCTCGTTTGAAGCTGTCACAATGATAGCATTGAGGATGACTTTTCCAAAATGCGTCAACGGTTTAAAATTAGAACAACCTATAGGCAGATAGTAAATTATTTTGGAGTTCGAGTAGTTTAGATGATGGGTTCGATTTTTTTCTAGTTCAATTTTAGATTTTATGAGTTGTTTTTTAATGATAGGTAGTTATTATTGAGGTTTTATCCATATATATTTTATATTTATTGTTTTTTTTTGTAATTTATTTATTTATTGTTAATTCTTTTAATAGTATGCTTTTTTAGGGTACGGGGGTCTAATGGGAAAGTATGCGCAATACATTGCCTCTCCTTTTCAATGGTCAACCTCACCCACTCGCACGAATCATTTGGGCCTTGGTGTCCCCTGCTGTAGCAAACGAGGCTCGAAGCATATGACTAGCGCAAAACTAGATGGTGATTTTTAATTCGTTTAATAATACAGTCCTATTGATTACAATTTTTGTAATATTGACAGAATTTTGATTGTCAAACTCATTGCTTGCTCTGTTTTTTTTTTCAAACATGAAATACATATTCATATTAAATATTTAAATTAAAGAATTAGAATACAAAAAGCCAAACAAATAATTTTGGGACCTCAAAACTATTAAAAATTAAATTATAGTTCGCTAAAAAATTGTGCCATGAGTTGTAACTGTCTGCAGTCTGCCATTTATACATCAGAATTTGACAATCAAAATACCCAGGGTTGTATCTGAGTTTTTGTCGGTGAGCATTTGCCACTACCCATTGAACACGACAAAATCGCGACAATTCTCTTTGTAAACAATTCCCGCACACAGCTGTTTTATGACAATTCACAATAAATACAAAATACAAACGCCTGCAATTTTGTTCGGTAGTGGTGGTTCGGTGGAATACATTAATTACATAGTTTGTTTATTAACTTTTTAATGGCGGGTAATTTCTGGCAGAGTTCACATTCACAGCAATGGATTTTAGACCGACAGGACTTAATACGTGAACGTCAATATGATTTACAACTTCTTAGTGAAGATGAATATCAGAAGATTTTCATTTTTTTTGCCAATGTCATCCAAGTCTTGGGAGAACAACTCAAGCTGCGACAGCAGGTCATTGCTACTGCAACAGTATACTTTAAACGTTTCTATGCCAGGAATTCTTTGAAAAATATAGATCCTCTACTACTAGCTCCCACCTGTATATTATTGGCCTCAAAAGTAGAAGAGTTCGGGGTTATCTCAAATTCCAGATTGATTTCAATTTGCCAGTCTGTAATCAAAAGTAAATTTAGTTATGCTTACACACAAGATTTTCCCTACCGCACCAATCACATATTGGAATGTGAATTCTATTTATTGGAAAATCTAGACTGTTGCCTTATTGTTTATCAGCCGTATCGCCCGCTCCTACAATTGGTCCAAGATATGGGCCAGGAAGATCAGCTATTGACATTGAGTTGGCGCATTGTAAATGATTCATTGCGTACAGATGTTTGCCTGTTGTATCCTCCATATCAGGTGAGTCGTAATTTATAGATCTGTTTCGATGCCGAGAGTGAATGTGACCTCGAGAAAAAGTAATATTTAAGCCATGTAATGAAAACTTGTATAGAAAAGCATCAGCCATACGGACTTCGCTTTAAGTTGCAGGTCCCGGTTGATTGATTATAGAGAAGTTCGCCGTCATCGAAAAGTAAATGCGAATGTGATACAGACACGTTGTTGAAAAATTTATGCAAATTGTTTGTATTAATCAATCAGCTTATGAATTAGCAAGAAAGCAATCATTTAACGGTATATTAGTCTTAAATTTTGAATTGAATCTTAGGAGTGTTTTTATATATCCGTACATCATGGTTCTATAAACATTTGCGGTGGTCGTCAACATTAGGGGAAGTCCGTTTTTTTAACTTTTGTTTTCATTGTAATTAGGGTTTTACGGAAGTGGCTTACTAGGCCTATGCTCCCAATTCACACTAGGGAATTATAATTGCCGCAATTCTGAGATTGTAGGAAAGAGAGGTAGGGGAAATGGAAATTGAAAAAACTTGCTCGTACTGGCAATTTCATTTTGTGTTTTTCGTAATTTGAACATCATTTCTTTTTCAAAAGGCGGGAGTTATTAATTCACGTTTTTTTTTAATTTATTTCCTATAATATTTATTGTGTACATTTATCTTCAAGAATTAAAGAGTTTAGGAATTTTATTCCTTTTAACATTTACAAGTTCCGCGCCAGCTAGGTTGTGTAAACCTCTAGTAGAGTAGTGCCATGGTAGCTTCAATATAATTTTTAAAACCCTATCTTGAGCTATTTGCAGTTTTTTAGTATGAAACGACGCCATTAAAGTTTCACGTTTTTAAAATTTTGATAAAAATGAAATTTGATTTTTCTATTTTGTTGACCTGTATCTATCTGTGTATCATACATTTGAAGAGTTATTGTAATCAACTTTTTATTATAAAGTGTTTTCTTATCTTTATAATGACGTCAACATTTTGTTTCTAGCGAATAGTTTGGTTGTAGCAATTATGTTCAAAAATATATATTTAGAAAAAAATTGATTTTGGACCACCACAAAATGTTAGAGTTAAGAGATGTTAAAGGAAACAGTACTGATTTGGAAAGGGTTCCTTATATCTGGTAACATTTGCCTGCCATAAATTTTACACTTCGACGGTAGGTTACATTTCCAGCAAAAGTCCAATTTTTTAGTCCACGTTTAGTTCACTCCAATGTTTGAAAGGTAATTTGTTGTCGAGTTGCCTGACATCATTTGCCTTATGAACTACGGGGTTTTTCTCACTGCAATTAAAAATGTTTAGATATTTTTTTCAACACTGACATTTAGGAGTGAGAATTCTTGAAATTTATTATCATTTAAATTGTGTTGCTAGTCGGGACTAAATTTTTCTAATTTAAAATTTGTGTTAATGTAATTATGGCTGGAAAGTCCTTCATTTAAAAAAGGAATACATATGTATTTTAAGTTGGAATTTATTATTTAGGTTTTTTTTGCCTTGTAATATAATGTCGGCCTTGAAGGCGTACGTATTATAAGATGAATGAATAAATAAAACGCGAATTAATTATTTTTTTCTCATTAGCTTTTGAAAACAAGGTACACAGACAACAAGATGTCCAAGTTTCCTTTCTTCTACTGTCAAATTGTATCCAAATCGTAGTTTATTTGCCGGTGCTATGGCCAAAATATTCCCGCATCGGCGAATTTAAGGGGGAAAACCTTTTTTACCCCCAAAACGTTAGTAACTATTTTTTTCTACAATCTTAGGGAAAATATAAGACAATTAAAAATATGAGGAAGTTACCTTGCATTCTTGGCTGTTCTGTCGCAACGAATTGTAAACAAATACGAGGAAATTTTTAACTTATTTGGAGTTTTTGGTTTTCGTTAAATTATTTTTGGGTGCCCTATACTAGGCAAAAAAGTCATAAGTCAATTTTTTCAGCTTTAACATCAAAATGTCCCCTGTTGGTTATAATAATAAAATTTATGAATAACAATTAATATACTTCGAAGTTTTTCAGAAATATTTAACATCTCAAACTACTAAAATGTGAATTTGTTTTTCATTCGGGCAGGAAAGTGGTATCTCACTAACACATTGAAAAAAATACTTGATTTTTTACTGAACAATTGTTCTAAATTGATTTCATATGTTGTAGATTTCAACTCAGCTTTTAAAAGTTTACTTAGCGGCTTGTGAGACTGTACAAATAATAATGAATATTTTCATGTTTATCTTTCAGATAGCTATTGCGTGCCTGCAAATTGCGTGTGTGATACTTCAAAAGGACTCTATGAAACAGTGGTTTGCCGAATTAAATGTCGATCTTGATAAGGTGCAAGAAATCGTACGAGCCATTGTCAACTTGTTTGAACTGTGGAAGGATTGGAAGGAAAAAGATGAAATTCAAATGTTATTAGCAAAAATTCCTAAACCCAAACCTGCACCTCAACGTTAACATTTATTTTATATTAATTGTAATGCTACATGATCTTTATTTATCATTGTCATAAGTTAAGAATACAAAAAATAATTGATAAAATTCGGAGTTTTACATTTAAAGGTACTTTGTATGGCCCCTTGAAAACTTGCTATCCAGTATTTTAGCTTTGTCTACAATTTGTTTGGTCTGATTGCTGTCAATTTTATTTAATTTCAAATCGATATCTCTGCTAAATGGTCTTCTTTCCGGTTTAGCGCCACTTTTCTTCAATTCCTTGGCCTGATTGAAAAAAATAGTCGTTGAATATTCTGATTAGTAATATACTTCCGCATACCTTTCTTTTTTCTTCTTTTCTTAATTTCTTTTGGTGTATCTCTACTAGAGACTCATCACGTTTATGTTTCTTTTTATGCTTCTTTGCCATGGCTTCTTGTTCGGCATCTCGATGTTTATCATATAATGCTTGAGCTTGTTGTTTCAACATATCTTCCGAATTTTTTGAAGTGACAGGTTTTGGTACGTCGGTGTCAGTAGCATGAGGTGTTTTCGTCCATGATGATCTAAAATCAGGACATTTTTGTTGAATCTAAACAATGTTAAAATACGTTATTTTACCTATCGCTAAAATCGGGCTTTTCCTTTCCTTGATGAAATCCTCTTTTCATATTACTGAGCGCCGCTAAACCGCCTTTCAGGCCCACATCGGGTAATTCTAACATCCATTCCTCGCGCACTGTCTGATCTATACTGACAGTTGTCAGTCCATCAATTGCAGCCATTTTTAACTCCAAAGCTCGTTTTTCCAACTCTATTTGTGCAGCTGACATTTCTTTTTCACTTGTAATGGGTATTGGTCCATAAGATCCGTGCACATTTTCCTCTTCACTACTCATTTCATTACAGTTGTCTAATGTATCCTTTTCCTTGTATTCCTCTAGAGGGATTATTGAAATATCTGCCGGTATTATCGGTCCTATAACTATGGGAATGTCGCTTTTTTTTTTATTTAATAGATGCAGTGGTAAGGCTGGCCCAAAAGAATCTGATCCATTCCCACTGATATTGACATTTTCTTCATATCTGGGTGGTACTATGGGCTTTATATTCAGCAAGCCCTCTGCATTTGAGGTGGATTCTTTACGGGAACGTTTCTTTTCCTTGTGGCTCTTTTTATCTTTCT
The DNA here is from genome assembly GCA_958296145.1 of Hydrotaea cyrtoneurina. Lineage (NCBI taxonomy): Eukaryota > Metazoa > Arthropoda > Insecta > Diptera > Muscidae > Hydrotaea > Hydrotaea cyrtoneurina. Next base: position 88,347,766 of record OY282512.1, read on the forward strand.
TAAGTTTTTTCGATTTCTTCTTTATTTTCTTTTGGTGCTTTCGCTTTCTTTCGTATTCCGAAGAGGAGGTGGAAGTGGAGTCAGTATCACTACTCATTGTAATGGTTAGTGAATGGTGGTTTATGTAACTTCAATGTGATGTGATGATGATTGGACTAAAAGTAAAGAAAAGAAAACGCACGTAAATTTGTTTTTGCGAAATATTGTTCTTTTATTAAATTTAACAAAATATACATTACAAATCAACTTTACTGAACTACATAGGCATTTAAATTGCTTAAACATAATAGGAATTATGTAACTGATTTATACGAGTGAGGGTTAGAGAAATTTCTTAGACAAACACGTACTATATACAATTAGATAGGTAATGCATGGACAATATTTTGTTTTCGTTTGCTATATTTTAAAAATATGACATATTGTAACAATTTCGCCACTATGAAGTGAAAGTTCTGTACGCAAAACTCTAGGACATTTATATTCTAATAGTTTTTACATTATCATTATACCTGGACATGTATCAAAAATAAATACTACACGGGACTACAACGAAAGGCCAAAACCCTTCTCACCAACCAGTGTTCAAACGCTTGCGGTTTCAATTATGCTTTCTGTGTCTTAAATAAATACAAATTACAACTTAATGCTCTAAATAATATTATATAGTACACGTGGTATTCCTTTTGGTAGAAAACATGATTCCAATCAATTTTGTTTGTTATTGTTGAATTAACAAATATATACTATTTTATTGATTAAACTGTCCCCAAATGAGGTAGTTATGGATTTAACACTATCTGAATGTTGTTTAAATTTTTCGTATGAGAGATCTTAAGTATAAAGTTATGTGATTTCTTTCTTAGCTAATTCCTAGCTGGCTGCCTGATGTGATAGATAGTATTCTGGTCCGTCATACAAGAAACTCGTGTTTCGCCGAAATTTCGAATATTAAAAACTTTTCAGAAAAAGCAGTAGACCTTCGGTGAGGTTCAACGAAAAAATCGGATTCATCTGTAATGCGCAATGTTAGTGGCAGTCTAAAAAAAGTCAACCGGGCCTCGAAATAAATGCCATTTGTGGAAGCCGTTGCGAAATATTCAGAAAAAAACATTTATCCTTAAACTATAGATGTTTGAAGAAACTTCGACATTGCATCTAAACCCCTTTTATATTTTGAATGCGGCAGTATCATTCCTCATTTTAATGACCGTTGACTATAGAAAACTACATTGCAAAAGCATCCGTATATTGTTTGAATCCCTGAATCAAACGTTTTTCCAATATGGCAACGATCCTATACAGAAGGCTTTCGTTATTCGAGATCAGCGTATTTATTATGGACCAACACAGCCAATTTCGAACTTGAACAGGATACGATATAATGGGGAACACTGTTACATCAATCACTTCATGTTTAAACCAAACGTTGAAAAATACATATTATAACAATCATTTCAAAACTGTTTTTACCCTGAGTTTCATGGTATTATAACCTGGAAAGGATACATCACTTCCTTCATTAAATTTGTCACAATATACATGTATGAAAAATCAAATCAGTAAGCTGTGCCAGATATAGTCGGTATACTAGACGCTTTACACCGTTTAGAGATTACTATCTTACAGCATTTACTAGAGAAAAAAGCGTCGCCGAAAAATGTGTTGATGAACCAGGATACGAACCTGTGTCCGCACCTCGATAATAAGGAATTAATTTTACCACTGTTGTTGTAGATGTGAATGTACACTCTTCTAGGAAATTCCAAAACAATAAACTCAATTTCGTCTAGAAAATTATATAGTGAAATAAATCCTCCTCCAAATTCAAAGTATGGTAAATATTCAAAAATATTCAGCATGGTAAAAGAGTGCGCACAAATGAAATTGTATACTAATGTTTATATTATTTCACAAAACTGTTAGGTTGGTTGGAATAAATAAAGGATAAGCTGAGCTTCTAATATCTACTAAGCATTTTGGCTATATCAGCAACTAACGGACTCCTGCAGTCATCGGAGACCACTTCTTAGTAGCCATTATTGATTATTTACTTGGCAAAAGTCTTCAAAGCTTTGCGAGTCATATACATCAATGATTTCAATAAACCCGCACTTGGTATATTTTTCAAACTCTGGGTTATACTACTTCTCCATACTATATCATTCACTGAAATTTGTACTATTTCATTCAGGTTTTTCAAAGCAGCCAAAGGGCCAATTATATCAATGTAGCTACCCTTAAAAACGGCATTGCGAATTAATCGCCTTCGCAATTCGTCTGGCGCTTGGCGTAAGTGATATTCTATAGCCTTAATTGATTTGTCTTGCTCAAACTGGGTTACAACGTTTTCGGAGCCTTTCTCTTTGGCACAAAAATCTACAGCAACATACTGTGCTAAGTCCTTCATTACAGGAGCATACAGCTGAAAAAAATCGTTTTCCTGAGCTTTGACAATATTGGCAACTTTATTTTTATTTTCACCGAAGATCATGCGAAAGTCTCCCTTGTAACTTAAATTAGATATTGTGTGGAATAGTTGATATGACGTAAACTTTTCGGGTAACATAATCAAAGCGACTTGAAAAGCGTTTCGTAAATTTATAGCGAGAGCCTCTTTCAAATCATTGTCATCATCTGGTGCCACAATATCTTGGACAGGTTTGTGTAAACGTCCAGCCATATATAGATGTTTCCATTCCAGCAGATCTTGGAGCATTTGTTCTTTCGATATAACTCCATATTTGATTTGCACACCCAACTCGGCTAATGGCACCAATGTATTGAAGTAAACACCGGCTCCCAGTGATTCCTGATATTTCATTATGAATTTGGGACCAAAATGCCGCAGTGCCGAATAGTGACTTTCATGGCGACTCATATTTTCAGCATGCCAACCGATCGGATCGCGGACGCAAAATAGAAGGTCGATAATGTTATTTTGTTGAGCTACATCATCGTAACCTAATTGCTGTTTTACTCCAGAGCCATACGCAAATACATAAGAGATTCCACCGCGTGGAAATCGCACCAAAATATCTTTGTACAAATTCATTGGAATTACAATTGTCTACGAGATCTGAGATGTTTAATAAATAATATTTACTTGTGTATGTTTTCGCACACTTCCGATGATATATTCATTTATTAGTTGATCTTATAAAATAATGTCAGATTGCAGTAAAAACGTCTAACGTCAAAGTAAAACATATGTATTGCATGGAGTGTGTTCAGTAACCGATGTTACTGTTCAACTTTATCTAATCGTTTGGTGAGAAACACAATCATATCGACTGGCTGTCATTGAACTATACGTATTTTATGCCAAATTGTAATAGAGTTTCGCGCAAATCACACAAATTAAATATTTATATAAAATTACGCGATTTATATAAAAATACGCGATTCTTCTGTGAACACAATTTTTAATTTCATATTTTTCATAATATAACAATTGCTAGTATTCCACCAGATTTGGAGGAGATATTTTTAAGTAAACCTGGAATACCTGGAGAAATTTAATGAGTGGGCAAATTCTTCCTCTTTGGTTTGGGGTTTAGGACCAACGTACACCTCAGCTCTTTAGTTCATAGTACCGAGTAGAGATGGCTGATCAATTTAGGTTATAACCTGAGTCACACAGAAACTCTCTAAATAACCGTTCCTACTTAGTAACAGATTCCAGCATCGGCTGATACCGCGTAGCATTACCTCTCCAAATGGACTGAGTAGACCCAGGATTCGGCTCCCGAAAAAAGGGAAAAACCAATCTGCACCTCTATGATGTAACTTCAGACCATCTGACAATGTTTCTTATCCAATCCCAAACGTATGTAGCTTTAGCGGCTCGGAACTGATTTGGGTCTATTCCTTTATAATTATTATTATACATTAATATTTTCTTTTTGAACTGCAATGTATGTAACATGTATAATGAGTAGTTTATAATTGGTAGTTTAAATTGTTCAATGTATACGTTATTGTATTCGTAAAAGGCCGTAAGGCTTTAAATTACAAATCAAGGACTATTAAAGGAAATGAAATACATATATTTGATTCCACTATATTATATATAATGTTATTATAAATAATGTTAATGTTACTATGGTACATAAAGCTTATGGCGTGCTTTGTTTTATGAAACGCTGGGCGAAAGAATTAACTGACCCCTGTACAACGAAACGGTTGTTTACACCACTTGTTAGGCCAATTTTGGAATATGGCTTGGTTGTAAGGGATGCCCAATATGTTGACTATGTTAATAAAATTGGGTCTGTACAGAAACAATTGTATGGGAAATCTTCACTCGGCTTCCGGTTATGATCTTCCGTCATATATGTAGGTAATTTTATTCCTTTTAAAAATAGATACTTAGATATCGAAGGTGCGCATTTATTTCTTAATAGAGCGATCTCTGAGACAACTCGATATGAATCTGGAGATGATATTACCGACTCCCAATGCAATAAGATTTGATATGAGGGCTCCGTGACAGACCTTATCGAACGTCTTGGATGGCAACGATCCTATACAGAAGGCTTTCGTTATTCGAGATCAGCGTATTTATTATGGACCAACACAGCCAATTTCGAACTTGAACAGGATACGATATAATGGGGAACACTGTTATATCAATGACTTCATGTTTAAACCAAACGTTGAAAAATCTCGCGAGAGTAACCATCTTGACGCGATGCGAGGGCTTAAGTGCTTCTTGTGGTTTTTAGGCTTGCGCAAGGACTTTAAATCACTTAACTGGTCTGGTCCATGTAGAAGCCTAATGCTATAAAAAGATACACAACCAAGAGTTACTCACGCTTGTCATGAGTCCTATGGGAGGTCAGTAACTTATACCCTCGCATCCGGCCAATTGACATATATGATACGAAACTACGTCCATGGTTCGCTCCTTTTTCCCTTGGGGCTTTACCTCTTAGTAGTGACGTTATAGATGCACTTTTAAGGTCAAGATGGTTGGTAGCAGTGTCGAGGACCTGCATGGTTAGTAAGTGCCTAAATAAAACTAACCCCTAACAGCTCCCCTCCGGTGCCAGGGCACGGACCGGTTGTAATTTTATTGCCTAGGCTGCGTAAGCTGTCACTGCGCACGATGGTCCTTTCCCTTTACTAGCATACTCGTGGGATCTACATGGAACAATTAACATACAAAACAAACACAACAACAAACACAAACAAACGCACTAAAACGAATACAAAAACACAGAAAAAAACGGTACAACAAACACTTAACACAGACACGGATAAAAGAGGCAGCTCCGGCGCTAGTGAGGATGCTGCGAGGACTGGACTACCAGACAGAGTGGGACACACCGCTCAGGGGGATAACTATGACCTGGACAGTAAACTGGACGAATTAAACGAACGACTTTTCGAACAGGACAGACGGGTACGAATAGACTTCGACGAGTTGGAAGAGCTTCAGGGGCTGTCTAGGGACTCATTCGCGGATACCGATGACGCCGTCAATAGACTGGAGGAGCTCGCCCTGCTCTCTGATGAGGGTGAACATGATGTCACCATGATTCATGGCCCTGGTCAGAGAGTAGGGAGATCCTCTCCAGACTCTGACGACTCGGAGAAACGGATGGGTCCCGCAACGCCTAGCGAAGGTCTCCCAACTGGCTCTGAAAGGAGCAAAGTAGTTCGGCAACAGGCCGTGGATTCACCGGGTACAGACAGATCAGGGGAGGTGTCTGGTTTAGACATCTCCAGATCGTCACAAGGCGCAATCACTGGAAAGTCCATACTCATGGATGAAGCGACCGAAGGCCGAACTAAGGAGGGGAAGGCGAGGAACGGTACGAGGAAGTCGCTGATCTTTCTCAAAAAGATAGGTCAGCGGGATCCCTCGTCAATTACCGCTAGGGAGAGGCAGCTTATCAGGAAGCACCGGAGGGACGTCCGGAAATTTGAAAAAATTTACGGCACCACCAAGGACCTCCTGAAGGCTGACTCTCCCGAAACAGTCGGTACTGGACCAGTAGACGCATCAAGGAAAACTCCTGGAGTTAAGGATGCGACTTCTGGCCCTGTAAAGGCTGTTAAAAATGATGTTGTTGGCGCTTCTGGTGCTGTCCCCACTCCGGATAGGACAACGGACCCAGCTCCAGAAGAGTCAACAACTTCAAGGAATGTGAGTGGTGCGAAAGTACCACCCACAAGCATGAAGGAAGGGGAGAAGCCATGCAGCTCTAGGGGCGGTCTCTCGGCTAGAGGGGCCACAGCCAAGAGGGCAAGGTCTGGCGACGAACCTTCTTCAAAAAGTAAGAAGGCAAAGCAGTCGAGCAGCAGTGGTCGGATAGACCACCGTCAATTAGCTGTCATCGATCGATCTGATCAGGATGGTAAGATCAGTGTCGATCGCTGGCAGCTTATTGAGGGAATGCTGATCGACCGCATTGCAGTCTTTAAGGGCGAGAGAAACGAAATTTCCTTTAAGGGTGCAGACTGGTCGAAGGGAGTTAAGATCGTCAACTGTGGAAATGAGAAGTCGGCTAGATTTCTCACCGAAACAGTTGAATGTCTTAGCGAACTCTGGCCAGGAGCAAAACTTGAGGTAATTCCGTCCTTTTGCCTTCCGCTTCGATCAATGGTGACAGAATGGATTCCACCACCGATAAGGCCGGTGGAAACCATACTGTTGGTATTGGAGAAGCAAAATGAGGATCTCCTTACGAGTCAATGGAAGCTGGTAGCTTCAATGGCTTGTAAGGAGAACCAGGGAAGGGATTTCAGATTCGCTGTGGATCTGAAATCTCTTGCGCGATTGAGACTCGGTGAGGGTGTTATGAACTTCGGTTTAGGTACCATCAGGTTCAGGCTGCCGAAACCTGAAAGGACCTACGAGGCTGCGGGTGGTGCAAATAAACCTGCATCATTGTGAAGCAGCCTCGGCCGACCTCATAACATTCCTCACTGAATCCAACACCGACGTGGCGCTGGTCCAGGAGCCTTGGATAAATAAAAACAAGGTATGCGGACTTAGTGCCAATGGTTTTACCCTTTTCGCTCCTTCCGGGGACGAAAAGGTTAGGACCTGTATTGTAGCTAAAAATGAGCTTAATCTAATTATGTCTCACAATTTTAGCTCTGGTGACATCACGGTAGTAAGCAGGGAGGTTCACGGTAAATCTAAGTTACTGTTGGCCTCAGCTTATCTACCGTATGAAGCTGCCGACCCACCTGGCCCGGATGTAAGAAGAGTCACGGAGTACGCCAAAGGGATGAATTTGGATCTGGTACTGGGTTGTGACGTCAATGCACATCATAGTCAATGGGGAAGCAGTCCCAGTCAATAAAAGAGGTGAGTCAGTTTTTGATTTTATAATAAACTACGACCTTACGATCTGCAACAGGGGCTACACGCCGACGTTTCAGACTAGAGACAGGGAGACGATTATAGATCTAACACTGACTAACAGCAAGAGTCATATAGTGGAATAGTGGAGGGTGTCCCCGGTGTGTTCCTTTTCAGACCATAAAAGGATCATCTTCAATCTAAACTTCACTAGTAGTACGAGGGATCCATACAAGAATCCGAGACGAACTAATTGGGTTGAATTTAGTGCGAACTTAGAGTCCAGGTTGGCGAACACATCTCGGGGAGGAGATATGTTCCTGGAAGTGGACAAACAACTAGAAACACAAGATGAAGAGCTTACTCCAAGCATGAGGGAATGTTATGATAGGACCTCATGGACCACGTTTGTAGAGGCCATCGACTCTGTCAATGAAACATCCAGATTTAGGCGAATTTTATCCAAAGACCCTAAGGTACCTGGATATATTCAGAAATCGGATGGTACATGGACAGAGTCTAGCTCACTCTCTTTACTTATGGAAAGCGCCCCGGTAGGCGAGTTGGTAGCGTGCTTGCCTATCAGCGTGGGGGTTGTGGTTCGATTCCCAGAGAGGACCCAAAATTATAATATAAATTTACTTTGTATTGTAATTAATAAATAAAAATAAAAAAATAATAAATACTTATGGAAACTCACTTTCCAGGGTATAGTGATACAGGGGATGAGTTCACGGGCCGGACCAGCATCTTGGTATCCACCACGCAGCTAGAGAATCATATAATTAGAGATATAGATTCATTGGACAGAGTAGCATGGGCAATTTGTATCTTCAAACCGTACAAATCAGCAGGGCCAGATGGCACCTTCCCTGCACTGCTGCAGCACTGTCCAAAAGTAGTGCTATCAATTTTAACTGATATCTATAGTGAGTGCCTACTGATCGGGTATGTACCAAAAAGATGGAGGGAAGTTAGGGTGGTTTTCATACCGAAGGCCGGCAAGGCCAGCCACGTTACTCCCAAGGATTTCAGGCCTATCATTCTATCGTCTTTTCTATTGAAAACACTGGAACGACTGATAGATCTGCATATTAGGAACACAATAGATACGCGCTTCATAAGTAGGGCTCAACACGCCTACCTCAAGAGTAAATCAGTTGAGAGTGCACTTCATGAAGTTGTGGGTTGTATAGAAAGAAACCTGGCTAGCAAGGAATACACGCTCGCAGCTTTCTTAGATATAGAGGGAGCTTTCAACAATATCGAAAGAAGAGCTATCAAGGAATCTTTAGAGGAACTCTTTGTATCAAACTTCCTGGTAAGCTGGATAGATAACATGCTGGGTAGCAGAATTATCAACTCCAGCCTAGGCTCAGGGAATTCAAGGAAGCTAGCCACCAGGGGAACACCTCTTCTGTGGCTTCTAGCGGTGAATACTATTCTCAGGGAATTCGAGCTAAAAGGAAGGAAGATTGTAGCTTATGCTGATGACGTGGTAATACTGGTATCCGGGAAATTTCTCCCGACCATCAGTGAGGTCATGAATTCGGCACTGGGGGAGCTATCGTCGTGGGCAAAAAGTAAGGGTTTGGGAGTGAACCCAAACAAAACAGAACTGATTCTCTTTACCAGAAGGTACAAGATTGAGAATTTTAGACTACCGTGGCTGGATGGAGTGGAGCTCAAACTATCTACGGAAGCTAAATACCTAGGGTTATTTCTGGACAGTAGTTTCCTGGAAAAGAAATACAAAAGAATGACTCAGAAAGGGACTTAATGCTTACTACGCAAGCAGGAACTCCATAGGTAAGAACTGGGGACTTCGGCCGAGGGTAGTGAGATGGATCTACACGGCGGTAGTTAGACCGGTTCTTACGTATGGCTGTACAGTGTGGTGGGAGGCAACAAGGGTATAAGTTACTACAAAGAACTAGAGAAGGTACAGAGGTGTGCGGCTTTATGAATAACGTGGGCCATCAGATGTACACCACAGGCTGCTTTAGACATTATTCTACACCTTCTCCCCCTTAAGGACTTTATAGAAGGTAAGGCAGCCAGAAGCATCTTTCGACTCAAAGAGTCATCACTGCTCAGACATACAAGAACAGGTTATTTGAGACTACTGTCAGAGTTCTGTCTTCAGGGTCAGTCCAGGGTTCCAGATGAGCAATCGGACTACATAATTAAGAAAACAGAATTTCTGACCCTGCCCGGACTAGAAATCCCTGAAAGGGATTCGTGGGTAGGAGTCCGCAACGTGCACGAGGGTTAGGCCGTCTTCACTGACGGGTCTAAAATGGAAATAGGCACGGGAGCTGGTGTCTACATAGAAAAGGCGGACATTAGGAAATCATTCAGAATACCGGATGAATGTAGTGTCTTCCAAGCTGAAATTTTAGCGGTATTGCGAGCTGCGGAGGTAATTTCCGGTAGCATAATACCGAAAGGAGACAACATTACTTTCTACGTTGACAGTCAGGCAGCACTGAGGGCCATAACAAGTCATCAGGTTTCGTCTAGGGTAGTTAACGATTGTAGGCAGCTGCTAAGCCTACTTCTAAGGGACTACAACGTAGGCTAATGCTGGGTGCCAGGGCACTGTGACATTGAGGATAATGAAATCGCGGACGAGCTGGCGCGAAATGGCTCAGATTTGCATATTGAGGAAGCGGATAGATCGGTTAAACCGCCAATCAGCTACTTTTTCAAAAAGCAGAAGGACCATATCCTAACCAGAATTCTTACCAACTGGGAAACTAGAGTGGGTTGCACTATATCGAAGGTCTTGTGGCCTAGGTTAGATATAGCGAGAACAAATGCACTGATGGGACTGGATAGAAGTCTCAGAATTGCAATAGAAGTCATTACAGGACACTGCTCAGTTAGGGCTATGACCAGCAGACGGGACAGTAGATCTCCAGACTTTTGCAGAATGTGCGAGGATGAGGACGAATTCGAGACAATAGAACACATTCTTTGTCATTGTCCAAGTTTGCAACGCCATAGACAAAAATTTCTAGGGCATAGATTTTTTGCTGAACTAGGCGACATTTCGAAGACAGGTGTTGAAAACATTATTAGTTATATAAGGGGTATTAGTTGGTTGAACGACGTGGGAGGCGGGTACTCGATGGACTAACAGACATACATTAACATTACACCATGGACTCTCACACATTTTCTCTTTTCCATAAATTTTCTTTGCTGTAAACAGAAGGGATTCACAATGGACCCTATGGGTCTCCGAGTGGAGGTGCATCTTAGGATGTACCACCCTTCCTAACCTAACATACATGTATGAAAAATCAAATCAGTAAGCTGTGCCAGATATAGTCGGTATACTAGACGCTTTACACCGTTTAGAGATTACTATCTTACAGCATTTACTAGAGAAAAATGTGTTGATGAACCAGGATACGAACCTGTGTCCGCACCTCGATAATAAGGAATTAATTTTACCACTGTTGTTGTAGATGTGAATGTACACTCTTCTAGGAAATTCCAAAACAATAAACTCAATTTCGTCTAGAAAATTATATAGTGAAATAAATCCTCCTCCAAATTCAAAGTATGGTAAATATTCAAAAATATTCAGCATGGTAAAAGAGTGCGCACAAATGAAATTGTATACTAATGTTTATATTATTTCACAAAACTGTTAGGTTGGTTGGAATAAATAAAGGATAAGCTGAGCTTCTAATATCTACTAAGCATTTTGGCTATATCAGCAACTAACGGACTCCTGCAGTCATCGGAGACCACTTCTTAGTAGCCATTATTGATTATTTACTTGGCAAAAGTCTTCAAAGCTTTGCGAGTCATATACATCAATGATTTCAATAAACCCGCACTTGGTATATTTTTCAAACTCTGGGTTATACTACTTCTCCATACTATATCATTCACTGAAATTTGTACTATTTCATTCAGGTTTTTCAAAGCAGCCAAAGGGCCAATTATATCAATGTAGCTACCCTTAAAAACGGCATTGCGAATTAATCGCCTTCGCAATTCGTCTGGCGCTTGGCGTAAGTGATATTCTATAGCCTTAATTGATTTGTCTTGCTCAAACTGGGTTACAACGTTTTCGGAGCCTTTCTCTTTGGCACAAAAATCTACAGCAACATACTGTGCTAAGTCCTTCATTACAGGAGCATACAGCTGAAAAAAATCGTTTTCCTGAGCTTTGACAATATTGGCAACTTTATTTTTATTTTCACCGAAGATCATGCGAAAGTCTCCCTTGTAACTTAAATTAGATATTGTGTGGAATAGTTGATATGACGTAAACTTTTCGGGTAACATAATCAAAGCGACTTGAAAAGCGTTTCGTAAATTTATAGCGAGAGCCTCTTTCAAATCATTGTCATCATCTGGTGCCACAATATCTTGGACAGGTTTGTGTAAACGTCCAGCCATATATAGATGTTTCCATTCCAGCAGATCTTGGAGCATTTGTTCTTTCGATATAACTCCATATTTGATTTGCACACCCAACTCGGCTAATGGCACCAATGTATTGAAGTAAACACCGGCTCCCAGTGATTCCTGATATTTCATTATGAATTTGGGACCAAAATGCCGCAGTGCCGAATAGTGACTTTCATGGCGACTCATATTTTCAGCATGCCAACCGATCGGATCGCGGACGCAAAATAGAAGGTCGATAATGTTATTTTGTTGAGCTACATCATCGTAACCTAATTGCTGTTTTACTCCAGAGCCATACGCAAATACATAAGAGATTCCACCGCGTGGAAATCGCACCAAAATATCTTTGTACAAATTCATTGGAATTACAATTGTCTACGAGATCTGAGATGTTTAATAAATAATATTTACTTGTGTATGTTTTCGCACACTTCCGATGATATATTCATTTATTAGTTGATCTTATAAAATAATGTCAGATTGCAGTAAAAACGTCTAACGTCAAAGTAAAACATATGTATTGCATGGAGTGTGTTCAGTAACCGATGTTACTGTTCAACTTTATCTAATCGTTTGGTGAGAAACACAATCATATCGACTGGCTGTCATTGAACTATACGTATTTTATGCCAAATTGTAATAGAGTTTCGCGCAAATCACACAAATTAAATATTTATATAAAATTACGCGATTTATATAAAAATACGCGATTCTTCTGTGAACACAATTTTTAATTTCATATTTTTCATAATATAACAATTGCCAGTATTCCACCAGATTTGGAGGAGATATTTTTAAGTAAACCTGGAATACCTGGAGAAATTTAATGAGTGGGCAAATTCTTCCTCTTTGGTTTGGGGTTTAGGACCAACGTACACCTCAGCTCTTTAGTTCATAGTACCGAGTAGAGATGGCTGATCAATTTAGGTTATAACCTGAGTCACACAGAAACTCTCTAAATAACCGTTCCTACTTAGTAACAGATTCCAGCATCGGCTGATACCGCGTAGCATTACCTCTCCAAATGGACTGAGTAGACCCAGGATTCGGCTCCCGAAAAAAGGGAAAAACCAATCTGCACCTCTATGATGTAACTTCAGACCATCTGACAATGTTTCTTATCCAATCCCAAACGTATGTAGCTTTAGCGGCTCGGAACTGATTTGGGTCTATTCCTTTATAATTATTATTATACATTAATATTTTCTTTTTGAACTGCAATGTATGTAACATGTATAATGAGTAGTTTATAATTGGTAGTTTAAATTGTTCAATGTATACGTTATTGTATTCGTAAAAGGCCGTAAGGCTTTAAATTACAAATCAAGGACTATTAAAGGAAATGAAATACATATATTTGATTCCACTATATTATATATAATGTTATTATAAATAATGTTAATGTTACTATGGTACATAAAGCTTATGGCGTGCTTTGTTTTATGAAACGCTGGGCGAAAGAATTAACTGACCCCTGTACAACGAAACGGTTGTTTACACCACTTGTTAGGCCAATTTTGGAATATGGCTTGGTTGTAAGGGATGCCCAATATGTTGACTATGTTAATAAAATTGGGTCTGTACAGAAACAATTGTATGGGAAATCTTCACTCGGCTTCCGGTTATGATCTTCCGTCATATATGTAGGTAATTTTATTCCTTTTAAGAATAGATACTTAGATATCGAAGGTGCGCATTTATTTCTTAATAGAGCGATCTCTGAGACAACTCGATATGAATCTGGAGATGATATTACCGACTCCCAATGCAATAAGATTTGATATGAGGGCTCCGTGACAGACCTTATCGAACGTCTTGGATGGCAACGATCCTATACAGAAGGCTTTCGTTATTCGAGATCAGCGTATTTATTATGGACCAACACAGCCAATTTCGAACTTGAACAGGATACGATATAATGGGGAACACTGTTATATCAATGACTTCATGTTTAAACCAAACGTTGAAAAATCTCGCGAGAGTAACCATCTTGACGCGATGCGAGGGCTTAAGTGCTTCTTGTGGTTTTTAGGCTTGCGCAAGGACTTTAAATCACTTAACTGGTCTGGTCCATGTAGAAGCCTAATGCTATAAAAAGATACACAACCAAGAGTTACTCACGCTTGTCATGAGTCCTATGGGAGGTCAGTAACTTATACCCTCGCATCCGGCCAATTGACATATATGATACGAAACTACGTCCATGGTTCGCTCCTTTTTCCCTTGGGGCTTTACCTCTTAGTAGTGACGTTATAGATGCACTTTTAAGGTCAAGATGGTTGGTAGCAGTGTCGAGGTGCCTAAATAAAACTAACCCCTAACAGCTCCCCTCCGGTGCCAGGGCACGGACCGGTTGTAATTTTATTGCCTAGGCTGCGTAAGCTGTCACTGCGCACGATGGTCCTTTCCCTTTACTAGCATACTCGTGGGATCTACATGGAACAATTAACATACAAAACAAACACAACAACAAACACAAACAAACGCACTAAAACGAATACAAAAACACAGAAAAAAACGGTACAACAAACACTTAACACAGACACGGATAAAAGAGGCAGCTCCGGCGCTAGTGAGGATGCTGCGAGGACTGGACTACCAGACAGAGTGGGACACACCGCTCAGGGGGATAACTATGACCTGGACAGTAAACTGGACGAATTAAACGAACGACTTTTCGAACAGGACAGACGGGTACGAATAGACTTCGACGAGTTGGAAGAGCTTCAGGGGCTGTCTAGGGACTCATTCGCGGATACCGATGACGCCGTCAATAGACTGGAGGAGCTCGCCCTGCTCTCTGATGAGGGTGAACATGATGTCACCATGATTCATGGCCCTGGTCAGAGAGTAGGGAGATCCTCTCCAGACTCTGACGACTCGGAGAAACGGATGGGTCCCGCAACGCCTAGCGAAGGTCTCCCAACTGGCTCTGAAAGGAGCAAAGTAGTTCGGCAACAGGCCGTGGATTCACCGGGTACAGACAGATCAGGGGAGGTGTCTGGTTTAGACATCTCCAGATCGTCACAAGGCGCAATCACTGGAAAGTCCATACTCATGGATGAAGCGACCGAAGGCCGAACTAAGGAGGGGAAGGCGAGGAACGGTACGAGGAAGTCGCTGATCTTTCTCAAAAAGATAGGTCAGCGGGATCCCTCGTCAATTACCGCTAGGGAGAGGCAGCTTATCAGGAAGCACCGGAGGGACGTCCGGAAATTTGAAAAAATTTACGGCACCACCAAGGACCTCCTGAAGGCTGACTCTCCCGAAACAGTCGGTACTGGACCAGTAGACGCATCAAGGAAAACTCCTGGAGTTAAGGATGCGACTTCTGGCCCTGTAAAGGCTGTTAAAAATGATGTTGTTGGCGCTTCTGGTGCTGTCCCCACTCCGGATAGGACAACGGACCCAGCTCCAGAAGAGTCAACAACTTCAAGGAATGTGAGTGGTGCGAAAGTACCACCCACAAGCATGAAGGAAGGGGAGAAGCCATGCAGCTCTAGGGGCGGTCTCTCGGCTAGAGGGGCCACAGCCAAGAGGGCAAGGTCTGGCGACGAACCTTCTTCAAAAAGTAAGAAGGCAAAGCAGTCGAGCAGCAGTGGTCGGATAGACCACCGTCAATTAGCTGTCATCGATCGATCTGATCAGGATGGTAAGATCAGTGTCGATCGCTGGCAGCTTATTGAGGGAATGCTGATCGACCGCATTGCAGTCTTTAAGGGCGAGAGAAACGAAATTTCCTTTAAGGGTGCAGACTGGTCGAAGGGAGTTAAGATCGTCAACTGTGGAAATGAGAAGTCGGCTAGATTTCTCACCGAAACAGTTGAGTGTCTTAGCGAACTCTGGCCAGGAGCAAAACTTGAGGTAATTCCGTCCTTTTGCCTTCCGCTTCGATCAATGGTGACAGTATGGATTCCACCACCGATAAGGCCGGTGGAAACCATACTGTTGGTATTGGAGAAGCAAAATGAGGATCTCCTTACGAGTCAATGGAAGCTGGTAGCTTCAATGGCTTGTAAGGAGAACCAGGGAAGGGATTTCAGATTCGCTGTGGATCTGAAATCTCTTGCGCGATTGAGACTCGGTGAGGGTGTTATGAACTTCGGTTTAGGTACCATCAGGTTCAGGCTGCCGAAACCTGAAAGGACCTACGAGGCTGCGGGTGGTGCAAATAAACCTGCATCATTGTGAAGCAGCCTCGGCCGACCTCATAACATTCCTCACTGAATCCAACACCGACGTGGCGCTGGTCCAGGAGCCTTGGATAAATAAAAACAAGGTATGCGGACTTAGTGCCAATGGTTTTACCCTTTTCGCTCCTTCCGGGGACGAAAAGGTTAGGACCTGTATTGTAGCTAAAAATGAGCTTAATCTAATTATGTCTCACAATTTTAGCTCTGGTGACATCACGGTAGTAAGCAGGGAGGTTCACGGTAAATCTAAGTTACTGTTGGCCTCAGCTTATCTACCGTATGAAGCTGCCGACCCACCTGGCCCGGATGTAAGAAGAGTCACGGAGTACGCCAAAGGGATGAATTTGGATCTGGTACTGGGTTGTGACGTCAATGCACATCATAGTCAATGGGGAAGCAGTCCCAGTCAATAAAAGAGGTGAGTCAGTTTTTGATTTTATAATAAACTACGACCTTACGATCTGCAACAGGGGCTACACGCCGACGTTTCAGACTAGAGACAGGGAGACGATTATAGATCTAACACTGACTAACAGCAAGAGTCATATAGTGGAATAGTGGAGGGTGTCCCCGGTGTGTTCCTTTTCAGACCATAAAAGGATCATCTTCAATCTAAACTTCACTAGTAGTACGAGGGATCCATACAAGAATCCGAGACGAACTAATTGGGTTGAATTTAGTGCGAACTTAGAGTCCAGGTTGGCGAACACATCTCGGGGAGGAGATATGTTCCTGGAAGTGGACAAACAACTAGAAACACAAGATGAAGAGCTTACTTCAAGCATGAGGGAATGTTATGATAGGGCGTGTCCGACAATATTCCCTGGCAAAAGAAAACAACCAAATTGGTGGAATACTGATCTTAGAGATCTGAGAAAAACCACTAGGAGGTTATACAACAGGGCACATCAGACCAAAAACTCGGAAGACTGGGAGAAATACAAAGTAAGCTTCAATAAATATAAGGGAGAGCTCAAAAGGGCTAAACGGACCTCATGGACCACGTTTGTAGAGGCCATCGACTCTGTCAATGAAACATCCAGATTTAGGCGAATTTTATCCAAAGACCCTAAGGTACCTGGATATATTCAGAAATCGGATGGTACATGGACAGAGTCTAGCTCACTCTCTTTACTTATGGAAAGCGCCCCGGTAGGCGAGTTGGTAGCGTGCTTGCCTATCAGCGTGGGGGTTGTGGGTTCGATTCCCACCAGAGGCTTTGGTCTGTCGCTGCAAAAATCAAGCCAAATGGTCTTTGTCACCCGGTTTACCCTTGGACCCAAAATTATAATATAAATTTACTTTGTATTGTAATTAATAAATAAAAATAAAAAAATAATAAATACTTATGGAAACTCACTTTCCAGGGTATAGTGATACAGGGGATGAGTTCACGGGCCGGACCAGCATCTTGGTATCCACCACGCAGCTAGAGAATCATATAATTAGAGATATAGATTCATTGGACAGAGTAGCATGGGCAATTTGTATCTTCAAACCGTACAAATCAGCAGGGCCAGATGGCACCTTCCCTGCACTGCTGCAGCACTGTCCAAAAGTAGTGCTATCAATTTTAACTGATATCTATAGTGAGTGCCTACTGATCGGGTATGTACCAAAAAGATGGAGGGAAGTTAGGGTGGTTTTCATACCGAAGGCCGGCAAGGCCAGCCACGTTACTCCCAAGGATTTCAGGCCTATCATTCTATCGTCTTTTCTATTGAAAACACTGGAACGACTGATAGATCTGCATATTAGGAACACAATAGATACGCGCTTCATAAGTAGGGCTCAACACGCCTACCTCAAGAGTAAATCAGTTGAGAGTGCACTTCATGAAGTTGTGGGTTGTATAGAAAGAAACCTGGCTAGCAAGGAATACACGCTCGCAGCTTTCTTAGATATAGAGGGAGCTTTCAACAATATCGAAAGAAGAGCTATCAAGGAATCTTTAGAGGAACTCTTTGTATCAAACTTCCTGGTAAGCTGGATAGATAACATGCTGGGTAGCAGAATTATCAACTCCAGCCTAGGCTCAGGGAATTCAAGGAAGCTAGCCACCAGGGGAACACCTCTTCTGTGGCTTCTAGCGGTGAATACTATTCTCAGGGAATTCGAGCTAAAAGGAAGGAAGATTGTAGCTTATGCTGATGACGTGGTAATACTGGTATCCGGGAAATTTCTCCCGACCATCAGTGAGGTCATGAATTCGGCACTGGGGGAGCTATCGTCGTGGGCAAAAAGTAAGGGTTTGGGAGTGAACCCAAACAAAACAGAACTGATTCTCTTTACCAGAAGGTACAAGATTGAGAATTTTAGACTACCGTGGCTGGATGGAGTGGAGCTCAAACTATCTACGGAAGCTAAATACCTAGGGTTATTTCTGGACAGTAGTTTCCTGGAAAAGAAATACAAAAGAATGACTCAGAAAGGGACTTAATGCTTACTACGCAAGCAGGAACTCCATAGGTAAGAACTGGGGACTTCGGCCGAGGGTAGTGAGATGGATCTACACGGCGGTAGTTAGACCGGTTCTTACGTATGGCTGTACAGTGTGGTGGGAGGCAACAAGGGTATAAGTTACTACAAAGAACTAGAGAAGGTACAGAGGTGTGCGGCTTTATGAATAACGTGGGCCATCAGATGTACACCACAGGCTGCTTTAGACATTATTCTACACCTTCTCCCCCTTAAGGACTTTATAGAAGGTAAGGCAGCCAGAAGCATCTTTCGACTCAAAGAGTCATCACTGCTCAGACATACAAGAACAGGTTATTTGAGACTACTGTCAGAGTTCTGTCTTCAGGGTCAGTCCAGGGTTCCAGATGAGCAATCGGACTACATAATTAAGAAAACAGAATTTCTGACCCTGCCCGGACTAGAAATCCCTGAAAGGGATTCGTGGGTAGGAGTCCGCAACGTGCACGAGGGTTAGGCCGTCTTCACTGACGGGTCTAAAATGGAAATAGGCACGGGAGCTGGTGTCTACATAGAAAAGGCGGACATTAGGAAATCATTCAGAATACCGGATGAATGTAGTGTCTTCCAAGCTGAAATTTTAGCGGTATTGCGAGCTGCGGAGGTAATTTCCGGTAGCATAATACCGAAAGGAGACAACATTACTTTCTACGTTGACAGTCAGGCAGCACTGAGGGCCATAACAAGTCATCAGGTTTCGTCTAGGGTAGTTAACGATTGTAGGCAGCTGCTAAGCCTACTTCTAAGGGACTACAACGTAGGCTAATGCTGGGTGCCAGGGCACTGTGACATTGAGGATAATGAAATCGCGGACGAGCTGGCGCGAAATGGCTCAGATTTGCATATTGAGGAAGCGGATAGATCGGTTAAACCGCCAATCAGCTACTTTTTCAAAAAGCAGAAGGACCATATCCTAACCAGAATTCTTACCAACTGGGAAACTAGAGTGGGTTGCACTATATCGAAGGTCTTGTGGCCTAGGTTAGATATAGCGAGAACAAATGCACTGATGGGACTGGATAGAAGTCTCAGAATTGCAATAGAAGTCATTACAGGACAATGCTCAGTTAGGGCTATGACCAGCAGATGGGACAGTAGATCTCCAGACTTTTGCAGAATGTGCGAGGATGAGGACGAATTCGAGACAATAGAACACATTCTTTGTCATTGTCCAAGTTTGCAACGCCATAGACAAAAATTTCTAGGGCATAGATTTTTTGCTGAACTAGGCGACATTTCGAAGACAGGTGTTGAAAACATTATTAGTTATATAAGGGGTATTAGTTGGTTGAACGACGTGGGAGGCGGGTACTCGATGGACTAACAGACATACATTAACATTACACCATGGACTCTCACACATTTTCTCTTTTCCATAAATTTTCTTTGCTGTAAACAGAAGGGATTCACAATGGACCCTATGGGTCTCCGAGTGGAGGTGCATCTTAGGATGTACCACCCTTCCTAACCTAACATACATGTATGAAAAATCAAATCAGTAAGCTGTGCCAGATATAGTCGGTATACTAGACGCTTTACACCGTTTAGAGATTACTATCTTACAGCATTTACTAGAGAAAAATGTGTTGATGAACCAGGATACGAACCTGTGTCCGCACCTCGATAATAAGGAATTAATTTTACCACTGTTGTTGTAGATGTGAATGTACACTCTTCTAGGAAATTCCAAAACAATAAACTCAATTTCGTCTAGAAAATTATATAGTGAAATAAATCCTCCTCCAAATTCAAAGTATGGTAAATATTCAAAAATATTCAGCATGGTAAAAGAGTGCGCACAAATGAAATTGTATACTAATGTTTATATTATTTCACAAAACTGTTAGGTTGGTTGGAATAAATAAAGGATAAGCTGAGCTTCTAATATCTACTAAGCATTTTGGCTATATCAGCAACTAACGGACTCCTGCAGTCATCGGAGACCACTTCTTAGTAGCCATTATTGATTATTTACTTGGCAAAAGTCTTCAAAGCTTTGCGAGTCATATACATCAATGATTTCAATAAACCCGCACTTGGTATATTTTTCAAACTCTGGGTTATACTACTTCTCCATACTATATCATTCACTGAAATTTGTACTATTTCATTCAGGTTTTTCAAAGCAGCCAAAGGGCCAATTATATCAATGTAGCTACCCTTAAAAACGGCATTGCGAATTAATCGCCTTCGCAATTCGTCTGGCGCTTGGCGTAAGTGATATTCTATAGCCTTAATTGATTTGTCTTGCTCAAACTGGGTTACAACGTTTTCGGAGCCTTTCTCTTTGGCACAAAAATCTACAGCAACATACTGTGCTAAGTCCTTCATTACAGGAGCATACAGCTGAAAAAAATCGTTTTCCTGAGCTTTGACAATATTGGCAACTTTATTTTTATTTTCACCGAAGATCATGCGAAAGTCTCCCTTGTAACTTAAATTAGATATTGTGTGGAATAGTTGATATGACGTAAACTTTTCGGGTAACATAATCAAAGCGACTTGAAAAGCGTTTCGTAAATTTATAGCGAGAGCCTCTTTCAAATCATTGTCATCATCTGGTGCCACAATATCTTGGACAGGTTTGTGTAAACGTCCAGCCATATATAGATGTTTCCATTCCAGCAGATCTTGGAGCATTTGTTCTTTCGATATAACTCCATATTTGATTTGCACACCCAACTCGGCTAATGGCACCAATGTATTGAAGTAAACACCGGCTCCCAGTGATTCCTGATATTTCATTATGAATTTGGGACCAAAATGCCGCAGTGCCGAATAGTGACTTTCATGGCGACTCATATTTTCAGCATGCCAACCGATCGGATCGCGGACGCAAAATAGAAGGTCGATAATGTTATTTTGTTGAGCTACATCATCGTAACCTAATTGCTGTTTTACTCCAGAGCCATACGCAAATACATAAGAGATTCCACCGCGTGGAAATCGCACCAAAATATCTTTGTACAAATTCATTGGAATTACAATTGTCTACGAGATCTGAGATGTTTAATAAATAATATTTACTTGTGTATGTTTTCGCACACTTCCGATGATATATTCATTTATTAGTTGATCTTATAAAATAATGTCAGATTGCAGTAAAAACGTCTAACGTCAAAGTAAAACATATGTATTGCATGGAGTGTGTTCAGTAACCGATGTTACTGTTCAACTTTATCTAATCGTTTGGTGAGAAACACAATCATATCGACTGGCTGTCATTGAACTATACGTATTTTATGCCAAATTGTAATAGAGTTTCGCGCAAATCACACAAATTAAATATTTATATAAAATTACGCGATTTATATAAAAATACGCGATTCTTCTGTGAACACAATTTTTAATTTCATATTTTTCATAATATAACAATTGCCAGTATTCCACCAGATTTGGAGGAGATATTTTTAAGTAAACCTGGAATACCTGGAGAAATTTAATGAGTGGGCAAATTCTTCCTCTTTGGTTTGGGGTTTAGGACCAACGTACACCTCAGCTCTTTAGTTCATAGTACCGAGTAGAGATGGCTGATCAATTTAGGTTATAACCTGAGTCACACAGAAACTCTCTAAATAACCGTTCCTACTTAGTAACAGATTCCAGCATCGGCTGATACCGCGTAGCATTACCTCTCCAAATGGACTGAGTAGACCCAGGATTCGGCTCCCGAAAAAAGGGAAAAACCAATCTGCACCTCTATGATGTAACTTCAGACCATCTGACAATGTTTCTTATCCAATCCCAAACGTATGTAGCTTTAGCGGCTCGGAACTGATTTGGGTATATTCCTTTATAATTATTATTATACATTAATATTTTCTTTTTGAACTGCAATGTATGTAACATGTATAATGAGTAGTTTATAATTGGTAGTTTAAATTGTTCAATGTATACGTTATTGTATTCGTAAAAGGCCGTAAGGCTTTAAATTACAAATCAAGGACTATTAAAGGAAATGAAATACATATATTTGATTCCACTATATTATATATAATGTTATTATAAATAATGTTAATGTTACTATGGTACATAAAGCTTATGGCGTGCTTTGTTTTATGAAACGCTGGGCGAAAGAATTAACTGACCCCTGTACAACGAAACGGTTGTTTACACCACTTGTTAGGCCAATTTTGGAATATGGCTTGGTTGTAAGGGATGCCAGGGATCAACAAAGCGGTAAATGGCTTAATTTGCGATTTGGTTTATGGAAAATTTCATTATAAGGATATGGCCCTGTAAGCGTGGTCGTGGTGGCCATTTGGCTGATGTTGTTTTTATTATTAACGGCATACCTTCCTTTTATTATGAAATAAACATCAGACCATTTATCTCAAAAAATTCGATTTTTCTTTGAATACCCCTGTATAACGGCACTTTTGCAGCATACAATGTTTTTTACTTAGTTGTTACAAATGGTAGTAAACATAATCTCAGACAAAATTTACGGTAGAAAAACGTCGGCGATGGCGCCGTCTAAATAATAGCAATAACTATGTCGGCTTCACTCATTTATCGGTCGGCATTGCTCGATAAAACGAATGTGTGGAAACGTCGAACAAACCAAAGATGATGGGAAATGGAATTGAGAATGGAGATAATGTAGAGGGAACCTTACACCTGCATGCAGTGTTCGACGAACATATCTGATAGTGTAAGGTGCTATTTTATGTTTGAGCCAACGTATTGGACGAACACCAAAACAGCTTTGATATTTTCATGTTTGCACAAACACATCCTCTATAGTAAGATAATATAGGAGTGACATTTCTTCAGTATGAAAGTAACATCAAGTTGGAAACATCAAAAACTAATACTCTTTTCGTAATTCTGTGCCAACAAGTAGAACGATTTAGGCTATATCTTTTAGAAATTTTCACAATTAAGCCGTAATTATGAAAAGTAATAACAAAATATGTGTTACAATACTTCAGTCGAAAAATGAAATGATTCGTGCGCAAACATTTGCACATGCTCACATATTGGTCAGATTGTTTGTATTGTTTTAAGGGAAAAACTGACCAAGACAGATGTTCATCCAAATTCGTGTTGGTCTAACGTGTATGCTGGTTTAAGGTGCCCTTAATCGAAGAGAAGAAGAAGATCAGATTGATTTGCGCTTCAAAGTGACTAGTTAGTGCGAAAATCAACTTCTCTTCCGTAGTCCTCAGTATTATGAATATTGAAGAGGACAACTGCAATGCACCAAGGTCCTTATTACATGATGATGTTACAAATACAACGACGGCAACAACGGATCAAAGCTTAGCAGCATCTATGACAGAGAATTACTCATCACGTGAACATAAGGCGTTTTCATCGAAATGGATTAAGTTGAACGTTGGTGGAAAAGTTTTCCAGACCACCACTTGGACTTTGGTGAGCAAAGAACCAGACAGTATGTTGGCTCGAATGTTTTCTCAAGACGGGGCCATGATGCCAAGTGACCAAGACGAACAAGGGGCATATCTTATAGATCGCAGTGCCCACTATTTTGAACCTATCATCAATTACCTGAGGCATGGTCAACTGATTGTAGATCCTAACATTAGCTTAGAGGGTGTTTTGGAAGAAGCAAAATTCTTCGGTTTGGAATCCCTAGTAGTTCAACTGGAATCACAAATCTTGCAGAACAATCAGTCTTTAGATAACGTACCATTATCCAGAAGAGATGTCATAAAAGCACTAATACAAACGTCACACATTACGGAAATTCGTTTTCAGGGTGTAAACTTGGCGGGGGCTGATTTAAGGAAGCTGGACTTTCGTAATATCAATTTTAAGGTAACGGTAGTTTTTAGTTTTGATATGATGTTCTCAATTTACTTGTTGATAACTTCTAGTATGCATGTATGCAAAGATGTAATTTGTCTCATGCCAATTTGACCCATTGTTGTTTGGAACGCACTGATCTGGCCTATGCGAATTTGGAATGCGCTCAACTTGTCTCTGTTAAAGGTTTATGCGCCAACATGGAAGGTGCCAACTTAAGGGGTTGTAATTTCGAGGATCCGTCCGGCCTACGCACGAATCTAGAAGGCGTTAATCTTAAAGGCGCTTGTTTGGAAAGTTCCAATATGGCTGCGGTAAATCTTAGAGTTGCTAATCTTAAGAACGCCAATATGAAAAACTGCAACTTACGATCAGCCGTACTAGCGGGTGCCGATTTGGAACGTTGCAATTTATCTGGTAGCGATTTGCAGGAAGCCAACTTGAGAGGAGCTAATCTCAAAGATGCTGAACTCACTCTTATGGTAACGCCTCTGCATATGGCACAAGCTATTCGCTAGACTGCCATATGAATCCATTCCCTAGGAAGGTTTCGTCTGAGATATTTTAATTCTGTGATGCCTGTTACTTTGTTTGGTTTTATATATGTACAGCAGTTTCAATGTAATGCATAATTCTTTTGAAATTGTTTCCGGTTTAAACTACAGAACATTGTTGTAAACCTACAACAATACAAGCGGGGATAAAAAAATGTCCATACACACAAATTTTAAGAAAATGTCAGGTTGCCAAGTATAACACAACTAAAAATGTCCGTTTAAGTGAGATCTGTTATTTAACATATATGTTATCCGTTGCATTCCACATTTGACGAATTTGACCTAAGGAGCTCGCGGTAATTTTCACAATCTATTAAATGTGCCATTTAGACCAGATGGTTGGCTCCTAATCGGATATTGCAAATTGAAATCCACTCATTCCAACTTCGTTGACAAGGGCTCTCTTGTTCTCATACAAATATGATATAGGTTTGCTGTCAAAATCAGTTAACTTCTTTTTACGAGCCGACCAAGCCTTTACATTAAAACGACGGCATTTTATGTGCCGTGACAGCCTGGTTTCTTTAAAAAAAATTGGAGGCGTGATAAAATGGGTATTGTTTGTTAGATATACGTTGGAAAATAAGATGTGAGACGAAAATCGAAAAAATAAATTTAGTTATTGATAAGAATCAAACAGATATGATTAAAATAAAACTGCGCTTACAATTTTGAATATTCGATAACAAGAAAATTGTTTTATAAAAACCGAAAGTCGTAAGCAATACGTTTATGGTTTTTGTTTAATAACGCATGATTTGTTAGCTATGTGATTCATTTGCATTCGAATGTTTAATAGGTAGACATCAAGATAGATGGCGTTTAATTATATTTTAGTTTTCTAAAACCATTTTATTGTTAAAACAACTTTTCTTAATGCCTTCTTACTTTATTCGAGAATAAAATACCCCTACAATGCTATTATTCCTGGTTTTCAGTTATTTCATAAGGGATTTATCCTAAAATTGCTTCTTCTGAAGATATATTGAGAAAATGGGACCCGGTAGTACTGAATTATTTGTCACATTCGAAGTCGAGGCAAACAGCTTGGCATGTATCGGCCTTCAGGTGCAATAAAAAGGTTATTGTACAAGGCACATTGGAGTGTGGCTGATTATCTGACTATTCGAATGAAAGCATCAACATACAAAACGTTTGATATACAAAATGTCTGTTGGTTGAACGTGCCGAGATAGATAATAAAATACATGATATTGTGAAGAACCATATTATTTTATACATTTAATTTACATATTTATTTATTTGCAAATAAATAAAATTATTGAAGTGAGAGTAAAAAATATATTTTTTAACTGATATCGTTTGCGAAATAGATTTAGAGAAAAGTTTTGTGCATTATGGATTTCTATAACAGCCGCGTCCTAAAAGATAATATTTGTAGCCAGATATCGAATAGACGGCACATAGATAATATCCAGAAGTGTGGACGTATTGTTTGGGTTCATACTGCATACAATTTTACAATCCACACTATTGCATATGCAATTCAAAGCATTTCATTTGAAATTCAGAAAACGTCATTTAAAATGTAGTACTCATATTAATATTATGTGTGGCCCTGGTTCATTAGTTAAAAAAATGTTTGTACGAATCTGCTTTTTTCTTTCTTTTGAATGTGCAACTCCAGCTGAAGTGTTATACATTTGGAATACACTTAATTATTACGTTTGAAAAATAGAAAATGCATTAAATTTAATTCATCAGATTCTGTGCATGTAGTGTAAGTTATGCTACAGCTTTAACCCTCTAACACCCACATTTTTAAAATCTATACAATCTATAGATCTATACAAGTAAAGGGGAGCCTCCATTCACTCCATTTCGGCAGGAATACACTATAAATTACGTTAGATTCGCTTTCGCTCTAACAATTTTTTTTGTTGCAATTTTTTTTTCTGGACTAAAAAGATATTTGATAAGTGCCCAATTGATTTCATCTTGTTCACTGTTCGGAAATGAAAAATAGCTGCTTAGTTTGTTTTGAAATTGTCAAGCTTATATATACTTTATATAAGTACATTTGTGTATTTTAATACGTATCATTTTAAATTGGACGATATTTAGCAAATATATAATCAATTAATTTATTTTATACTAAAAAAACGTTTACAAATGTATATAAAATAAAAAAAATGTTTGCATATAAAAGCGAAAATAAATAATAAAAACACTTCGATTTTAGATTGTGACAAAGGTTACAAGATATTTAAATGTGAATGCAGCTTAGCTACTGCCTCCGAATTTCAAAGGACGTATTTGCATAAATTGTTGTAATATTTCGTCTGAGACCAACTTTCGGGCAGCTTGATGTTGTTCCACAATAGGAGTTAGAGTCTTAAATGAAATAAAACGTTTACATGTTTCTACAAACATTTAATGTAATTAAGCTTACCTCAATAGCCACTTTTTTGATTTCGCCAGTCAACATTTCTCCCTTACTGTATGCCACGCGTATTTCTTCCAATTTGGCATCATCTTCCAGGAAAAATTTTAACAGCTGGTAAGCTACATCAATTTCGGGAATGCCACCTAATTTTCTATGTTCATCCACAGTAACCCGACCGCCAGAAAACGCATACTTATTAATTTTATTTTTAATTTGCTTAGGCGTATCGGTTAAAAATACTGCAGAGTTTTGATCACTGGCAGACATTTTCGATTTAGCACCCTGTAGAGCGGGGAAAAATGTTGAATGTATTAGAGCACATTTTGGAAAACCCAATCGAGGTGCTACATCTCGGCACATACGGAAATATGGATCCTGATCAATGGCGCACGGTATTAAGCAGTGTATCTTGCGGTTCCCGAAAATAAATGGAAATGTACTTGAAAGGGCAGGTGCAGCCTGAACGGCTGGAAAACCAATTTTGCCTATTATATCCGAGTCACCGAATCCGAAAATACCCTTAACTTGATTAAAAGTAACACACTTTTGCATTCGTATAACATTTTGGTAGAAAGCTGGACATTGCCTATTGAATATAATAAAAATATAAAAGTTAAAATGTTAATGACATTAATTTTAATTTGTAATTAATGGTTAAGTATTATAATCATAGTGCGGAAAATCGCTAAAGGAGAGGTATTTTCCTAATAATCTCTTTGAGTATGAGTAACAAACTCAGAATAAAAAAATAATTCTCCTGCAAGTAATTTTTACTTTATGAATCGAGAAAAGGTATTATCGACACAAAATACAATAATGTGGTTTTTATATTTTGTTGCCAAACATACATAATTAATTTTGGCAAAACTGGCATTATAGTCAAAACGAATTTAATTTATTTAATGTATGATATCGCATTTACGTGGTACGTTTCAATGTTTATAAAGAATCTCCCAAAGGAAAAATGTGCAATTGAATCATTCTTCAAGACTAAAATATTGGATGAAAAATTCTTAAATAGAATTTATAACACATCCGTCCAAAAATTTTGATATTCACCAAAAAATTTATGTGTATGGGACTGCTACACCTACATAATACAATCAAAATCTCCAAACTTACCCCATAAATGTTAAGTTATTGAATATAAACGTTTTCTCCACATCAAATCCCATTGCAATAATGTCTTTGGCATTTTCATGAGACAGTTTAATTGCTTCCTCAACTTTCAAATCTTTCCACAGGGTTTTCTCATCATCGGACATTTGTATAACTAAGGGTACGTCAAATGCTTCCTGGAGATATCTAAGAACATTAAGGAAACTTAATAAATCAAGCTACCAAAATCAGCTGAGTTAATACGAACTTCGTCATAACAAATGGAATCAAATGGCCCAAATGTAAGGACTCCGAACTCGGTCCTCGGCCGGTATACAAATAAAATGGTTTTCCTTGCTCCTTCAACGTCAAAATGGTATTTAATTCCCGATGCGAAAAGAATATACCACGACGTATCAAATGATGAGCTGGTTTGCCAGTTATCTTCTCAAAGCGTGATATCAATTCATCATCGATACGGGATGAACCAAAGCGCTCTAAATGTAGAATTCGTATTTACTACGAAATAGTTGGTTATTTATAATTCTTACTTATCAGTTTCTCATAATCAATGCCGGTATCACTGCTACTGGTTACATTCCATGGATCCACAACATCATTTTGTTGGTCATCTCCAGTAACCTCTTCTCCTGTGGCAACAGGCTCTTCGGCTTCTTTAATATTATTCAGTGTCAATGCTTCAACACCCTCAGCTACAGTTTCACTCATTTTCTTCTTTTTAATTGCACTCTATAGCAAATAAAATAAATGCAAGTATTGCAAATAATGTAATGAAACGTGTCTGTTGAAAACTTTAATCTGGGCCGTAATACAAATTGAATGTGCCCAAATAGGGCCAAGTGTCCGCATACATAGTTGCCTGAGAAATGGAACGGAATGGTATGAATTTATGGTTTTTCGATTCCTCCATTCCAACTTCTTAGAGTTGTCAACGGCGATGTATATAATTTTAGCAAGTTTGGATATGATTTGGGACGATTAAAATAGCGATTCTGTTCTGAATGATAATTGCATATCTCTGTGGTTATAAACGAAATTATTAAATTCCTATATGATAACTATCGGTCCATCATTTAGGTCTGATACGTGGATACTTTAATATGACCCAAAACTATTAGTATAATCGAAAGATTTAATCCTGCGTTGATTATTCTGACCACCAATTATATTAGTAGTTAATAAATTAGTATTAATTGGAAAAGTAATTAACTCCCATAAGTATCCCAAAATGGTCGTCTTAAAAATAATAAAACTATTTTTTAATTATACAAAAATTGACCGATTTTTGAATATTAATACTAGATCAAAATTACAAGCATTTCGTGGATGACATTCAGCCGAATTGGCGGCGGCGCGCCTCCGGTTTGCACCGAGTCAGCTCGGTCTTCTGATTCCGACCATTCCCAATCATTGTCGTTCTATCCATTCACAATATTGTTGCCAGGACATTTATTTAAAAAACAAAACAATTCATTTATTGGCTGGCTGCTTCAATTTTTGAGTGAAATATGTTGCCTATTCAATATTGTGGTGAAAAAAATAATTCCCAAAGTATAAAATCTAAAAAAGTTACCACAGACATATGCGATGAATTAAAAGAGCATAAAAGACGAGATCTTTTGGAGAATAAGCGCAGACAGCAGTTGCGTGCCGACAGTCATGAACTGCGTTTACTTCAAACCCAACTACAATCTGCATTAGTTTTTAAGGAATTGGCGGAACAAAATGACTCAAAGCGCAACCAAAGAGAGGAGGATATGCGTAGGAAACGTCAGGAAGATGCACAAATGGCAGCTGAATGTGAAAAGTCACGACAGGCTTTGCTAGAACAGGAGGAAAAGGAGAGGCAAAAGAAAATGAATTTTCTGGTTGTACTGCAGGAACAGGTGAATGAAATGCAGTACAAACGTAAAAAAGAATTAGAAAATATTATTAAAGATCGGGAAGAAATGCTTAAAACTACCAAACACATACATGCTGAACAACAAGCTGAAAAGGATAACGCTCAACGTTTTCGAGATCGATGCCGACAAGAAATGGAGGAGTGTGTCCGCAATAGGGAAATACGAAGGCAATTGGAAAAAGAAAAAAATGTCGACGACTGTGAAAGGCTTATGGCATATCAGAGAGACAGGGATGAGCTTAAACATAGAATGGAAGATGATAAGAAAAGATTGCTATCCGAGAAAATGGCACTAAGCGAAAGAATCGGCAATGAATTGGCTGAAGTAAACAGGGAGAAGAAAAGACGAGAAGAGCTACTACTATCGTTGCTCGTAGAGGAGCGTAAGGCTAAGGAGGACGATAGATATCGACAAAACTTGGAAATGCAGATAAAAGAAAGAACACAATTTCGGATAGAGTTGATGAAGTATCGTAAGGAAGTTATGATCGAGAAAGAGCGGCAGTTCAAAGAAGAAGAACGACAAATGCGTGAATATCATATGCAGCAAATGGCTGAATGCGACAAATTGGATCAACTGTCAGACGAAAAGCGACGTCGAAAAATAATGGAACACAATAAAGCATTGAGAGAGATGATAGAGCTGAGCCGAAAAAAGCGTGCGGAAGAAATAGCAAATAGAATTCGGGAATTTGAGAAGTTATTAAGCAATGAAAAACAAAGGTAAGTGCAAAATTTTGTGCGATATTGTATAAATGTATCTACATGATATGATATATGGTAATGGATGTATCGAAATGTCTTTTAGGGATCAATGTATTGAAGAAGAACGTATGCGGATTTTGCAAGCAACACCAGGAGAACTGTTACGTTACCTTCCACCGGGTGTCCTGAAACCATCAGACAGAGAATTTCTATAGCCATAACCAATATTCACCGAACCTCTACATCAAAGCAGTATAGCATTGCACTCACTTCAATCATCACTACATACATTTTACAGCAATAACATCCATTTTTTTTTTTTTGGGTAAACACAACACATCCAATAAGACCATGTTAATATATCAATATGTTCAATATGCATCTTTTTTATGCATGTTTTACAATAAAAAATATGAAAAAAACTTTTACATATGTATACTACAATTTTATTACAGGTCCAATTAAAACCGAAAATTACAAAAAGTAATCAACTTTGGAAATATTTGTAAAATAATTTTGAATATTAATAATATAACAGATAAAAAAATTCAGTTCCCTTCGAAATTACCCCAAAAGGACGAAAATGATAATGGAAATTGGGGCTGGGGACTGTGGGGAGCGTGGCATAGAAAAAATGACCCCGCCCACTTATTTCGACAATATTGTACTCAAATGAAAGGAATTGTTCTCTCGTGTTCAAAAATGTAGTTTTTGGCGGCCCATGAGGGGATGGCGTCGACAAATCCAGCCCGCCCACTTTTTTACACGATAAAATATGCATGTTTGGCAAAAATTAACTTCAACCAGAAATCGCGAAAAACGATATGAATTTTTTTTTGGGACCAATTTAATTTTGCCTCTTATGTGTAAGTATATCGGGAATCGATTTATTTTTTTTATATTGTGTCATTTTCATGCTTTTTCCTGGATTTGTCGACGCCACGCCCCTCATGGGTCGCCAAAAATTACATTTCTGAACCCGTGAGAATAATTCCTTTCAGTTGAGTACAATATTGTCGAAATAAGTGGGCGGTGTCATTTTTTCGATGCCACGCCCTTCCACGGTCCCCAGCCCCAAATTTCATTTCCATTCAAATATGACTATGTATCAGATGTATCGTGTAAACACCGCATTAAGAACGCGAAAAGTGACATTAGAAATATACCTTGGTAACACTAAAATTAATCAGACGTTGTGTGTAATCATATCACTTTGAATTCAATGTCCCTGTGTTGAATGCAAATAGTACTTTCATTGTGCAACCCTGGGCTTTGTCAAAGAAATATCGTTTGAAACGGAATCGGAGGGGCAGAATGTATGGAATTGAAGAAATGGTTGGGGCAGAATGTGTAGAATGGACGAATCGGAGGGGGCAGTATGAGTGGAATGGAGGAAAATCGAAAACCGAGCCAGCCAAGAGTCGGCGGCAGGTCCGGCTCAGAAAAATATTCACGGCGGCGCGGCTCGTCTCATTTATCGGTCGGCTTCGCTCTCTGACTGCGAGTTATATATTTTTAGTTCATACGTTAACGCAAATAAAGTAACCTGAGTTCATTTTATTAAGATTGAAGTCAATTATACATTGCGATATGATGACGGCATCCGAGACATCAACTGAAAGGGGCCAGCGCGGAGTGAACAGGGTTTTGGCCAAATTAGATAGTTCCATAGAGGCGGGGAACTTTTATGAGGCACATCAAATGTATCGAACCCTATATTTTCGCTACACGGCACAAAGGAAATTTGAGGAATGTTTGGAATTGCTCTATAACGGGTCATTGAAGTTGATTTCCAAACAACAAGAGACAAGTGCGGTCGATTTAGGCTTGTTAATCTTGGATACATTGGAAAAAAGAGGAAATTGCAAAGACAGCGACTTATGGATAGAACGTATTGGTAATATAATAACTTGCCTTAACTCAGCCTGTGTAGAACGAGATACATTAATTGTATGTAGACAGCGAACAAATCTCTACTAAAGCTAATATTCTTTTGTTTTTATCCCACACAGAATCGTTCTATAAAGTGGAGTGCTGAAGTGTCTGGCAATTATCCGGGCGACCCAGCCTTGTATAAAATTTTAGCTCATGTTTTTTGGTCAGAAGGCAATACAGATTTGGCCCGACGCTATTATATGCTTTGCCGCGACGGCAACCTTTGTGGTCGCATTTTAATTAAAATCAATGAAACAAAGGGTTATAGCAGCGAAGTTGATTTGTTTATTGTTCAGGCTGTATTGCAACAAATAAGCTTAAATGATCGTAAAACTGCAGAGGATTCGTTTACCACATATACACGCTATCATCCAAAAATAAACCGCAAAACGGCCCCCTTTAAACAGCCTTTATTGAATTTTATCCATTTCCTCTTCCGTCTTATGGATACAAAGAATTTAGACGCCTTTCGAACATTATGCGCTTTATATAAAGAACACCTAAATCGCGACCCTGCTTTTGATAAGTACTTAACCAAGATAGGAGTTCAACATTTCGGAGCTAATCCCCCAGTATCATCGGACAACCGTTTTGGTGGCATGTTTGGCGATGTTATATCACGCTTATTGCAGGGCATCGATGAAGACGATGAGGATGACTCTGGCGGGTCAGCACAGGGTGAACGTGGTCACGGCGATGGTGCCCACGCTGCATTGGACTGACGTAGCAGTCCCGTGTGGTGGGAGTAAAGGAATATATGTTGCTATGTGTAATTAGATTACTAATGTTTCTTTAGTCATTTTACTTTTCCAACGTACTGCTTAATATTTTCTTTTTTATTTGATAAATATTTAAAAACAAAACATGTATTCGTTTCTGAAATATTTTATGGTTTTCACTTAATTGTCCACAAAAAGTAAAGCATATAATGAATGATATTATATAAACTTTAAAAAGTCTTTTCGAATAATTTAGTTTGTAAGTAGTGTCATCCCGGGTTTATGTTTATTCAATTATATTTGCTAATCTAAAAGGCATACGTCTATAATCTTGATATTGACTATTGAAATCTAAAAGAAGGGTGAACATTTTAAAATAATCCAACAAATAAATAAAGGTATTTTCACCTTTAAGATATTTGCGACCCCAAAAAAAACTAGGTTTCCAATGACTCACTGAAAAAAGGTAAAATGCCTCGACCCATAAGGTAGGCATCAAACGTTTTATTAGTTTTTGTATTACGTATAGTGAATTTTTTTATCTGAACAAAAATAGCTACGGCATTTCTCGAATCAATGATATATTTAGTTTTGAAGTAATTGCTTTACTTAGTTCATTGCTCAAATATTTTGCATTTAGTGTACGAGTGAATGTTGAGTTTAGATTTAATTTTCAAATAAATATTTAGTAAATTATTGCAAAATTCATCGTATATGCCAGTAGTCGGCACTTTGAGTAGGAAACATTTTTCAGTTATCCGAAATTTTTAGTTATGCTAAGTGATTTGTTTTGATTTGTCACAAAGGAGAAATGTTGTGGCGTTCAGTTTAAACTATTCAATAGCTCTGAGTTTTGCGAATAGCAGTGACCAGAAATCGACTGTATTACGGAAAGTTTGAAACGATATTCTTGATATAACTTCTGATGTAAACTTGTCAATAGTTTTCCTGCATATCCGGAAAAATATGATTTTTATCAAATTGTAACGCAGCTTTCGGAAATGCATCAAAATGTACACCACCAAAGTATAAACCAAATCTACATACATGGATTCTCTTATCTTAACTGTTATAGATTTGTAGGCTGGCTATTCCCGATGTGATGATGTGATCGTAACAACTTTTATGACATGAACAATAATTAGCTACTCGGGGTTTGAAATAAAACTTTTTTGTTCTGATTTGCTATGAAAACTATAATGTATTTGTCACGACTCAAGTGTAGCACATAAGTTTAAAAAAACGTTCATTCCAAAACTAAGTAGCCGTGCTTTCTAATACCCTGTTTAAACTTTTGACGTTTCTCTCCCCAAGATTCTTTTTTGTTTAGTCAGCTTCGGAAAAAAGAAGTGTAAGTATATAATATTATGCTAAATGAACTTCGCGGCCATTTTTATCCATGTTTTGATAAAAAAAAAAATTCAATTTGTGCACTCTAAAAAATGTCTACGACAATTTTGACATATATACCGAAAAAATTGAGACCTTTGAGAAATTCCAAATAAACTTTGAATGCGTTTCCTGAAAAATTGAATGAAACGTGTCGTCCGAATTTCGACGAAAAAAACACTTGTCGGATCTCACCGTGGCTCGTCAATTAATAACTCGCCATTCGTCTGCTTTTATTGTCAGTTACTTTTTCTTTGATAATTATATTTTTTTTTAGTATATAACTTAGTATTAAGTTAATAAATCTAGCCATAAGTATTCTACTCTAAACCTATGTCAGCCCCGGGAGTAAGGGCGAAATTGTTTATATATTGTTAACCATTAGTTTTAAATATCACACTGAACAATGAAGCTTGATGCTGTTTACGATGATTTAAAAAATTGAGATAATACATTATAGTCTTAAGTTTCTCTTTGTTTATTTGCCATATATATTTGTAGATGTTTGATAAAAAAGGCTCAATAAATAAACTTAAACTTGGTCTTAATATTAAATGTGGAAAATTTGAACCAAATCGGACAATTGTAACACGTGACGCATCCAAGTCAAAGGTCAAATTAGTGTTAATTCTGTACTATACACAACTGACTTGAAATTTTGTGAACTTTATACCAATAAATACTGAAAACTGGACGATGCTAACATGGTATTCTTGGAGGTAAAGT
The DNA here is from genome assembly GCA_958296145.1 of Hydrotaea cyrtoneurina. NCBI lineage: Eukaryota > Metazoa > Arthropoda > Insecta > Diptera > Muscidae > Hydrotaea > Hydrotaea cyrtoneurina. Next base: position 88,383,421 of record OY282512.1, read on the forward strand.
TCACATGTGTGCAAAAAAATGTTTATTTTTCGGCCGATTATGGTGATTATATTAATATGAAGGTCAAAAGTCATACACAGTAAGAGCTCGATTTGCGCAACCGATAGGAAATCAAGCCTGTTGCATTTACGGAGATTGTTGCACTTACCGAGCCCCAAATGTATATGTTTAAATATTGAATTCGAAGAATATGGGATGAAAAATAACAAGAAAGCAACGGTAAAATAACAGTTATAATACGTTCGCTAATCGGGGTGTTGCAAAAATCGGGGGTTGCGGAAATCGAGCTTTTACTGTATAAGGAAATGTCAAAAAAAATGGGTACCTTATGTTTATATTGTGACATTGACTTTGTAGGCCTAGTCGAGATGTTAACCGAACAGTTTCATGCTCTTCAATACCTCTTTAGAAAACTGAGTTATGACAAAAACGGAGACTATAGCTGACTTTGTGCACTCATAACGTACTCTATTTAAATCCGATTTTAAACTGCAAATATTTGAGTGAAGACATCAATATTCTATATAAGAGTATTAAATAGCATTTATTTCTGAATAAAATAAAACCTAGTTAACATACCTGCAGTGCACTCGGGATAACGCCAACTAATTAAAAATCAGATTGTTGACAAAGCGCGGTTAAGATTTCTATGGGTCCGCTTGACTCCATATTGTTTCGTTAATTCTGTCACTCTTGTACCTTTCGGTAATAAATCCAAAATATTTGTTTTTTCTTGCAACTGAAGCACTTTCGGTTTTTTTAAACTCATTTTATACTCGCAAATCTTACGAGAACAGGAAAGCAACTGAACAGAAAAGAACAATAACTACCTCTCTATGCATATGGGGAACCGCAAAAATCGAAACTAATCCCATAGAATGTATTTATTTATGTTTTGTAACGGTTAATAAAGCAAAAATTTTGAATTATTTAGAGTTGATCAAATTGAATTTATAGACAACATAGTCCAATAGTCAGGTTCTTTTATTTTCGGTTTTGTCCAAGTAACTACACGATATGTGTGAGTAATATAATTTCATACAACACACGTTGAGCTTTTTATTATCGTAATTTGTTATACATTGTCATTTCTTGTTTCCAAAATCAAATAATTTCGAGTTAATGTAAATGTCAATAATGTATGATATATGGCTTATACTGCTGTCGATTTTTTTTTTGAAAAACAATTACAAGAGCACACTTTAATACTAAACGATTTGAGAATATGCCCAACATTGAAGAAGTATTAGCACTCCCAATCCCTAGTTTGTTGTTACAATGTTCTATTCGGTTTCAGCAACTGCCTCGATTTTTATTAGTTGTGTTAACCGAGGTCGAACTGTATTAGAGTAAATTTGACCCTATCTGGGCACATTTAATGTGTCATTGCAGCACACATTAACGTTTTCAAAATACCAACACTGGCGGTAGTGGAATGGAGGAATCGCTGAGTACACTACTAATGTAATGAAGGAATCGACGATAAGCGAACGATGTAATGGCAGAATCGAAAGTAACCTTTTCATTCCATCAGTTCCATTCCTTAGGTGCAACTAAACTAAATTGAGCGACGCGGAGCAGTGTTCAGTGAGCAGTACAGTGGCACAATTAATTTTTGTTGTAAGGAAGGAAGGAAGGAAAATTTCTGGTGATAGTGAAATTTAAATCAAATATAAAATAGATTTATGTGTTGGAACATGATAGGAATTTAGCAGCATCATTTTGCAACGAAAGTGAATTTGCAACACCAAAGAAGAAGAAAAATAAATGAAATGAGTGATTCCCACAACAATCCAAATACAATAACAACGAAAGCCGTAATCGAGACAGCCTTGGAAACACCTGCAAACGAAGTCGAAGATGATTCGAATGATAGGAAAGATGATGATGTTATATGCAGTTCTGCCACGCCCGTACCGTTGTCAGTGGAGGAGGGACGCGGCGATATGAACACAGCCGACACAGACGTTAAAGACGTTCAACGTAGAAATTCTTCACAATCAAATACGTCTGCCATACATATACTGACTTCTGTTGGTGACATTATGACTCTGGGTCCAAGTTCGCTTCAAATTACGGACGGTGGCAATGGGAATTTGGGAGTATATAATCCTCACGATGATGGCGAGAATGGGGAACGCAGTTGTTGGATTTGCTTTGCCACAGACGAGGATAATCGCTTGGCTGCTTGGGTGCAGCCCTGCAAATGTCGCGGCACTACTAAATGGGTCCATCAAAGCTGTCTTTATCGCTGGGTTGATGAAAAACAAAAAGGCAATGCTCTGCGAACGGTTAACTGTCAGCAATGTCAGACAGAATATATTATTGTGTTTCCGCAAATGGGAAAGGTGGCCAATATCCTGGAAGCGTTCGATAACATTATCAGACGCGTTAGTCCATTTTTAGCGGCAGGCATATTTGTTGGATCGCTGTATTGGACGGCAGTGACTTATGGGGCCGTTACATTCTTACAGGTAGAATTAGATAAAGTTAATGGAATATATACACTTGTGATATTTGTTATTCTTGTTTGCAGATTGTAGGTCATAAAAAGGGTCTGGCCCTAATGGAAAATGGAGATCCGATTTTGCTTCTCATTGGCCTTCCTGTAATACCCGTCGGCTTGGTTTTAGGTCGTATGATTCGTTGGGAAGATGCAATAATTCGCCTCATTCGTAACCGCCGCAGCGTAGCTCGTAAATTGCCACTGATGAATTTCATCATACCTTATCCGTAAGTTTTTTGTATTAATCTCAAGTAACAATGAATCAAGATAAATATGTAGTATGCATGCATATTTAAAATACTGAGGATGCAATGTTGTACTAGTAGACCAAAGACGAAATGCAATATTAACCATTTGTTGACGGACGTTACTTAAATGTAGCATTACAATTATAAGCTCATAAATACTTAGAAGACAAACATTTGTATACTTTCCCCCTAGGTACGTTGAAGTACACTAAAATGCATCTAATACAATTACATTGTGGAATAAATTCAGGTGAAAATATAGGCTAAACCCGTATCGCGGCGTTTGTTTATGTTAGTTCGAATTTTTTTTAATCGACCTTCGAACTTTGGCGAAATTGACGATTTGCAGCTATTGTTTAGCAATAATTTGGCTTTTACAGATTGAAAAATATCAATTAGTCAATGAGGTATAGCCAAAAAACTATATAAACAAATGCTGAAAATCGACATTTGACTGCAAAGTTCGAAGGTCGATTAAAAAAATGCGAACTAACATAAAAAATAAATATAGCCTATATTTCCCCCCTCACTCTCAGAATCAACCTAACTTTTGCTAACCTCAATTTGTTCCACAGTGTTATTGGTAGCCCTGTCTTCACAGAATAACGGTAATTTGCAAGGTGTTTCGGCTCGTTGCGGGACTAATTTCGATTTTTTAAAAATAGTTTTTTTTTTTGGAGAAATAGTGGTTTTATCAATTTCTAAAAACTAAATTTCGTAATAACAGTGATAATGGTGTTATTATTAATTTTGTTCAAGTTGAAACTAAATATAAAGAAATTATTAATTTTTCATCAAAATCTATTCGATTCACCCTGGTCATAAATAATATCCAGGTCCTTGACAATTTTTAAACATTGAATTTATCTTTAAAATGTCATAACAATTCAGATTTCGCGAAGAACATATTAACTTTTCAACCCCTTGGAGTCTTAGGAAATAAATACAAAACGTCTTTGGGATATTTGAGTATCGAAAAACGAATGTTTTTCGGATTGTCATATGCATGATTTGCTACATTATAGATCTTTAGGTCATAGTGATCATAACGAACATGGTTGTCTTTGTAAGATGTACAGTAGGCGGACACCGACAGTCCGCCCAGCGCAGATTAATTTGCTTTAAAAATACAGCATAGAACCGAGAAATTTGTCCGTCTACGGTATCTGTCCGCGAATAGAGCTTTTACGGTACTTGGTTTACAGCGTACAATTATGAAATTGGTTTGTGAATAACTTCGGAGGTACTAATTGAAATGGTCAGAAATGTTTCTATGTACTGTGAACTTGAAATTATATTCATTCAGCAAAGGAACAGACGAGCTTGCCAAACTTGTCCAAATTTGTATGCCTTTCATGTTATTTCCACAATTCACACAAAGCTTTCCATGTAAATGCAACTCAGAGATGCAAACCATTTCAGATTCATGTTGGTTCGAAATTGGTACAGTTCATCCGAAACTTCAAACTCTACAAAATTAGTGTGTTTGTAAAAAATATAATGAAAAATTACGTATTTCACGATATTTTCAATCTTAGATTTCAATTATTTGCACAGTGTCAAACTATTGAGAATTATTTTTAACATTTTAGTCGCAGTCTATGATAAAGTCAGACGGTTCCATATTGCTTAGGTTCACTTTCCATCTAAGTAGATTTTTATTATTCAATGCAATATCTGACATGTTTTTATCCTTTTAAAATAAAACAGCGAGGAAGATGAAGAACAGACGGCACAAAATCCAGCAACACCAACGCTATCGGATCCTGTATCGGCAACACGAATTTTCTGTGGTGCTTTACTATTACCAACAATATCGTCTATTGTAGGACGCTTATTGTTTGAATCTATTGAAAATACGTTGCACCGTACACTATTGGGTGGTCTTACCTTCATTACTGTCAAAGGAATTTTGAAAATCTATTTGAAACAGCAACAATATACCCGCAAAAAGAAACGTCGCATAGTCGACTATACAGATGAAAATGTACGCGCTTATGTAAATCGTACAAACTCGAATAGAAGTCAAGGCAATGCAGCGGGTACAGCAGCTGCAGCAGCCACTCCAGGTGCTCCACATCAACAACAAGCTAACGTGCCAAGAACAAATGAACGTGACAGTGTAGTGTAGGATAAGTATCCATTATTCAGAAAAATGTATGAATACTGCTGACAACATCAAAGATTTGGTAAGACAAGAAACTACGCCATAATAACAATTATAAAGGTTCCGTCGTATAATAGTTAATCTTTTTATATATAATATGTGCTGTTAACAATGCTATCCCTGTTTTATTCCTTCAAACATTATTGAATAAAATTTGAAAACAAAATCTAATTTTAATCAAATCGACAATTGAATAATAACTAATATTTGCTGCGAAGACACAGAAAGAAATACATACATACATACCATTTATCTAGTATATATTATAAAAACCCAGGCATAATGACTTTTTCTAAAACGAATTCAATACAAAGAAGGCACACTTTGTTATACATCAACATTACACATTGGTCAAAGTACACAGCTTTTTATCACACATTTTTTAAGAAAATTCATATACATCCTGGCTAAGAGCCTTTGGTTATAAACGTGATATCGAACACTCATTTCAATCTGTCGCTGCTAATTAGCTCTTAAGTGGTCATTAAGAAAGTTGATTGAAATGTGAAAATATTTGTCCATTTTCTCCGTCAAAGTATCAGTTTAAGTTGAAAATGTGACGTAGGGAACCCCCTGGGGGTATTAGCTTTTGCTATACTTGAGACTATTTCGACCATAACCTAATTAAATCTTTACCTACATGTGTTAAACAATGTTGTGTCTTTTTTATTTAATTTTCGACTCTACTAAAACTTTGATTAATTGTATTTACTTTAAATTAACCAAATCTAAGAGGGAATCAGTAGCTGATGGTCTCTGTTGACAATTCTATTTTCACCTTTAATGTTAAACTTATATTTACTATAAGTTGAACATAATGTAAATAAATAAATAAGAGGAAATCAACACTGACATTTAGTGTTTACCATGTTCAAGAGGTTAATATGTACTGAAGTGGGTTTAGTAGAATCCAATGACGTCTACAGTAAATGTGTATGATTTTTTTCTTATGACACAATTTGCGACAAAAATAATAATAATTACAAAAATATTTCGATAACTGAGGTATATTTGTTCGGAAACTTCCCTCCGCTGGAAACTAAAGCCTATTAGTGAATGGTATAGTTTGTTGGACACAGAGCATACCCTGGCTTATTGAATATATTTCATTAATATATTTCTAGGATCGGTTAGGCCACATATTTGGCGTATATCAAAATTTGGGCCATGTTCTGTAGCTTTCACAGTTTAAGAGTTTTAGTTGATTCTGACAATTATGTACGTTTTTTTTATACCACAAATTTGGTTGTATAGAAATCGGACGAAAAACATTGCTGTCTTTTTGTTTTATAATTGTCGATTTTTTACTATGCTCGGTATATCTTCTTCATAACAAAAGTTACTTACTGAATATATGTATTCACGAGTAACTCTTGTGATGAATCCCCAGAAAATTTGACATTTGGGTCTGAATGATAAAGTAGTTCATCATAGTGTCATTATCAAAGATAATTCTATAATATACAATTGTTTTTGGTGATATTTTAATTATCTATCAACATGATATCGACAATGGGTGTCGTTAACAGATATTTCTGTTATTTTCCTTAGCAATGTTTTTTTTTCAGATTTATGAAAAAAAATTTCACTGTGTTTTGTAACTTTAAATTCATTAATTTTTTATCGAAAAATTTTTCGTTCAAATGTCAAGTTTCAAAATGTAAAACTTTCAAAATTTGTCGTTCATTTGCAGATCTCACGATACGATTCTAAAAAATTGGGCTATGTGACACTGAATTGTTTTTAGCTCTAGCATAGTTTTTTTAATTAGTATTTAGAATGTATCTCTAAAGAAATATTTTCATCAACTTCTTTATATATTCATATAATTACGTGTATCGTGTATGTCTTCCATATCTGCTAAATTGAATAAACCATAAAAAACATAATTTGATCTATGTATTTCAGTATCTATTGTCCCTTGTCGATTTATTTTTTTTTTATATAGTTTAGATGTAATACATAAAAAAAATCAAAAACACCATTATACGAATAGCTTTAACAATTTGCTCTCACAAGTATGTAATTTTAAACTGTGTATTTCATATGCCATTATTTTTGTTTCTTTTTGCCATATTCAAAATCTCATTTCGTTTTCGATTTTACAAAATTTTTGTTGAAGAACCTCATGTTATTTGTTGAACATATTTTTAATTTTGCTGTAGTTTCAAACAATTTTTATATTAAGTCAATTTAATAAAGAATTAAAACAATTAAATCTTTATATTGTGTTCCAGTATAAATGAAATCGAGGAGATCTAATGTTGTATTGTATAGGTATGTGTTGACTTTCCATGTGTTTTGATTTCATTTGGACAATTTTAACTGAATAATATTCAAATTTCAAATGTATTTTCAAACACCTTTTCACATGAGCCAAAAGTATTTTTTTCCTACAAGAACCTCCTGAAGTTCTAGTCGTATTTATATTTTATTTCATCGGAAAATTAGGTGTTTGTTTATTGTTTAGTTAATTATTTATAAATTCAGTTGAACATGGAATTGTGTTTTACGTACAGAATTCAAAGTAGGCTATATTCCACCGTAAAAATAGTGATTCAAGAAACAGTTTTGCTTTTTCTGAGGCATATGCGATGGAAATAGAATCATTATTTTTATTTAGTAACCGTTGAGAAAGTCGTTTGGAAATAAAACTAATCAATTAAAAAAATCAAAAATTCAAACACTTCAAAATAAGCCATTGTCACACACTTTATAAACAAAAATGCAAGATCAGATATTTTCTTCGATGTTCTACTGAATCACAAATTGGTATAAAAATTTCGCATTATGAATAAAAAAATGTTTCAAACAATTACAATCATTCTAAATTTCGGTAAACATAAACATCTTACTTTTACGGTACATTTGCAATATGTTTTGCGCTCTCGAATATTATTTAGAGTACGGCCTTTTGAATGATCGACAGTACGGCTTCAGTAGAAATCGATCTACTGGAGACCTGACGTCGTTTATTTCGGAACGATGAAGTCGAGCCATTCCCTGCTTTGGTGAAAGCAAAGTTGTGGCTCTGGATATTTCCAAGGCATTCGAAGGGTCTTGCATATTGAAACTTATTGTACTTCAAGTCGGCATATCTATTCATATCCAGTTTTCTCACAGCTCGATACGAATCAGACACTTGATATTCTGGGCATGGAGATACAGGGTGATGCCTGCAGCGCTGGCCATATTTTCGAATTGTTGATGAAGCGGTACATGACATTCTTAACCCGATTTATTAAATATTAACACGACCAATGGACTACAACTCCCATATATGTGCCAGAGTTCTAAAGACATCTTTGCAGCTCGTGGATCGTATACAGACGAGAAAGGTGGTGATAATAGAATATGGGTGAAAATAAAAAATGTTGCACTTTTTGATTCTCAAACTCGGCAATTTCAAATATGGTTTTTTAAGTTATTTTTCGATCAGAATCGAGAGATGGGACCAGAATAAGTATAAATTATAAATATTGCAACTACAAGTTTCGTTAAAAAAATTTTAAGTTAATTTTATATTGAATATACCGAATCATAGGGACGGAGTTTACGCTGACGGAGTTTACAAACTGTCACATTTTTATATGTAATTACCAAACGATTTGCCCAAAAATAAAAAAAAATAGGGAAATTTTAGAGAATTCTATTACACATTTAAAAAAAGAGCAATTTCGTATCGTCAATTTGTGTCGCTAGGAAAACGCGGACGGAGTTTACTTTTTTTTTAACTTCAACTGATATTTCATATTTAAACGAGCACAGTTCTTTGAGAGTGTTCAAAATTGACTTTCTAAAGTTTGTGAATAATTATTGGTATTTTAGCATTTACCTAGTATAGTTGAACAGGATCGACGAAGCTTTTTTATTTCAAACTTGAAGCAAACTTTAGGAGCACAATATTTAGTCTAAATCAAGGGACAATGGTAAATTTCTTTTTATCGTTGTTAAACGTTTCTCAATTGTTTCAATTTTCCGGGAATGTGAAGATTTTGAGTTACTTTATGGGATAGGGTCGTTGGTTTGTTTGAAAATAACGTAATATTAATGGAAAAACTTAGTGAAAAACCATGCCTATAACAGGTGACAGCGGACGGAGTTTACATTTTACATGTTTAAAAGCAATTTACTTTCAAAAATGGTCACCGTTGGGTTTGCGAATGTATGGAAATGCTTGATAATTTATATGAAACAGAAAATAAAATATCATATTATAGATTTTTCATTTACGTATAAAATTATATAGCTGTGACCGTTGAGTGCAACATTGTTTATTTTCACCCATATACAGGTTTCTCCAGCAAGAGGTGTTATTTTGGTATTCAAAGAAAATTTTTTTGAGATAAATGATTGGATGTTTATTTTATAATAAAGAGGAAGGTATGCCGTTAATAATGAAAAACAACATCAGCCAAATGGCCACTACGACCACGCTTACAGGACCATATCCTTTTCATGAAATTTTCCATAACCAAAACGCAAAGTGGCTGCCCTATGTCCTCGATAGCCTCACAAATTCTATCTTTGAGGTCTGGAATCGACGCTGGGCTGTTGGCGTAGACCTTATGTTTCACGTGGCGCCAAAGAATGAAGTCGCAAGGTGTTAAATCACAAGATAAGGGTGGCCAATTGTGATCACCTCCTCGAGAGATAACACGGTCCGGAAACTTTTTAACTGTGACTGCAAGATTTTCACCATTTTTGTAGTGATATTTAATAATTTCAATGCGTTGTTGAAGCGTGTATCGTTCCATTTTTAGTAATGGCGTAGTTTCTACTTGTCAAATGTCAAAGAATAAAAGCTTTAAAAGACACAGCTACCGAAATACCGGGTGATTCAAAATAACACCTCTTGTTGGAGAACCATGTATGAAGTACCTTTCATTGTCAAATACTCGGTTGACAGGACGAAACACTATAGAGAAAATCGTTCTTCAGCCTAACGATTCGCATGTGGAATAATCATCCAGCTGGTGTTTTTCCTGACAGCTTTGGCATTCTCAACTTCATGGCAAACGTCCTTAAACACAACTCTCTCTTTCATATGTATTTTCTATTGCTAAAACAGTGCATTACATTCATAATGCATTGAGCCATTTTAAATGGAAAAATCACATACGGTATAACGAAGCATGAGGGAGGATACGCCTTAGGATTTCATAAGTTAAACATTTGTTCTCATACTGCAATTTTCAAAATTTTGTGGGATTTTTCATATATCATTTGGGTCATATTTCATTATTTTTTAGGGTTATTTTTTATTTGTGCCATTTGGGTGATTTTTAATTTGGGCCATTTTTTGTAATTTTTTGGGGGGCGATTTGTTTTTGGGGTATTTTCATACAGCCATTTACAAGATTTCTCATTACTTCGATTCTTACACCTTACCTCATGTTTCCTACCATCTGGGCGTTAAGGGATCCCATAAAGGGCGCCAAAATTGGGAAAATTTAGAACATACCAGCCTTCCCACAACATTATGCAAGCTTAAGTACTCAAACTGTAGGGATTTGCATAAAATGTTACTACGTCCCACGCAATCTTATCCAAATTCTGGACATAGTAATACTCTTTGGAAAACAGGTAATAAAATGTTTTCCTACAAAATTCGGTATGTATTTTGACATGTTTGACCGAAGGTGGTGATCACGCACACTGTTTGGTTTTCGGATACTTTGGAATATGAAACATGTATGTTTTTACTGAGGGGGAGGATATATGTAAGTCCGTCTATCCTGCAACTTTCGCAATCGTTATTTATAGATTCCGTCATTCCTGAATTCAAATCTGTTCAAAATTTGCAACCTGCACTTCGTTTAAAAGAATAGATGGAAATAGACAGCAATTGATTCTGAGTCGACCAGTGAACTATCTCCCTTCGTTTTAGGTATTACAAAAATCAACGTCAAGTATATGTGTAGGGTACTATAATTCACTGTTAGGGCTAACCGATGTTTATAGATGCTTTAGAATACTTTGTGGAAGTTTCATAACGAAATACACGTCGTGTACATGATCGAATTTATTTCAGTTCGGTTGATAAGATAACTGAAATTGATATATGTATGCACATATGTACATTGATATACTTTATACCGTCTGGGGGAAAAGTCTGTATATGCACTCTAAATTGGAAAATAGGTAAAGAAAATTAGAAAATATAGTTCGATATTGAGGAAATTACTAACTAAGATGATTTCTTAACAATTTCAACAAAAATCTGTCAAAAACATGCAAATTTTACAACAGTCATAAAATAATAAAAGAACAAAATTGCATTATAACAGCCTACACAGAAAAAACTAAGACATTTATTTTATGTCTAATCAAAAGTGTTTACAAGGTCAAAAGTCGATGAAATTGGATTTTGGACCATTCTACGCCGTATGCTTACTATTGTTTTGCTGCTTGATTGTCATATTACATACTTTACTGGCCTGCTTAATGAATGATTTCCAAGTACTTCGGTCTTGTGTGTGCTTTTTCCAATTTGTATTTGCATGTCTTCCCTGTCTGCGCTTTCCGTGATAGTTGTCATCCAACGCCTTTCAGTCTGGAACGTTTGTATTCATTCGACCAACATATCCCTGTATTTTGACGCGCTTAACTACGATCGTGGCCGGATATAGCTCATACAGATCAAGGTTCGTTCGAATGATAATATCCGCAATAATTGGCGAAAACGGTTTTATCTCCTTTCTTATGAATTGGACATAGTACGCTGAGGTTCCAATCAGCAGGCATGCTTTCATACTTCCGGAAGGTATGCCGTTAATAATGAAAAACCACATCAGCCAAATGGCCACAACGACCAAGCTTACAGGACCAAATCGCTAAGTGGCTGCCCTATGTCCTCGATAGCCTATCTTTGAGGTTTTGAATCTACGCTGGGCTGTCGGCGTAGACCTTATCTTTCTCGTGGCCCCAAAGGAAGAAGTCGCAAGGTGTTAAATCACATGATTTCGGTGACCAATTGTGATCACCTCTTCGAGAGATAACACCGTCCGAAAACATTTCCCGTAAAAGAGCAATGGTTTCGTTGCTTGTGTGCCACGTAGCACCGTCTTGTTGAAAGTAAACTTTGTCCAGATCAATACTATCCAACTCCGAACATAAAAATCGATAATCATTTCTCAATAGCGCAATCCATTTACCGTAACTATTGATCCAACCTCATTTTCGAAACAGTAAGGTCCAATGACCCCACCGGGCCATAAACCGCACCAAACAGTTACACGTTGAGGATGGAGAGGGTTCTCAACAATAACTCTTGGTTTTTCCGAGCCCCAGATGCGACAATTTTGCTTGTTGATGTAGCCACCGAGGTGGAAATGGACATCATCAGTTAAGATAATTTGTCGATGTAATTCCGGATCATTTTCATGCATTTCAAGGATCCAATCAGCAAAGACACGTAGTTGATGATCGGCCGGCTAGAGTTTTTTTGTTAACTGAAATGTATAAGCCTTACGACCAATGTCTGGCTTCATTTCTATTTTCATATAACTCAACCTCCTCCGTCGTTCTATCGGTTTTGTCTTTCTTCGGAATAAATGGTCTTCCTTCCTCCTCAACTCTCTGTATCGCTCCAACACAGCTCGCATTGCCATAGACGCGAGTGTAACCCTGTATGAAACGTTCTTAACTTCAGTGGCGGCTTTACACTCCTCACCATACCATTGGTTCCGTTCTTACCGCATTCGGTAACCAATTTCTTCATCGCCGGCTCCATGACGAAGTTGTGTGTGTTGGCATCGTTCGCTGATATCATCGGGAGGTGGTGGGTTTAATAGGAGCAGATGAGATAACTTTGTGGAGTAGGCTTGAGCTCACGATTGCGATTGTAGCTTTTCGACATCTAGCTTTCGTTTGGTGCCAGGTTGTGGTCCGAATCAATGTTCGCAGTTTGGAACGTTCGTCCGTTACAATATTTTATTTAAATTCCCCTAAAAACGTTTCATAACTTAAAAAATTCCATGATGCAGTTTGAAAGATGGTAAAATTCGAACTAATTTCTGTGTATCGATTACGAAGTTTTTTTTTAAATCCCTAAAAACCACCCGTCGCATCAGCAGTTACAAAGATTTGAAGACCGCAACTTTGAACTCCAAGAGTAAAAGCAATAATTTTTGATTTTACCATTTTTTTGCGTCATTACCTTTTTTACACTTTCATACAATTTTTAAAAGACGTGAACTTTTTTATACAGTTTACGTAAAACTGCCAATTCAATGTATGGCAGCTAAAACCACAAAAAAATTATTTTGATTAAAAAACCTGAAAAACCCCATTTTTCAAGAAAATTCGTGAAAATTTTGTGCCACTTCTAAACCATTTCAAAAAATCTAAAAAGAACTCAAAGAAGAAAATTACCACATAATCTTTTCAATAGATTCTTAAAGGAAAACATCAGTTAGAAGAGCGAGAACAATTATAAATATGGCGTCCATTGGTCCAATTATCATAGACATGGACTACTGAAACCTAAACCACAATTGATAGAAAAGTCCATATAGAGGGCAGACGTCACTAGTCGTTTGAAGACGTATTAGTTCGGTTGCAAACTCGAGATGTCAGTAAGTATATAAAACTCAAGCTTCAACTAGGCAGAGCTCAGTTAATTGTAGAAATTACAAATTTCTTTACTGTGTGAAATAAGAACTCTACAAGTCTATGGCTATACGTACTATTACTTATGGTAATAGTCATATCTATTGGATAAATGTCAGCCTCGGAAAGTATGTTGTGATCTTCTGAAAGAAACCGAAATTTCGCTAAAGCAAACCGCGTTGCGCTTTATGACACGAAATAGAATGGTGGATACATCACCGGAATATAACAATGTATGACTACCCATAATATGTTATCGTCCAGCATAAGTAAAAGGATATAAAATGGAATGAAGTATAAAAAAGTGAGACAACAAATCAACGCATTATCAAAGACAGTATTTTTTTTTTTTAAAAAAAATCGTAACTTGGATACCAAATTGCTAAAGTATAAGTATACTTTTCACCCAATTCTTTCTAAAAACATACGTACTCGAATGTGATACGAGCACTTGTATTTGGTATTTTGTTTTAAAGATAAATGGCATTAACAAGTAGTCTTATCAAATTCAATGTGCATCAAATGTGTCTTTTTCTATAGTATCAAACAATAAATTTGAAACGTTGACTATCTAATTTAGAAGCGAAACATATACTGAACCCAACAAGTGTGTATGTACGAGTGTATATGTATCGGAAGTATACTACGAATCGCTTGGATAAGAAATCGGACAATTTCAAAGTATGAACACACTTATTTCTTAAACCGGTTATCGGAGGAATATGAATTGTTTTCTTCCATACCGTACACAATCTTATCTTCTATAGATTTCGATTTAGATGGACACCGCCGTCCGTCTATTTGGGTGTTAACTTTCGTACGAAATGACAATTAATTTGCACCATTTTGCATGGACTAGATAATGATTTTACAGAACCTAATTCATTATGGGATAACTGCAATATGTATTTCTACTTTTTAATTACGTTTAACATATACAATAGCTTATCATCTGGGAACCCTCAACGCTTTTTAATGTTTTATCTTCATCATTGTTTAAGTGACCTCTTCTTGCACCTCCCATACAAATGCATTAAATATTTCTAAAGTTTCAGCCAATCTTACTCAAAATCTGATTAGATTAATTCGGTGTTAAAACCTTGGAATTGTACCTAACCAAATATTCGTCGACGTGAATATCATTCTGCAATTAATTGGTCTAAACTTAGTACTGTATATCAGTGCAAATTCGCGACAATTGTTTTGTACAATAGAGATTTAACTCAAATTTAGTTCACAGGATGCTATACATTAAATGGCATCGTTTTTACTCCGGCTCAAATCAAACTCCGGTTTTGGTTTGAGCCAAATTTATAATAAAAAGAAGTAATTATTGTAATTAGTGTTTATAAACTGTTGCATTAATAAAATCTAATCGATATCTGCAGGTTAAATGTGTTTATAACATAAATATAAGAACAGGAAGTGGTCCATAGCAGCGTTTTAGCTGAACATTATTTTCGGTCAAAACACAATCGATTGATTTACACAAATCATCAATTTGGTGAACTCGAAAGAAGTGATGATGAAATGTTTTCTTTTGTCATCGAATCGTGTATCTTTTAGTCTATTCAATGAAGAATTTCCGGGATTGACGAATATCCGCATTCCCGTGGGGGGAAAAAAGGGCGAGATCTTAAAAAACCCTAAGCTTAACAACCGATCGTGTGTTGTTTGTTTTCTCTTGTAGGGTTCGAACGAACCTTTCGACAATAATCTTGTTGTTGGTTTTATTTAATTGTTGTTGTGCTCTTCTCGTGATTTGAGTGCTTTCTTGTTGTTATTTCGGTAAAAAAAAAAAAATACCATCGTGTGTTTTTGGTTAGAGAAAGGTGACCATGTGGGCAACTGTTGTACAGTTTATCAGATCAGAATTGCTTCGCTTTTGAGAAACATTTTCGAATTTATTAATTTTAATTTCATGTAGACGTTCTAATTATGTTTTTGAAAAGCTGTGTAACTTTGGGGTTGTGAGTAAAAAGTAACTCTAATTTGTTTAGGACTTTGTAATGATCATCAGTTGTCGGGAAAGTTATTCAGAGTTCTCCAACAATGGCTATTATTTTGAATCACTCGGTATTTCGGTATGTGTCACTTTTGAAGCTTTTATTCTTTGACATTTGCCAAGCAAAAACTACTCCATTATAAAAAATGGAACGATACACGCTTCAACAACGCATTGAAATTATTAAATATCACTACAAAAATGGTGAAAATCTTGCAGTCACAGTTTGAAAAACTAAAAAGTTTCCGGACCGTGTTATCTCTCGAAGAGTTGATCACAATTGGCCTCCGAGATCTTGTGATTTAAAACCTTGCGACTTCTGCCTTTGAGGCCACGTGAAAGATAGGGTATACACCATTAGCCCAGCGTCGATTCAAGACCTCAAAGATAGAATTCGTGAGGCTATCTAGGACATAGGGCAGCCACTTTGCGATTTGGTTATGGAAAATTTCATGAAAATTATATGGTCCTGTAAGCGTGGTAGGGGTGGTCATTTGGCTGATGTTGTTCTTCATTATTAACGGCATACCTTTTTCTTTATAATAAAATAAACATCCTATCATTTATCTCAAAAAATTGCATTTTTTTTTTGAATACCAAAATAACAACTCTTGTTGGAGAACCCTGTACAATAATAACACGTGGCATCTATTTAGTTTTTGTAGAAACGTTATATCTCGAAAACTTACCTATATTATATTTTAAATTACACTAATACCCCGGTTTGCGTCGCCAATTGGGTCAGGAGAAATTCGAGGCATTTTGTTTGATAAAAACGGCGGCAAACGCCATTTGCATAAATTAGACTAAAATGGGATATCACATTACATTATATTAACGACGCAAACCGAAAAAAAAGACGAAGTCACAGAACATTTTAAAAGACGCAACTTCGAATCGACGCCAACCGGGGGTATTAGTGTATTGGCCCCATAGCTCCACTCTGGTCACTCTAAGATACTGTAATAAGTTTGTGTCTGTCGGTTAACGTTTGTTGATCACAAGTACACCCGTTTTTTTTTTGGAGTCGTCTGAGAGCAGTGTCTCGCTACAGATGATGATAATTATGAAAACAATAAGAAAAAATAAGAAGAAGAACATTTCAACAGCCAAGAAAAGAACTGCACACATACTCGTACACAGCACGATCTTCGTTCGGTTCGCTGCTGCTGCTGCCGTTACTGTTAGTCAGTCAGTTAGTCAGACGATCCGTTGAATGGCTGTGTTTGCTCGGCTTCTTGCCTCTATTCTGCCTCGCTTGGTGAAATAAAAAGAAAAGTCTCACCGAAATAATAAAATATAAAATAAAATCATCATACACAACTAAACAACCAACAAATAAAAACAAACAGAAAACAAAAAAAAAAAAACAGGCAGACACACAAACTCATACAGTCATACTTACAAGTTCGTAAATAATACAAAATGAAAAACGAAAGATTGTTATATTAAACGAGTAGGTGGTGGCAAAGAATTGTTTACGCCCTACACTGGCGCGACGTTATTTTAATTGAATGTCTTTTAATAACCTTCTATTTGATATTTTTCAATCAATAACTCCAATTGTCTTCAGAAAAAAATTGAATCCGAAATTTCGAGGAAACTTTCAAACTAAATACTGATCAAATTCAAGTAAGGCATTTTTGGAAATATCTCAAATGTCGATCGATTTGTTTGACATTCAAAAGCAGCATTTTGATAACATTTTCTTGTTCTTGTTATCAATTTTTTGTAATGCCAAATTTTACTTTTTGTTATGTTTTTTTTTGGATTAAATTGTTACTTTTTTGATCTCGTTTATTTTTGCATTTCTTGTCATAATGTGTGTGTTCAGTGACGTGCATTTTCAATATGTGGACTCACTTGAATGCTGAAGAAACAAATGCAACAATGCGTTTGAAATGATTTGCGACGTGATAATAATAATGTCGAGTCAAATTGTTTTGATTGATTCCAAAAATCACATGATTTGTCGATTATTTGCAAAATCAATGTCCTGTTCGCTAAAGACCAAATAATTTGCAAGTCATTATTAAGCAACACAGATTTTATTTGTTTATGTGACGTTTGCCACAAAAATAATGTGCTATTTCGTTTTTGTTCAAACGCCATATTAATTTTAATATAACAAACAATTTGTAGGGGATGAGGGCATATAAAAAACGAGGTAACAATACAATCAAAACGTTCGCATTTAGAGTGCACTCAACAGAAATCAGTTATTGTGGTCTTCGTCGTCGGTCGATGTCATTCATAAAAGTGCTTTTGGTTCGAACGGATACGGTTACTTACAAACAACGTTTTTCAAAACCCCGAACAAAACTACACACACACAAACACACACCAGTCAACTAACAAAATACATGCAAACGTACATCTATCTTTTCGTATGGCTGGCTGGCAGACAATACCGACTGAACTAAACTCGTTGGCTGGCTGTTTGGCTTAAACGGACGACATCTACTACTTATAAGAGTTTAATGTTGTTTGTTACCGTGTTCTCGCTCTCTCTCTGCTCTCTGCTGTATCGTCGCATTGTTTAAGTTTCTTCAAAACTTAGCTCCATCCCAGCAAACAGATACAACACAACAACACATGGTGTGAGGAGGATTTGTGTGAGATTTTGTTGTTGTTGTTGATGTTGTTAAGACCCAAGCAACCCAAAAAAAAAGCAAAGCAAAAACAAACTACAAAAAAATTGCATGAAATGAACTTTAGACTCCTCCAAAGACTGAACACGACCAAGTTCTTTATTACAATTTCGGAATCGAAAACATTAGTGCTCAACCAATGGTTGGGAACAACGAATCATCGTCATCATCAACACAATTGTTATGATCGATCGATCGATCATTTAAAAGCAAACAAAAAAAAAACAAATACTTTGATTTGAAACGAAACGGAACAAAATACAAAAAGTAAACGGCGGTCTTAATATAATTGCAAAAAAAAAAACGTTAAATTAATTTGAAAATAATACAACACCAGCAAAATTGCTACAATATGCCACATTCTAATTTTAATTAGTGTATTTGAAAATAAATTAACGTCCATTGAATGGCATCTCGAGTCAAGTGTGAAAAGTGACAAATTATAGAGGCTTTTACTTTTGAACGTCACACATAAGTAAAATGCTGCAAATGTTTATGTGCAAATAAAAGAAGATCAAATCTGAGAAAGAAAAGTGCCGTATTTCATTATCACGGTGCTGGCCACATTTGTGAAGACACACAACACTTTCAATACGGCTGCTGTACGCTACGATTATGAGCAAAATGACCGCTCATGAACCCATAAACTATCTGGATAGCATCCTTAACGAAGAAGAGAAACGTTGCGAGTACAGTCATCAATGGCGGAATTTCACCATATCACGTTCAGGTCGCTTCAAATCCAAAAACAAACATCGCAATGTCGTCGATGGCAAAATGTTTGATCGCACATCAGCTACATCTTCATCTTCGCCATCCGGCCCCACAACAACATCATCAGCATCATCATCAGCTTCAACGACATCCTCCTATGATAAGGATAAGAAGGTAAGTGGGTTAACTGACTAGCTTGCTATCTGGCTAACTAATCAAACAAATACGGGCTGGGAAAACAAAGAAATAAACAACAACAATTGGCATCGTCAACGATCGATCATTAATCGCTATATTAGGTTAACGAAATTAAGCATTTCGTATTGATCTACATTCAAATCATCTCAAAAGTCATTATATAAAATACAATTTTGATGACTTGTTTGATCAAGTTTTGTTTTTGTTTGTTTTGTCATATATAGACAGTATATAGATATGCACATATGTATGTTTTGTATATACACAGTAAAACCTTCTCATAGTAGATATAATCTCATGTGAAAATCCTAAATTTGGCAAATAAATGGCTTCAAAAGAGTTAATTTAAATAAACGTGAATTGGTAATTCTGTTGTTTTCACGACTAACAACATAAGTTTTAAAACAAATATTAACTTAAGTTGTTATTTACAAAGAAATACATTTTGATTAACAAATTTTTACTTTAAGGGAAAGCCCTTTGAAAGTGTGACACATTGGCATCAATAAATCAAAATCGCCTAAAATGACTTAGGCGGTTATTCGTGAAAACCACAGAACTAAATTTCAATCAATGTGTATATTAATTATAGAGTTTATTCCCGGTTAACTTGCAGTAAAGCGATCTGGACAAACATCAGAAATAAATTCGACCGTGAAATAATTTGCACTAGGTTTTTTATTCGCATTTGACATGGCATTTATAGTGAGCTAGTTGAACAAAATTGAATTTCATGTAAATAAATTGTAATCTCTCAATAACAGAGAATCATTTTGTGTATGTATTGTTTTCCAGAAAAGTTGTCCAATGAAGTTTTTGTTAATAATTTCTTTGATAAAGTATACATTACAGTTTCTTTTTGAAGATAATGGAAACATTTAATCCAGGTATTTTAGTGGTCCCCTTTTTTTAATGGTAGCAATATTAGTAACCTTTCGGCCAATATATACATTTTGATATAAATTTTGAACTGCTCTTTCGTATTTCTTTCTTTTTTAACCCATTAACGGCCAAACTGAAACTACAAGGCAACTTTTAAAAAATTAGCAAATACAAAAAAACAGAGAAATAAAAAAAATATTTTTTTTTTAAAAGAAAAGAAGAAAGAAAATGTTGACAACTATCAACATGGGTTAATAAATGGAAAATACATACATATATGGATTTGGTTGATAATGTTCAAATAAATATTATTAAATTGCCAACAGAAACAGTACAGAAGTCCCATTAGACTTACGGCCGATGACCTAAATCTGCAGATTTAATTCATCGAGAGAGCTTTGTTCTAGGATTGTTTGCTTAGGCTTACATTAGTCTTTCTATATATGGTCGAGGTAGACAAATTCTCAACACTGGAACTGTCATCCCGACGCATAAAGTGTTTATTTAAGTGCACCATACTTTGTTTCCTAACCTGGAAGTTAAATCTAAAAGTTACAGAGTTTTTTCACTGTCCCTGATATGTTAATATAGCTTTATGTAATTCAATTTTATGAGGGGCACCGACTTTGAAAACGTCAGTTGTGGGGAAAAAACCTTTTAAGTGTTGAATACTAACTGAGTATGTATGAGATGTGTTTGCTTAAACTTTTCGTTAGTTTTGCTCCGATTCATCTCAAATGTTCACACAATATTCTTGAAAGAAAACAAATCTTCAGATTAATAGACTAACTAAGCGATTAAGAGGATGTTTTGTTGACGCATGACCGCTTTTTTTTTAATTAAAAAAAAAATATTATGTTCAATACATACGATTTAGTCCGAAATGATTAATAGTTTCTTGTAAAAAAAAATTTTTTTTCAAGAGTCTGTTCACGTTGTGACTGACTCGTCATATCTTTCCAATTTCACAACAGAAAGAAACTCAGAAAATTAGCTTGAATTGGAGTGACAAACACTTAACAAAGTAAAACATTTCTAGTTTTATTAATAATGATGTGAAGTCATTAAATCATTAATAATATTCCAGTGAATAGTAAACGAACATGATTGTGTAAATTCAAGTGTTCTCCATGATTTTCTCCACCTGCAAAATTAGTTTTTATTCTCTCTGGGAAAAGTGTTTACTTCGAAAAAAGTATTTTCGATTTCCCGTGTAAACAGAATAATTTTCAAATTCCACGAAAATTAAATTCTGGCCGATTATAGCGCCTGAATAACAATTGAGAAATTCACTGTTAAAAAACAATTATCTGATGATTGGCTGACAGGATTCGATTTTTTAAATTCACCTTTTTTCTATAACTGCCGGCCGTAGGGTGAATAGAATATAATGGTCCACTACATTCCGTTATTTTCAATTTTCTCAATTTTCAAACTCAAAGTTTCGGTTTTTTTTGCTGTGTTTGAGAGTAGTAACTTTTAAGCAATTTGTAATAAATCGTGTTTTGATGTTATCAATTAGATTCAAATTAATAATTGCTCAGCAGAAAAGTATGACTTAATCCACATGGATAAATATAATTTGTATATATACGGGTACCGGCAGAGCTACATTGAAAAATATGTGATTTCCGTTAATTTCAAAGGATTCAAAAAATTAACTGAAGTCATAAAGTCGTATTCCACCCATTTCCGGGGCTAAGATTCTCGATTATTTGCGATGACTTAACATTTTCATTGATTGCGCTGTACAATTGTATGACCATTTGAAAGATCCTAAAATTTAACAAAAAATCGGTTTTTTTTCTGTGTCGTTTTATAATTTGAAGGGGTCATCGTTTGAAGTAATTTTAGAAAATTATCCCACTCGTAAATGATACATTTCTTTAACACGCTCTTCTTGTATGGCAAACTGTGACGATATATAAAAATAAAAAATGTACGATTTATGTTTTTATAAAAAATTCTATTCTATTTTGATAGTTCAAATTTCATGGAATACCCATCTGTGCACCGCCGATATACAAAATTGCCAAATGTTCATGGGGACGTTGATCAATATCAGGTCCATACAGTTTTTGTTTTTACAAAATCTACAGATTTTGTTTCAATTTCTCTGATGGTAACAGACGAAAAGACAATGTACAAGTCGGCTGCATCATTAAAGAGCTCGACTCTGATTTCACCTGTTTTATGACAAAATTTCGAATACTCTATCTCACACTGTAGTGGGTTTGTATCCCAAAGATACATAGCTAATTGTAAAAATTTTAAAAAACATATTAACAGATTAATTGTAAACTTCTATAAAAAGTGCAATAACTCGTCTATTTATCCAAATGTTCGAGAATAAAATAAAAAAGTTTAAAATTTTTTATAATTTTTGTTTTGTTTTTGTCCACTGCTCTTTAATCATTTTTTTTTATATAAAAGTCATGTTTACACCATTTTTTATCGCACATAATTACCTTTAATTTGATGTATTGTATTGTTTTATCGGACGTCTTCTGCCAAAATCATAGCTAAAATTACTAAAAGTACATGGCAATTTTAGTTTAGTTTCCAGACTATTTTTTTTTGGCGGCACATTGTATTCGGTTTTGACTTGGAAACATGTTGAACGACAACTATATAAATCACCGATTTATGTAAAATCTGACTGATTTTGGAACTTTCAAGTAGTTCACACCGCCTGAAAAGCAAATATGTCTTACGATTTTTTTTCAATATAAAATGAGTGGAATTTATTTGGTATAAGGTAAACACACAAACCAATCAATTCGAGTGGAATGACCAAGATTCACTTGAATTTGAGAACTAATTATTTATTTGTTCAGTAAACTAATTAGAACTTTACCGCCGTTGACAATTGACTAATCGATGGTTTTATAACTCCAACAGTTACGTTGTGTGTGTTTTGAAATCTACATCTTTAGATTGTTTTGTTCGACGGCAACCACACCAATATGATGTTCTCGTTGACCGTGGCTGTTCGCCATTGCGAGTAACCACTGTATTCTCTTTTCATAAAGCTTATTTCTTTGTCTGTTCGGTTTTTTTTTGTGTGTCGTCGGTTTGCTTTTGTTTAGATGTTAAATAAAAGGAAGTTTTATACATACATATTTATATGGCTTCTGTTAAAAATATACATACATATGCATGAAGGTACATGAATAAACGTTTTTTTTTGTATTTCATTTTGTGGAATATATCGTATATATTCGTATATAGTACATACATATATAAATTATGAGTCATAATATTTTCTTAAAGAAACTAAAAAGACAACGCGGAGACATTATTATTGTTAATATTTACGTACAAATGTAGACCTGAATGAGGATAAAACCTAATAAAACAACATTAGCAAAACCTTTACAGTATGTAAATTCTCTATTCAGTCTTGTGCGAACAGTAGTGTTGATCTTGAAATACTTTTTGTACTCCACCTTCATGCATTGCTTGTCAGCGGTTGGTGGGGGAGGGCATTTATTGTTTGTTTAAGGTACGTATAAATTACAAGTTAAAGATATGACATGATTTGAAGATCACTGATTTATTGAGCATTTTTAAGTTTGCATTAATATTCTGCATTGATCGTATTTTAGGTTGGAAGAGAGTCCATAAATAGTATACTCGTATTTAAAAGAAGTTAGGTGTATTGGAAGCAGGACTTTTCTATTGATTTTGATAATATCACAGCTGGGAGGGTAGTTTCGAACTGTATCTCACACCTGTATACAAAATCGATATTTAAAATACGCGACAACCAAACTATATTGGCTACAAATTTAGTGTTGATGTCATAGTAAAGATTAGAAATCACCATCATCATTAGTACAAAAAGTTCTTAAAATGTATGAGATACAGTTCGATACGTCGAAAAACCAAACTACATTTTTCCATTATTTTAATTTAAAAATAAAATAAAATTACGTCAAATTGCGTAAACAATTTTGTTCCGCCGAAAATATTTCAAATACAGTAGAATCTCGAAAAAGTTAACCCAAATGTCCCAAGAGTAATTAACTTTTTCGAACTAATAAACATAAACAATACACTAATAAACATAGATTTTTCGGAAATAACACTAAAAATGTATTTCAATGACTTAGGTTTCAACAATTTTACAAAAAAGAAACGTAGATTTAATTTGTACCAGCTGGTTGAAAGTTTACAGTCACTCTTGACCATTGTCGTGAGCAGAAACTTAATATTAATTTGATTTTATGACGATAAAATAGTCCAGATATAAAGTTGCGTGTCGGAGATGTCAATTCATCAATTATTGCTTGTAAATTATGAATGGCAGGTGTTACATCCGACGTATCGCTTGAAAGGATTTCCCCACAAATTTTAAAATGGCGAATATCGTGTATTCTCTTAAATCCTGGTTGCAGTATGGCGAATTCGTGGACCAGTCATGGCACAATTACGTAGTCGTTGGTTCAATAACCATTTATACAAGCTTGACTCAAGATCATATTCCGGTTTATGTAGTGTTTTCTTGACTGCATTTGCATATGTGTTCGCCACAGTCTCTAAAATTTCATGACGTTTTTTCTTTATTTTGGAGATGGCTGCTTTGGATACACCATAATCCAACGGCAATCGTTTTCCGTGAAATCTCCACTTTCTGCTGTAAATGTAATCTGATTTGTTCTGCTTTGTTGACATTGTTTTTAAATAAACATTACACAACTCACAAATTATAATTCTCACGACTAACTAAATCAATGTTGTTTTTCACGAAGATGGTCATAAGTTTGTAGTTCAAAACAGAAAAGAAATTGGAGGAATACTCAAAAACACACATATAACAAATTTAGAACTCAGCGTACAACAATGAATTTTTAAAAAGTGGCTAAACGGTTGGTGTGAGAAATGTATGCTAAAATTCGGTTAACTTTACCGAGCGATTAACTTTTTCGATATTCTAC
Source organism: Hydrotaea cyrtoneurina (assembly GCA_958296145.1). NCBI lineage: Eukaryota > Metazoa > Arthropoda > Insecta > Diptera > Muscidae > Hydrotaea > Hydrotaea cyrtoneurina. Next base: position 88,408,345 of record OY282512.1, read on the forward strand.
TGTATATCCAATTGTCCGATTTTGAATTTTTTCTAACAACTTCTATGGTCTTCTAAGTTAATATTCTACAGAACTCAAAAATGTTTACTAGATCGAAAGTTACAGACTTTTAAACGATGAAATTAGATTCTGGACCACTGTGCGACATTGTCCACAGAAACATTCAGAAGAGAATTAACAGAATAAAGCGTTACTTAAAGTCACATTTTCAAATTTGGATCCATTGACGTATTGAAGTGTGAACTGAACATTTTATTGCTGAAATACGCTCATAACGGTTTGGGTTTCTTCTTTAGTTTTGTTGTAATCTATACGCTCTATCTATTGTGAAAAATGGCCGTTATCTGTGAAAGAATCACCGTCAAATATCTAAACAAGTTCGTTTGATAAACACTGGAGTTTCGTTTTGTGTGTGTGTGTGTTTTTTTTTCATGCAGTAAGTACCTGTTCACAGTCTAACACGCAATTTAATATATAACATTCGTATAATACTCGTAATAATTGTTGGCACTGTTCGTTCTGTGAACAAAGAAACTCAAAAATGAATTAGTTTTATTAGCAATATTTAATTTGAAGATTTTGCAATCCCGAAACAATTAATAAGCCTACCGGATTGAATGTTTTTTTTTTTTATAAATTTATATTCTACACTGAACAAGTTAATTTTTTTTAATGAATATTTTTATTGAATTTGAAAAATAAATTAATTGATTCAGGTAAAATTTGAGATGGGAATTTAAAAAACTTGTCACTATTTTTGTAATTGTTTCAGTTATTGACTGTTTCGAAAAACAAAAAAATGGAAAAATGTTGCCTGGAAATTAAAAAGTTGTTTTTAGAGGGGGATTTCAGGGGAAAATCAGCTCTGCCGGATGCGAAATAAGTACAATGAACCCGCAACAGGGATATAGCCCCCTCCTCCCAGGAAAATTATTTAGTTACGCTTACAGTGAACAGTGCCATAACTCCAAATACGACGTTTTCAAGAGAGTCGTTTAATATTCTTTAATATAGCAAATATAGAAAAGAACCATAGGATTCCCGAATAAACTAGAGGCCTGACAAATGTTTGTATAATACACTGCAAAACAAAATTCCACTTAACTTAGAGATTTACCGCTTTTTCTTGAGCAAAAAAATAATTAAAGAATTTTGAATTGTGACACTATTGAAGTAAATGAGCGATATACCATCTACCGTGTAGTGAGTTCAAATATAACATTGACAGTGAGTAGGGTAGCATGGTACTACATCAAAACGTGCATGAATAAATGTGCTCATACTTTATTACCTGTAACGCAACGTCCTTGCCTACTATCAGTGTAATTATATAAACATTACCATTGTCCAAAGTCATTATTGTTTAAACAATGGCTAAATTCAGTTATAGTGTTCTATCTGATATATATTTTGAACGGAAAGATGAAAACGACATTATTTTACATATAATGAATAATCCATTCTTCAAAATATCCGACAAACAAGAAATTAAAATTCATAAGTTAAAAATAAAAAACTTTTTAAATACTTTAAGAAAACGGAAGAAAGAAAACAATATGCTTCCAATTGGAAATCTCTCAGAAGAAGCGCAAGAAAAAAGGAACAAAGACTACAGATTCTTTCGCGAGCACAATACAAGAAAAATTTCCAGATATTGTACTAATGAAGATCTTATTAATATTTTGTTGTGCACATCAGACCCATATATGTCCAGTATTCGACAAAAATGGAAATCAACCTCATTAGAGTTAGATGAAGAAGCTAAACAACTACTGCAAAATGAAAATCAAAGCTATTTGGAAGACATTTTTACTAATATTGTTTAATTAACACTAGTTTAAAGATTATAATTTGTTTCTAATTTTAGTATAAATTTTTATTAATACATTTAAATAAAATATATGTGCACTTTAAATCAATAGTAAAAGTTTACTTAAAATTTTATCGATGTTGTGTTCTGTATATAATATATCCAAATGGTATTGATATTGTTGGGAATTTCAGTGTTATTTTTCAGTTTAATCCTCACAAGAATTAGCTTTCTTCCACAAAAACCAACCTTTGGCCCCTGTGAATATTGAGACTAAATAAATGTCAGGGGCCAAATGTTGGCATTTTCTGACCAAAATTAAGTTTAGGAATAATAAATAAGTATTGGTTGTAAAATACGATTGAAGAAAATAAGAAATCATAAAAAATATACCTATTTAAAATGTCAAAATATTCAACTTTTACATGGAAACTCAACAAAAAATTACTTACGTTCCTATCAGTCGATTTTTACGTTTGAACACGTAAATTGAAGCTTAAAGTCCCTCCTATTGAACAAAAAAAACTGCGTAAAAAAATACCAATCCGGCCAAAAGTTATATAGTTTTGACCGCTATCTCGCGAAATTGACCACTGTGCGGCGCTACGTGTCACACAGCCGAAGCGACACTCGATGTTTTGCGCCCTGTTTTTGACGATCGCATTATCAGTCGCAGAGCTGATGTCGTTAGGCTACTGCATGGCCAGCCGAGGCAGCCGTTTGAATGAAATTATTTTCCAGTATTAACCGGAAGGATTGTACTTTCAAATAAAAAAAAGAAATTTGAGAAAATATCCAGTAGTTTTTTTTGTATAGAATTTTCAAAAAAAAAGTTATTTGGCGGCCCCTGTACATGTCATATACGTACTCGCTTTGTAATTTTGAGACCAAATTTTCGGTAAACTCAAAGCATTCGAACATATTAATATATTTAAAGTCTTATTTGGTATGAAGAAGAAATTTAAATTCAAAAGTTACGATGCCATTATCAAACATTTTGAAAAATATAGGGGCTTGTTAATATGCCTTACAGCAATAATACCTTGAGCCAAATTTCGTTTCGAATGACAATTTATTTATAGACATTAGCCGAAAGTCAACTTTTTACTTAGCAAGTCAACAATTTCGTAATAGTCTTTGTATCTACCTCTGAAAGTTGACTTTTAGCTCGGCGTAATCGATTGATATTATTTAATTAAATACGGTTATGGAAATTCTACATCGAACGATTTTCCCTTTAAGAGTGTCAAAAACCTTAGATGTTTAGCAATCAGACAATATACGAATGGACAAATCAGTAAGATAAATCGAACCACGTGACACGGCCTTTATACTAAGTTGACATTAGAAATTAGAATCCAACTAAACGCTTTGAGAGTTTATATGGTATTTCAATAACAATAACGCGTTAATCATGTTTTAATGTCTAACGTAAATATTACTCAGTCCTATGTGATGTTTTCAGTTGTAATACAAAACAACTATTTAACATTTACCAATTACATTTTTAAAAGAAAGTCAGGCCCCTACGATATTTATGATACAGCCGTTGTTATGTTCGTCGTGGGCAAATTATATACATGTGTACACCTGGGGCTGTCGCAGAGGCATGGTATCAAACCATAATTTCCAGAAAGTGTTCTCGTACTTGCTAACTGTTCATGGAAGTCCAAGTACCAAATGTTACCAACTTTTAGAAACAAGTTAATGAAAAAGATTGTATCCATTTGAGTTAATTGAAAATGATAAGTTATTGGGATGATTTTTATTAAATGAGAATAGATTTGATACAATTACTCTTCAACACTTAATTGCTATTTTAAATATAAAATAAGCGATTAATAATAGGAATTCCTGTTTCGACTAGTATTCCAATTCTTGGAAGCAATATTCATCAAAGTGATATTGGTAATTTAGTTTGTAGTAAAACAAAGATAAAGTAGAAATGAAGTATAATTAGAAAGAAAATCCTAAGGAAAGCCCGAATTTGTCTCCGCCCACGTGTCCCGCCCAAAGTGTTAAAACACGAAGAGTATTTTATTTAGTTCTTACTATCTTTAAATAAGATATTCGCTCAAAAGGCTTATCGATGCCATTTTGTATTACTATAACCTCGTGTAAATGTCATATTCGGCTTGGCTAAATTATCTAATTTGCCTTCATCCTGGCGCAAAAATTAGGCTGAATTAAACACTATCCTATGGGGGAGGTTATACAAATTAAATCCTGGGTCATATCAATAAAAACTATACAGTTGAAACCAATCCTTGGTGTGTGAGACCAATATTTTCTATTTAATTCCATACTCTCCATCTACATATGGAAAATAACAACTAAACCAGAGCGAGACTTGTCATTATCACTGAACTTTGCGTGCTAGAATATTGATTTAGTTTTATCGTTTTTATTAGTATTTGGTGAATTTTTAATCACACGGTGTATGATGATCCATAAAAAAACAACAAAGGGTAAATTTTTTATTAAACGAAATGTTGTACTAGTACTTTGCAATGATATTAAGAATATAACTACAGATTATAATGAATTTAAATGTCGTTAATGTCGGGTCCCATAAACAATTTCTTTGAATGAGTAGACAAAAAGAATAAAATACAAAGAAAGATATCAGAACTCAGACGTGTGTATTTGCAGTTGATTTAATTAATTATACCTGAATATAAAACATCCATCCAATAATAAACAGTGCTAATTATTCTCATTTTGATTGCTGTGTGAACCTCCCCGAGCAATTCGCAAATATAAAGTTAATTTATGTTAGTCGAAATGTTCAACTGTGAAAGGTTTCTTGGCGTGCATTTATACTTGATTAGATCAAATTAAGATGGCTTCAGTTTATTTATGTATTTAAAAAGATTCGATATTGTTTCACTTCTACAGACGTATAACAAGGACGGCTGAAGTTAGACACATCTGGCTATGTATGTACTCTACAAAACTTGTTTAATAGTAATTTTATTTTGAAATCATCTTCTTTTTCTGTGAAAATTTCATGGCGATCGGTATATTGCCGATGTAATATTTTTCTTCTAAGTGTCGTGTACCAATAGGCAGTTTTCGCAAAACGAATTCAATCAAAATTGAAGGCGCAATAAAAAGGATATTTGTCAGCAATCAGAGTTCATATTTTTTTACATGTATCTAACATATATCTGAAAACCGGAATTGAATGAAGTATGAAACCAATTCTATAACGCTTTCAGCATTGGCGATTTGTAGCGAACGAACTGGCAGCTAATAATGGGAAAAACTTTTACTCAATATGTGAGTAAAATGTAAAACATTTTTTGAGTTTTACAGAGTGTTGTGGAGTTATTGGATGTACAGAAAAATATGTAGAATTTTTTTTTAAAAAAAAATGGAAATTAGCATTAGCCGTTCGGATCCGGCTTTAAACAGTAGGTCCCGGTTAGTGAGTATACAAATTATAACGTACACAGCTCCTGACTCGAGAGAAGTTCCTCGTCTGTTCCTTCAAGGAATGTTAAGGGAAATAAGTAAGGAAATTAGTAAAATTACATAGCAAGTTTCGTAAAAATCGGTCAACTCATTCCAGACTAGTGAACTGATTCCCAAACGACAAAAAGTATTTTTTTTTTTAAATTTTTGAGCTATAATAAAAAAATTTAGGTATGCAATAAATATATTTTTTTAATTTCAAATGGGTTACTTGCGTTCTGATGCGACACATTTGATACCCTACAATCTGAACCAATTCTGTTTCAATAGTTTTATTTAGTTAATAGTACGTACTATTTAATATTTAACCTTTTCCAATACTGAATAACAAAAAAATTTGTTATAAAACAAACAAACATCAAATAAAAAACGCTAGTATTTAATTATGATGTAGTGACTGAATACATTTTGTGTTTTATTCACCAATGTCGGTTTATTCAGATAATGTACACATGTACATGCGGGTATGTACATTATCGGGTGAGGTTACTTTTCGATCCGCCCACGTACTTTAGATATCCGAAATGCTAACTGAGAGAAATGACATTAAGTTGAATGTCACGTCGTCGTCTTTAAGTTGTTTTCACAGTTCGTGTCGTGTTCTTATCGATGAATAAGAGTAAATACAACAGAGAATGTAAACTTCCGTTTTACGACATCGTTGTTTTATATGCACTTCCTTTTTCGGAAAAAAGTGGTTTCTCATTGTTTCATCAATGTTCTGATTATTCATTGTTAATGAATAATGATGTGTTGAAATCGTTATGTACGAATGTAAATTTATACATACAGACATACGTACATATATTTATATCTGTATATTAGACAGTGGCGGTTAATGGACAGGCGAAGGCCCGACAAAGTGTTATGATAAGCTAGGTGGATTCATTTTGGCTCTTTTTATGTTACGAGCCTGTTAAAAGCTACGCTGTTAACAATTTAAATATGAGACTCTTTTTAGAAAAATCCGATGAGCACGCATGGCTGTGAGTTAACATGAAATACATCTCTACTTATGTCATACGGATCCACAATTAAGTATATTTATATAAATAGATATATATAATAGTTGGAGTAGTTGAGTTCCTTTCTCACACCGCTTTGAAAATTAAATATTTTCTTTTAAAAAGTAATGTTTCCTATCATCTTCCAGCAGGTTACATATTTATTTCAATGCTTATTGAGTTCTTACTGCCTGGGCTCTCTGGCAATGTTCCAATAACGGGAAGGCCAACTTATATTTTCTCATATATTAATAGCCAAAGAGAAGGATAATTCATCATTAGGCCAACCAATCTTTTTTTTTTGTCTGCTAAGTCGCCCTCTATGTGGAGGGCCTTGTACTGTGTACAGACAAGTAAACGATGTGTTTTTCATTAATCCCGATAAATTATCGTTAAATTCTGTTATTTGTTTTGTTTTATTGTTTCCCTTCTTTTTAGGAAACTGTTAATACCCTATATATTATTGTTGATTTATATTAATACACTCGTAGATAACGACGTTGGGTATTGTAAATTGTTTATTTTTAACTGTTGCCGAATCGATTTTTGGTGGGCTGTAAATGCACTCTATATTATACTGATATTTCTATTCGGTGCACAAGGCATTGGAAACAATTATAAGGATGCAATGGTCGGCATATATTTTTTTTTATATTTACTAGGTGGTAGTGCATCATTGTCTTCGGAGAACTTCTACTAATCGTTTCGGCATTGATTAGACGAGTTTTGGGATTTTCTATGATGTTATTTTTCCCCATTTCTGCTGCAATGGTTAGGTTAGGTTGAAATGGAGGATCGCTCATGTACCATGACCGTCTCATGTCGTTGACATACACCTAAGCCAGTAATTCGACCTGTTGTACGCTCCTGATTTCTTCTTCAAATTCTCTTCCCCTTTTTAACGTTAGGAATTCGGTCCCCTCTATAAAGTTTCTTAAATTCCTTATGTCCATTCCTTTGACGACCGACAGGTCATCTAAGGTGTCCTCTCCTAATTGGATTTTCCTGATCTGCGAGAAAGCGGGGCACTGTTACAGGAAGTGTTGACCCCAACTAGCTTACTCAGCTCATTTTTGTTAAACCCGAGGTTTCCTTTGTGGTTCTTCCCACCTGTTCCTCTTGCCATCTGGAGGCATGGGTCGTCTTAATACATTCCCTTAACTCCTTTTTTGTCTCCAGAAAAGGTTTAGAGTATTTTTTAGAGCAGAGTATTTTGGTTGGATTCCCTTCCCATTTGAGCCAGTTCGTCGGCCCTAAATTTGTCTGGAAACCCTTGGTGGCCCGGTATCCAGTTTATAGATATATCGTTATTTCTCGATATGTCATTTATCGTTACCTTACAGTACATGCGTTTTGACTGTCTGAGAAAATACAGATAGTTTTGCCTGTGACCCTATTCCGCAGCCATTTTAGGCATTCTGTGATGGCCTTGATCTCTGCTTGTAGAATCGTTGAGTACTTTGGTAACTGGTATACCAATTCAGTCCTCGGATTGTGGACGTAGGTCCCTACTCCTAACTCGGATTTGGATGCGTCTGTGTAGCACTCCACTATTCCCCCATCTTGGATGTATGTGTCGTGTTCTTGTCCGCGTCTATCTCCTATTCTTGTCGTGCAGTTCGTAACTACATGTGTTTCTGGGCATTGGGCATTGTTTTCATCATTAACGACATACCTTCCTCTTTATTATGAAATAAAGAATAATTTGGGAAAGCACTACAATAAAACTGCAATATTTCTGTTTGGGGATCGCGAAGCACAGCGGTTTAACGGATTTATATACGCCTGTATGTCAAATGGTTGAAATTCCGTGACATTATAGAATTGTGATATAAATGTGGTCGGGTTTGTCGTACCTTATATCAGAATTCTCATTCCGCTTGTGTGCTAATTAATTACATTGTTCTTTTTCGAGTACAGCACTATCATTTCAGAGGTCAAACTACCTTACATGGGGTTTTATCTAACAGGGGAAAGCTATAGCTTTTTCTATGAACATTCACTACCAGACTCGATCTGCTTTGCGTAACATAAACACCATATTTTGCCATTTGAAATTTTCCAATTTTCAATGGTTAGCAAAAACTTGCATTAATCAATTTTTAAAAAAATCATCATTTTGTTCTTCTAAATGGAAACAGAATTTTGTCATATGTAGGCAACTATTCAGAGTGCAATCATTTGCTTTGAAATGTTTCATTTGGGTGTAAAATAATTTAATTAAAAATAAATTGACGTGGGTCGAAAATAAAGCTTTAATACGAAATAAATCCTATTATTTGGCATACCTCGGGTTGTGTATTTGATTCATACCAGATACAAATGAAATGAAATATTGTTTTTGGTTTTTTTAATGCAAAAATTGGCAGTAACAATAAAATTCAAATATAACTTAACTTAGCACATACTACCACCATTGTAATCCATCTGTAACTCTGTCACTTGAAAATTGGAAAATCATAATTTTGTTGTTCCAAATGAAAACACAGAGTTTTGTCATATGTATGCAATTATTCAATGAAGGCATTCAGTGTGCAATAATTTGTTTTGAAATAATTTGATGTTTTATTTGGATGTAAAATTATTTAATAAAAATAAAAAAAATTGCGTGGGTCGAAAATAAAGCATCGATACGAAATAAATCCTATGGTTTGGTATTAACTGTTGCTTACCACGGGTTGTGCTTTGTTGTACGGGTACATTTGATTCGTACAAGATACAAATGCAAAAATTCGCAGTAACAACAAAATTGAAATTAACTTAGCGCATACTAACAACATGGTAATCCATCTTTTATTATTCTTTCTGTAACAGAGGGCGAAATTTACGTCACTTCCATTATTTATGGAACACGATTTCATTCGATTAGCTTCGCAGTAGCGCATCCTGTCAAGCCAGTTTCCTTGACCTTGGGGACCTTCTGGCTCGATGTCACCAATTACTTGCTTGTTATTCGCCATTTGTTAATCGGCTTTCACTTTCAAAAAAGTGAGATCAGTGAGATTGCTTCAAACCGTTTTGTGCAAAAACTATAAGGAGTGGTCCTAAATCATTGAAAGCACCGATCATTATATTGACTAAATAAAGGGAAAAATGGAATACCTTCAAAATCGGCCACGCCAACCGACCATGAAACTTTTTTTTAATATTTTGCTTATTATCCGACAAAACCTTTATTTATTCATCATCTATCACATCTTTGACTACGTCGTCATATTTAAAATCCTGTTTGGATGGTTTATGTCTTAAGCTGGTTATTAAAGGTTCAGATGAGGCCAGTACACTAGGAATATCAGTGAATATCGTTTTTTGTAAAAAGTTTCATAAGAATTTATAGTTTTCTTCCAGTTTCGGAAATGTCCGAGAATTCTTTTTTTTTATCGAACGAAGACATTCCCATCCCTATCTAACATTTCCATTTTAACAATGGTTTAAAATTAAAAAACAAATTGTATGTGTTGCCACAAAAAATATGAAAAAAAAAAATGATTTTTTTGTGAAATAAAAAAACTTGTATTGTATTGTGGAAAATGTTGATGTTATGGACCTTTTTTTAAAAGTACCAGAATTTAAAAAAAAAAAAACGCTATACACCAATACCTCGGTTTGCGTCGTTTCGAAGTTGCGTCTTTTTTAAATGTTGTGTGATTTTGGAGATGTGTCGTTTATGTTTCGATTTGCGTTGTTAATATGAGGAAAGGGGTCTTCCCATTATATTCTAATTGTGTCGTGTGCTGAGCATGCAATTTAGTTTAAACTGAATGCAGTTTAGTTTTTCATGGAACCTTACAAATAAAAATCAATACAAATGTATTGTTTCGGTTTGCTTCGTTTCGATTTGCGTCGCAGTTCTTCGGTCCCAATTAGCGACGCAAACCGGGGCATTAGTGTATTTTATTTTTTCTACGTTTAAGTGAGTTATAAAATTTGCCCAATGTTTTCGTTATAAATACAATGTTCATGTTAAAGATACGTTTAAAAAAAATGTATCCACAAACAATTGTTTTGCCTATTTTAAGAAACTGAATGTACACGAAAAATAACTTTTTAGTTTCCAGACAAATTTGTTTTGGTTTTTTTTTCTTGCATATTGTTATCTAAAGTAATCGATAAATATTTGTTAGGCTATGTAACATTATTTTTTTAAATATAAAACTCGATCGATCAATTTTTTCTGTTTTTGTTTTTGTCAGAAGGAGGTGACATTATTTTTGCGATCTATACCATTTCTGATGCGTTTATTTTTGTGACCAATGTTTTATTTCTTTAATTGTTTTGTTGTTATTTTTAGACAATACCGTCATTTGTTTCCACACGTTTCCGTTGTTTGTTTATATTTGCAAAGATATAGAACATTTTTCTGTTGTATTGCTTTGTTACTGATAATGAATGTACAGGAAAATTAAATTACATTTTGGGGACATGCTCAATTCTCGGTATTGCTGTAGTTATCATTTGAAAAAGTGCTTATTGCTTTTATATGTACATGGTGGGCCATCTTGCGGTTTTATTTCGAATAATATGTTTGTTTTTTTGACTCTGACGACAGTTGTCGTTTTCTAAAAGTATTAAATTCCACATTCTTTATAAATACAAATAAACAACTTAATTTGATGATATTTAACTAATTTTTGTCCATTACATTTTCTAGATCTCATCGCACTATGGTTCTTCAGCATCAAAACAACAAAGCACATCATCAACAAAAACGATCTCATCATCACCATTCACCTCTACTTCGACGTCCAATAACCGGCAACGTGACAAAGTGGATTCATACAAAAGTTACTATGAAACGAATTTATAGAGTCCATCCACACATTGTTGACGCCAAATTCCAACACAAAACACAACGATGACTTTTTATTTCCGTTATTTGTATTAAATATTGTTTTACTGTCTCCTTTTTAATTGTACTTTTTAATGTTACCTAAGCTAGAATTAAAGTTCAGTATACAAAAAAAACAACAACAAATAACAATGAAGTGAAGGTATACAAAAATCGAAAGAAAAAAATACTTAGCCCTCGCCTTTAAAAACGAAATCCGAATTCATTGGACTTTGTGTCAAAATCTATTACCATTTGTATACATATAAATATATATACTTATATAAAAATAAAAAAAAAATAATTAAAACCCGGTGTATGTCGTTTATACAAGGGCTTACAAGAGATCTAACATTGTTAAAACAATTAAAAATGTTTTTTTTGTTTATCATTAATAACTTTATTGAGATTTAGAGAATAATGCTTAGATCGAAAAAAAAACATTTTTTGGATAAAATAATGCTTTTCCATAGATAGTACTTCTAATTCTGAGAGATTTTCGCTGCTTTTGAAACGTCATTCTTAATGGTACATTTTTAGAAGGCTACTCATTGTACTTAAAATAAACATACTTTTAAATATACAATTCGCAAACTTCAGTTATTTTTGTTTATGACAACTCTAAAAAATTCAGAAACATTTGCTTAAATTGATTCTTTGTGAGGTGCGTGGTTAACACTTGTGAAAGAAATTGTATTCGAGATTTCTTTATAATGGATGATTTTTGGTCTGGTTTGATTTTTAAAAATTCAAGAAAACAGAAAACGTGAATTATTTATGGATTTGGAACGAACATCTAACATTTCGGTCGGTATCTCAATAATTACACGTATATACTCTAACCTGTGTGGTGAATAGGGAACGTATGAAATGTTTTATTTAAAAATTATAACATGTAATATTCTTTTTTTTATTAACTCAGACACGAAGATTTATCAAAAATCACACAAAAAAGGTTTGAGTCTTCATGTGCCCCACAAAAATCATCGAACGATACTTTGCTTCCTCGACCGTAACATTGCGGCCACAGTCTTTGAAGACGTACGTTCCAGTGATGCCACGGGTCCATAAACCGCACCAAGCAATGCCTTTGTTAGGTTGCATTGCCCGTAATTGAACTGCCTCTGCATGCACTTCGTCGATTCTGTGCTGTATTGAGCCAAAAATGAGCATCGTCGCTAATGAAAAGTTTTCGATTAAAAACACATTTTTCACAAGCCACGAATTTTAATAATAAAACGCAATGATTTCCAATCGTTTTTCCTTTGAAAGCCTATTTATGAAGAAATAGCTGGGCAAACAGAACATTTTTGTTGTTATTGCATATGACTTTTTGAAACCAATCAGTTTTTTTTTATTTTAAATTTAAAGTATTACAAATGAACGTGGAAAATAACATTTTTGTGAACTAAATATATTTTTGAACGGTGACATGACATAATCCCCATTTTTATTATGGGAATTATGCCCGCGAACAAATCGGTCTTAATTAACGGACAGCCTTGTGGTCCCAATCTTCATAAAAATCTGATCTCTTTCGTTCTGTTATCGAGAAGTTTTTTAATTTATAATTTCTTTTTATAGGATTTTGATGTAACATTTTAAATTTATTATTTTGTTTCAAATAAAATTTCAAGCACACATAAACAAATTGGTTTGGTGTTCGAGAACACTGCGAAGTAATCGGTCATACATACACCTAATAAGAAAATGTCATAATCCCTATAATTGGTTTTATGTCCGAAACCAAATCGGTCGTAATCTCCATTTTCGTAGGCATTATGTGCGTGAGGATTTTGTGATGTCACCTTTTTGAACGTACCAAACATCAATGGCAAAAAAAAACAATGTTTCAATTAATTATTTGATAATTAAAAATAATTGACTCCCTGATTTTTGTAGAGCTGGACAGATTACAATTCATAATCATTTTGTATGCTAATTTAAAATTCTCAAAACATTTGCAGTCGAAAAAAATGCAGGATATTCGATTGAAATTGTATACAAACTCAAAATAAAAAAAAATGTCTACCCGAATTAAAATGCAGTACAGGGGCTATAGTTGTATTAAGTGGCATGATGCTTTGGAAAATGCTCACATTCCTACGTAACTTTCTTTAAACAAAACTGATAATGGCTGCCATTTTTGATATAATCATCGTTAACAATTTTTTTTTAAATTACCACATTTTAATTTAAAAAAAAGGAACGTTGCACTCAATTGCAGATGGAAAGAAGAATTATGTAGGAGTTTAAGATTTTTTTTTCATAATGAAAAACAACTAATTTTCACCGTCAAAAATTATTGTGTTTTCATGTTTTAAACTGAAAGCCACTCATACCATTATAAACCAAAAGTTTTTTTTTCTAATTCTTGGCTTTTGATTCTTTGGACCAACATCGATCTTGAATATTTAAAACAACCAAATTAAAAAATCGAATCACCATGTAAAAGAATTTTTAAATTCAAGCTGTGTTCTTAATCATCGGTATTGGGTTTCTGAGAAATGTACGCAAGGGAATGTGAGATGACTATCAACTTGCAGATTCTGAATATTTTTTTAAATCAAAAACATGTAAAGCCATTTTTTATAAAAAAAGACAAAACAAACCCTGATCTTATTAGCTTGCATTCGAGTACCATCATACTATTAAACGAAAAACTCTTAAATTCTGGTATATTTTTAAATAACTATTCACGGATTACAATAAACTTTTCTCCTTCGAAAATTCTCAGATTTTCATAAAAAAAAAAAATGCTTAACGTTTCTGAGGTATAAGGACAATGTTGAGACAATTTTGATATATTTTTATGCTTATCCAGTTTGTAAACAATTTTAAGTAATAATAAAAATTTCACAGATTTAATTGAAAAAAATCCAATTGTTAAACATTTCAAATTTGATTCTAAAGTATCACTGCTTATATGTTTAAAAAACGTAACATTATGATTAACATTGTTTGCCAAAAAAGCACAGAAGAATTGTTTTTAGAACTTTCATTATTTTCGGAAATGTGAATTACAAAATTTCTCTCATAAGAAGGTTTTAAGTTGTATAAATTAAGGTGGTTTAAAGAAGCTACGTTTATGAACTGAAAACGTACTTAGTTGTTTGAATATTCTCAAAATATATTGGTTATATACATACCAATCCTAAATTGAATCACTATTCTATAAAAATCTGTCTTTTTTCCCAATTATGGCTGTGCTACAAATTTTATTCAAACAAAAGCTTGTAAAGTATATATAAGATGCAACATATAATTGTGTGTGCGGAAATGCCAATACTTTACCAAATTCTTGTATTTCTTTGACCAAAACTTACTCAGCTAATTATTTTGAAGAGAAAAGAAACAGAAAAATAGTGTTTCCGGAATCGCACTTATTTAAATAGACAAAATCCAGACTAATATTCACTTGTCCTCATCCATACAAACCTACTCGCCTTAATATATACAATAGAGGATTATACAACACTTAGTTATAAGTTAACAATTTACAAGTATTTTTTTTTTTTGAAAATAAACGTGATAATGACCCGTAGCAAAATGTAAGAAATATTATTCAGAAAAACATGTAATTTTTAGTTTAAGTGAAAAAAAACACTATAATTGAAATTGTATTATATATTTAATCGTAGTATTTTGTTTTAGTAAAAAAGAGATAATCATTCTTATATAAATACATGCGTTTTAAAAATAAATTACAATTTAAAATTGTTGTTTTTTTTATTCATAATGCATTTAAGATAAATGTCTGAAGCGGCGCCGTCGGCATACAAATGTAAATAATTTGCTTGCATAAATAATCTCAAAGAATTAAAATAAAGAGTAGAAACAATTATAATTATAGTACGAGTAGTCAGTAGTATTTCATTGGATGAAATAAGAAAAATGATTGAAACGAACAGAGATTGGATAGTAATTTACTTTACCACATAATATGTTTTGAACACAGTTATATTTTCCTTTCTTATTATGTTAGAAAAAAAATGCATAAATCTAATCTACTATATCATCACGACTCGTTATCGTTTCCACTGGCTGTGTCACTGGTCGTCGTTGTGCTATCTGTGGACTTTTCTATAAAACTAACATCAAGTAAACAAAATTTAGCTCTACACATGGGACATGTGCATTTTTGTTCCAACCACACTTCACGTTCGTGTTCATTTTGTCGGGCTGCAAACCAACGAGCCAAACACTCAACACACCACATCGGACGGCAATAACAATTCGTGCAACAATTATCTGCTATCAATGGTTGACCATTTCGATCCGTATCCTCACATTGCTTGTGAATCTTTATGTTGGGCTCTGCTATCATGCAGGCAAAGCATTTGTCAGCTATACGATCAGCCTTATAGATGGGATTGAGACTAACCTGCTCTTTGAATACGTCAATGAAACGATCAATTACGTTGCGATGAAATTGTATATTGGATGGTATTACAATTGGTCGCGTTATACGTTCTTCCAGGTTGCGGAATTCCAAGGCGTTTATTCGTATATGAAAATCAGCGACGCCAGCGCGATTCGTTTTGACCACAATGCTGACCATTTGTAATGTGTCATTGGTATCCTGTGATACATTATAGGTTTCGGTCTGGAAATGAGAGATAAAGAAAGATACATGTGTTCAACGAAAGTTTCATCTGTTGTTTCTGTAAGACTACAAATTGAACCAACAATTAATCTTATTTTTTTAGTTCCGTTGAGCTATACAAATATGTGACAAATAAAGCAACATATGTGTGGCTGAAAGTGGCAAGTGCCGAGTTGTGGACAAATAAGGGTTCTATAAGGCGACTGGCGAAAAGTCGATTATTAGGCATTGTGCTACAAACGTGATGAAAAATCGGCCAAATGTAAATAAATATCCCAGAAACTGCTGCAGGGCATGAGTTAAGCTGACAATACTGAGGCTCCAACATTGATGCAAAGGTAACAAAAAATGTTCGCTTCTTTAGAGCAGTCAGGTGCTCACTAAAGAACTTAAAGATCTCCAAAAGACAATCAGCGATAAACAGCCGTTTAGCCTATTCGTACCACGCAACTGAAATTAATACTTGTATATGCATTTTATTTTACATTAGTCATTATCATCCCATACGTCTAAGTTTCTTCCTTTAAAGAGTTTACTTTAAAAAAATGTCCATTACATTTTTTTTTTTAAATTTTTGTTTTTAAAAACCGTTTTGGATTTAACTGGCGTTACTTTACGTTACAACTAGATTGGTACGAATAGGGTTAAAGCTTAAATTAAAGATATGGTAACCAGACTTCTTCTCCAAGTTCGTAGTTCACACAATCTATTTTTTTTATTTTTATTTTATTACAAGGCAAAGATAATTTATATTCTAATTTCGGGTGACACAGACAATATGGCTAGATTTTTGGTGGGAATCGAACCCAGAAACCCCACGCTGATAGACAAGCACGCTACCAAGTCGCCTACCGGGGCGCCTTGTTCATGATCTAAAGCACCATGAAATTTAGTAAACGTGATTTTGAAACATATTTATACTGAAAATAATAATTGTTGGACTAAGATTTGATCATTTTTTTGAAAGAACGAAGCTTAAAAAAGATTAAAGCACGCATTTAAAACGACAACGAAATTGGTTGCTGTTGTTGTAACAGTTCTGCCGATGGCGAAAGATCTTCCTTGAAGAATATAAAAGTTATTAAATTAATTATGTGTCAAATTGAACGTAGGAAAGTGGGTTTGGATGTAGAATTGTATAAATACAGGTTTTGTAGACAGGAAGGGCGCGTTTCTGTACCAGTTGAAGTTATGGTACTTATATTTGGAATGTGCTCAATTTGGAGAATAGCTGTAATTCTTAAGTCAAAAGCAAGTTTTAATGATGGAAAACGAATACCAGTCATTTAAAAGGTTGACACTTCTGACATTGACGAAAATGGATAGCTTAACTATCATACAACGCGTAAAAATTATTAAAACCTACTACAAGAATAGTGGTTCTGACACAGCCACATTTTGTGCTTTAAGAGAAGATTATGGTTTATGGTTATGAAGCATATTTTTCATTATGTGGGTATGTTACTAAACAAAATTGTCGTATTTGGGGTTCTGAGAATCCTCAAGTAATTGAAGAGAGGCCCATCCACACCTTACTTCTTCGAAAACGACGAGGGAACGACAGTCACCGTTAATTGGGGGCGTTATGGTCATATGATAACCGACTTTTTTGCCTGCTATTGAAGAATACGACTTGGAGAATATGTTGTTTCAACAAGATGGTGTCACATGCCACACAACTCGAGCGAATATGGCTTTATTGCAAGAGACATTTCATTGCCGTGTAATTTCTCGTCGTGGCGATATCAACTGGCCACCAAGATCATGCGATTTGACACCATTAGACTTTTTTTTTGTGGGGCTACCGTGTTTATGCAGATAAACCTTTAACCGCCGAATATATGCCAAAAATTGGTCCAAAATTACCTCAAAAGAATCAATGCTTGCAACACTTCACGTGGTGGTCATTTAAATGGTCTATTGTTTCACACATAATACCAACGTTCAAACTTAAAAAAGTAATATCATGAAAAAAAAATATTTTATATGTGTTTTATTTACGTATACTTTTGAAAACGCAAAACGGATAACCCTTTATATAAAAATCACGTGTCACTATGTTCGTACACGCCAGAGCTGGGCAATAAGGATTACGATTACCACACGATTACGATTGCAGTAATCCTAAAACAAAAAAAAATCCGATTAAGATTAAAGTAATCCTTCATCGAAGGCATTAAGATTACGATTGCAGCAATCGTAATTCTGAAAAAGTCGAAATTGCAATTACAGTAATCGTAATCCTAATGTCTTCGATGAAGGATTACTGTAATTGTAATCACGTGTTTTTTTATAAGGAATAAGTAATCCTAAGGCATGGATTACTTTTTTATTTTATTTAAAAAAAAACCTTTTGCTTACTACATAAAGTGTTTTTTATTGAGAAAGAACTATACACTTACATATTAACAAAATTAAGATACATAAATGACAAAAAACAAAAAAAAAAACAAATTCCAAATGTAATGAAAATAACAAAATCAAATTACGTAAGTGACAAAAAATATTAGCAATGTTGGCTGTTGGCTTTTAAAAGCACTAATTTTTCAAAAGAAACATCAGTAAGAGCATGACGACGTGGGCTATTTATAATTCCGGCGAAAGAAAACAATCTTTCTACCGGTGCTGATGAAGACTAAGATTACGATTACTCAAAAAATCGTTATTTAAAAAAAATTAAATTAGGATTATTGTAATCCTTCATCGAAGACATTAGGATTACGATTACTGTAATTGTAATTTAAAATTTTTCGAAATTACGATTACTGCAATCGTAATCATAATGACTCCGATGAAGGATTACAATAATCCTAATTTTAAAAAATGTTAAATTGCAATTAAAATAATCGTAATTCAAACCGCAATCCATTACACATGTAATTCTTAGCGCCCAGCTCTGGTACACGCTAACCTCCGAAACCGTTCAACCGGTTTCAATGAAATTTTGATTGAAAAATATTTCCCATTTTCCGTATGAGAAGTTCCGAGTTGAGTCTGCAATTAAAATACTTTTGCTTTTGGAAAACATTCAATACGACTGGAACAGGAACTAGTCATAAAGAAGATAAATCGTGATTATATATTCGACATATAGAGTTTCTGTTCAAAATCCCCATGAATGTACATACAAGCCATATTCACAATGCAACCAAAAAATTGCACGTTTTTGCATAAACAGTTTCATGAACAGCACAGTCACATTTCTTAATTAGTTTATAGCTTTTTATAGTACTACTCTAGATAGTACTTTGGGAAGCAGTATAATTCAATTTATAGCCATATTTGTCATATTTTTCATTTTTAAGGCAAAGCAAAAAAAAAAAGATAAACCAAAATAACAAAACAAAAATACATCACTTAATTGGGATTGCTAATTTATATTCGTTTCTTGTGGTCTTCTGCTTTCATCAAAACGTTCAGCTTTATTCCGACATTGCTGAAGAATTTGTTTTTATGAAAAACAATCAATTTCTTATCTTTACCTCATGTGTCTACATCTGATGGACGGACAAATATGATACCAAAGACGTTTTCTCTGTGCCAACATGTCTTCTTTACAATCTTAAATAAAATTATCAGTTCGCAGAAGCACCAAACTTCCGATGAACCTGAGCTCGAAATGAGCAGGCCCAAAACAAAGCTGTACATATAAAATGTAATTTCTTATATAGTCTTTTTTAAAAATGCCCTTTAGTAAATTTGTGTAAAGCGGTTCTTTTGAACAGTCAAAATAACCCTAAATTAAAGAGTAAGGACAGATATATGACAAGATATTCCGAACAAGTTTTTAATGAAACAATCCAAAGGATTCTATGTATTCAACATTTCATTTAGTAGCAGACTGCTAACCTCTTATCAAATCAGCACTATATGTTTTGTATACTGTGGAGAGTTTAGGTCTGTAGTATACAGTTTTACATGGTTTAGAAATTAAACCATTACTTGTAAAATCAGTGACCGTTTACGATGACCGAAATATGGTCTTACCCGGATTTAATGTGGTAGTCTCATTGAATAGACGATTCTTACTCTTGACAGAAAAGGAGTTAGGGAATGCTATTATGTATATGCTTACCTTAGCTACACTTAGAGCTGTATCACTTTGGTGGGCGAAATTCACACTATATAGTGACGTTTTGATAATCCAATTTTCGGTGGCAATTACAGCTGATATTGAATTCAATTTCTTCTTGTAAATATCCGGCCTGCAAATGGGAAATATTCATGAATTTCTGGAAACCATACCATGTACTAACACCTACCTGCGGAATTCATTGCCGATGTCTGACACCACATCCGATGTGCTATGTGGCACATTCGAGAACTTCAGCAGCGTCTGCGTTATGGGGTGCCTCTTCCAATTCTGCTGATACCAATTGCATATTAATGCTGGAACTGCCAGGACAGCCATCAGACTGAATCGCTGTGCGACTTTCCAAGTGAGTGTTTTAAATGCCACCGCCTCCTGAGGCATCGGGAAGTCCGGGTCCAATTCGGATTCCTCGTCAATGTCATCGTACTCCGTGAAAACCGAGAACTTGAATCGATGTATGAGGAAGTAAATTGCAGGAAGACATGAATGTATGAACAGATTTAGTGACGTTCGCTTCTGATGATACCGTACAAAATTCAGATGCTCTTCGCCCAGCCATCGTGTGAATAGTTGCTCGATGGTAAGGCCCATGCGTTGGAATTCTTCCGGCGGATAAATGATGCACATACATAGCAGCAGGTAGAAGAGGTTGAAGAGAAGTTCGGATTCATCCATTGGCCGGAAAATCGTGAAGAGTGAATGAACAAAAATAATACGCAACCAAAATAAAGCAAAATCAGCGTCGATGATGATCAAAGTACGTCGTTAGTTGTTGGTCTCGATTAATCGATTACGGCTTTCGTTGTTATTGTATTTGGATTGTTGTGGGAATCACTCATTTCATTTATTTTTCTTCTTCTTTGGTGTTGCAAAATGATGCTGCTAAATTCCTATCATGTTCCAACACTTAAATCTATTTTATATTTGATTTAAATTTCACTATCACCAGAAATTTTCCTTCCTTCCTTCCTTACAACAAAAATTAATTGTGCCACTGTACTGCTCACTGAACACTGCTCCGCGTCGCTCAATTTAGTTTAGTTGCACCTAAGGAATGGAACTGATGGAATGAAAAGGTTACTTTCGATTCTGCCATTACATCGTCATTACATTAGTAGTGTACTCAGCGATTCCTCCATTCCACTACCGCCAGTGATGGTATTTTGAAAACGTTAATGTGTGCTGCAATGACACATTAAATGTGCCCAAATAGGGTCAAATTTACTCTAAATACAGTTCGACCTCGGTTAACACAACTAATAAAAATCGAGGCAGTTGCTGAAACCGAATAGAACATTGTAACAACAAAATAGGGATTGGGAGTGCTAATACTTCTTCAATTTTGGACATATTCTCAGATCGTTTAGTATTAAAGTGTGCTCTTCGGACATTTGTATAACCAAGGGAGGGTACGTCAAATGTTTCCTGGAGATATCTAAGAACATTAAGGAAACTTAATAAATCAAGCTACCAAAATCAGTTGAGTTAATACGGACTTCGTCATAACAAATGGAATCAAATGGCCCAAATGTAAGGACTCCGAACTCGGTCCTCGGCCGGTATACAAATAAAATGGTTTTCCTTGCTCCTTCAACGTCAAAATGGTATTTAATTCCCGATGCGAAAAGAATATACCACGACGTATCAAATGATGATAAATGCAAGTATTGCAAATAAAGTAATGAAACGTGTCTGTTGAAAACTTTAATTTGGGCCGTAATACAAATTGAATGTGCCCAAATAGGGCCAAGTGTCCGCATACATAGTTGCCCGAGAAATGGAACGGAATGGTATGAATTTATGGTTTTTCGATTCCTCCATTCCATCTTCTTAGAGTTGTCAAAGGCGATGAATATCATTTTAGCAAGTTTGGATATGATTTGGGACGATTAAAATAGCGATTCTGTTCTGAATGATAATTGCATATCTCTGTGGTTATAAACGAAATTATTAAATTCCTATATGATAACTATCGGTCCATCATTCAGGTCTGATACGTGGATAATTTGATATGACCCAAAAATATTAGTATGTATAATCGAAAGATTTAATCCTGCGTTGATTGTTTCTGACCACCAATTATATTAGTAGTTAATAAATTAGTATTAATTGGAAAAGTAATTAGCTCCCATAAGTATCCCAAAATGGTCGTCTTAAAAATAATAAAACTATTTTTTAATTATACAAAAATATATCTGATTGTCCGATTTTTGAATATTAATACTAGATTAAAATTACAAGCATTTCGTGGATGACATTCAGCCGAATTGGCGGCGGCGCGCCTGCGGTTTGCACCGAGTCAGCTCGGTCTTCTGATTCCGACCATTCCCAATCATCGTCGTTCTATCCATTCACAATATTGTTGCCAGGACATTTATTTAAAAAACAAAACAATTCATTTATTGGCTGGCTGCTTCCATTTTGCGTGAAATATGTTGCCTATTCAATACTGTGGTGAAAAAAATAATTCCCAAAGTATAAAATCTAAAAAAGTTACCACAGACATATGCGATGAATTAAAAGAGCATAAAAGACGAGATCTTTTGGAGAATAAGCGCAGACAGCAGTTGCGTGCCGACAGTCATGAACTGCGTTTACTTCAAACCCAACTACAATCTGCATTAGTTTTTAAGGAATTGGCGGAACAAAATGACTCAAAGCGGAAGCAAAGAGAGGAGGATATGCGTAGGAAACGTCAGGAAGATGCACAAATGGCAGCGGAATGTGAAAAGTCACGACAGGCTTTGCTAGAACAGGAGGAAAAGGAGAGGCAAAAGAAAATGAATTTTCTGGTTGTACTGCAGGAACAGGTGAATGAAATGCAGTACAAACGTAAAAAAGAATTAGAAAATATTATTAAAGATCGGGAAGAAATGCTTAAAACTACCAAACACATACATGCTGAACAACAAGCTGAAAAGGATAACGCTCAACGTTTTCGAGATCGATGCCGACAAGAAATGGAGGAGTGTGTCCGCAATAGGGAAATACGAAGTCAATTGGAAAAAGAAAAAAATTTCGACGACTGTGAAAGGCTTATGGCATATCAGAGAGAAAGGGATGAGCTTAAACATAGAATGGAAGATGATAAGAAAAGATTGCTATCCGAGAAAATTGCACTAAGCGAAAGAATCGGCAATGAATTGGCTGAAGTAAACAGGGAGAAGAAAAGACGAGAAGAGCTACTACTATCGTTGCTCGTAGAGGAGCGTAAAGCTAAGGAGGACGATAGATATCGACAAAACTTGGAAATACAGATAAAAGAAAGAACACAATTTCGGATAGAGTTGATGAAGTATCGTAAGGAAGTTATGATCGAGAAAGAGCGGCAGTTCAAAGAAGAAGAACGACAAATGCGTGAATATCATATGCAGCAAATGGCTGAATGCGACAAATTGGATCAACTGTCAGACGAAAAGCGACGTCGAAAAATAATGGAACACAATAAAGCATTGAGAGATATGATAGAGCTGAGCCGACAAAAGCGTGCGGAAGAAATAGCAAATAGAATTCGGGAATTTGAGAAGTTATTGAGCAATGAAAAACAAAGGTAAGTGCAAAATTTTGTGCGATATTGTATAAATGGATCTACATGATATGATATATGGTAATGGATGTATCGAAATGTCTTTTAGGGATCAATGTATTGAAGAAGAACGTATGCGGATTTTGCAAGCAACACCAGGAGAACTGTTACGTTACCTTCCACCGGGTGTCCTGAAACAATCAGACAGAGAATTTCTATAGCCATAACCAATATTCACCGAACCTCTACATCAAGGCAGTATAGTATTGCACTCACTTCAATCATCACTACATACATTTTACAGCAATAACATCCATTTATTTTTTTGGGTAAACACAACACAGACCATGTTATTATACCAATGTGTTCAATATGCATCTTTTTACTGCACGTTTTACAATAAAAAATGAAAAATATGAAAAAAACTTTTACATATACTACAATATTTATTACAGGTCCAAATGAAACCGAAAATTACAAAAATTACACTTTGGAAATATTTGTAAAATAATTTTGAATATTAATAACATAACAGATAAAAAAAAATCAGTTCCCTTCGAAATTACCCCAAAATGACGAAAATTATAATGGAAATTGGGGCTGGGGACTGTGGGGAGCGTGGCATAGAAAAAATGACCCCGCTCACTTATTTCGACAATATTGTACTCAAATGAAAGGAATTGTTCTCAAGTGTTCAAAAATGTAGTTTTTGGCGGCCCATGAGGGGATGGCGTCGACAAATCCAGCCCCCCCCCGCCCACTTTTTTCGACAATATTGTACTCAAATGAAACTCCACATGGTGGTGGAATTGGTGGGACATGTTTTGCATTTGATGTTGCAGAGAGCATCCAGTATCGCACGTATATCTCTTGTCCACTCATCTCTTGTTATATTTAAACTAGTAAGTTGTAATGCGCCTATGGCGCCCGTTGAAATATGGAAAAAAAATTTTGTTGAAAAAAAAAAAAAATTTGTGGAAAAAAAAATTTTGTTGAAAAAAAAAATTTTGTTGAAAAAAAAAATTTTGTTGAAAAAAAAAATTTTGTTGAAAAAAAAAATTTTGTTGAAAAAAAAAATTTTTGTTGAAAAAAAAATTTTTGTGGAAAAAAAAAATATTTCTTAAAAAAAAAAATTTTTGTTGAAAAAAAAAATTTTGTTGAAAAAAAAATTTTTTCTAGAAAAAAAAAAATTTCTTGAAAAAAAAAAATTTTGTGGAAAAAAAAAATTTTGTGGAAAAAAAAATATTGTGGAAAAAAAAAATTTTGTTGAAAAAAAAAAATTGGAAAAAAAAATTTTGTAAAAAAAAAAATTTTTAAAAAAAATAATTTAAAAAAAAAAAATATTGGTAAAAAAAATTTGGGGAAAACAGAATTTCTGTACAAAAAAAAAATATTATTTTTTTTATTATTTATTATAGAATGCCTATTTAAATTCCTACGTACTGCGTGACAGAGTCAGTGAATCAGGGAATCAGTGAATCAGTGTCGAGGGTAAATATATATTAAGATTGCCAAAAAAACACCTTGTGAACATTAGATAAGACACAGAAACTCTTTTGTTGCGCTCTTTGTTTCTGGACTTAAATCCCATACTGTGTCTATACCTTAGCATGTAGCTGCATACAGTTCATCGCTACAAACAACCGCTATGTAGTTCGGTGTTTTTGCGTGTTCGTATACCTTAATTTCTGTAAGGTGATGTTTTGCAAACTTTAGACAGCTTCTGCTAGATATTTTGGTACAGAGCTCTTGTCTGAAAATGATTTCCAAAGCGCAGCTCGACGGACACGTACTTAATACGATAATACTGCCTTTTAAAAAGCAGTTCCATATGTTCACCAGTATATGGAGAACTTCGTATACCACTGGAATGTTAAAAATACCGGAGAGCATGTTTATTTTCGGGAATTCCGGATTGCGGTGACGTTTGACAAATGCGGTATTTTCAGGAGCACGATCATACACAATCATCTTCGGTTTCAGTCCCGCCTCCTTGCATGCAGTAAACACAGCCGTTTTTTTGCAAATGTATCTCTCATTTCGTTGTACGTTTGCAGTGAAAGATACATAAGCTTCTGTAAAGTTACTCGACCTGCGTCTGAAATTGTCGAAGTATCCCCACAAATTATGCTTGTTATTGATCTGCAGGCAGGGCTACTTTTGGCTGCTAGTTTTCTACGTCCTTCTGGTTCAGCTGTAATTTCAGCATGACGTTTTCTTTATCCAGCGCCTCTTCACGTGTCTCCAGATGTGAGTCAAGCTATCAATATCCACACCAATTTCTGCAACATTATCGACCTGATTTTGTTCATTTGTATTTGCGTCATCTATAAAATAAATCAAAAAAACATGAAGCAATTAAAAAAAATCTCAAAAAAAGTTAAATGTTAAAAAATAAGTTACAATTTAAAAAAAAATTAACAAAAAAAGCTACAATTTAAAAAATTTACAAAATTTAAAAATATTTAATATTTAAAAAATGTTACAATTTAAAAATATTTAAAAAAGTGCAAAATTTAAAAATATTTAATATTTAAAAAAAGTACAAAATTTAAAAATATTTAGTATTTAAAAAACGTACAAAATTTAAAAATATTTAATATTTAAAAAATGATACAATTTAAAAAATATTTAATATTTAGAAAAAGTAAAAAAAAAACAAAAAACTATTTTAAGCAAATTAAAAATATTGTAAATATAAAAAAAAAAAATTGCATTAAATATGAATATTAAATATTTTGAAAAAACTGAACAACAACAAACAGAACTGAAAAAAATTTAAATCTGAATTATATAAAATGTACTTGCCAAAACAAAAACAGTGTAGGCTTCGCATTAATATGAAGTTTCTTGGACGTATGAAATCTTCTTAAATCTTATTAATTTCTTCCATGCTTGAATATTTTCTTTTTTTATTAAGATGAGTGGAAGTTGAGTACTTCCACAGCTTCTTACGATGCAGCGGTGTTTTTGCTGTTTTTGCATTTTTTTTTGTACTCACTTCACTTATATTTACACTTTATTTAAAAAAAATTGAGATGATTCAATTATATTCAGAATCAATCAATACTTTAAATTACATACTTTCTTACTTTACTTAAAATTTACTTTACTTACAATTTAAAACCTACAACACTTAACACTTACACTCTTCAACTTTTCATTTCAACTAAAGTTTTAAATCATTTCAAAAACACCTGAAGATGGTTGTCCCGTTTCTTTTTAGAAGTGGCAACTACGGTTGCAAACAGTGCTGCCATTTTATAATATAATAGTAACTATTTTTCAGTAGAGACAAAGAACTGTTTATGTTAATGTTAAAGGTATATAATACCAAAAAACTATGTCATCGTAAAGATATCCTGTTAACTACATTTGTAGAAATATAACCAGTATTTGTAGAAATATAACCAATTTTCGAGTTACTACCATTTTGTTGAAAATTCTTGGTTTTAGTAGATATATTATTTAGACTTGTTAAGCATTGTACAAAAATGTGGTTGGCGAATTATTTATATTATTTATTATATAAATTTTCCAATTTTTACAGTGGCAATATTGGTGCGTATGACAGTTAAAAATGTTGTTAATCGGCAACTCAACAATTTTAACACGTGCGAAGGAGGGATCGAAGCAGACGGAATAAAAATACGAATAGGGTGGATGGCGGCCGGCCGGGCAAGAAAGAGTCCTCACCCGGCACTTTTGATTCTCTTTCGTTCAGTTAACGATTGCATAAAGTGTATGGGATTATTACTATCGACTGATAGATGGCGCTAATTATTTTGAAAATATTCGTTAATACTTTTGAAAATCAAATGTTTCAAACCATGTTATCTAAGTGATGTTCATCTATGAAATTTATAAGTGTTTGCCATTTGCATGGCATATTTGCAAAATACGCAATAAATTAAAATGCTTATTTTTCAATAATATAAAATTGTAAAATTGTGTAAAAATGTATCTGTACTTTCACATGATATAATTGTTTGGTATTGATTCTGGGGGAAAAACATTCACTTTCAAAACTAAATATTTACCAGAAAGCTGTAGGAAGATAATCAAAATTTTGGATTTATTACTGTGTACACAAAAACCTAGGTTCAAAGCTGGCTAAGACGATTATAAAGTTTTAAGGTACGGTGTCCTCGGATTTTTTGGCAAACATCAATGGAATTTAAATTTAGGAAAAACATATTTTCTTTCGAAATATTTAATTTATTTTTATTTATATGTAATTGTTTTCTTCACAAGATGTTGCTAAATCGCAAAAGATAAGTTAAAACAATGTCAATTTATGGATATGCGATTTTGCAATTCTGCTCAAATAATAATTTGACCTTGTCCTTGGGTATATTTTGGAAACCAGTCTACCTTAGTCTGATCAGAGAGAAAATTTGATAGGGCATACAAAGAATTTAATCATTTCAAGTATCTGTGTGAAATTTGACAATTTTGATTCAGCTGGTGAAATGGTTTCATGGTGAAATATTCTTGGAATTACCTGTACATTAAGTTTCGAAATATCTACAAACGAAATTGGAAATTGAAATTCTAGTTATAGAAGAGCAATTAAAAGTGAATTTGTCTACTTAACGCTACTGCCACTAGAAGTGCTTCGACTCAAAGAAAATTCGACTTATGGAAGTTCCATTGTACTTATATAATTTTGTTTAAAACCAAAACATGGCAGACATATTTTAGTTAGACGAATGCAAAAAAAAAAGATAAATATACTTACACATACCCTTACCCTTTACCACTTACTCGCTTAGTTTAGCATATATGTATGTACGTTCTTTTTAAAAAAAATTATCATGTTGTACGGTTTATCATGTTGGCGAAAACATTTTTGAAATGATGAGTTTGCTGGACAAATAGGCACATAGTTCTGAAGTTTTACTATATTTTTTATTATATACCGTTCGAAAGGTCAAAGTATCTTCATTGGAAATCCGAAAAGAAACTAAAAATCTGTTAATAAGTGCCTATGTTACAGGCTTATAAGTGACACAGAAACCCGGCTGTTGAATTGGATATCCAGATTTTAAGGGTGTTCACAGATAGATTCTTGTTGTACGCGACAAGACCTAGACGAACAACCTTATGATTCTTCCGGTATTTAACCTTAATTATTTTTTCTAGCACTGTGTTATGGAAAATGTGCCTGCTGTGGCTACCGATCAACTTCAGCGTTAACTTTCACAGTAATTCAGATCCCAAAAAGACAACAACTGTTTTGGATTTGTTACAGCGAATCATGATATTATTTATTTATTAATTACAATACAAAGTAAATTTATATTTTAATTTTGTGTCCAAGGGTAAACCGGGTGACAAAGACCATTTGGATTGATTTTTGCAGCGACAGACCAAAGCCTCTGGTGGGAATCGAACCCAAAACCCCCACGCTGATAGGCAAGCACGCTACCAACTCGCCTACCGGGGCGCTTAATCATGATATTAGTTTCTTAAGAGAAACATATATAGTTACATCCAAAAACATTACCGGCTTAAACCAGGTATGACTCATTTTGCAAATCATCCGCAAACAATAGAAGGTTTGTTTGTGGGTGGCAATCGCTGTAATCTATTTGTATGACCCACCTCAATATCCATCCATACATACATAAGTAGTCTAGTGGTTTAGGGTCCACCGGATCGATCACCTTAAGTATAATTAAAAGTGAACCCAACTCCGGTAATGATACCAACGCTGACATTGTATTCTGTTCTGTTCTACAAAACTAAAATTTTAATTACACATGATTTCCACTCGTTTCTTTATGCCACAGAACCCTTATTTGAGTTTTAATTAACAAAAGCTCATTGAATGATATGCACACGCATACATATGCTCATTATTTAATTTCTGTTCAAAACCATAAAATCGAAAAAAAAAATTGTTCAAAAAATGCATTCAAAATAGAAAATAGGAGAGCATAGGGAACAAATTAATTCAACAGATACATGTGAATGCCTGCATTCGGAATGCAGCATTCCCCGTCCGTATTCCCTAATGACCATACAAGCAGCACATCCATTGGTATACATACATATATATATACATATATATAATCGAATGTATATACAGACATATATAGGTATATATATGTATGTACATATGTGTGTTAGTACATAAGTCGGACTTGTATGCTCAAACGGCGTACGGCCGTAGTCAATTGATTGCTTTGCATTTACGCAATGCATTGACTGACTAATGATTTCAATGACCACAAAACAGATATGGAAAATGCACAAATTACGTACAAATATATTTGAAAAACACTTTATATTAAAAAGAAATTGAAAAACTATAACACTGTGCGACAGCGAAAACAATGGAAATGTGTTCAACTCTCATCCGACTGGGATGAATCTACAACGTGTTCTTAGTCCTGGCCCGCTTTATGTGTTGCGTGCTGTCTCCAGTTCATGATATCGCATAGTTGAATGTCTTCATTGACTTGGTCCTTACAACGGACTCTTGATCGTCCCTGTCTGTGTTATTAGTGGGATCTGTCTTGTAACGCCTTTTTGGCTTAGACGTTTGGATTCCCAGCCAGATTTCGGAAAAGTTTTTCTCTAGAACTTATGAATCAGTGCCATAGAAAAGGCATCTAGTTGTCAGCACGATATTTCGCTTTATTTCGAAGCTGGCATCATTCTTCCTATTGATGTCGAAAACGAGTGGTTCAGAATCCAATTCCAATGGCCAAAAGTCTGTATCTTTTGATCAACCAACGTTTTTCGGTTCTGCAAAGATTTGATAGTAGGCAAGGAGTAAACGATTATTTGAAGGTATTCATATATTTGGAAACTCAAAACTGTTTACTCGAGCAAAAGTTACAGACTTCTGGCCGATGAAGTTGGATTCTTAACCCCAATTACAAGCATACGATTTGTCCTGTCTTCGTTCATCATCAGACCAATCTTCGCCGATTTCTTCTCGATGCCCTAAGTACTCACAGCACTCTCTATCTTTCTGATGCTTTTAAGGAGATTGTGACCTTCTGTCTCTTTCAATGTTTTCTTCAACACAATATTGGCGAAACTGATCTATTGGGTGTCACTCTGTCTGAGATGTCCTTGTAATGGTGCATGATTTTCTGATCCACTCTTATCCTACAAAATGTATCACATACGCCAACATGGCTTTAAAAAGTTGTTCTCTTATCTGAGTGTCGAAGACGGCTTTATAGTCGATAAAAATGTTGTACCTCGTTTTGCCGGTTTTTGAGTCATTTTCGGGATTTTCCGGCGTCTGAAGATTTTGTCAATAATTGATTTGTTTGTACCTCGTTTTGCCGGTTTTTGAGTCAATTTCGGGATTTTCCGGCGTCTGAAGATTTTGTCAATAATTGATTTGTTTGGCATGAAGCCACACTGATTGGCGTGAATCCGCAGGGTGTCCCACATAAAATTCTCCCAAAAAGGGCGTCAACGTCAACTTTATAAGGTAATCTGAGCCGAATTACACCACTAACAAATTTCCTACATTCCTACAATAAAATATTTCAATATCTTAAACTCATAGTCTTTGTCGGTGTGAATAATTCATCAATGTTCATAAGAGATTTTCTTTGGACGAATCTGTAATGGGATACATGTTACTTTCCTACCGATATTTCCATGACAAATATATGTTTGTCATAATTTCGCCATTAATTGACCGCTCAAACAGAGCTTTATTCAAAAATTTTCCAGTATGTAAGGTTTCCAATATGAATACCTAATGCCACTCAAAATGAGAATGTCCATTACAAATTAACATCGTTTTCCGGATATATCGATATAACCATACTGCACTTCCCCTCTATCATCATCGTCATCATCAACGTCCTCATTATCAACAACCGTCCGTCCGATTAGATGAGTTTAGCCATTAATTCATTCCACCAAAATGACTTCATGAGAATTTAAAGAAGGCAACTAAACTGACTAAGCTTACCAATCCACCGCTGCTGTATACGCATACAAATTAAGGAATAGACCTAAGCCAATCATATACATTACATACGGGGGCTGCTGTGAAAATTTAAAACATGATGCCTTTTCCATGTTTGAAGGGCTCCACGGTATGATTGCATCTCGCCTACACATGGCAACTTTCGGGCAAAGGTATTTTCGCCATCTGTCAAAGAAGCGGCTGTCGTGTGAACTGCGAAACCCCGATTAGGTTAATGACGTTGGAGTTGTGTCTGTGGCGGACAAATAGGAAAGACTGATTAACATAAGTGTGAACCAATTTATATTAGCCTTATTTGAGGTCATGCGCTGGAAGAAAAATTTTATGAGCGTTTAAACAGAAATACGATTGTTATCCCGGCAATCGAGTTTATGGATTGTAATGGGAAAGTAGGCGGCGGGAGAAAACTAGATTTTAAAGTCAGCTATCCATAAGTCAGTATGTTTGACATCTGATGGAAAAATGGAAACTCAAATCGGTTTTGAACTTGTGAATAAACAACCGTAAACTAGACAGCGCTGGACTCACTCGATGCCGCAAAATCCGTACGTACGTTGAAATTTCTAGCTAGATGCCATTGCAACACCCTCCGTATCCGGATGATATGAGCGCACTGTGACAACACATACTGGACTTCATGACAAAAGCTGCCAATGAAGATTTTGAAAGGGTTCAGAAAGCAGTTAATCGTCCAATGAGTAAAGCCGCCACTTAAGCTAAGAACGTATCCGATGGTGAAATGATGAGGTTCGTGTTTCAGCTTGTCCGCGTAGTCTGAAAGAAAGACAGAGTGTAATGTATCATGTCCTGACCAAGACGAAACTGATTCCACCAACTACCACTAAATATCAATGGCTGCATTCCATAATATGCTAAGTCTAAAAACATCAATTTCACAAGACATGCATTCAAAGTTTATTTGGAATTTCTCAAAGCAATACACTTAGCGACACTCGAATATATACGATGTGCATGCGTGCTAAGTAGACTTAGAAAGCACGACAAAAAAAAAAGTTCCTTCTAAAGAAAGCTAAGCTGTTTTGGAATGGACGTTTTTTTTAAACTTCATTCATATGCAAAGTACAATTTTAAGCATAACTCTTAATAGGATTATCGATCGAATCAAGATTTTAACAGGATTTAAGTTGAAATTATCCGAATAAAAAAAAACAATCTCCGTAAAAACATGCCAAGTCGACTTAGCATATTCTGGAATGAAGCCATTGATATGTAAGTTTGATATCATCGCATATAAAATACAGTCGTATTCGGATAAGCGAAAATGAAAAAAAGAACATCGGTTAATTGAACCTTCTTCCATTTCAACAAGAAGATAGAAACTCGTTCACACATTTTTTAAAATACATGTATGTAAAATTTAAATTTAATAATAATGGGGTTTGGATGAAAATTTTCATTTAACGGGTCCGCCAAATAACATTTTTTTTTTGAAAATTCTATAAAAAAAACTCCGGGATATTTTCTCAAATTTCTTTTTTGTATTTGAAAGTACAATCCTTCCGGTTAATAATGGAAAATAATTTCATTCAGATGGCTGCCTCGGCTGGCCATGTAGTAGCCTAACGACATCAGCACTGCGGCTGATAATGCGATCTTCAAAAACAGGGCGCAAAACATCGAGTGTAGCTTCGGCTGTGTGGCACGTAGCGTCGTCCTGTTGAAACCAAATGTTGCCAATATCCTCCTCTTCAATTTTTGTAAACAAAAATTCGTTTAACATGGCCCCATAACGAAAACGTAATAAGCACTAGTTTAAAAAAAACGTTAGATGGCGGACCCTTTATTATCATTTGGTTGAATTGTCCTTAATGTGGTTGATACATACGTTTTTGAGATAATGCTTCAGAATTGTTCACAAAAAATGTGTTCAAAACATAAATTAATTCTAATGTCTCCTTCGTAGTAGATCTAACACTATTTATAATGATGATATCATAATAAATTCTATTGAACCTTGTACATCATTTTCAACGGTTCCTCCTCTGTTACCTCTTGGGCCGTCAATGTATGTACTTTAATGAGTTCTGTGGATTTCTCTTAAGCGGTGTCGTGCTCTTATCCGAATTATACTGTACTACCATGCATACGTCGAACTGATTCAACCCTATCAGTGTAGTTTTAGGCGGAATAAATCAACTATCGTCCAAATATTCACCTGTACAAGATTTATAATTGCGAGATCATGGATTGTAGAAGGCGTACGTCTTTTTCCCTTCTGTTTCTTCATGAAACGTTAAGGAAAATAACTAAGTTGGAAGGAGTACAAGTGGATCCATTAAAACAAAACAGTGGACTTCTTCATATGAACGTGGTCCATGGAATTTATCAACCAGATAAATTATGTTGACATTTTTGTGGTATACATTTGTTCGACCTTGATCACATTTATCAAAGTAAAGAGTTCACTTCCAATATGACAACACACTGGCGCACAGTGGCCCAGAATCCAATTATGTAATTTTTAATTTAAAATATTTGAGTTCTGTAAAAAATTTATTATAGGATTATTATAAGCTACTAACATTAAAAATCGGACAGTAGAATATATTTTAGAAATACTGACTAATTTTTGTAGATTTGAACTCCGAATGTGATAAAATTTAGCATTAGAATAGGGAAATCTGCTGATATTTTCAGCTGAGTAACAAATTCTCTAACGCTAATGATGAACAAAATATTTTTTTTTTAATATGCAGTATTGAAAACATAAACAGTATTGAAAAAGGAAAAATACGAAAAGTAGTGGACTTTGGAATATTTCTAAAATATATGCAATTGTCCGATTTTTAATGTTAATATCTTAATATAATCAGGCGCTCCTTTCCTACAACCGATTCCCTACAGGACTCAAAATGTTACAGACTTGGAACTGAGAACAATGTGGGCAGTTTTCCATGAATTGGTCGACGAACTGTTTGTTCACGATTCAACCAAAGTGCTTCCCATGAAGCAATGGCTCGGCGGTAAGAGATTTGGTTCGACTGAAGAGATATTTAGAAGAAAGATTTATTTATACATCTATTAGTCTACGGCACATAAACCTAAAAGACAAGCTTGCAATTAACTTACAAATATATTAAATTCAGCAAATCAATAAATTTACTTAATGAAAATGAAAAATCTAAATCAAATTGCGTTTGTGGATTATTAAATTCCCTCATGGACCTCAGCATGGGTTCAATATTTGAAAAATTGCTTAAGTAATCTAGTAGGAACTTTAAAATCCATGTGGCTGATAAGAAAGGGACAATAAATAAGACCACAAATAAGTTTATATAGCAACAACAACGAGCTTATTTGGAATGAATAATGAAATTATAAAAACGATGGACTACATGTAAAGGAGTCTATGCTGAATTTTTGAGGAGAACCGTTAACAGATCTTACTTAGCAAGTATAGGAAAACCTCATGGGTTTCCCGAATAAAGTGCAGCCCTGAGATATGTTTGTATAACACATGCAGAATAAAAGTCAACTTAAAGAAGAGATTTACAGCTTTTTCTTGGGCAGACAAATAAAAAGTGAGTTTTGAATTTTGACACTATTGAATTAAATAGGCGATATGTGTATTCTCTGATGGGACTGGATAGAGGAAGTCTAAGAATTGCAAAAGGAGTCATCACAGGTCACTGCTCAGTTAGGGCTATGATCAGCAGATGGGTTAGCAGATCTCCAGACTTCTGAGGTGCGAGGATGAGGACGAATTAGAGACAATATAACACATCATTTGTCATTGCAACGCCATAGACAAAAATGTCTAGGGTATAGATTTTTTGCTGAACTAGGGTACATCTCGAAGACAGGTGTAGAAAACTTAATTAGTTATATAATGGGTATTAGATGGATGAACGACGGGGGATGCGGGTACCCGATAGACTGAACAGACTGCTTACACTAGTCAACAGTCAAAATGTACTCGGGATGCGATAATTTTTTCTGTGAAGATAACCTTGACATGAGCTCGAAAAACGCAATAAAAAAATTTTTTTTCGTTTGGTTTTTGTTTTATTTTTTTTTTTTAAATTTTAAAAAAATTTTTTTGGTTAATTTGTTTCGTCCGGCATAACTCGGGAACCACTAGCCCGATTTAATTGAATTAAATTTTAAAAAATTTAAAATTACAATTCCCTTAATCTGTTCATATATTGTTTTCCTATACAAGCAACAGTTTCCAAGTTAAAAATGAATATATAAAGAAAAAACTTATTTTTTGCCTAAAGATTAAAATTTTTTTTTTTTAAAAAATCCATAAAAAATCCAAAATGAAAAAAAATGTCAAATCTTATTACTTTTACTTAAAGTCACATAACCTATGAGCAAAATGAGACAAAGATCATGATCGATGCACGCGTTTCGCTTTTATTCGCAATTGAGTAAAGGTATGAATTTCAAAATTTCGACCCTATGGGTCTCCGAGTGGAGGTGCATCTTAGGATGTACCACACTTCCTAACCTAACCTATGTGTATTCTCTTACTTGCAAACGTAAGCAATTCTTTCAAAAGTAAGAGAAAGAATTGTTTTTTCTGTTAATATTTGTCAACAAAAAAATTTTTAAAAGAAAATGGATTTCTCGAGAAGTCTTGAGATATTCTCGAGATTCGGGATTTCCCGAAATGTTAAAAATTTCAATTCTCGAGATTCGAGATGGGAAAATCTGGAAAATTTCTCGAGAATTCCCGTCGGGAAATTCCCGAAGCCCAACTCTATTCGTATGTGGTATAATCCTCCAGCAAGTGGCTTTCCTGCCAGCTGTGTCATTCTAAAATTCAAGACAAATGTCAACAAGCACTACTACCATTTTTTCCTATCGCTAACACAGTATATTGTCCTAATAGGGGGTATCCCCTGAGTGTTAGTCAAAAACGAACGGATAAACGAACCCCTGCGGCAGATAACTTTTTACAAAAACTTTGATGATTAATTTAGATTACGAAATATTTTCATTCAGTAGGGGACTGTAGTTACTCAAACTTTCAATCACCAACATGATCACCACAAAATGGCTTCAGCAAGTCGTATTTTCTAGAAAAAGTCTTTCAGATGCATGGCACTTCCCTATTATGTTTAAAAGACACTTTCTTCTTATATTTCGAGGATATCTCGGTATATTCGCCTGAACTTCTCCAAGGATTTGTATTTTGCTCAGAATGAGTATCGACTTTTAAAATTTCAAAAACTTTTGACACAACTGTTTCAGATTCTGAGTTCAATTCAACATTTCATAAAACTCTGGCGAAAAAAAATAATGAGGGAAGACGTCGACAGCGGTGGCTGCGTGTACTTTTCTGGGACTGACTATTGAAGTGTTATGGCCTCTGGGCCAACCGACATTGTATCTTTTAAACAGTGCGTATGAAACAACCACATTCAAACGGACACACACACACACACAGCCGTATACACCATGATTTGCCTGTGAGTGGGTGTGTTTGGTGGGTGGTTCGTGTATCGGTGTGAATGTCTCTACTCTTATTTGTGCGTTTGGTGCAATTTTTGCATGCGTGTCCGTAAGTGAGTAAGGCTGTTCCGGACCCGGTGCATATCTTTCGTGTAGTTTTTTTGGCAATGCATTTAACCCTCGTATAATACAAGGGTTAAATCTATTGCAAAGTTGTTATGCACAACTGTGTTGATCTTGTTCTCATTGTCGATTCTTGAAACCACCAATAGTTACTCGTTATTCAATCATTTCGACTAGGGGGATGTCGTCCACATATCCAAGAAGGCTGTGGCCTTTGGCGTTAACGGTGACGGCCAAAACCTATTGTAGTAATGAATGGATGTCAGATACCTCCTGTAGTAGGGAATGGGTCGTAAACGTTGATTACTATTTTTGCTCAAAATCTTGTGCCACTCAATGACATTCTACAAAGGCGTACACTTTTTACAGGGATCCATCACTCAGTCGTTGATAGAAACACTTTTTCAATTATTGGAGTACCGAGCTATGAAAATTATTGTTTCCAGATCCCCATAAGTTTAACGATTTCCACATTGTTCTCTGTACGAATTTATGCCCGTAGCCCGGAGTTTTGTTTGATTTTTTACTCGTTGGAAGATTATTTCACCATCGTTTCCATTTTCGTACTCCCCAAACTCAGTCTTTCCACTTCTAACTTTACCTTTGCGATTTTCGATTGACACGTTTTGTTTGAACAATGTTGTCACTATACCGGAGTGATTGAAGAAAATGTCTGCATAAAATATTGCAATGATGCTATGGACAAATTACCAGCTCGTGAACAGCCTTTTTGAGTTGTTGTAGCTGCTTCCATTTGAAAATGAGTTTAATTAGCAACCCTTTCAATTTGTGTTATGCTTTTTTTTTCATTGGAGCCATATGCTATTCCTTGGAAAGGATAGTGATGAATTTGTGTGTGAGGGGAAAGAACGGCAAGAATACATGCTTTATTTCACAGGTTTTAGATTTGTTTTTGAATTTTATAGAATATGGAAATTAAATCAATAATAAGCACATGTTAGGTGAATACACAATTTTGTACTCCCGCAACGTCTCTCTGTTACATGTTGTAGTCCTGAAAGAAGATCTGAGTTCCGAATGAGTCCTCCAAAAAATTATTGAATGCTTTTTTTTTCGTATTATCAGTGGTGGAAGTTATTCATGTTATTACAGACTTCTTGGAAGGTGTACTTGTATTCATATTTCAACTGATGAATATTTTTCTGATGAAATTCGAAATGCATATGGTTAAAATATATAAACACTAGTCGGATTTGAACCTGGGTTTTGTGTGATATAGTCACAACCTATTACAAAAGTGTGTAGTAAATACAGGGGGCGCATCGCCGAAGCGGCAATTTTTGGCGCCAGAACCACAATTGGCATAAAATTTAGAAATTTTCTCACAGTTCGTCTGAAAAAAGAATTTTCTCTGTAGTATATCGTCCGGTCAATTGGAACGAATGAGAGTTCGGGGACCATATGATGGATATCTCACGAACAGATACCGTTAAAATATCTATAGAACTGTGATCCATAAGGGATAAAATAGAGTTTGATACCCTAATAGTCATATCATCAACAACACTCTCTGTACACGATTCAGGAGCTGCAAAAAATTAATTTTTCCACCATGTCAGCTCAGCACCTTTCCAAATTTGGACTTGTGTAAAGAAACCCGATATGTAATGTGTGTTATCCAATACAGAACTTAACTCAAAGGGAGATAAATCTTCTCCAAATGTTGCTAATCTGATCAAAATCTACAGAAAAATAAATGTGAAGTAATGATCGGAAGAGAAATAACGGAGTTATATAAAATTAATTGTAAAGTGGTTTCCAACAAGAGGTGTTATTTTGAATCATCCGGTATTTCGGTAGCTGTAACTTTTGAAGCTTTTATTTTTTGACATTTGACAACTAGAAACTAAGCCATTACTAAAAATGGAACGATACACGCTTCAACAACGCATTCAAATTATTAAAATTCACTACAAAATGGACAGCACTAGAGAAATTGTTGGAAAAATTCGAGCTGGTTGGACAAGTTACTGTTGTGAAGAATAAAACCCGTGAACGTCGCTCAAGAATAACTGAGAATATTGCTGCTGTAGCCCAAAGGGTTGAAGAAAACCCAGGTTTGTCCATTCCTCGTCGTTTTTTGGAATTGGGCATTCCACAAACGTTATTATACCGGATTTTGCATAAAGACTTGGGTCTTAAGGCTTATGAAGTTCAGTTAACAGAAGAACTCAGGCCGGACGATCATCGACAACGTCGTGTCTTTCCTGATTGGGTCCTAAAAATGCATGAAAATGATCAGGAATTCCATCGAAACATTATCTTGACTGTTGAGGCCCATTTCCAACTCGGTGGCTACGTCAACAAGCAAAATTGTCAAATCTAGGCCTCGGAAAACTAAAGAGTTATTGTCGAGAAGCCTCTTCATCCTCAACGTGTGACTGTTTGGTGCGGTTTATGGTCCGGCGGGGTCATTGGACCTTAATTTTTCGAAAATGTGGTTGGATCAACAGTTACGGTGCATGGATTGTGCTATCGACACATGTTTAATGATTTTATATGGTCGGAGTTGGATGATATTGATCTGGACAACGTTTACTTTCAACAAGACGGTTTCATTATTAACGGCATATCTTCTTCATTATTATAAAATAAACATCCGATCATTTATCTCAAAATTTCTTTAAATTCCATTTTTCTTTGAATAGCAAAATAACACCTCTTGTTGGAAAACCCTGTATAACTGCTGGAAAAACCATTAGAAAAAAATACGGAAACAGTGCCATAGTTCGAACTATACCTAACTATAGTTCGAACAATAAATATATATATGTATGTATATGTAAAATCGTAAGTATCACATATTTCAAAAAAATTATGGTTTTGCAAATAGCTTATCCAAAAAAAAAAATATTCAACATTAAACAAAGCAGTTGCTTAATTCCATGCTAAGTCGCCTGAACATGTTTTCAAGGAGATTGTTTTTTTTTTGGATTCGGATTATTTCAACTTCAATCCTATCAAAATCTAGAATTTATCCGCCAATCGTATCAATAGTTATGCTTACAATTTTAGATTATGTTTAAAGTCGTCTGCTGAAAAAACTTACTGTTTAGCCATGGCATACTATGGAATTAAGTAGTTTAAATCTGTAAATCCTTTGAACCAAATATTGAATGTATGTATTTGCAAAAGTTAGTAAAGTTTGACAATATCTACAGATAATCGTGTATGCAGATATATGTAATATGTAATTCGATTTTATGAGTTTGATTTAATTTGATTTTGCACAACTCAACTTCAACGTAAAACCCAGGACATAGCCACCTTCATCCGTTTGCTCGCCACTGAATGGTGATGAAATGCAACTTAATTAAGAATTTGATGCTGTAATACTTCTCACTTTGTTGATTCCGAAAGCCCCCATGGTAATGCAGACAATTATCTAGAAACAATAAAACTCCACAATTGGAATTGTTTTCAAATTTTGTGTGAATAATGGTATAATTTGCATTTGTTAGAACACAGCCAGCCAGATCAACTAAAAATGTACTTCAACGACCCCAACTTTGTTAGGCAAGCACAAAGACGGACAGACTGGGAAACAGACAGACAGAGATGAGTACAGCAGACGGACAGACAGACGGACAGACATCATGTACGCAGACAATGGCAAGGAAAGTTAGTTTTGGTTAGTGCTTAAAACAATTTATGGTGGCAAAGTGATGAAATGCATATGTATACAAGACTAAAATGGTATTAAAACATTTAACAACAACAGCAGTCAGCAGCCGCAGCCGCAGCTGCAGCTATCACCGAGCCAAACATCATCATCATCACCATGCCAGACATTCAACCTAACCTGAACGATTCGAACGACTACAAATATTTGCCAGATGCAGCCAGGCCAGGCAGGCAGCACCAACTAAATATGCAGTCAGTCAACACACATTGTTGAGCAACAGGAGTATTCAGTTTTGAGGATATTCGTACCATCCAAAAGTGTTCTACTATTCCACAGATATCCGATGGGGCGTCATGACGTTGTGCTCGTCGGAATGTAGGTTGGCGGCATGGCTGCTGCTAGTGCAGGCAATGACGGCAGGGCTATGGCACTAAATGAATTTCGAACAAAACTTTTCCCATTTTCTTGTTTTTTTTTTTTGGGGCAACATGTTGCTTCCTCGGCAAGTGAGTGACTGCATTTGTGGCGCCTCAGATCTCTGGCCTATGCATAGTGTGCGGTAAAAGTTGTGTGTCGATTTAGATTTGCGGCAGGAAGCTCATGCATATGTAAATTCGGGTGTCTGTGTCTGTATGTGTTTGGCCGGGTGTTTGTCTGTAAGTGTTGCCTTAAATTGTTTTGGCAATTTGTAAAGTACCCAAAGCGTAAGAAGCTGCTTAAAAGTTGTACGTTAGAAATCTACACTTGCCCAGATGCGGTTAGACAATGGAGACGCGAGGTTGAAGCGAAAAATCTTCGTCCTCATCATGAAAACCTTTTTGTTTATAGTTACCAAAAGTTTTCAGAATTTGTTATGGGGTTATATTTATATTTTTTAGTCATTGTTTTCTACATTTCAATGTGTCCCGACTTATCCAAGGTTATCGGCAGTTGATTTTAACCAAAGATAAAACTATCGATATTCTTCTAAGCTTATTTTCATGTTTTGAAAACTCTAGATTTAGAGGGGACAGACGTCATAATTCGACTGAAAACTCTAGATGCCACTAATTTTTTTTTTTTCAAATTCAATAGTACGTTTGTAAAAATCCGAAAGAAAAGTTGGCAGCTAACGCCCACTTTCTTTGCTTTGAGTTTCTGTAGTGTTTTATTTTTTTTTATTTTTGTAGAAAGAGTGCAATTTACCAAAACTATTTCAGTACAGTCTAGAACAGTCTAAAAATAATTATAATCTATTTAGAAATCTATTTCTTGATAGTTGTAGTAAGCGGTAAAAAAGCACACCAAATCACAAATGAAAATGGGCCCCAAATTTACAGTAAAAACAAATTTTACTTGATACTTACTTTTTGGTACCAACTGAACCCAAAATATTGATACGACACTGAGCCCCATATTGTTTTCGGGGCCGCTTTTCATTACATGTGTGG
Organism: Hydrotaea cyrtoneurina; assembly: GCA_958296145.1. Taxonomy (NCBI): domain Eukaryota; kingdom Metazoa; phylum Arthropoda; class Insecta; order Diptera; family Muscidae; genus Hydrotaea; species Hydrotaea cyrtoneurina. The sequence continues at coordinate 88,450,278 of OY282512.1, forward strand.
GGCTTTTTTCACAGTGGGGTGTAATTTCGTTTTACACTTGTTCGATTTGTAGGGTAGATTTTTTTTTGAATGTAATTTCATGCAACTTGAGTAGGTACCTTCCATTGTGATGTGCCGATAGGGAGACTCACTAAGATGGTAAAATACACCGCAAAATACAGGCCACGCATTTGGGGTCTAATTGCATTATAAAAATATTCCCCACGAAAATATATCCCAAGCATGAAATGATAATAGACCCCAAACATTTTATTGGGGCATGATTTCGTAGTGGTTATTTGAAAGTACTCGAAAGTACCCCAAAAAAAATATGAACAAAATAGTTCCCCATCCATTATAAAAAAACCCTTGTCATTATATTTTGGGCCTTATGGGTCCGCCATCTAACGTTTTTTTTTTAAACTAGTGCTTATTTCGTTTTCGTTATTTTCGTTATCGGGACATTTTGAACGAATTTTTGTTTACAAAAATTGAAGAGGATGATATTGGCAACATTTGGTTTCAACAGGACGGCGCTACGTGTCACACAGCCGAAGCGACACTCCATGTTTTGCGCCCTGTTTTTGAAGATCACATTTTCAGCCGCAGAGCTGATGTCGATAGGCTATTACATGGCCAGCCGAGGCAGCCATTTGAATGAAATTATTTTCCATTATTAACCGGAAGGATTGTACTTTCAAATAAAAAAAGAAATTTGAGAAAATATTCAGTTGTTTTTTTTTTATAGAATTTTCAAAAAAAAAAAAAGTTATTTGGCGGACCCTGTATATCGAAATGAAATATGACCCCAAATGTTGTATGAAATTATGCCCCAACATTTTTTGGGATCTATTGTCACACGAACATTTGGGGTCTTAATGACATTATCAAAATTCACCACAATACAAATATGAAATTAGGCCCCAAAAATCCGTAACATTTCGGGTGTATTTTCGTGAAGGGTTATCACGAATCGGATGGTTAATGATTTCTTTTTGAGAAATATAGAGAAAAGGAAAATGAAAAATGTAAACATAAATCGTGGAAGCTGAGTAATTTTTCTTTCAAAAAATCACAACTTATTCTTATTTCCTTTTTGGGGTGGGTGAAGTGTTATTCCCTCCACGGAAATTGTACAACAAAAGTAGGAAACAACAACTTGCCAATTTCGGATACATTTTCATCATTTTGGTGTGCATTTTAAATGTTATTAAATATCTCTATGAATATGGTCACTAATAACTTATTTTGGAGCCTATATTTAGTAGCTTCACAATTGGGGCGAATTTTCCAGGGTTTAAATTTACTAGCACAGTTATTTAACAATTGTTCAATACATATTTTGCAAACAAAAAATCCCCGGGAGTATAATTTTACAAAATCACGGAAACAATTCGTTTTCAAACGGACTACTTACCAAAAGTAAACAATCCGGCGATGAAGAATCTCGACAGGATTCCAAACAGCAGTAATGCCAAGCTTTGCAACAAAATACCTAAACAAAGCACCAAATGTATACCCTTCGACAATCGATGGAGTGTATTTTAGATTTGTGATTCCATTTAGCCATACCCGTTCTTCTGTGAAAAGGATTAGTTTGCTAAATGATATAGAAAAGGCGAATTTACCATTCATAATTCCAGCGGTATCACATTGGACCAAGTATGAGAATGACCTATTTAAATCTCATCGGAGGTTGTAGTTTCTAACCATAAACTACTACTTCAAAGTTGAATTTTCAAATGAATCTGTATTTTGATATACCATCAAAGTATATTTCAAGACAACATTGTCATATACATATTCTGTGGAACACCGTGTATGCCTTAGAGCATATCCTATTCCATTCCCGGCTTAAAAGTTAATAGGTCGTATACTTTTCACTCCGCCCTCGAATGTATATGTGAATGTGAGAGTCGATGTATTCAACAAGTGAATAACGAACATATGCCTGTGTATAAAGAGCTATTAAAGGATTTAAATGAATATATTGTGATCAAATAAAAAGGCTATTAAATGATGCTTTAAGTAATAAAAGCCCGCTTGAATTTATTATCAAAGCAATGCTTAAGTTTGGCATTAGTTTATTCTCGTATTAAATATATTTTGGTAAATTGTCATATTTCAAACTTCACAGGTCAGTAAAAAATTAAAGGTCAATACCCATTACATTTATAATATTCTGAATTGGGTGATTACGTTAGGTGCAAAAGTTCTTTCTTCTTCCAGGGAAAGTCTTTTGCAACAAGGCTAATTATTCAAATTCTATCCCAACTCTTGTTAACGATGACCAGATATTCACTGACCCGGCTGAACAATTCATGTTGCGAGCCTGGGTTCGGCTGCCACTTACCACACCACGGCCGTCCATGGTTAACTATCACCTGGTAAAGTATTTAATGTCTGGCGGCTTTCAAAATGATCGACAGTATGGTTTCAGTAAAAACCAATCTACTGGAGATCTGATGGCGTTCCCTTCGTGGCTCCTAATTAACGGTGACAGTCGTTCTCTCGTCGTTATCGAAGAACTAAGGTCCAATCACACCTTCGGGCCAAAGAGCGCACTAAACAGTGACTTTTTGTGGATGTAATGGCCACTCTTCAATTACTTGAGGATTCTCAGAACCCCAAATATGAAAATTGTGTTTAGTAACATACCCATCGAGTGAAAAATATGCTTCATAACCATAATCTCCTCTTGAAGCACGATATGTGGCTGTGCCAGAATCACCATTTTTGTAGTAGGTTTTAATAATTTTCACGCGGTGAAAACGTCAGACTTCCAACTGAACAGAAAAGAAATTGGTTTAACAGCTTAGTTTGACAGATGTCGAATTCCAGCCCTATACTTTTGAAACCACGAAATCGATACCCTGTATTCCAATCGGAAATTTTCACACATTGTAGATACACATAGAGTTGGCAAGAAACACTAAGTAATGTAACGGGAAATCATGCACATGGCGTATTCTTTATTTCTATAATTTTTGCATCCAATCACTCTGACTGTTCGGTGGGAACCAAATGTACTATTTTGGGAATGAGAGTTACTTCTCATTTATTTGATCATGGGCCAAGTCTTCTGGAGGTCGAATGATGAATGACTCACTTAACCTCGATTTGGCGCCGATTTCTGAGTGGGGACAAATGAACAGGCTAGGATTTATTGCATTTAAGGCTCAGTTTTGTTTGTTGTCACACAAACGATATGGATATCAACGAATCAGACACTCTTGATGTTCTGTGCTTGAAGATACAGGGTGATGTCGAAAGACATCGTGATGGCATGTTATGCTTCCGAGTTACCCTGTGTTTGATTTTTATTAAACGATCTTAACGCAAACACACAATTTTCTAATTTTCTAGGACAATTTGTTTATGAAAGTGTATGCGCAACAATTGCCCCACATGTGTCAACTGACCAGGAAGTGTTATAGACAATCTTTCGCTGTACACATGTAAGTAGAACCCTAAGGTAAGGAAGTTTTCTCTTTGACAATGTTACAATTAATCTGTACATCCTACATGTTCCGATGTACATACATTGTTGGCATGTTCTTGATGGAACGCAACAAAAAACAAGTTATACGTAGTTAACTCGTACAGATACTTCCACTTCCTCTGTGAGTTGTGATCGTTGATCTGTTAGAGAAATCTTTCAACTAAAATAAAAATAGATTGGATGTAATTAATAAGAAACTTCCTTTTGGCAAGGAAATAACAAATTAGAATAAATGTGAATATTAAATTCGGAGGAAATACAAATTTCATACAACGTAAGCAGAGAAAAGTACGAGTGTTGTTTGACAACCATGTGACTTTTTGAATAAAATATTTTTTTTTTTAGTTTCCTAAAATAAACATTTTTATTATTACTTGTTCCAATTTGTATAGGGTCATTATATGTGTACTTCTCTTCTTAAAATTTAAATAAAACAAAGTGTATGTGTGATGTAATCTGGTATTCGGTTGGAAGTTATATAAATGCCAGTATACTATACTATAGTATACTTATAAGTATGGAATATAACGTGGAAAGTCCGCCCTGGCTTCGCTGGGTAATCGTCGATCACCGTTGCCAATTATGGCCTGGCCAGCCCAAAATCCACACCAAAAACTGATTGCCAAAGTTCAGTAGTATCTTTTATATTCCTTCCAAATAATAGTTTTCTTTGGAGCGCATTCTAGTTTATATATTTTCAAATTACTCCCAAATAATAGGGCCGAAAACTCCTTTGAAGTGGTCACAAGGCTTAGAATCAAGATTTGTTGAGAAAAGCATGGAATCAATCAAGCGCTCTCATGTGGTAGTTTTAATGCTAGACTCCCTAGTTGGTATTGAGCAGCAGGATTTGTCAATTGGTGAAGCTGCAATTAAGGGAGGGAAAGTCGATTGTGTATTCGCGGTACCCATCGCTCGCAAAAAATTGTTCATACAATGGGGACTTTTTTTTTGAAATATCTCTGCCACTTAGAGTTGGCTTACAGATGTGATTCAATTTTCACACTGACCTAGCTGAAGTGTATGTTCAAGCATAAGTCCGTATGATGAACACAGTCGGTCTTCTCAGAGCAGAGCTACAAGGGTCAACATTTTGGAAACCACGGTTCTCAACAAATTTATAACTTCCGCTAAATGTGTATTTACTGGTGGTTAAGATTTAAAAAAATATGTTTTTACTTTGTGGTTGCCTCTCAAAAAAACGCGAGATATTCCCAGTGTAAGCTAAAAAAAAGGTTATTTCAACAGAATTCTTAAAAAAATCGCTAAAGACATCAGAACAATATATGTAATGAAAAATAAATATGTTATAAATAATAATAAAATAAAAATGTTATAAACTTTTGAACTTTAAATATACCAAAAAATCGATTTTTTTCAAAAAAAAATTTACCGATTTTCTTTTGTTTATAAATATTTTTCTGAGTAAAAAAACCGGAAAAGACGTAGAAAATGCTTTTTATCGACCAACTTGTAGATGAATAAAAAAAACAATAAAAATACAAAATCTTCATGAAAATCCCATTTTTGGACACCCTAACGTACATTTTCCAATCGATAGCTACGACCATTTATAAGGCATTTACAGTCTTTTGACATTAAATACGAGAGCGTACGAGAGCTACAAACCTAACTACAACCTAATTGTGTGAGATTTCGCCTCTCAAACGTATTGGTCTAATAAAACAATGGTTGATGTTAAAGTAACACATGGTTGCTACATAAGTGTAAGTTTGCATTGTCCAAAATCCAACAAAAGCTGACATTTGTCTAATCCAATTTTATTTTGTAGTTTCCAATAAATTATGCAAAAGATTAGAGTTCAAAATAAGTGAGTTTAGTTGGCCTCTTTTTTTTTATTTTAGTATTGGACGAACAACAGCAAGACCAGCGACAACAACTGCAAGAACACGGGCAGCACTTTAAACATGAGCAGCAGCAGCGGCAGCAACAACAAAAACTTTGAGTGGCCTGAGTTGAAATTAAAATTCAAAATGAGTTTTTGTCAAAAACACTTTGCACACAGGCACCAACAAATAATAATAAAGCAAAGGCAACAACAACAGCAACAATGACATCAGCAGCAACATCGACGACAACAACAAAAATAAACTGTCGTCATACATATTTTGTTTTTAAGCGAAATTTACTTACACACATTCTTCTTTTTTCCCCTACACACATATACATATGCTCGAGTCATTATACAGGGTGGGGCACAAGTAACTACAGGATTTTTTGTAGTCTGGATTTAATTGATGATGATGTCAGTTAGAACTCAGACGGAAAGTACTGTCAAAACTTCGTTCTGAGAGGAGCATGGATTTGTATCCAACAATACCGTTTCCTTAATATCCAGCTGAAGGCGAACAGCTGTTACTAAAGCTGCTTCTGAATCCTCATTCTTACAAAAAAAAAAAAAATACATAAAAATCCAGTCAACTACGGATGACTACAATCCATTGCTGAGATATTTTTTGTACTCCAAGTTTCCATTTCGTATTAAATTAAATGAAAATATTCAACGAGTTGGAAAATTTTTGATAGCTTTTCGCAGTTTATTAAAATACTACGACTCGAAGTTAATGTTTGTTTCTTTTCCCCCTAACATTCCATGAATAAACTGACGGGAAGAGAAGTTCTCTCGAATCAGTAAGCCGTGCAATGTATAATTTGTATACTCACTGACCGGGACGGATCCGAACGGCTAATGTTTTTCTAGAGATGTTTCACATGGATTAGAGATTACTCTCGTACTCGTAAAGTCGCTAGCATTGACGAGTTGGAAGCAGCCACTGAAAAAGGTGTTGATGGTCTCTCCAGGATAATCTTAATCCGTCTAAGTAACCAAAATTCCATCCATATAATGACATAAGTTCTTATAAAAGTGGAAATTGATCGATCGATGAAAATAAATGTATCCATAACTTTTTTTTTTTTGCCGAGTTTAGGAAATTGGGGTTCTCAATGCATACGAAAAATAACGGGCGCCAGGAAATTAGACCCTACAAAAATAACCCCAAAGTCAAAATTTGGGGTCTAATTGCATAGGGTTATTTTTTTATTCGAAAGAGAAAACATTCACATTATTTGTGGAACACGATTTAATCCAGTTTTGCCTCAGCTGGCGTATCCTGTCAACCGTATTTTCCAAGTCCTAGCTGATTGTTTCTTGGCTCGCTCGATATTCGTCTAAAGGTCGAACGGTGTCAAATTGCGATTACTGGGTTTGATGAGGAAAATATCGATTGTGACATAGCACGTCATTCTTATGTGGTCACAAAAAAATGTTTTCTCGCACTTGCAGCGCTCACATAAATGAATGTTCAAAAAATTGGCCTCTGGGGCCACATCTACGGCACGAAACTCTGACTTTGTATGTGTTCCGCCCAGATGCGGCAGTTTTGCTAGCAGCAGAGATAAAAAACCGCCGTTTAAAAAAAAATCGAGCAGAATTCTTGTAAGGCCCAAAGTAAGAATGATTGTGTTGGGTATTTCATTCTATTTCCAAGCAATCAGTTTTTATTGTGCTTGTGTTTTCTAAAGCGAGTTACAGGTTCAATTCCTTTGTCCAGGAGTTATATGTCCAATGAAAAGCAAAATAATCCTTCAGTTTGACATGGAATCACCAAAATGCGGATATCGACGCAAGTTGATGGTCAGTTATATTTGGTTCACCCTCTCTATACATATGTTTTTTTCGTTTTGGTTGTTCCCCAAAGTATTATTTGTTCGTTCATATCCAACCATTCGAAAGGTTCAATGAACTTCAATATTGTGTGTTACTAAAACGTACTCTCTCTCTCTCTCTCTCTCTTAAATACACAGACACTGCTACACAATGCAATTTTGGTTGTCGTAGGTTAGGCACCACTTACACAGATACTCCCATACACATGCATATTCTCATTCCCATATTGTTATTGACAGACCTTTTTCAGTTTGGAAGCCACCACAACAAAATTAAATACAAGAAAAAGCAAAAAAAGACCACTACGACCAAAACTTGATGGCCCTTTTGGAGTATTCGGCCGTTATTGTACGATAGCACCAAAATTATTGAAACGCTCAAAATATTGAATGACCGAAAGGCTATTGCTTGTGTTGGCTGTATTTGAAACATACTTATGTACACATGTTTGTACATATCGACGTTGGAATGACTGTATTCGATGGTAACGTCAACTGAACTCTACCCATTCGATAGCAATATGAGAAAGAACTTGTGTACATTCACCGAATGATTCATATGTTGTCAGTTTCAGAAAACCAGGAGGGCTCTCGTTTTGAGTCACGAAATCATCTTAATGTTCGGTTTCAAGTGATTTAAGCCCCCAAACAATTGTGGGTGAACTCACATGATGTAAACGTATCTCAACATTAACAAAACAAATAATTTTAAACGTCAATGTCATTGATTAATTTTTGCATCACTTGTTTGTTTTAGTATTTCGACTGTTCGAAAACCCAAGCTAAACAAGTTCATCATTGGCGGTTCATTTAAAACGAAATATTCTCAACTACGAAATTAATCTAATTATAATTGATACATTTTCAAATGTTTAATTGCAGCTGTCAAAAACAGATTGAAATTTTATCAGCAAAATGAAACAAGGCTTTTCACTGTTAAATCTCACCGCTATTAATGTGCTAAAAACCCCTTTGAAATAGTTCACAGATCTAATCCAGATGTGAGACTGCGACACGCAAAATCAATGTAGATGTGTCATCAATTGTTTTTCATTGACTTGAAGAAAATGCTGTTCAATTTAAAGATTGTCTCCGTAGTCTTAAACATTTAAAAACCTTTGTTAGAAAAATGTATGAAATTACAAAAACAATTTTCACACGTTTTTCTTAACAAAGGTTTTTTAAATTTGTTCGAATATGGGAGTGTAAATATATATCAAATTAATTATTTGTTGATTTTTTGTACAACGGGTTTAATGTCAAAAACTCTTGAATGTTTTAAATTAAAATCGGTAACAAATTTGGGAAAAAATTTGAACTACAGCAACATTTCCAAAAAAAAAAGCATTTGTTTAATGTGATGGTAAACTTTCATCTTACTTACGAAGACCCAATAAATAAGATCGCGGTTTAAACCACAGCTATGTAAAACTCGGATTCAAATAAAACTGAGTTTCGAAATGAAATTCGTTTTTGAGTGGTCAGTCCAAGTAATCCATACTATCGGCGGCGGATGTGGTAACACTAACTTGTTATCAGAAAACATACCGGAGTGGTGAAGATTTAAATACAATTAAACTTTTGCAGTGGACTTCGGAAAGAAAAAATATTTTTTTTTAACAAATGTCATTACCCTGTATTTTGCATAAAGACTTGGGTCTTAAGGCTTATAAAGTTCAGTTAGCACAAGAACTCAAGCCTGCCGTATATCAACAACGTCGTGTCATTGCTGATTGGGTAATTGAAATGCATGAAAATGATCCGAAATTCCATCGAAAATGCTCTGTGCCACACAAGCAACGAAACCGTTGCTGTTTTACGGGGAAAGTTTCCGGACCGTGTTCTCTCTCGAAGAGGTGATCACAATTGACCACCGAGATCTTGTGATTTAACACCATGCGACTTCTTCCTTTGGAGAAACGTGAAAGATAACGTCTACGCCAAGAGCCCAGCGTCGACCCAAAGATAGTATTCGTGAGAACATAGGGAGCCACTTTGCGATTTGGTCCTGTAAGCGTGGTCGTGGTGGCCAATTGGCAGATGTGTTTTTATTATTAACGGCATACCTTCCCCTTTATTATGAAATAAACATCCGATCAATTATTTCAAAAAAAATAATTTTTTTTTGAATACCAAAATAACTCCTCATGTTGGAAAACCCTGTAATTTTGAATCTTCTTTATCTTTCGTTGATTGCTGTCACAATTATGTGACTATCATACTGCAGTTTAATCGCCCAATATGAGCCGATTAAACTGCAATTAAACTTTGACTGACAAAATGAATTTGAACTTTAACTTCGGTTAAAAACGACGATCAAGCTCGACTCATTGGGCCTAAGCGACACACAAAAATATACGATGTGCATGAGTGCAAAGTGCTACGTAGACTTCGAAAGCATGACAAAAATAAGGAATTCGAAAGAATGCTAAGTGCTACTTAATTTAAATTTTATTATTTTTGAAAAGTTTAATTTTGTACATCAGCGAACGATGAAGTTGCTAGATGTCGGAATATCCGTTGGTCATGCAACAATGTGGAACAAATTTGTTCCAAAATTGTTAGAAGATATGTTGAATGACGTCGACGATGATCTTGACTTGTTTAAAATGGTCATAACGAATGACGAAACATGGTTATAACGTCAAAAAGAAAGCAACCATCACAATAAATGCTGCTACAAGAGCTATGACCAAAAAAAAAAACTCCAAGTTCAGTCGTACGGTCAACAATAAAGATAATCTCGCAGTCTGCGTGCAGCAATGTAAAAAAATCCAGTAATTGTGGAATGACAGTCATGAATTTTAGATCACGACAATGCACACAGCGCTAATGTCATTGCTGTCTCCGAGTAGTCTTTTATGAAATTTCTAAATAGTAGGAAAGATGACAATCAAGACAACGTTGATCTCGATCAAGGCCCCAGACAAAAATCTCATATCAGAAGTCATTCGAAGTTTAAATCATGTTTATGGTTCTTCTGCTGAAAAAATAAAAAAAAACCTTTCGAGATATTTGGGAAAATATTTTTTTCTGTGTAGGAAACATTGTGAAGTTTAAATTTAAACCTATTGTAAGCCCCGGGAGCAAGGGCGGATTTTCCTTTAACTCTTACCAACTACATACCACTGTTACTGTCAAAGCTTGATGCTGTACTTTTGTTCTCACTTCCTTAGGATATTACATTTTAGTCTTAAGTATTCGTTGATATGTTGCCATTATTTCTTGTATTGATTATTAAACAAGTCTCAATAAAAAATAAATAAAATAAATTAAATTTAAACCTACGATGTTGTGTATTTAGTTCCTAATCCTAATACCCAATATCCTAGCGTAAATCGACTGCCTTGTCTACAGAAGTATAAGCACTTCAAATCCATTTGAATACGATTCCCCATAACTAAGCCAAAACAAAGAAAATATATTTTCAACTGGTCACCTCAAACAACTGGAGAAGACAACAAACGCTTCAATGATTTCGGTTTTCGTATTGTGGATTTTCTTTTTCATTTAATGTCTAAAAAACACAAAATATTGAAATTCATGATGAGACATTAAACACCCAACATGAAGCAATACAATACGACGCCATTGTGGTTAGTCAAGCCGATCTGATCTTTCACAAGATCTTGACACTGCCAAGAACAACAAAAGTAACGACAACAGCATCAGCTCCAAGAACAGCAACACAAACAGCTACAACAACGACAACAAAGAGCACATCAATGGTTTTTAGATCATCGCACGCACATAGAGCAGCGAGCGAACATTAAAAGAGTCACTAAGAATTAAGAAATAAAGGTTTGTCTTTGAACATTTTCGTTCATCTCGACACAAAATCGAACTCATTTCAACTCACAACTCAGATGTCGGAGTTACAGCAACAGGAAAGCAACGACACTAACATCACAGATGACAACAACAACAGCTGCAGAACCAGTGTTGCCACCGGAACAAGAGAAAATTACAGAAAAGTACTGTTTAGATAAAGTCGAGTTTTTTGGCATAGAGTCTAAATATGAATTTATTTTTATATCTCTCTAACTTACTTACCTACTTAAGTTGGCTCTACAACCTGTTGTTAGTCTTGGCCTGCTTAATAAATGATTTCCAAGCATTTCGGTCTTCTGCTTGTCTTCTTCAGTTAGTAATACTAAGGATTTTCATGTCTTCATCCACTTGGTCCCTCCACCGGAGTCTCGGTCTTCCCTGTCTGCGCCTTCCGTGGTAGTTGTCGTCCAACGTCTTTCTGGCTAGATATCTCTCTAACTGAATCTGCAAAATATAACACATATTTTTGTTTTTAATATCAACACCCCTATAAATTCACCCCTATGCTGTGTTAGCGGAAGGAAATTATGGGCTCTATGAAATGAAGAATTCCCCAACGTAAATGAAAAATCGCCCCAAAAGCCCAATATGAAAATTTCCCCAAACAATTTATGAAAAATTACCCAATGCAAAATCCCTAAAATATTATGAAAAATACCCGAAAAACAGAATTATAAAAGGAAACGTGAGCGGACTTCTGTTATGAAAATATCTCCAAAAAGAAACGAAAAATCCCACAAAAATAATAAAATTGTGGAATTTTTCATTTTCCATTTTTTCATATGAAAAATGCCCCAAAACAAAAAATGATATATTAACTAAAAATTATGAAAAACTCCCCAGTTTTGTATGAGATTTTTTTATTGGGGAATTCTTAATTTTTTTGTTTGGACCATTTTTCGTAGAGCCGTAATTATGATATCGGAAAAAGGGTGTAGTGTTTGTTGACATTAGTTTAGAATTTCAGAATGTTCTAAATCAATATAAATAAATATCTTTGAAATTTATCTATAGCTGGGTCAATATTATTTGGTGCGGATTTTGCAGCGGTTACATGATTGTCCAATTTTTTATTTAGAAATGCTGGTATGAAAAACCATTTTTGTGGTCGGAGATTGAAGAGATGGACCTGGAGGTTTTTGGTTCCAGCAGAATTGATCGTTTGCGCACCAAGTTCAGCCACCGTGTTCTCAGCCGTCTTGGCGGTGTCAATTGGTTGCTTTAAATGCCTTGAAATAAAACTTGTCACACCCCACCAATCTAATTCGTACATAATAAAGATGAGCAATTTTAAATTTTCAATTCAGTGGCAACTCTGTGTGGAACCCTTCTCAACAATGGAGCTGCGTTCTGTTTCACTGCGAATGGAATCTTTTTTCTTTCTCTACGGAACGCGCAAAGCCAAGCGATGAGCTGGGGAGGTGGTGGAGGCAGAATCTCAAGAAACAAACGAAAAAATGACTAAAATAGTTTACGACCAAGTTACGTGAAATAATGACTAGTTTATGTTTATTTCGCTGCTGCTGCAGCCGGAGTAGTTGCAGTAACCTTTTTTTTTTTTGTAACCATATAATCGGTCACTGACTTGTCAGCATGGTTACTTGCAATTTGAGAACTCCCAACTCTTTTCATAGCTCTGTTGCAGCTCTTGTTGTGTTGTTGTTGTGACGATGAAACCAACTTGCAACCAAACATTTCTGTGGTTCCACACCATGTACGTCTGCTCACATTCACAGGAACATTAAGAAGACATTCGAAACTTAATCTCTCGGTTGACACTGAGATGGCAAAAGTTAGACAAGACGAATATTATTGCCCCCGTGTGTCTGTGCGTGGAACAAAAAGAAAAGCAACAAAAACGAATATGCAAGAAATTAAAAACAAATTATAAAGACCTGATCTAAGTTCAAATTGATTTAAATTTTTGCATTTTCTTCCTTCCATTAGGAGTTGAAATTCTGTTGAATTTCAAATTTAAATTCGTTATACTGACACATAAGTCAAGTGATTTGCTTTGGAATGGAGGAAAAACGACTGGATGTTACAAGTGTGCATTTCTAAATATAACGCAGTAAGACCGGAAACGCTCCCGTATACGAACTTTCCTTGTAACGACCGAAATTAGAGTTTCTCAGTTAGTGCTATGATTGTCCCGACCCTTGCATGTTGTTAGGGAAGTTGTAATCGAATGCGCAATTGCTTTAAACCTTTCAAGTCATCTGGACCGGACAAGATTTCGCCGAGTGATCTACACGTGGTACAGATACATTTATTACATGGTTCTGGTAACTTCATATTAGCTGCCTTGACCTAAAAGAAGGCAGTCTTTATTTCCATAGCAGTAATACCCTACCACACTGAAACAAAAGTGTTTAGACTTATCAGCCGAGCATCGTTTCCTCGGGACAGATTCAGACCGGTGCTGCCGTCAGACTTTCAGCATGCATACTTACTACAAGGGCAATACTAAGAATATAGCCCAGCATGAGTGGGTCGGTTCACTCGCCGTCAAGGTTCACACACCTGGTACCCTTGAGGGACGTTCCATGTTCGCGGAAGGTTCTTTGAAGATTTACTCGCATTTCAGGAATATACCAGGAATGTTTTTTTGAAGATTTACTCGCATTCCATGGTAGACATATAATGACCGTTTAATAACGTAACTGAAGGTAGGCGGTATTATCAAACCTAAGGGTAGACGGCTTGAGTACGATAAGGATGTTTGTGTACGATCTTCTTCCAAAAAGACGTATTAGGGTCATCAGACTTAGATATATTTGTTGGTATAGCAACATCCCAAGGCGGTTGCCTTTTGGCACCTGCTATGAAACGAGGCGTAAATCCCAACAAGTCTGAACTGGTTGTGATCAACAGGAGATACATCACTGGAACCTATCTCCATGCGGAGTTGCAATTCATACTACGGACTGGACATGAAATGGAACTTCTAGCTCAATATAGTAGACAGGACGAAAAGGGCGTTAGTGGCTTTATATTTTAAGCAATCGGGATTAAAGCCTCTTGTTCACTATTGGAAGCTATCGTCTAATGGATGCCTCTCAATGATATTAAATAAAATCTAATGAATGACTAATAGTTGAGATTTTGACAATTATAGAATTCGCCGAAAGGCTGAGATATATCGTTCTCTATACAGCGTGGATAAACATATTCTCTGACAGTAAAGTTGTCATTAAATGTCTGCATTTTGTCTCTTCGAACTCAGTCACAGACTGCCGAAGTTCTCTCAGCAAGGTCAGGGTCACGGGACATATCAGGGAACTACAGGTCAAGCGACTGACTTTTCGGACTACATACATTCCAGCCGATTTACAATCCACAGATATTGCAAACTCGAACTGAAGGATTGAGCCTATAGAGTGGGCGTCAAACGATAGGTGGGCGTCTGTCCGAGGCTCTGTTCAATAAAGACATATGTATCCCCCATTATATGAGAAAAGCTCTTACTCAATGCTGTCGCAATCAAAACTCATAATTTCTACTTTAACACATAGCTTTAAGCTCGAGCGTCGCTGAGATGGTGTCGAGTGCTGCCAGCGGCTAAGGTCTTCCATTGTGAAAAACCCTCGATAGGTTTTTCCAGAAATCCCGGAGGAAGTGGCTGATAGTTGTTTCAATTCCGGCCATTGGTACACCGATTAGCTACAATCAGATAAAATATTCCCTACGTGGCACTTATCTTGGGGTCTGTTAATTTATGATATGTATTTTAAATGAATATCTTCAAAATTCATATATTTTTCTGATGCGTTTCATATTTTTTTAAAAAAAATATTTATATGATTTCCTCTGCCTTTGGCTAAAAAAACATTGTTTCGCTGCAGGCTTCATATGCACCATATTGCAGGCTGTTGGTCTCCCAATTGCTGTAAAAAGGCTAAAAGCGACCGAGATACATATGAGCGTTGATATTTTAATAAAAATATAATTGGGATTTCGATAATTTATTCAGATACTCACATGTACGCACTTAAGCGTTCAATCAGGTGTTACCATCGTCCAGTGTGAGCTGTTATCCTTCGGCCACTGCGGTACATTTGTTGGGGAGGGGCCACTTAACTTACTTTACGTACAATTTTGTAAACTTTTGTCCTCATTCGCAATTAATGTACTATGCAATGCATTAAGTTCGAGTGTTGTATTCAATTCGGGGTTCGAGCTTTTTGAGTGCTTCAATTCATGTGGGCTTGGATGCAAGCAAATACACACATATGAATGCATTTTTAAGCAAATTGACTCGTTAACGAAAGTTTAACTAGACTTTGTAATATGCGTGTATTGTTTTTCGTTATTTATTTATTGGGTTGCTTGTGTATGGTGGTCAATTAAACGGTTCAATGTGGTACGTGCCAGTCCTCACCATCACCATCACCCCCATCCGCATCCCCATTCTTCAGCCCACAACTGGCAAACTCTTCCAATGCACACTCACTTACTCGCTCACATTCGAATAAATACAACTCACACAATTCGATAATAAATCATCGAAAATTGTTGTTGTTGTTGTTGCTGCTGCTGTTTTGAATTGCCATTAATTATGGGGTTCCTTTTTCGTTCAGTTCTGAAAAATGCATTTTTAATTCGAACCATTCATTTTCTTTTCTTAGTTTTCTTTTTTTTTTTTTTTGCGATTTTTCACACTGCTGTACGCATTTCGTTTCCTGCCGGTATGCATGAAATTATGCTTAAGTTTCACTACATTCCAGGTGGGGTATGGTAATTTTACCAATTGGAATGGATGGATAGAGTGGGGTGTTGGAAGTAAGAAGCTCTGCGAAATGTGACTCGATTATTAAAATGTCCATATATCCGATCTTTATTTTAATCAAGGATTGGATGCCCCATGGATTGGAAGTGAGTTTGAAGACAGTGGATGAGAAGAATTTGAATTAGTTAGGAAACACTTATACGGAGAGATATTTGGCATCGAATTGCATTTCAGAAACATTTGCAAACTCAAAACTTTGGATGTAAGTTATGCGTATCGAGTTCTTGCAGATCTATAGTCAAACTATATTCACCTATCGATAAAACAAATTTAGCGCAGTACAGTTTAAATGAATCAATAAGAGACTCTGGAAAACGTTGGACCATAATAGCTAACATGTTTGTACAAAACTCGTATTAGAGATCCTGTCGCGGTAGAAGCCATAAATAATGTTTGATCATATTCATACGCATTAGTAAACTATACACGCTTTTTTTTGTTTACACACAAGTAAAACGCATGTTTGGTGTTTGTAGCAAGTAAAGCTTATTTCCTTCTACACAAAGCTTATTTGGATGTAAATATAACTCGTTTGCTATTAGTATTACATATTTGTGTATAAGCAATAGAGTGTTTGGGAAAAATAGTCAACGAACTTATTAAATTCAACAAAGCACAACATTTGGGTGCGAATAAGTGTGTATTTGCAACTGTTTTCGTAATTTTTTTCTGCATTTACGCTCTTTAAAATAAAAGCAATACCGAGAGAATGAGATGGATTGTTATATAGAAATTCACAAATTGAAAAAAAATAAAAAGTAAGTCAAAAAATTCATACATATACGTTTGATATTTATCACCTACAAACAAGTTTATATTTGTGGTATGGAAAAATATATATATGTTTGATGCGAACTTGTTTGCTGAAATTTGTTGAAATGGCCATTTTTTCAGCGTGTAGATGCCACACATGCGGGCTGATCATGAACAACATTTTCACAATTTGTTACGTTGATCCAGTAAGCCACCCGGAAAAAGTTGGACCATATATAACCCCATAACAAAGCCCCCCAGCCACCTGCACCTAACTGACTTGTTAGCCAACCGGTTGAAATGTGTAAAAAACTGTGCGGATTTGAAGTTGTAATGCTTCGAAGGCAAAACATTGAGCAAATTTTACACAGCAATTGAAGATTATCGAGTCATGCCTTCCATAGGGTCGTCGGAAAACAGTTTAAAACTATAGGAACTGGAGAATGGTTAATAAGGAACATCTTTAGCCTTTTCTTATACCGGGTGACCCATCTATCTGTTTCTTTTGAAATCATATGTTATTTTCGTCGTCAACAAATTGTCACAAACTCAGTATTGAATATCCTTGGAATGAAATGAATCGCTTTCCGCTGGATCAGCATTATTATAGGCGTGTTTTCGTTAAAAGGTAAGCGATAGGAAGGAAGGTTATTGGAGGGGGGAAAGAGGGGGAAAGAGGGAGTAGTGTTTGTTGACGTTGGCCTTGAATTTGATAATGTCATAGCAGGCAGGAAAAACACTTGCAGGAAGATTATTCCACATACGAACAGTTCGGCTAAAGAACGAATTTTCTCTATAGTGCGTCGTCCGGTCAACCGGCCATTTGACGATGAACGAATGAGAGACCCTGGATAGCCGTGTATTCCGGCTAAATGTCCTAACTTCAGGGACCAGACGATGAACAGATAAAATATCTATAGAACAGCGATATAGAACCCACATTCCGGCGATGCTGTAGGGAGACAATAGAGTTGGATACCCTACCATCCCCTATCATTACCAGCGCTCTCCACTGTACACGGTCCAGAAGCTGCAAAGATGCCATTGGAGCCCCTGCCCATATATGGGAGTTGCATTCCATTTTAGGACGGATGTAGGTGGTGTAAATATTTACGAGATCAGATGAGGTGAAGTATTTTCTGCACCGCTTTAAAAAGCCTAAGCACTTGAACGCTTCTTTCGACACTTCGAATACGTGGTTAGCCCATCGAGCATCACCCTGTATCTTCATGCCCAGAACATCTAGAGTATCTCACACGTCGATATCCACACCACCCATACATATTGACGACGGTGATGGATCAGTGGAACGTTTTTGTGACAACAAACAGAACTGGGTCTTTTGTCCATTAAAATCTACTCTTTTGATTTGGCCCCACTCACAAATCGTCACCAGATCGTGGTTGTTAAAACGTAGTACTTGTGCAAAAGAATGATTTCCAATTGTGTGTTGCAAGAATAAGATTGGCTCTAACAGATAAAGTCGGGATGGCGTTAGACACACTATTATTATGCCTCTCTTTTGGAGTTAGTCGCCTTTTGCAGCCGCTCGCTACGAGTATGGGCACTGCGTGCATCACGCAGTCCTCCTCACGTCGATTCCACTCTGCGACAAATGGTAAGGGTCAGTGATCGGTTTGGAATGAAACCACCGGGGAAAGTTATATTGGTAAAAAAAAAGTCATACGTGTTCCAGCGTTTCGCTGGGTCTCATCTAGGAATCGAGATATATCGATTTGAAGTTAGTAAGTATCGTATAGGGGAATTTGTCACGTTTTAGGCTCTTTTGTTTGACATAACTCGAGAACCACTAGTCCGATTTAGCTGAAACAAATTTAGAAAAATTAAGAATTACAATTCCTCTAATCTGTTCTTAAACCGTTTTCCTACTTAAGCAACAGTTTCGCAATTATAAATAAATGTATGAAAACAAAAATTATTTTTGCCTAAAAATTAAATTTTTTTTTTTTTTAATTCATAAAAAATCCAAAACGGTAAAAAGTGTCAAGTCCTATTAAAATGTAAATAAATGTATTTAAAAAAAAAATAAAAAAAAAAAAAATTTTTTTTCTTCATGCGCTTATTTTTAACTTGGAAACTATTACTTGTAAAGGAAAATAATATATGAACAGATTTCAGCTAAATTGGACGAGTGGTTCTCAAGTTATGTCAAACCAAAGAGCCAAAAACGTGACAAATTCCCCTATACGATACTTACTAACTTCAAATCGATATATCTCGATTCCTAGATGAGACCCAACGAAACGCTGGGACACGTATGACCTTTTTTTGACCGATATAACTTTCCCCGGTGGTTTCATCCCAAACCGATTGTGGCTGTCGCACAGTGTTCTTAATTATAATTCTTCCCCTACCATGCAAATAAGATATCCTCCGTGGCTTGTCACTCTTCACTAAAACTGATCAAGAGTATAAAAAAACTATATGAACTCCCTCTCTTGTTAGCCCCGACATAAACTCCCATGAGTCTTCGTTAACCCATTTTTGCTTAAGTTTCTGGGGGTTTCCAGGATGCACCAGGATGTACCATAATGTTTGCATCCTTAATGAGACCCTTGGTTCACGGGGAGCCAATGAACATTACAAGAAGAAGTAATTCGGAAAATTTAAATGATAGTTAGAACAAGAGGTAATTCAGAAAATTGAAATGTGTTCAATTTAAACGACCTAAGTGAATAGTTTTTTTTTTATCGGAACACAGTTATTATACAACCATTTTCTAGACATTATTTAGCTTATGAATAAAGATTAATTACGTGTTCAACTTCTTTCATAGTAAGTCTTATCAGACCATTGTTTGCAGTACTATCGGTGCTTCTAATTTCCACAAATCTAAACCGATTTTGTTCACCTTTGGATTTCTGAAATCTACGATATCTCTATTTAGTTTAGGCAAGTGTAGAGGCTGAACATATTTCTGGCGGATTGTTGCTTCTCAGTACATTTTGAAACAATTGTAAACTTCTGCCTCTCAGTAAATTTTGTAGACTTCTACCGAGATGGTAAAAATAGCATTTACAAAGTGAAATTGTTGCCTCGACATGTTTTAATTCACCTTACACAGTTGGCAGGAAACCAAAATTCGCCACGATCGCCGGACTATTTCGGTTTGCCACTCTTTTCTAAACTAATCAGATAATGAATCAGCTCTGTCGTGCCAAGAAGTGTTTCCGTAAGCAGGAGTAACTTTTACTGCTCCCAAAACTGGGATTGTTGGATCTTCTGTGGCACAAATAGTCATTTGTTTTTCACACTCCTACCCAAAACTAGAAAAATTCTCCGACTCATTCTTCTTGAATGGACTGTGTGGCCGTACCACACATTATTCTTTTTGTTGTTCGTCTTTCTGCCACTGAAATCGACCATAACTAATTTGCTCGAAATTGGTTTTCATTCGCACACAATTATTACACTTGAAGTTCAATTGTACATATGTCAGTATGTGTGTATGTACGCATGCATGATGGTGTTATTGAATATTTAGTTCAATTTAATCACTTTTTTCTCATGTTTCAAAAGAGGTCTTAAAAATACACACACACACACACACATACGCTAGCCCAGCTCCAAAATGCATTTTTGTTGGGGTATTTTCCGTTCGACTTTTTATTCTTTCGACTCTCGCGCACATGTTTGAATTCACATGAAAAATTTTAAGCGATAAAACTTGCTGCGAATACTTCAATTGCGGTTTGGTCGATTGTTTTAAACGCTTCGAAGAGAATGTGGGTGCGGGTGTGTTTATGGGTTTGGAAAACGAAACAACGAGTTCCGATTACTTGAAAATTCTGGACGTCTAAGGATTTTAATTTGTAGTAAATTTGAATAGAATAGTTTTGGGGCTGTGATCTTGTTAGTCTGCTTTTGTCTTTGTATTTTTCGAATTAAGTTTATAAAGCAGATTTAAATAAATAAAGTTTTCGGGTTTTTTTTTGGGTAATAAGTCGGACAGCATATCTGCAAAACTGCCTTGTTGTGATCTTTTTTTGGAACCCGGGTATCTGTTTGTGTCATTAATATCTCTCTATTTCTGGTTACATTAGATTACCGAAAGCGGTCCCTAAAAGTACCAATGAATGAAAAGCCGTCACTGTGTATAGGGAGTTGGTATCGAGAAGTAATCGACCAAGATGGGTCTAATGGTGAACAAGAATAAGACAAATCATATATGGAACTGCTAGGCAGCAAAGTCGCCACGATAGAAAGGCGGTAGCATCAAAAAAGACAAAATTCTATATTCTACTCGTGCTTTTTTATGGCGCTGAAACCGCGGCACCTGCGAATCTTGGTCCGATCAGTGTTAACGAGGAATATAGTCGTCCAACAAACTATAAGCCGCATCTGCTATAACCCGGCAATCCAAAAGTTACGCTTTAAATTTAGTTACGAATTTAAACACATTAGCCAGACCGGAGTTAGACGACAAATACAACGAAAGACGCAGACAGGGAAAGGGTGGAAAAGAAAGTGGAAGGTGGCATGTAAATCCTAGGTAATCAAGAATTTCAAAAACCTTAGAAGTTCTTTAAGTAATTTGTCTATCAGACCAAGGCCAAAAACAATACAGAAGTTATGATTGTGTGTTTCCAGACGTTACAAAGCTGGCACAGTCTTAAAATATTTTCCTAAACACGATCACCAAATTTCCATTTAAATGGTTTCCATAGGGTTTTTTAATGGCTCTGCCTTTAACACCTTTAACACCTTTATTCCAAGTTCCGGCCCCATCACCATCCAATGCCTTTAACGATGTTATATTTCAATCATTCATTATTTATGAAAAACAATTAAAATCCATAAAAATGTTTTCTTTTCTGGCTCTTAAAAAAAAGAACATGGAAAAAATACGAAATAAATTTTCATTACTCTTCATGATTGTTGTGGGGTGCAATTTCAATGAAACTTTCAATGATCCATAACATGTGCGATTATAAGTAAACGGTCCACAAAATACAGAACAAAAACCGGAGACGAAAATATTTATATAAATATACAAATGTTCAGGCAAATGCATATTTATGAAAAGTGACTGCATTTATTTAAAAATATTGACATAACACACAGTAGGTAAAAGTCGACAGTTGGGTGAGTAACACTAAACATTTTTTATAGCCGATATGAAGAAATCAAATGGGTCTTATCATTTAGTATCCAAATTTCACCTATTGTCTAATGTATTTCCAAGTGATAGTTCAGATTAATTTGCCTGGCCCGTCGATGGTCAAATGAGTATGAATGACAGGGATTGCTGTCATCCGCAAAAGAGTATATTGGGTTCACAGTCTGACCCAACAGGTCGTCAATGAAAATAAGGAAAATATAAGGAGAGAGGACAGAACCTTATGGCACTCCTGCGGTCAACCAATGCTCGTTGGATGAGACTCCATCTTTAACAACTCGTTTAGAGCGATCTTTGAGACAACTCGATATGAATCGAGAAAAGGAATTACCTACACCAAATGCAATAAGTTTTGATATGAGTGCTCCGTGACCGAACCTATCCAACGCCTTGGAAATATCCAAGATGGTGAATGGATCGACTCCATCGCTCCGAAAGGAACGCCATCAGGTCTCCAGTAGATCGATTTCTATGGAAGCCATACTGTCGATCATTAAGAAGGCCGTTTGACTCCATATACTGTAAAAGATGGTGGTGGTGTTTTATTCTATAGCAAGTGTTTCAATGTCTTTATCTGAGTATATTTCTATAA
This sequence comes from Hydrotaea cyrtoneurina, assembly GCA_958296145.1. Taxonomy (NCBI): domain Eukaryota; kingdom Metazoa; phylum Arthropoda; class Insecta; order Diptera; family Muscidae; genus Hydrotaea; species Hydrotaea cyrtoneurina. Next base: position 88,472,554 of record OY282512.1, read on the forward strand.
AAAAAGTGTCACAGAAACTGTGACTTTTTCTATAAAAAAAGTGTCACAGAAACTGAGACTTTTTCTATAGAAAAAGTGTCACAGAAACTGAGACTTTTTCTAAAAAAAAGTGTCCCAGAAACTGAAACTTTTTCTATAAAAAAAGTGTCACAGAAACTGAGACTTTTTCTATATAAAAAAGTGTTACAGAAACTGAGACTTTTTTTTATATGAAAAAGTGTCACAGAAACTGAGACTTTTTCTATAGAAAAAAGTGTCACAGAAACTGAGACGTTTTCTATAGAAAAAAGTGTCACAGAAACTGAGACGTTTTCTATAGAAAAAAGTGTCACAGAAACTGAGACGTTTTCTATAGAAAAAAGTGTCACAGAAACTGAGACGTTTTCTATAGAAAAAAGTGTCACAGAAACTGAGACTTTTTCTATAGAAAAAAGTGTCACAGAAACTGAGACTTTTTCTATAGAAAAAAGTGTCACAGAAACTGAGACTTTTTCTATAGAAAAAAGTGTCACAGAAACTGAGACTTTTTCTATAGAAAAAAGTGTCACAGAAACTGAGACTTTTTCTATAAAAAGAAGTGTCACAGAAACTGAGACTTTTTCTATTAAAAAACTGTCACAAAAACAGAGACTTTTTCTATAGAAAAAAGTGTCACAGAAACTGAAACTTTTTCTATAAAAAAAAGTGTCACAGAAACTAAGACTTTTCTATAAATAAACTGTCCCAGAAACTGAGAATTTTTCTATATAAAAAAGAGTCACAGAAACTGAGAATTTTTCTATAGAAAAAAGTGTCACAGAAATTGAGACTTTTTCTATAAAAAAAAGTGTCCCAGAAACTGAGACTTTTTCTATAGAAAAAAGTGTCACAGAAACTGAGACTTTTTCTATAGAAAAAAGTGTCACAGAAACTGAGACTTTTTCTATAAAAAAAAGTGTCACAGAAACTGAGACTTTTTCTATAGAAAAAAGTGTCACAGAAACTGAGACTTTTTCTATAGAAAAAAGTGTCACAGAAACTGAGACTTTTTCTATAGAAAAAAGTGTCACAGAAACTGAGACTTTTTCTATAGAAAAAAGTGTCACAGAAACTGAGACTTTTTCTATAGAAAAAAGTGTCACAGAAACTGAGACTTTTTCTATATAAAAAAGTGTCACAGAAACTGAGATTTTTTCTATAGAAAAAGTGTCACAGAAACTGAGACTTTTTCTATTAAAAAGTGTCACAGAAACTGAAACTTTTTCTATATAAAAAAGTGTCACAGAAACTGAGACATTTTCTATAAAAAAGTGTCACAGAAACTGAGACTTTTTCAATAGAAAAAAGTGTCACATAAACTGAGACTTTTTCTATAGAAAAAAGTGTCACAGAAACTGAGGCTTTTTTTTATATGAAAAAGTGTCACAGAAACTCAGGCTTTTTTTATATGAAAAAGTGTCACAGAAACTGAGACTTTTTCTATAAGAAAAAGTGTCACAGAAACTGAGACTTTTTCTATAAAAAAAGTGCCACAGAAACTGATACTTTTTCTATTAAAAAACTGTCCCAGAAACTGAGACTTTTTCTATATAAAAAAGTGTCACAGAAACTGAGACTTTTTCTATAAGAAGAAGTGTCACAGAAACTGAGACTTTTTCTATAAAAAAAGTGCCACAGAAACTGAGACTTTTTCTATAGAAAAAGTGTCCCAGAAACTGAGACTTTTGCTATAAAAAGTGTCACAGAAACTGAAACTTTTTCTATATAAAAAAGTGTCACAGAAACTGAGACATTTTCTATAAAAAAGTGTCACAGAAACTGAGACTTTTTCAATAGAAAAAAGTGTCACATAAACTGAGACTTTTTCTATAGAAAAAAGTGTCACAGAAACTGAGGCTTTTTTTTATATGAAAAAGTGTCACAGAAACTCAGGCTTTTTTTATATGAAAAAGTGTCACAGAAACTGAGACTTTTTCTAAAAAAAAAATTGTGTCACAGAAACTGATACTTTTTCTATTAAAAAACTGTCCCAGAAACTGAGACTTTTTCTATATAAAAAAGTGTCACAGAAACTGAGATTTTTTCTATAGAAAAAGTGTCACAGCAACTGAGATTTTTCTATAAAAAAAAGTGTCCCAGAAACTGAGACTTTTTCTATAAAAAAAGTGTCACAGAAACAGAGACTTTTTCTATAAGAAAAAGTGTCACAGAAACAGAGACTTTTTCTATAAGAAAAAGTGTCACAGAAACAGAGACTTTTTCTATAAGAAAAAGTGTCACAGAAACTGAGACTTTTTCTATAAAAAAAGTGCCACAGAAACTGAGACTTTTTCTATAAAAAAAGTGCCACAGAAACTGAGACTTTTTCTATAAAAGAAATGTTAGTGAAACTGACACTTTTGTATAAAAAGAAGTGCCACAGAAACTGAGACTTTTTCTATAAAAAAAGTGTCACAGAAACTGAGATTTTTTCTATAGAAAAAGTGTCACAGAAACTGAGATTTTTTCTATAGAAAAAGTGTCACAGAAACTGAGATTTTTTCTATAGAAAAAGTGTCACAGAAACTGAGATTTTTTCTATAGAAAAAGTGTCACAGAAACTGAGATTTTTTCTATAAAAAAAAGTGTCCCAGAAACTGACACTTTTTCTATAAAAAAAAGTGTCACAGAATCTGAGACTTTTTCTATAAGAAAAAGTGTCATAGAAACTGAGACTTTTTCTATAGAAAAAAGTGTCACAGAAACTGAGACTTTTTCTATAAAAAAAAGTGCCACAGAAACTGAGACTTTTTCTATAAAAAAGTGTCACAGAAACTGAGACTTTTTCTATAAAAGAAATGTTAGTGAAACTGAGACTTTTGTACAAAAAGAAGTGCCACAGAAACTGAGACTTTTTCTATAAAAAAAGTGTTCCAGAAACTAAGACTTTTTCTATAAAAAAAAGTGTCACAGAAACTGAGACTTTTTCTATAAGAAAAAGTGTCACAGGAACTGAGACTTTTTCTATAAGAAAAAGTGTCACAGAAACTGAGACTTTTTCTATAAGAAAAAGTGTCACAGAAACTGAGACTTTTTCTATAAGAAAAAGTGTCACAGAAACTGAGACTTTTTCTACAAAAAAAGTGTCTCAGAAACTGAGACTTTTTCTATAAAAAAAACTGTCCCAGAAACTGAGACTTTCTATAAAGGAAATGTTACTGGAACTGAGACTAAGTTTCTCAACTGTAGTTCGCCAATAAAAGCTCATAGCATAGGTGAGTTCTTCTCCAGAGGAAAAGAGTGAAACACTCCTCTCAAGGACAAGGGATACACTTTTCCATGTATACAGGGAAAGTATCTCATGACTGAGTCCATTTTCAATGGGAAAAGTGTCAAAGTAATTTTCATCAAAACCAAAATTTTCCACAAATACTTTTTTGGTAGTTAACTTACTGATAATTACCATTAGTGTAAAAATGAATTCCATTCGATGTTTGCGATTTTTTGAAGCGCCAACCACTTAAGAAGCCCTAAAGGCTTCAATTGCCAGAATCCAAATGGATGCCCACAAGTCTCTTGACGACCACATGTTGTAGAGTATCCGAATTCCAAAATGTTGCGTAGTGAGTGAGTGAGTGGTAAGTAGCACAGACCAAACAATTCACACAAAAAATTTCAAGTTTTTTTTTTGTTTGTTTCGCTTTTTCGTTGATGATGTTAATAATGTGCACAATAGGGAATTTTTGTGCTTTTGCGAGTAGTTAAGTAACAACGAAAATTTTTCGTGGTCACTGACCGTACTCAAGGCTTTTCACAGTGTTCCATCCATCCAATGCATTGATGTGGACGACGCGCCGCATGTAGATGTAAATGTGTTCAGTGTTGCAGGCAGTAGTCGTCGTCGTCATCGTCTTGTGCGTTTGTGTTGCTGACTGAATGGCAGCGATATTATAAAGCATATGAGCGAATATGTCGGCCTATCGTCGTCGTTTTTCTGTGTGTTTTTTTTTGTGAGAATTTGCGCGTGTAAATTACAATAAACATGCCTGTATTGGTGGCAATCGCAGCAGATATTTGTTGTTCGCAAAAAATAAGATGGGCAAACAAAAAAGTGCCAAACTCACTGAAAAGAGGAAATTGAAATGTCCAAGACATGACTCAAAAGCAAAATTCTATGCGATGAAACTGATGGATAGGCTGAAGAACATCGTTGGAATATCGCTAGAACATTGTGACACTTGACTGGTTTACATGCTTTGCAAGTATGAAATCTGATATGGTAGCACAACTGCCTTCCAGAAGGAGGTTGCCTGAAACTAAAAGAGAAACTGATTTGTTAAGTGAGTGATTTCGACATAAAAATTAACTAGAGGGAGTGTAAGTGGGTAATCACGACAGCGAACATGGTCATGGCCATTCTCAGATAAAATCTGCGGATCTTTTCTAAAACTTGTATTGGTCCATTACAGTTTGGTGGGTTTTTAATTTAAATTAAAAAAATACAAATTTACATGGTGTCTATAGAGAAGCAATTTTGAGTGTCAAATCTGAAAAGGTCAAATGTTAATGCATCCGTTTTCACCTAAAACTCTATTCCCTTAAAAGAAAATAATATTAACACCGAATCGCTGGAACCACATACTTCCACATAGGGGATATATCAGAACTTGGGCCGATATGGTGCAATTACAAATCCATTTTCATTTCAGACAAAATAAAGTTAGAAATCTTAGTGGGACAAAAACCCGCCCCTTATACATACAATGGGTTACTCAACATAAAGGTAATTTGCTCACGAATCCATCAACATACCTAAAGTTATTAATTCTCGCCCGACTTCTTCGAAAATGACCCATTGTGCATCGCAACACATCAACACAAATACATTTCTGTTCTAAAGAATCTGACTGTGACGAACGAACATTCTTTGAAAAAAAGTCATGAGAAGCGTAAATGATTTCGTCTGTTTGTGTACCCAACAACAACTTTTATGGCTGGCAACTTTGAAATGAGGAAAATGAATTTGGACACATTTGGGTGTTTTTTTTTTATTTTTGAGGGGGAGCGTTCACATTGGAAGACACCATGTAATTTAAAATAAACGCAGAAACATGCGTCGCTACGCACGCATGCGCTTTTTTCTTCGGAATCATTTTGATAATTATATACATATTCGCCAACTATATGCAGGTGTTGTTCGTTTTAATAGAAAAACGATAATGTAATTTAATTTAAACTTAATTTAACTTTCTTTAAAAACAAAATTAACAAAATAATCAAAAGAGCTTTCCCGAGTAACGACCTGTCCGTTGGAAAAGTCAATTGGTGTTGCAACTGATTACCAGATATTAACAGACTAAATTGTGAAATTTTAAAAGGGGGTTATGCTAAATCCATAAACTGTCTGTCCGTTATCGATAGTATTTCTTTCAGCTTTAGTCTCCCTAGGCCTAAAAACCCTTTGCCTCCCGTAACCAAAAATATAAAAGAAGAGATTGGCAGATTGGTAGGGATTTTAGAACTTTTTTTTGGGGTACCGTGAAGGACCGATGATATGAGAACAATCCATCAACGGTTCAGGCCAATAACCCAGTCTTGAGGTAAGGCCAGAAACCGTTACGTAGGTCTTCGGTGTCAAAATTGACTTAGTAGGATGCATCCATACGATAAAATCGTATTTCATAAATAATTGGAATGTTTGCTCTTGAGAATATGAGGAAAAAAAAATAATTTTTGTTAACGTTTATTGGACAAATTAATCCACTGGGCACCACCGTTGTTTTGTCAGACCGGGAAACTGTGAAAAATTTGAAGAATTCGGTCTGCGATACATGAGAAAAATGTCGGTGCCTATTGGTTAACCAACGTATCCATACGAGGACAATTCTGTGGGCAACAAGTGCCAGTGAGGAATTTAAAAATATTGAAATTTCACATAGATCCAACTGAAGTGTGTTCGAGCTTAATTCTGGTTCTCAGGCAAATTTTAACTTTCGCCCAATTGTTATTTTCAGTCCAAGTAGATAAGTACGTCGGTAGATGTACATAAGTATGACTGAAATTTATCGTCTATAGTTGGCAATGTTCGTATGTGTATTGCCTCACAAACGAAAACTTCACGTTGTATATTTTCCTCAGTAGAATTTATATTACCATCGCACACAAAGTCTGCTCCGTTGAACTTGAACGTAAACTAAGTGTAAATTACACTGTCCAATATAATTGTGGCCATAACAATTAGGCCGCCAAGAAATAATACTTTATTTTTACACCAAATCATTCAGAATAAGATCTTGCGCCAATCGCTAATCATCAGGCATCTCAATTAACATAAAATATCTGGTTGCGCTCGAAAACCTGTTCGAAAAACGAAAACAATATTTTATGACCCATCATCATAGTCAATGTTAGTTTTCCTTTAACTTTATCTGCCCATAAAAACAAACATTAAAAAACAAAACAAAACAAAAAAAAAAACATCTACTGAAGGAGACGACTCAATAGGCAAGACCCAGGACGGAGTGTAAGTGTCAGTGGATAACTCGATCATCACGAGATGGTTTCCATTCGGGCAAGATCATTAAATTAATGTGTTAACAAAACACATTGCCACCCAGGGAAAATGATAGTTAAGTCGAGAGATGCAGAGTAATACGAGTGAGTGCAGTTGAGTGGTAATAAAACACTGCTGACCCACAGCCAACACCACGGAGGGGGGAATGGAAAACTGCACGGTCGCCCATGGATAAAAGTACTCCTATGTATGTAGAAACAAACAGGGCTGGATAAAGTGAATTTAGGCAGAAAAGATTTATAGTTGACTCAAAATTCTTATAAATGTTCATGCCATATGTATGAGGAGGTCCTTTTGGGATCACAATTCTATTCCTTATTTTACAAGGGCCCATGAATTTGTTTCTGTCTTGTATAGCGCCCTCCGCTTCAGACGGCCCTGTAGAGACAATCAAGCGGATACACGAATATGCCTGTGCGTAAATAATAACGTACTAGCGAGCACTAGATATAAATCATTGCATTCACGCCAAGATATGCGAGTTTTAAATGCTAAATTCTTGACTTGCATTTATTAAGAAGTCTAACGAAAAACAATCTCCAATTAAACAATTATTGTACTAACATATTAAATAGTTTCTAAACAGCGTTTAATTATATAAAATCATGTTTAGTGCTATTTCAAATAGTGCCGGCATTTTTAAGCTGGTATTGCATTCAAAATTAAACAAATAAATCGTCACTTACATGCTTTTTGTATTTTGACCAAACCACAATTCGAAAGTTCAGTTGAATCGGCAGCATATTGTTTTTGGACCTGGCACTTTTTTTTGTATATCTTCAATTGAAATGGTTTACTGAAGTTGTGAAACATTTTAAATTAAGAGATTGTACAGCAACAATTAGGATACATTTCTAATCCTAATTCAAATATTGCAAATAGCTTCTAAATCGCAGCGACAAAATTATAGCCAAAAACTAATTATTCTAAAAAAGATAGATAAAAAACTTTGTGTTACGCTTCATTGGTACACACAGAAAAATAACGCAGTAATTCCAACCTCTTTGTATTTAATTTCAACAATTTTACTCTTAAATCGTTCCCAACAAGCTTTAGCTCTTGATTCAACAGTGCGGAAGCTGTTGTTTTTTTAAAGATTAAAGTTGTTGTTTCAACAACTTTTACCTTTGAAGTAAATACTAAGTTTTTGATAATCAAGAGTAAAAGTTGTTGTTTTAAATGTTAAATCGTTGAAGCAACAACGGATCCGCATTTGAAATAACTGCGGTACTGTTGACACAAGAGTCGCGTATTTGACGTTTTAAGAGCGTAACGTTGTTACTTCAAATACGAAGTTGTTGATTTCCTACTAAATCGCTGTTGCCCTATAGAAAAAAGAATCTTTTTTTTGTAATTTTTATTGTTTTTATTTTGTTTATTGGAAGAAAACGAGTAATACATTTGACATACGATACATTAATATGCATATAATATTTAATATTCTTAAAAATATTATTACTTTGTAATTCAAATATTAGGAATGTAATAACATAACTGAAACGAGATCTATAAAAATTAAAATCTAAGTACATGTTCCATGCTATTCAAAACATACTTGGTAGTTGGCAGTGAAACGCTTTCAATAGTTGGTTTATATTTGTTTAAAATGTCCTTTCCTCTTATTGTTTTTCCCAAGATGTAATCAATATTTAAATCATTGCTTGCAGATGGCATTTCTGTGGATTCTTGGGATGTCAGGCAACTAGTAACAGTGTTTGGTAAAGTTCTGTCGCTGCCACAGCACGTCAGTAGTAAATGCTGCAAATTTTTGTAAAAAAAAATATACACATATTGTACAATGTACATACTATAAAAAGTTAAATTTAAAAATTGCATTACTTACCTTGTTTTCAATCCTCCACTTCTGCATTTTATACCGGAATTTAATTTTTTCCCCAAGCAATTCTCTTTTGTTAAATATATCATCGATGTCATGTGAATGCATCATGGATAAAATTTCAATAGAGTTGATTCCACATTCAGCTAAAAGCGAGATGCACTCCCTGAAAGTCCCCACTCAAGATACAAATTGATTACTTCATTTTCCACATGAATCACTGAAACGTTTTCATCATTTATTAAAACTTCTTTATCAAAAACATTCATTTCAGAAGTCATTATATCAATTTTCGTCTACACTTCTTAAAAGATTGCACTCAAATGACGCGTTCTTCATCGGAAATAAACACGATCACTTTTGTGACAACAGCTAAAACTGTTAGTGCAACAACGACACTGTTGATAGTGCCGTTATGTTTATACAAAATTGAGAGTTTTTCGTTGTTGAGGCAAATATTTAATCTTTATTCCAACAGTGCAGCAGTCAAACACAAGTTTTAACTGCTAAAACTCTTAAGACAACTGTTTTCGCATTTGTTGTAAAAACTTCACTCTTGTTTCTAAATCAAAAGTTGTTTACTTGTTGCTTCAAATACGAAGCATTTGAATGGATGTGCAAAAAGTTGTTGAAATTACGATTTCGCTCTTAAAATAACAATTCGACTGTTGCGGCAAATACTTTTTTGTTACAATTTTTCAAATGCTAAAAGTATTTGATTTATTTTTCTGTGTGTATATCCACGATGGTATTAGGGTTGTAACGAATTGTCGTGTTATTTTGAACTAGTAAGTTGTAATGCGCCTATGGCGCCCGTTGAAATATGGACAACAAATTTTGTGGAAAAAAAAAATTCTGTGGAAAAAAAAAAATTTTGTTGAAAAAAAAGTTTTAGTTTAAAAAAAAGTTTGGTTGAAAAAAACAAATTTGGTTGAAAAAAAAAAATTTTCTTGAAAAAAAAAATTTTGCTGAAAAAAAAAAAATTTGTGGAAAAAAAAAATTTTGTTGAAAAAAAAAATTTTTGTTGAAAAAAAAATTTTTGCTGAAAAAAAAATTTTTGTTGAAAAAAAAAATTTTTGTGGAAAAAAAAAATTTTGTTGAAAAAAAAAATTTTGTGGAAAAAAAAAATTTTTTTCAAAAAAAAAAATTCTTGAAAAAAAGAATTTCTCGAAAAAAAAAATTTGGAAAAAAAATTTTTGTAAAAAAAAAAATTGGGGAAAACACAATTTCTGTACAAACAAAATATTATTTTTTTTATTATTATTATTTATAGAATTATTATAGATTTAAAATTCCTATTTAAATTCCTACGTACTGCGTGACAGAGTCAGGGAATCAGTGAATCAGGGAATCAGGGAATCTGGGAATCAATGTATCAGTGAATCAGTGAATCAGTGTCGAGGGTAAATATATATTTTGAATATTCGCAACCGCATTCGTGTTCTCAACCAAAAAATAAATACATCGCGATACCGAATATCGGAATTTGTTTTGACTCCATGCAATCGTTTCAGATTGCTCTGGAAAAATCGCTTTATAGTTTAAAAGTGTTTTGTGCGACGTAGTGTTTTGTTCAGCCTTTGTTTTTGCAATACCATGCAAACCATAATTGATCCAACATTTCGGGTTTTTGGTATTGCATTACATCCCTCACACGACCATTTAATAACAATATGCCACAAAAAAAGTACAAAATTGTTGTCTGAAAACTAAAAAGTAATTTATCGTATGCATTGAGTTATCAGTTTCCTAAAATCAGAACAAACAATTTTCTATGGTACATTTTTTTTATTTTTAAATTTACATTTTTGTCGGGTTTTTATACAGGGTTGTTCAACAAGAGGTGTTATTTTGGTATTCAAAGGTAAAATGGAATTTTTTGAGATAAATGATAGGATGTAGAAGGTATGCCGTTAATAATGAAAAACAACATCAGCCAAATGGCCACCACGACCACGCTTACAGGACCATATCCTATTCATGAAATTTCCCAAATAACCAAATGGCAAAGTGGCTGCCCTATGTCCTCGATGGCCTCACGAATTTGAGGTCTTCAATCGACGCTGGGCTGATTGCATAGACCTTATATTTCACGTCGCCCCAAAGGAAGACCATACCCCGCACCAAACAGTCACACTTTGAGGATGGAAAAGCCTTTGTTGTTGGAAAACCCTTTATTACAAGATGTTCGATCATACAACACTATGCATCAAATGAAAGGTAATTATGTGTGGTAAATATTTTGTTAACAGGATTTTTATAAAAATAAATAATGGTTAAAGAGCAGTGGACAAAGAAACATTTTTTTTGGGTGGCAGAAAAAAAAATCATAAAAAAAATAAAACCTATAAGCAATAAACTGAACCAAACTAAATATAAGTTACCGTATTTGCCGGACGATAAGACGCACCTTTTTACTCTGAAAATTTGACCTAAAATCAGGGTGCGTCTTATGGTCCGATGCGTCTTATTGTCCAAACCATACTTATTTCTAAAAATTTATAGATAAAATTTTGACTTGCGTCTTATGGTCCGATGCGTCTTATCGTCCGGCAAATACGGTAAGTGCAAAATTCGGACAAATCAAATCAGGAAGAACTTTTATGAATATCCAAATCGGGTTGGACCTTTGGCGATGAAAACATAAAGTAATGTTAACCATATTCATGACGGATTATCCAAAGTTTCGTCGAGTAGGTTTCAGGGGCGGACAACGCTAGGTCGGATCTAGTGTTTGTGAGACTCCCCTGAGCTCGTTATTGGTCTCAATTTTTCTGCTGAGTTCTGTTTCATTTCTATAATATTTTATTTATTTATTTATTTATTAATTACACTACAAAGTAAATTTATATTCTAATTTTGGGTCCAATGGTAAACCGGGTGACAAAGACCATTGGCTTGATTTTTGCAGCGACAGACCAAAGCCTCTGGTGGGAATCGAACCCACAACACCCACGCTGATAAACAAGCACGCTACCAACTCGCCTACCGGGGCGCTTATTCTATAATATGTTTGTAGCCGATTTTTCTATTGTGTGTATGTAGAACTAGAATATATTCTTAAAGTTAATGATCGCTGTGGTGCTTTCTGCTGTGCTTTGTTCAATTGTTCACTCCCATCCCGATACGAAAATGGAGATATGTCCGTAGACTTACGTTTGAGCATGTTGGTCGTTCTTAGATGGAGAGAAACTTTATCTAGATACAGCAAAAACTCTTCTCGAGGAGAGCTCCCGTGAACGGACAGCTCCCGTAGACGGACACATTTCTCGGTCCCATGTTGTAGTTTTAGAGCAAATTAATCGTCGGTGGGCCGACATCTCTCTTGGACGGACAAAACCACTGCGACCGTCGGTGTCCGCCCACCGGAGCTTTCACTGTATATACAACTCTTGCGTCACTGACTGACTGATTCATTGCTGTCCTGACCAGACAACTGCAGCTTTCCCTTTCAGCCTAGACATCCGCTAAGAACGAATTTTTTGGAAAGGGACAAAAATGGGGACAAATGTGTCCCAAAGCCCATTGAAATACGCAAAAATACAAGATAATCGAATATTGCGATTTTTGTTTGAAAATTGGTCCATGATTACGATTGGCAAAAACAGGTGGAAATGAGTTAGAGGTAGGACGAAAATCGGGCCAAGACGGGATAAAAGGGTCAAAAAAGCAAAAAAAAAATAATCGACGATTGAAACAAAACAAATGTGGGGACAATAGTTCGAGAAGGGACAAAAAAGTGGGCCAGATGTACCAAAACGGGATAAAAAAGAAAGGTACAAAAGGGGAAAAAAGAAAAATGTGTGTGAAAATATTGTTAAAAAAGCCAATAGGGGATTAAAAGCGTCCAAAACGGGCCCAAAACTAGTATAATATAAATGAGAACTAATCTACATTCGGGTATCTATATATTTGTAATACTTGCTTGACTGGCTGATTGATTCAATGGATTAAGCTAGAACCATGAAATTTCCTAAGAACGGAATTTTTCGAAATTTTGATAGGAAAGGGATACAAATTGTAAACGGGAAACATTTAACCCCAAAAACCCTTCGAAATACCCAAAAATACATACACAAATTATTGTGTTTGGAAAACAGCTGCTGAAAAAGAGTTTCAAATCGGGATAAAAAGAGAAAAAAAAATAGAAATGGATGAAGCCAAAACGGCATAAAAAAGGGGAAAATTAAAAAAGTTTGAACATGTATTACAAATTAATATCTACCGCCAAAAATTTGGAAAAGGCGATAAAGGTGCTGAGTCGGTGTTAAACCTTTTTTTTGTAAACCAATGCAATTAAACAAATAGTTTGTGTTTTACTGAGAAGAAAAATGTACGCTTACGAAGCAGCGGGCATTTGCTAGTTCTGCTGCTCCAATAGATTATATTCCGTAGAACTCAGTGCTTCCGCGATGCCCAAACTGGCAGGCAGACATGATGATCGCCAGCACATCCAAACAAATAATTTCTTCGTAAGCCTTTCGGCGGATATAGAAAATTGCACACAACTTCCGTCCTCATTTTCTCAGCATTGTACCAGGAAGTTTTTAGTCCAGAATGATGTTCGAGTATTTTGCTTGGTTTGACAGTTGCTGAGTTGATCTTCCTAAAATCGTATATTTATTGCTATAAGACTTGTAATGAACATTCCAAAAAAATAATAAATTGCAACTGGTTACCACAATTTGATGTGTGGTCCCTGAGTACAAAATAGGGTCGAACTTTTTTGTCATTTTCTATTTCAAAAGAAAAAAATTAAATTTTTTGAGACATAAATTGTCATAACTCGAACATGACTTGTCCGATTTGGCTGAAATACATTTGTAAATTGACCACAGAATAATTTTTAATCTTCTCCTTTAGATCATTTGAATCAAATGTAAGTCGAAAAAATATCTTACAAATAGAATGGGTTATTCATCAATAAATCGAAGAAGGATTTTCGATTTTATTCAAACTTTAGTGAAGGTCCCTTCTGCAATCTACCATACAAATGTACCATTCTGATTTTTGCATAAATCATAAATGATTCCAGGCGGGTTATTAACAAGACGTTTTTTAAAATTGAACTAACGAAATTTACGAGTTTGTTTTCAAGATGTCGCATTACCCTAGAGCCATCTGCCATTTAAAAAAAAAAAAACGTTGAAAAGCACAACTCACACTAATGTCCACTATTGTACATACATATGTCGCAAAAGGGGAATGTTACAATTCACTCAGATATCTTAATTAATTTGACATGTCTTGTCGATATAGGGATCTTTTCTGTTGTTTGAACATTTTTTGCATTGGTCGTATGTACGTATGTCCTGCAACATTGTTGCAAATTGTACGACAAGTACGGTGAGAATTTTGAACTTGAAACTACGCATGCAACAATTCCCAAATGACGATGCTTCTTTTGGCGTTGGGCCCAGCTCTACGACGTTGTTATTGTTGTTGCTGCGTCTACTGATGTTGAACATGAAAATACAATACAAAAACAAAAAGGCAAACTACAGATTCTTTGTTTTTTTGTTTTACATGTAATACTTGCGTGAGTAGAAGATAATTATTACTGGTGTAGTTTTAGTACTGCATACCTTCCACTGGATATTCCTGAATGTGCAGTAAGTAGTACAAGTTTCGCATAGAATTAAAAAGAAAATATACCTTAAAATATTACAGGTACATGAAGTTTTTTTTTTTAAGATTTATAATTGTTTTTGTGCTGATTTGCGTTGAAGTTGTTGCTGATGTTATTCTTCAAGGTGGTAAATTTTAATTACAGAGCATTCAAAATGTTTTTAATGAATTTTTAATATATTTGAACTTTTAAATTAGTTGGATGTTGTTGCTGTTGTTGTTATTAAATAGCCTGGGGAAATAACAAACGAAGATAGTGCAGAAGATTTATAATATTAAATACAACTCATTGCTCTGCACATTGGGCCAAAATGGTTCGTGTGCAATCTGAAGATTTGCTGAGATTAGTGAATTTATTCAGATGAATTTGACAACAGTTTGAAACACAACAAAATTTTCATTTTTAATAGAAACTCCATTTACTCCAAAAAAAAAAAACCTTTAGCGATGTACGTTTTTAATTTTTCTCAGTCGACAACCAACATAAGAGTTGTAATCAGCGCTCTCTTCTGTACACGATCCAGGAGTTGCAAAAACATCTTTGAGGCGCCTGCCCATATGTGGAAGTTATATTCCATTTTCGGCCAGATCAGATGATGTGAAGTATTTCTTGCACCACTTCAGAAAAACCAAACACTTTAATGCTTCGGTCGACACTCCAAACATATGACTAGCCCAGGGAGCATCACACTGTATCTGCATGCCCAGAATATCATGATTCGAGATTGACTAGAGATTGACTAAAATGCTGGATAAGTGAGGTTTTGTATGACAATAAACCACATTTGAAGTATACTCTGTTTATTTGACCCCACTCGTTTATAGTCGCCAAATCGCGGTTCAGTGAGTCAGTCATCGTAGATTGGGTTCGTAGTTTGACCCAACCGATCTGATTCGAGAGAAGTTCCCCGTCTGTTCCTTCCTGCAATATTAAGGATATACGTAAGTAGATCATTACAATCAACGGGATATTTTCGCTTCTATTCACAATTTAGTAAACTCCCCCTACTGTTACCTCCCATACAAATGTACGGTTATGTGTGATTTATATAAACAAAAAAACGCAATAGTACATTTGTATGGGGCTTCACTAAATTGTAAACAAATACGAAGTAGTCAAACATATATTTTTTATTTTAAATACAGATTCATAATCAGAAGGTCCCTAATCTAGGTGCAGTACCTTTCTAGTGCTGTATTCGCAACCAACCCCCTACTTCCTGTAACTTTCTTTTTCTATTCTTTATTTGATGTAAACTCCCGATGTTGTCTATTGACCCAATGTGTTGTGTGTAGTGCAAGAAACTGAAATAAAGAGCAGCCGATGCGGAAGAATATTAACATAGGCAAGAATTTACATAATCCGATATTTTAATATTCGATCTTTGCATAATGGATTAGGCTAAGCGCAATTAATTTCTTTGCAAAGTAAATTTTCCCTAAAAATATTGCATTGAAAACTCCATTTCAAATTTTCTCGAAATTTTTCTACCTTTTAGTACTTTTGTGAAATAAGATAAACACGACACGAGATCCAATTTTCTACTTAAGCAGTCAAATATTGCCGAGTTCAGCAAATTACAATATTACCCTTCCCCAAGGGAGGATGTTCCACCGTTTTACAGAATAGAAGTGTGGAGGTGTCCAAACTAGAGCTTGAAGCATTCCTAAAGTCTCGCCTTCTGATAGAACATACGAAATGGTTAGCTTTCAAATGAAGTGTCATAATGAGCTCAATTTTTGACATTTATGATCAGTATATTCTGCCAAATAATCATGAATAGATTCTCGCTTGAACAGCGCTACCAAATTTACTTTGAAAGTCAGTCACCGATTCGTATAACTTATGGAGGACTTCGTGATTTGTATGGCGCACACATGGGACTCATTTTTGGCTTAACGGGTTTGTTAATAAACAAAATTGCCGCATGTGGAGTGAGATCAGTTCATAAGACATTACAGGATCGAGTACATCAAGGTGCAGTTTACTCGCTGGGAGCATCATCGTATCATACTTCTTCAGAGTTGGAAGTCCAGAATGCCAGGTATTGATCTTCGGTCTAAAAAAATGCTATAAAGATTTACCCCGGTATTTATAAAAACTTTAAACAGCTTTACAAAAAAAAGGAATGTAAATTTTCAGTTATTTTTTACAAATTAAAATTCTACCGGGCTTAAAAAAATCCGACCAGCATGGGTAATACATTGTAAATGTGAGAGTAGTAAATATATTATTGTAAAATGTAATATAAAAGTGTTCTATTTACAACATTGGAGCCTAGTTCGACCAGATTAGTGACAACTCGTTTCCTGTCCACTGCTTTCATGTTTCTTTCTTAATGAACAATTCACAATTATGTCCGATTTCAGTCAAATAAAAAACACCTTTAAAAAAGTAATCTTCCTCCATTACAATGGGTCGAGCCACAGGTGCATAATCCTAAAAAACTCCATAATCTGTTCTACGAATTATATCTATGAATTTTTTCTAAACGATTTTGTGATAGTTCATTTCAATTTGTGAAATTGTCGCTTAAACTGTGAATGCTCTTAAAGGTTACACTAGTCAACAGTCAAAATGTACTCGGGATGCGATAATTTTTTCTGTGTAGATAACCTTGACATGAGCTCGAAAAAAAAATTTTTTTATTGCGTTTTGGTTTTTGTTTTTTTTTTTAAATTTTAAAAAATTTTTTTTGGTTAATTTGTTTCATCCGGCATAACTCGGGAACCACTAGCCAATTAAAATTACAATTCCCTTAATCTGTTCATATATTGTTTTCCTATACAAGCAACAGTTTCCAAGTTAAAAATGAATATATAAAGGAAAAAACTTATTTTTTGCCTAAAGATTTAAATTTTTTTTTTTTAAAAAATCCAAAATGAAAAAAAATGTCAAATCTTATTACTTTTACGTAAAGTCACATAACCTATGAGCAAAATGAGACAAAGATCATGAAAATCGATGCACGCGTTTCGCTTTTATTCGCAATTGAGTAAAGGTATGAATTTCAAAAATGTTCATATATTTTTGTCACCCAACAAATTTTAATTTTTTTTGTAATAAAAAAGAAAAAACCTTACCATAGACAAAGTTGTGCATATGTCGAGCAAATTTTTGAAATTCATACCTTTACTCAATTGCGAATAAAAGCGAAACGCGTGCATCGATTTTCATGATCTTTGTCTCATTTTGCTCATAGGTTATGTGACTTTACGTAAAAGTAATAAGATTTGAAATTTTTTTTCATTTTGGATTTTTTATGGATTTTTAAAAAAAAAAAATTTAAATCTTTAGGCAAAAAATAAGTTTTTTCCTTTATATATTCATTTTTAACTTGGAAACTGTTGCTTGTATAGGAAAACAATATATGAACAGATTAAGGGAATTGTAATTTTAAATTTTTTAAAATTTAATTCAATTAAATCGGGCTAGTGGTTCCCGAGTTATGCCGGACGAAACAAATTAACCAAAAAATTTTTTTTAAAATTTAAAAAAAAAAAAATAAAACAAAACCCAACGAAAAAAATTTTTTTATTGCGTTTTTCGAGCTCATGTCAAGGTTATCTACACAGAAAAAATTATCGCATCCGGAGTACATGAAATTTTTTTCATTTTGTTGAGTAGTGTTATTTGTTTAAATCCATCTACATTTAATCGTCTTTAAGAAAATGCAAAAAAGTAACGTTTTAAAGGGTTCTCCAACAAGAGGTGTTATTTTGAATCACCCGGTAGGTAAAGTTACACCTTAAAACAGCTGATGTCTACTCATTTATCATTTAAAAAAAAAAACCAAACTAAATTCAAAGAAGTGTAAGCGCAACTGAAGTCGCCATTGTTTAGGTTGATATGCTAAATTTGTTCGTTTGTTAGCAGAAAAAGTGTAGCATTTTCAGACATTTTATTTGAGAAGCGAATTTATCATAAGTTTGATCATTATGTCTAAACCATGTAAATACAACTTCTCAACAAAAATCATTTGAATACATCGTACACAGCTCACTCATTCGAGAGAAGTTACTTCATGAAATGTCAAGGGAAATTTGTAAGCACTAATTTTCAGGTTTAGTAAAAAAAGGTATGTGTGTGCCAACCATTGCTCAGCTCAAAGCAAACATCACTAAGGGCTCGCGATGATCGAAAAGGCGATGGAAAAGGAAACAAAAAACGGACACTTCATTGATATTGACTTCAAAACGTAGTCTCATATATAAATTATATAAAAATACCTCATGTGAGGAAATCCTTTATTTTTTTTTATTCAATATTCTCTAGCGACATAAAAGATGTCGCTCCCTCCATTTATTACCTATTTATTTTAAGTGATTTCCTGTATTTTCTATAATATACTATTTAGAATCACTAAGAAGTTTCCTTAAACTGAAACATTGCAATGTCTGTCCTGCTCGACTAACAGAAAAACAAAATGAATGCCAATATTGGGATCGGAATAAGAACGAGTTTCTGCAAGTATCTGGCTCTCTCCTTTAATCGGCCGGGGTCTAAATAGTGGGATAATCAGTTTTTGGTTTAATAAAAGGGGAAATCAAGTAATCATTTCAATGTTTTAATAAGAAATCTGTAAAGAATGAGGGTTAAGATGACCTTTTCTAAATACCCGGTGCTCGGCTCGGCACGAGTTTAAAAAATAAATAATAGTTTTTGGTTCGCCTATATCTGAATATGTATTTTCGTAATTAAATGTTTGAAAACGTGCTGAGAGATATGTTAAAATTTTCACTGAAAGACATTTTTGATGTCATGATTCGCTTCATTTTGAACATTCGCAAAAAATATTAATTTAGTATTCGCATCCGCATTCGGATTTAGGCCGAGCCGATGTTTAAACTAGCTGTTTATCGCCGATCTGACAACATATTCTTTTCAAATAAACAATATTTGTTTCTATACTTTTCTGGAACATTGCAGTTAAACATTTACTACGCCTAAGAAAGAAATACAATTGAAGATGAAGCCATGATCCAGTGGTGTTTGGAAATACTTTGCTAGGTGTGAAAATGAGAAGGCAAAGCCCACGATTTTGCAACATTCGCTTTCGCATTCGCAAAACTAGATTTTTCAACATTCCCATCCGCAAATGGAATTTTTGTAATATTCGCTTTCGCATTTGTGATCGTGGCACACACTACTGCCGACCAGTAGTTTTTTTTCCAGACAAAAACTTTCGGCAAAATCAGCAGAATTGTTACAACAACAACAACAAAATTGCCCGGTGGTGTCAAATCTTGGTGGACGACAATGTTGCCTTTACCAATGAGTCAATTGCAATTTAATTGATAACAACTACAAATTATTTTCCAAATCACCTACAAAATTGTTCCACTGATGCCAAACTACTAAGCGTCTATACGACACATTTAGATTCTGGGCACTTCTCTCTCGTACAGCTTTCATTAGTTCATTGACACGTCTGGGATAATGACGAACGGATAATGCCACGATGTCACTTGCTCCACAAAAATTCGTTATGAAAATTATAGGGTTTTAAAGTCTCTCAGGATTCAGTAAAAATTGGTGCTCAGTAGAAAGCAGTGAACCACTCTATTACACATGTATGCATACATACTTATATGTATGTATATTCCTTACTTATTGGAGTGTGTGTGTGTGTAAAGGTATAGATCTAGCTGATGGGTTGATATTTGTACATCAATTTTATTTTACTCTTATTTTTTTTTGTTGTGTCGGCCAGCAAAAAAGCAATTTAGCATAAACTATTTTTGATTAGTTTTAGCTCCCTTTTCAGAAAGTTTAATGTTGCAACATAGATACGGATTTATGTAACCCAATATGTAGGTATGTATATGTATGTGTGTGTCTTACATGCATTTATGGAATACATATTTGTGTACATACTACTGTCTATGTACGGTCCGATGATGATGATGATGATGGTGATGTATCTTTTTGTTCTTCCTCTTCTTCTTCACCTTGCCAATTACACTGAGTGGACCCCAGCAATTTTGTTACATCCGGCCAAAAGGCAATTTTTTATTATTTTTGCCGATTTGTTGCTGGCAAAAACTCCATTTTAGCCATTTTTTGTTGTTGTTGTTGTTGTTGCTTGTGTTTAAGCAATTTCCCTCTTTTTTTGGTATGTGTTGAGTGAAAACAGAGCATGGAACTTGTTTTAATAGATCAGCAATGTAACACGGACAGGTGCTGTTGCTTGGTCGTCGACCGGTGGTGCCGGTGTTGGTGATGGTACTGATGCTGGTGCTGTCGCCGCTGCCGGTACCGGTGACTGTTGCAGTATGTATCCAAACAACTATGTTGCACTAGTTTTAACTTTTAGGTTTCCTATCAATTTCCTCCTTTAAGCAGTTTAGTTTCAACAACAAAATTTTTGTGGTCTTTGCCACCGACCAACGAATCAAGCTGCCAACCATCCAGCCATTCAACCATCCAGCCATCCATCCATCCACCAATTTATTCAATCACACAAACAACGACGACGGGGGAAACACTATTTCCACTAACTTGTTTTTTGGGTGGACCAAGCCCAAACCGTGGCATCATCGAAACCAAGCCAAGCCAAGCCAACCATCCAACAGTAGTTGAATAGTTTTGATGGAGATGGAGTTTGATGATATGCAATCATTTTTTGAAATTGCTGCTTATCACCATCATTATTGCGGGTATTTGAGGCAGCAAGTCGTCGCTTTTAGACGCCGTCCCCGTCCCAGGCTGTCTTTGGGTATGAAACTGCGGTGGCTCTGGTTTATTCTATCTTACCTTTCTAATGGCATTTTATGAGTGCCAAAGATAATTTGTTTCTTTTTTTTTTTTTTTTTTAGTTGCCTCCCGATTTTTCGATATCATTTATGTGGCTGTATTGTGTGGTTGTTGTTATTTAAAATAGAATCTCAATCGATGATTTCAAAGTAACATAAAATTATGTTGTGGCAACGACGGCTGACGCTGTCAATGACGTTTTTTGTTGTTGTTGTTGTTAGCCATGCCAGAAGTTGTCTTTGATGATTATAATGTGGGCACGCCTTTGGGGCAAACTTGTTGAATTGCGCAAAGGAATTTACCAAAATAAAGATATAACGAAAATTTCTTATTTTACTTGAAATAGTTTTATTGTTGGATGCTGTTTAAGTTCACAAACATTTTCCAGCGATTTAAATCGAAAATTAAGATAATTTTGTGGATATTTTTTTTTTTTTAGAAAAGAAACCCCTCAATTTTTGTGGTATTATTTTGGGTACAGCACCGTTATATGTGTTTCCAAAACTGTTGTTTATGGCATACTTGTTTTCTAGTTTGCGGCAACAAATTGTTGTAGGGATTCTCGAAAGAGTGCCATGGTAATCATGGTTTTGGCCAAACAGTAAAGGTAGTGGTTTACGAACGAATAAAATAGACGCGCACTGATGAAGTGGTTATCGCTCCAGTATATTTAAACTCGACTAAGGTAACACTTAACCTCGACTAAGGTCATGCAAATTGGCGGCCAAGTACCTCGCTAAATGAAAACTGCCGCTATTCATTGCGGGTTATGAGTTTAGCCTACTAAACACTTGAAATAAATGCAAAAAAGATTTATTTGAAACAAGTGAGAAATTTGCTGTGGCCGAATTTTACAAAATATTATATTTTTTTTTTTGGAATCAATAGGAGAATTCTATGGAACATCACCAAGCAGTTATTTCAAACTAATCGCCTTTTACTTATAATGGTGCGATTTTCATGATTTCCATTTTAGAAATATTCGTAAGTGACCAACGGAGTGATATTCATGGAGAATATCATTTTGGTTATATCAAATTTGTTAAAGAAGAAGTGGGAAAGTTTCAGTCGGGTAAACCGACTTACAGATACCATTAATCTCAACCTCAATAAGAACCTCAAATGTTCCAATGTATCCGAATTCCAGGACGTGCCCTGTGGTTTTTACATCTGGCACAATGTCATAATAAATAAAAGAGAGAAATGCAAAAATCCACATTTTAGAGAAATAATTTAGCTACACATGGTACATGTGTATGGGAGGTATCAGAAGCGGTTTATCCGACTAGACTTTCACATTTTTCTCTAAACCGTATTTAATTAAAGAAGTTTGGGAAAATAGTAGTAAAGCAATTGGTTATTGCTTTCGAATCAAATGTACCAACCAGCCAGGCGGAGTCGTCTTAGTTTAGTCGTCTAAACCTTTAAATCAAGTCCTGAAGTGAATTTGATCAAAACACAACTGGGATACACTTTTTAGTCGTCTAAACCTTTAAATCAAGTCCTGAAGTGAATTTGGTCAGAACACAACTATGAAATACACTTTTTAGTCGTCTAAACCTTTAAATCAAATGCATTGTGTTAGCGCTAGAAAAATTATGATATTGCAAGCAGGAAATAGGGATTAGTTTTTGTGGATGTTGCTGTTGAATTTGACATGCGTGCATGCTTTGAAAGCGACTGTATTTATTTGACTCCATTTATACATCGTCGCCAAACCGTGATTCAGTGAATCATTCATTGCTCACCTTCTGTCCCCGACCTCCAAAGGACTTGCCCGATGATAAAATTAATAGGAATGACAGAGGTGGCTGTCAGCCGCAAAAGCTTACCAAAAAATACCCAATTTTTTTTTAAAATGCAAGTGGCTAATATCGAGTGCCACTTCTGTTTATGGTGGTGACATATCGGTCCCCTGTAAGGATGTTGTATTGACATTTGTGACGAATACAATTATTCGGAAATGTTATCACGAATTTCAAAATTTTAGGCCCGGATTACTCGTGTCTAGAGTCCGAAAAGTCAGCCTACAAATATTGGCATATGCACAGAGAAAAAATTAACCTTATACAGAGTTCTTCAACAAAAGGTGTTATTTTTAAACACCCGGTATTTCGGTAGCTGTCACTTTTGAAGAATTTATTCTTTGACATTTGACAAGTGGAAACCATGCCATTACTAAAAATGGAACGATACACGCTTCAACAACTTACTAACAGTCACAGTTCGCAAAACTAAACCATTTTCGGGTCGTCGTGAAGCACCTTGTCGGACCGCAATACAGAACTTGGTGGACAAATTCGAGCTGTTGGGACAAGTTAGTGATGTGCAGAATAAAACCCGTGCACGTCGCTCAAGAAAAACTGAGAATATGCTGATGTGGCCAAAGTATTGAAGAAAACCCAAGACAAACCCACAAACGTCATTACACAGTATTTTACATAAAGACTTGGGTCTTATTGCTTATAAAGTTCAGTTAACACAATAACAAGCAGCCCGATCATGAACAACGTTGTGTCTTTGCAAATTGGGATCAAAATGATCCGGAATTCCATCGAACAATCATCTTGATTGATGAGACCCACCTCAGTGGCGACGTCAACAAGCTAAATTGTGGCATCTGGGGCTCGAAAACCCCATGAATTACTGTTGAAAAGCCTCTCCATCATCAACGTGTGACTGTTTGGTGCTATTTATGGACCGGCGGGGTCATTGTTATTGCGACTTCTTCCTTTGGGGCCACGTGAAAGATAAGGTCTACGCCAGCAGCCCAGCATCAATTCAAGAACTCAGAGATAGAATTCGTGAGGCCATCGAGGACATAGGGCAGCCACTTTGCCATTTAGTTATTTGGGAAATTTCATGAAAAGGATATGGTCCTGTAAGCGTGATCGTAGTGGCCATTTGGCGGATGTTGTTTTTCATTATTAACGGCATATCTTCCCCTTTATTATGAAATAAACATCAGATCATTTATCTCAAAAAATGTAATTTTTCATTTAATACCAAAATAACACCTCTTGTTGGAAAACTTTGTATTGGCACGTGAAATAAAATTTTCATGGCGGGTATAAATATGACGCTAGTTTCAGCATATGGCAAAATTTTGAACCCAAAGTTAACTAAAGTTCACCAAAAACTGGAGATTCTCAATAAAAAATACTCTTTTAAGATTTAGGAACATCAAACATTTTTCAGCGGCTTAAAGTCGGTGTACTCTGAATTAATTTATGGAAAAAATGTATTTGTGGAAAATTTTGAGTTTGACCCTTTTGTATTTAGGGTGCGATATGTAGGATTCATGAAAAATATTGATATCATTTTGACATACCTTATATTAGTGTTATTCTGACCTGATATCATAAGATGGCCACATCCCAAAAAGATTCTTTCAATCAATCTGAGCATTATAGAAACCATCCTATGGTGGAGGGTATAAAAAGCAAGATTGTGTCACTTTCCCAAGACAGAATTGCATTCCTGCAAAGGGGATCCCATGATCATCGTGAACCGTCCGCCGTCCGTACATAATTATCCAAGTTAAGCTTACGTCGTTGTTGTTACCTTTGGCAAGTTTAACAGCGGTTAAACTGACTGTGCCATCAAATGATGATGGATGGCTACAATGTTGAGTATTTGTTTGCTTAATAATGGGTTTAATGTTGCTGCTGTTGTTGGCATCGCTGTTGTTGTTGCTGCTGATGAAGGCATATTTGTTTTTGCTCCTAAGCTTTTGGGAATTTTTGCGGCCTTTAAGAGCAGTTTTTGTGTTGTTTTTACCAAATTACACTTCATGCAACTTGCGGCAGTTTCTTTTTTTTTTTTTGTATTGTCTACTCAACGTATATTTCCAAACGTTTAACATGCTTTTCATATTCTATTCTTCGTGTATTCTATTCTAATGTTGTCTATTTGATAAATTTAGTAACGATTTTTCTTTATTTATACAATGTTTTTCTGCGCATTGGTCTTGTTCATGGGAGCGAAATGTAATTTATAACTGGCTGTGGGATAAAGTTACGACAACTTTGTGAAATTCAGCGCATGCAGCTGATAAAGATCGTAACAGTAAATTGCGATTTTGAACATCATATTCAAAACAATCGGATTGAAATATTCCGAGGCTTAACTTTTTTTTCGTTATCAGACAATTAATAAACTAAATAAAGAGTGGTTGAAACAAATTAAATTAAAGTGATTTATTGCATTGTCGCCAAAAACGTATGCCATAAATTAGATGGAAAATGAAAAAGATTAAACAATTAAAATAGTCTGTCATGTACTCAAAACCTCAGACGGGTGATACAATCTAGTGGCAATCGTTTAGAAGCCAATGCAACGACAGAGTGTAACAGTTTGGTGCGGGTTTCTGAAGTGGTGGCATCAGTAACTTATCTTTCTTTGAAAATACTGCTTCAGAGAGCTAGCGCTAGAAAGATATAATAGACAATTTTTTGTGACTGGATAAGTGAAGATAATCTCAAGGATGATGCGCGCCGCAATCGATCTTTTGTGCACCAAGTCCGGTAATCATGTTATCAGCAATATCGACGAGGTGACATTTGTTGGTTTTTCTTTTGTGTGGAAGCACCGATTTAATGCGAACAATTTAGTAACGATGTAGGCTCTTAAGGTGAATATAGAGGAAGCCATTCATGAGGTAGAGGCAGAAGCTGTCACCAAGGTTTTGGAAAACTGGGTTGAGAGTATGCGCTATGGCGAAGGCAGCGACATTCTCTTCCGTGATAAAAAAAAGTCTGCTATGAGCGCAATCTTTTCTTGATTTGTTGCGTTACATATTTTAAAATATTTATAATAAATATTAGTAATAAATTGGGCTAGTAACTAAAAAAATCTCTTAGTCCCTCCAAATTCCAAAAAAATCCTAGATCTGGTCAAAGGCCACCTGGGCAGAAATTATTAAGAATTGATCGTTCCTTATGAATCTTTGAAATTGAAGGCTTTGAGAAATAGCTATTTCTCTGGATCGGTGCCTGGTTCTTTTGGACGTAGGTTCCATATGTCATTATCTAACATATATCAAAAAGAATTGAATAAAGTCTAAAAATCCACGTTATACGCTTCCAATTTTCCAATTTCAATCATTAAGGAACGCATGAATTCGTTTTATGGAAACAGACAACTTCCGAAAATTCGGAAAATAAATTCAAATTGAAAGAAGTTGCTTTAAATAAAATGTAGTTGTACGGAAGGAATGAGGTAGAGGTGGAGGTAACCTCTGATATTCGGCTAGTTAGATTTTGGTGGAAGGCCCAGAGCTGTGGAGTCGAGCTAATATTGCTCAACTCTGACTCAAGCATTTTTAAATAGCTCGACTCCGACTTCAATTGTTCAATAACAAAATTTCGCAAATTGTATTTCCATCCACTATTCCTTCACTCTGTATTACACTGAGGTGCGTTTGATAAAAAGATAAAAAAGTAAATATAAACGAAAAATTTTAAAATTTTTAAAAAATATTAACAGATTAATTTGTTCTCAATACATTTTATTTATTTTATTGGAAATGTAAATAAATAAACTGGGAGTCGGAGACGAGCACATTTTTTGACTCCAGACACCGACTCCTGGCAAATATGTGCGACTCCGACTCGGACTCCACAGGCCTCGGACGGCCTATACTGTACGAAGATGGAATTATTATTGGAATAAGATTTCAGCCCAACAAAAAAAAAAGAACTTGCATTTACATTAGGAGTAACTTAACAAGCATAAATATGTCCGTTTACATGCCTATTTGGGAACACGCAAGGTGTTCCAAGGTTTTGCGGTTTTCTGCTTCTCTATTTCTCTTTTTCTTAGTCCCCATATTCAAAAATGATCCTACCAATTAAAGCCTTATGACAAATATATTAGCCAATATACATATTAGAAATCCTTATATTTCATGCACAAATCCAACATTTACTTTTTCTCAATTACTTCTGATGATTTTGATGATATTGGAACAACATTTTTTCTTAACTCAAAATTTTACAATTTTAAGGTCTTGATTTTAGTTTGCTCCACTGTTCATTGGATAGAGATTTAGTTACCACCGATAGTGTAATTACGTTGTTTACAAATTTATGTTGTTTTAACATGTGCTCTTCTCCTTGTCTTAGTTTGGTTTAAATTAAAAGATTTTTCATAATTTTAATGCGAACAAAAAGTAATCACAAACCCAGTTGCAACAACACACAATAAGCTTACAGTGCCTTTTGTATTTCGTACGTATGGATGTTTTAACGTAACTACTTACGTTGCACAGTGGTTACAAACGACAAAGAATTTAACGGGAGAAAATTTGCAGAACGCGGATCAGAGCACTGATGTTGAGCTGAAAGCAAACGGACATGCCATAACTTATTATTATATATTATAAATTGTGTTTCGAAGCAAAGGAGATGTGGTCAGCTCTGTCTCTACATTAAAATTTGGAAAATTTATCGGAATGTCGAGTTTAACAAATCAGTGTATTTAAATGTGTTACCAAATTTCAAGGGTTTTGCTTTAGTTTTGTAAAAAAAAGTATAGGCCTGGCCTCTTCTGTCTAAGAGCATTATAAAGGATTCGTGTTCCTGAATATCCAACGGAAATATTTAAAAAGTTTTAAAAAAAAAAAATTATTATGTTCAAATAGAGTAAAACATCTTAAAGCTCGTGTTTGATTATATTTCTATGTCGTCGATCTATTCGTGTAATTAAGCCTGCACTCAAATATGAATCAATCTCAACGATATGTTGTCCTTGAAATTAGTTCGAACTAAGGATCTACTAGACGGCATAAAGTTTATCTGTTCTAAAGACTAAGTACAATCTTAGAATTTCGCACTGAAAAATATTTAAGGTTGTGGCTAATGTTGAAATTGGCGGAATCGTCTATACTCTCCTTCGTGGATTGCATTCCGATATATAATTTTCTTCGGTTGGAAGACACTGTACTCCGTTGCCGCATACATCTGTTGCAGTTTCCAAGTAGACAACCTTTTCATGATTCCTTTCCATTTTCGTTCTGTTCTCCTCAGTTTTATTTTAATTTTAATGTTTAAACAATAAATTAAAAACAATTTTATTGTTCGAGAGTAATTTGAATTTTGTGGCATGCACATTGTGTGGCAATTACCATAGACGATCTTTTAATAGCTGAAGCTACTACTTCAGCAGCTACTTGGGCAAAAAGGCAGAGCCAGCACTATGGGGATGAGCTGAAATTGTGGTTGCAACAACAGAACTTTGTTTAGTGAAAATTTGAATTGTTTACACAAAACACTGAGACTCAAAAGAAAGCCAGCAACAACGTTTTTCTATCCGCTGTAGAAGTATATTTAAATTTATTATTTAATATAAACGAAAAGTTAATTTTGAGTGAAGAGTTTAATTGAATAAGGGGAAAATATGCGTATTTATATGGGGACGTTGGTCTGGAGAAGAGTTACGAGTTAAGAGTTTTACTATTGTGGTACCAGAGTAGTTAGTTATTTATATGCTCATTCCCATCCATAACAGACGTTTGAAGTAGAACTGCACAGACTTTGGTCTTGTGCGCGTGACTTTCATTACTTTAGATAAAGATACATGGGATTTGTTTTGACTTTGTTTTGGGTTGTCGCCTTCTGCATGGTCCCTCTCGAACACCGCTTCGAAACATCCTAGAGCCGGACGATTTTTATATAACATGTGCTCGTCATCGACGTTCGTTTGCAAGCACAAAGGTTACAGTTCCATAAAAGCAAAGGTTTTGTTAGATATTGTAGATCACGACTTTTTTCTATAAGAGCCAAATTTCACTATGGTTGAATTTAACTTGGTTTGGTTATTAGCCGATGATATGAGCGAACGTGTTGTCACACAACTCCACATTAAAAACCACAGAAGAAGAAATTAGTTACCGAAAGCGGGCCAAGAAACCAATAGTACGATGAGGACTGACACCCGCGCCTATGACAACGCAAGCCGTGAGCTGTGTTAGATCGATACCGACGGTTGAGGAGGGATACAAATCGAGAGAGAGAAAGACAAATGGAACGACGACGATGCGAGAAACAGAAACGACACCAGAAAGTTCTACCAACGAGTATACCAATCAGAAACTCGTCTACTGGCATAACTTTGTATAGAAATGAAAATATGGATCTGGTGACCGATATGTCGAGTGTGTTGAGGATTTGGATGCAACAATTCTCCAGCTCCATTTCTCCAGAGAGTAAACCTCAACCAATCGTGTATGACGGACTTGCAATGGCTCTGCTTTAGAAAAAAAAGAAATACCTGTAGGCTGACAAAGAGGAGAGAAGAGCTCATCTGCTAGTCGGCGACATCTGGAAGTGTGAAAGCATGCCTGATGAAACCATCTTTTCATCGACTATATAACCGCCTTCGATACGCCTTGAAAATGCTATAAACTGGCCCCTAATGTCAGTGGCAACTCTGGCGGCGGCCATTTACATGACATCATATTCTCGACTTGATGTAAAAAAAAAATTAAAAGACCAAATAAAAATAATCCACAAGTAGAATCAAAGGTTTTCATTTTTTTTAAATTACAGCCAAAAAACATCGGAAGATTACTTTTGCGCCATCTATTGACCCGTATGATGATACTTGGCCTTCAGTAAAAATAGTAAGTGACCTCTTTGAGGTGTTTAATTCTGCAAGAATTCTTAGACAGAGGGACATCATATCGTGATGGAGAAGATATTGGAAAATGCGGAAGTTAATACAACAGGCACTCTCACCACCAAGTTTGATATTATCGAATGGTTAGAGCGAGGTGCTTTTTTGGGAGCTGCAAATAACTTAGGAACAAATCTCTCTCTCGCGAACAAAAATAAAATGCTTTATACATAACCTGATTTTTCCTGAGCTTCTGAACGTCGCCGATGCAAGGGTACTTACTTAATCAGACGAGACGATGCTGGATGTTTTCCAGAGAAATATCCTAAGAGGAATATATGGTCCCATCTGTGTTATCGGGGAGTGTAGACGTCGAAGTAACCGTGAAAGGTATACCGACATGAATGAATGGCTAGGCTCTGTCGGTCGAATGGACAACAACTCTCCAGCTGGAAAAGCGTTTGACGAGAAAGTGTAGACAGAGTAGACCGGGACTCCGGTGGACGGACCATGTATAGGGTGATTATTTGCAGCATGAAAACTATCGATATCGATAACTATGGTATGACAGCTGATATTGTCAATCTGTGTTGAGACTTCTCTTCAGCAAGGTTTGGCAACGACAGAAGAACGCTTACAAATTGTGGATATCGACGAATCAGACACTCTTTATGTTCTGGGCATGAAGATACAGGGTGATGCTTGCCACTTTTTTGATACTTTTTGTTTTTAGATCCCTCTATGATCAAATCAAATGTTGATATAGATTATTTCGATTTAATATCTGAATTTAATTATAAAATTAAAGATGCAGATGAATTTGTGAGCGAATATCAATCTTTGGAGGCTTTAACAAAAGAAAAAACATGGGAGCGCCTTTTCCAAATTAGTGATGCTGAGGAGTTTTGGGGGAAAGTAGGAAAAATGAAAAATTCCTACAACGAGCCCTTGTTCCCTACATTAAATAAATTTGTGTCATATATTTTTAAACTGCCACACAGCAGTGCTTGCGCTGAGCGTATTTTTTCAAAACTTTGTCTTATGAAAAATATGCTAACAAATAGACTCAAAGTTCAGACCTGTAATGAGAGCTCTTAATTTGGTAGATGCTGATGGTCCTCAAAAAAACGGCTTAGTGAGCAAGCTTTGTCAATAAGCAAAATTGTTGTTTCGCAATGAGAGATTTTCAAATAAATAACCCCTGAAGAAGTTGGAAGAAAGCTAACGAAATGTTGGGGGAAAAAATTAAATAAAAGTTAGTTGTGTGAGGGGAAACTGACCAATCAAATAAGAATTTGGAAGTTTAGAGGGCCATGGAGAGTATCAACATGGCATGTCCACAATTTCTGATACTTTTCATCCTCATAAGATTTTCGGAATGTTGATTATACTAATGGCAAGAGAAATGGTAAATTTTAAACCATATTATGAAAGAGATTTCTAGTTAAGTGACTATTTAGATGTGTTACAGTTTGGCACCTGTATGTGTGGCATCCGCAGAATGCCAATATAATAATTTACATGTATTTGTGAGCAATCCAATGTATATTCTCATACATATTTAATTATATACATTAGACCTACTAACATTGAAATCGTGGCAAAATAAACACGACCTATTACATATATATACACATACATATATATGTATCTATATATATATGTAAATATATATATATATGGGTGTGCGTGTGTGCTTGTCCACAGTACGTATACATTACAAAATTATCTAAATAAGTATACGAATATGAATGGATTTACTATGTATGTATGCGTGTGTGTATTTCTAATACAAATTCATTGTACAATTTCACTTTCCTGGCCACAGCCCACAAAAAATAAACGTGCACATCTCTCGTGTGCACAAAGAAAAAAAAACCGATTTGTCATTGGTTTGTTTGTACGCGCGGGCCTGGCTGCCACTTCAATGCCAATGTTGCAATATTAGCTAATGCTATTCAACGCAACAACAACAACAATACTGCGGCAGCAACAGGCCAACGGACAGACAGCCAGACAGTCATCCAGTCCAGATTACATACACAGTCACCGAAGGCAATGTAACAAAAAATGTAAACCATCTAAACCGTCTAATGCTGCAGCGAACGAGTGCTTCGGCAATCATTGAATAAAAATTTACCACCAAAAATTGAATTTTCGAAGCTGCAACCACAACATCGTCGACAGAGTCGACGGCAGTGCCTGTCGTCGTCGTCGATATTGCCCGTGTGGATGCCGAGACCGATGCAAATACTATTGCTGATGCTCGTGCATGTTGTTGTAGTTATTCGGCATGACATTTAGGAATCTCTCTCTCTCTCTGTACACATGCACGTAAACGTCCGTCTGGCGGTTTTGCCTGTTCATTTCAACGAGTGTGTGTTGCACATTTTGTGAATTAATGAAATTTCATTCAGAAATTGGTCCCATGGTTGTGTGTCAGAAGCTCACCGGTGTGTGTGTGTGTGTGTCTACGCATCTGTTTGTTGTTTGGCTACATGTGTTGTTTGTATACAAGTGTGGACTCGAATTTTAGAATCTAGTTCAGGGTCAAATCCTGTGGTGTTCTAGAAAAACGTGATTTGACAATATGTAATTGCATTCGTGTATGTGTGTGTGCTGTTTGTGTTATGTGCGATTAGATTTCGCACTTTTTTTGTCTGTTGCCACATGTTTTTGGTTGTGTTTGTTTAGAACAAATGGTTTTTATGTCACACGTTCATTTCTACATAGATACGGTATGTAAATGTGTGTAGTCTATGTGTGTACATTTAGCAAGGATTAGAAAAATTAAATAGCTATTATTAAAGTATTTTGCTCGGAATTAATTTGCTTTTAATATCGGCAGTAGAAATTAAAAACTGTGCGTAAACATAGTAAGGTCCTTCTCATAGAATCCTTTTAAGAAGGCATTCTTTTCATTTCATAAAACACACTTCTTCATAAATATCAAAGTCGAGGGGTGATTTGAAACAGCAGCTGCCGATCACTGAGTCTCCAAAACTTTATTGTGCTTAGTTCACAGATTTGCAATGGATATTCATACATAATAACTTACTTAATTACCTCGATAACCTGTTATCGATCTGCGTAAAAATTAGTTCGTAATATCAAGGATATTTATGTTTTCTACTAATTTCTATCTGCGTTTTGAAAATTTCTTGTAATTGTCCTTTAACGTTTTCTATCTGGTGATTTCGATCATCGAATCGATTTCTCGTTTAACTTCGATGCATTCATTCTCATTCACTACCTCGGACTAGAAACGACCGTTCTCGATTATGTCGTCTTTTCTTCAACTATGTCAGTCCCATCAATGATACAGCCTGTATTTGCGAGGAGGATGTGGCCTTTGATATTAACTTTGACCGTATTATTAATGATGTTCCTGTCAAGAGGCATCTGTCAGCTGACTCCTGTCAAAATGTTTAAAAATTGCGTCATACAGTTTCAGTTTGACAGATGCCTCTTGACATGAACAGTGTTGCCCTTTCAGTTAAGAGGCGGAAAATTCTAAAAGTCACGCGTATGTTGACTCAACCTCGTAGAAAACATCGTATTAAGTGTTCTATTTCGTGCATTGAGAAATCATGTTTGGGCTCTAACTGGAAGTACAGGGTTTTCCAATAAGATGTGTTCTTTTGAATCACCCGTATTTCGGTATCTGTCCCTTTAGAAGCTTTTGGTCTTGTGGTTTAACACCTTGCGACTGCTTCCTTTGTGGGCAACGTGAAAGGTAAGGTCTCCGCCAAAAGCCCAGCGTCGATTCAAGACCTCAAAGACAGAATTCCGAGGATATAGGGCAGCCACTTTGCGATTGGGATATGAAAAATTGCATGAAAAGGATATGATCCTGTAAGCGTGGTCATGATGACCCTTTGGCTGATGTTGTTATACACTCCATCATAGGATGGAGTATATACTAAGTTTGTCATTCCGTTTGCAACACCTCGAAAGAGTGATCTGCGACCCTATAAAGTATATATATTATCGGTCAGTGTAACATTCTAGCGATGTCCGTCTGTCCGTCCGTCTGTCCGTCTGTTGTCTGTTGAAATCACGATAGAGTGCGAAGAAGCTGAAATTTTGTAGGAAGATGTTTTTTGCCCATAAGCAGGTTAAGTTCGAGAATGGGCAATATCGGACCAATGGGGAAAAAGTTCCCCTTTACGGGACTAAATATATCCCGGCCAAACATTCGATCATTTATCTCAAAAAATTATATTTGTCTTTGTATACCAAAATAACATTTCTTGTTGGAAAACCCTGTAGTTTGCTTCGTGATATCACCAGAGTCTGCAATATGATCAAGAATTTACTAGGAATGCTTGGGCAACCAAGGGTAACCAAATCGTAGTTACCCGATGTGTATCTCGCACCATGATCTTCAGGGTGTTTATCTTGTAAAATTTGTATTTAGTTTTACCTTCTTATTCGTTTATTTATACCTTCTAACCACCGATATCGCTCCAATACAGTTCGTGTCACCATATGCTGAAATGTTCGTTCTTTACTTCGATGGCGTCTTACACTTTCCATCATACCTTTATCCTTAGTCGTATTTGCCATGGAGTCTGTGATGCGTGGACAACGATGACTTTTGCCTCCAGTCGATTTAAGTAATTCGGATACGTATATTGATTCAATTTCATTAGATATTGAAGGCAGGAATTGAAGTAAGGGACTATTGTATATCTTCTATTTCAAATCTCGTTAACAATGACCAGATATTCACTGACCCGATTGATAAAGCTAACCTTTTGGCTAAAATATTAGCAAAGAATTTACATTTGCCAGAAATCAGTTAACAACTTCCCGTGAACGAAAACGTATCTAAAAGTCCTGCGAATTACCGTCCAATGGCAATATGTTCTGCGCTCTCGAAGGTTATGAAGAGCATGGTTAACCATCATCTGCTTAAGTATCTAGAGTCTAAGTGGCTTTAGAATGATGATATAAATCGATCTTCCTTTCGCTGCCTTGGTAAAGGTCGTGGCTCTGGATATTTCCAAGGCGTTCCATATGGTCTGCCACGTAGCACTAATATCGTCGTCAATCTCTAGGGGTGGTGTTGATATCGAAGAATCAGACACTCTTGATGATACAGGGTGGTGCTCGCTGGGCTAGGGTCACATACTTAACGTGTAGAAAGAAGCATTCTACTGTTTAGGCTTTTTAAAGCGTTGAACGAAATACTTCAACCCATCTGATCTCGTAAATATTTACATCACCTACATTCGGCCCAAAATGGAATACAAATCCCATGTATGGGTAGGGGCTCTGGAGGTGAGCGGTGGTGATGATAGGGAATAGATGGTATCCAACTCTATTGTCTCGCTTCAGCATCGCCGATATGTGGGTTGTGTACAACTATTCTATAGATATTTTATCTGTTTGTCTGATATCCGTTGTCTGGTCCCTGACGTTAGCACGAGGCTTAGGGCGTACCTCAAAACAAAAAGTTCGCCGTACACCTTCGAATATGAAGTATTATTGAAAGGTAGTTTACAAAATTTATTTTTTTATTTTTTTATGCCGAACGTAGGGGTCGCGCTTTTACATTTTTCTATATAACTTCTGCATTTATAAACGGATTTTAAAGTGTGATCCATCGATCTTTTCCTCTCTCCAATACCATTATTTTCCCTCTCTAAGACAGTGGGGACATCCGCTGAGTTTTAGTAAAAAAAAAGTCGAAATATACCTATATTGATCCAATTCCATCACGAATTGAAGGAACACGCCCAACCGCTACGTTGCTGCTTCTCAGTCTTAGAGCGTCTTGAAATCGACAATGATTTTGCTCTAAGAATAGTTTTGTTTTGCCACACTAACAAGCTAAACTGTCGCACCGGGGGATCGAAGACGATATATCATTATCAATCAGGTGATAGCTCTGTCGACCCACGGATTCCTCGATGTTTCAATCTGGTGTTGCTGTATATATTCTATGTGTTCCTAACTTTTGGCTTATCTGGTTGCGCTTATCAGTATTAATTTCTACTATTGAAAGTGTGGTGTGGCAGGTACTGTGTGCGGCTGCTAAAGTTTTTAACCTCGTAAATGCTGTCGACTTTCTTCTCCGGAAAAGTATTGGCAGTTCGGAGCCGGCTTTAAACAGTAGGTCCTGATTAGTCAGTATACCCAATTATATCGCGCGCAGCTCACTGATCTGAGAGCAGTTCCCCGTCTGATCATTCATGGAATGTTAAGGGAAACGATAGCAGAGTCCTTATTTGATGTACTCTTGCCCATAACGTTAATTCAGCCAACTATTTGCTAAGAAGTCAATGACTTATCCAGCCCGCCAACTACTTTAGCAGGCAAAGTGGCTAATGCTGGTAGAATAAGTTGACTTGAGGGGGAAAATTGAGAGGCCGCTTTACCACTGTAATATTTATGAACATATAATGTTAGGTCTCCTGAAACAGAGGGGGGGAGGGGTGTAGTGTAGCACACGGCCTAGACGTGTTGTTATTCACCCAATACTCATGCGACATAGTATTGACTCTGGATACGAAAATTCTTGCCATCTATTTGGTGAAAACTGCTATTAATGTCTTCTCGACAATTTAATGTAGCAACTATTATGTGGTAATTACATATAAATGTCCAGTCCAATGTGCCATTTGAAATTAAGTAATTTACGTTTCGATATAATTGAAAGTGGAAAGTGCCGCCGCAGCTGGATTTCTAAATAATGGACATGAGAGAAATGACAATTCGTTTTAATATTTCGTTACGTTTGAAGAAAATAATTAGAGGCGGTTGCACGAGTACACGCACATGTAGGTGGCACGTTTGAACGTATGTGAAATGCAAATTGTTGATGGAATATTTCACTTCAAAAAGTCAATAAAAATTTACGCATAATCATTTATTTATAACGTTGAAAACGTTCTCTCTGAAATTGTGCGAAAGTTGTTCGTTTGGAAAATGTTGTAGATATAAATTCTTTATTTACTAGCCCCCCCCCCACTGGTGGTTGTGGTGGTGGCAACATTTAATGCGTTCATATTCTGTATTCTTTTTATCCTTATTTTTTTTTTTTTTGCTAAAATAAACGTCGTGTAGTTTATGACATGGCTTGACTTATTTAGGAAAATTACAGGGGGAGAAAGTTGATGTGGCGCAAAACAAAAAGGACCGCACAAAAAAACTAATAATTTCCAAAGTAACGCATGTGCGTAAAATGGTGTTTGTTTTAGGTACTCTCACATCGCCGGGTATCTCCTCGGATCGGTGAGTTTTTCCATACTGCCAAGTAGTGATTATGCAATTATAATATATGAAATTTAAAATATAAATAAAATTAAAGACTTTTTATGCAGTATTTGCGTTGCCACAGTGTGGTTGCACTGTGATTTTGAAGGATTTGCGGTGACGCTAAAACTGGTCACGCTGATGTCCAAGGATTTCCCTTTCACTTGACCCTTATTTTTTATAAAACTTGTCTGGGAAATATATCAGATATGTGTTTGCCAAATTTTTGGCAGCCTATTGCGCCTCTTGCTAGAATTCCTAAGTGTTGTAGGATTGATTAAAGCGCGAAGATTTTAAACGAATTACAAACTCTCCTAAGGAACTCTCCCTATTGAACATAGACACCAGAGCTACAATTTTGATTTAATTATGACAGTGGAAACTCGATTATTTGGCTATAACGGGGCCAAAGAAAATTAAAACTCCTGGTGAAAGAAAGAGAACCGGTTAATTTTTTTTTAAAAATTAATATATTTTTGCATTTCTAGATTTATGATGTTGCTTTTTAGTTGTTAGATTATTACCAGATCTAGCGTGGTTTTCGTCATGTGTCAAAGTCAGAAATGTTTGGTTTGCCCTGCCATGTCATCGTGAATAGGCTTACAAACGAACACCGCAAGTTACATTTATTTTATAATTGTCATAATCGATCCACCGAGCCATTGTGACCTAATTTCGCACCTGGATTCTCCTCGGTGTTGCTGTATTGTGAAAGTGTCTCCCATATTCCCTTTGCACAGAACGATTGTAAATTAATTGGATAATCGTTGAATTTACAAATCTATTTACCCGTTTTGAACTTCAGTTACCACAGAAGGCTGAACAAACAATCCAAACGAACTATTTAGGAAAAAAAAAAGTTTGATAACACTGTGTGTAATTTTTTAAGTCATGGAAATATAACAATATAGGGACGCCAGTATGTGATAAAATACCAGAAAAAAAGACCCGTGTCTCCCAGTCGTTTGGGGGCCATTAAAAAAAGGCATGAGTTTGGGCAAAACTGGGAAACACGGGTCTTGGTCTTTTATCATGTAGTGCTGTCCTTTTTGCAAAAAGTGATCATTTACTCAGGCTCATATCTTGACAACCGTTTGGAATTTTGATTTACTCTCTGTGGCAAAGTTGTAGCTCTTGTCATAAAGAACAAATGTTTAATTGAAAGCAATACGTATGCAGACAATGCTTTTGATGTCAAGCATATCGGTGGATAATATTTTAATATGTATAGTAACAAAAAAAATTTTCAGAATTGAAAAAGGAAATTCTGCCCAGGCTGATATCATCTACAGTATCTATCGAAAAGTATACAGTAGTAATTAAAAGAAAAAAACTGAGGCGGTCAAATGTATATATATGACATAGCAGTGCATAGGGGTCTGTATGAGTTTTAATAGAAAATACTTTACTTATAAGAAGTACAAACTCTCCGAAATTCTCTGAACCATTCACTACTACAAGAGGTCTTCGACAAGGTGACAAATATTCCAATTCGCTGATTCCATGGTACGAGCTTTTAAAAAAAATTACAATTAATTAACCACCCGTACGTATGAGTGCTAGGATTTCAAATTAATATTACTCATACGCTCCAAACTTTGGCTAATGCTATTCTAGAAAGCAAATGTGAATTGATACACTTTAAAGACTCATTCCTGGGAAGTTCAGATGTTCTAGAAAGTTGTTTATTGAGTTCTTAGCTATATTTTTGTAGTTGATTGTTTCCTTGAATTCTAAACGGCTTGCTACCTATGGAAGTAGACAGGGGAAAACAGGCGCGATTTTGACCTTAATGATGAAGTTATTTGTATATATTCTTTATGAAAAGTGCTACAACATTGCCTCAGAGAGTAAATCAAAATGGTTTCATTGATATGAGCCTGAGAAAATGATCACTTTTTTGCAAAAATGACAGCGACGCCTCAAATCTTTGGGGGCCCATAAACAGCGCATATCTTTGGGCAAAACTGGGAGACTCGGTTCATTTTTTTTTGTCTTTTATCACGTAATGTTCTCCGTATATGGTTACATTTTTTCGTGTTTCCCTGTGTTAAATATCTGAATTCATG
Organism: Hydrotaea cyrtoneurina; assembly: GCA_958296145.1. Classification (NCBI taxonomy): domain Eukaryota; kingdom Metazoa; phylum Arthropoda; class Insecta; order Diptera; family Muscidae; genus Hydrotaea; species Hydrotaea cyrtoneurina. The sequence continues at coordinate 88,511,256 of OY282512.1, forward strand.
TTCAGAGCGCCTGCCTCCACGAAAAGTCAATCAATCATGGTGGACACCAGAGATTAAGCAGCTCTGGAAGAAATGCAGAAAAACTGTCAACAAAACAAGGCGAGATAATACTAAAAATACTGGGAGAACTATCCATGTAACTTAAAAGAATTCAAAAAAACCACTAGAATAGCGAATAGAAAATCATGGTCGAAATGCAGCCCGGCGGATTCGGTAAAGTATTCTCTAAGGACCCGATAACAGCAGACACGTCATGACATCATTTCCCATTTTTAAAGAAGAAAGTTTAAGTAATAAAAATATTTCAAAAAATTAATTTAAATACAGTGAAACCTTCATAAGTCGAATTTTCTTCCGTAAGACGAATTTTCTTTAAATCAAAGCACTTGTCGAGGCAGTTAAGAAGACAAATTCCTTAAAACAATTTTATAAGTTTTTCCATAACTCCAAGTCTTCATAAGTCGAACCTTTCTGCGGGATAATGGTGGTTCGAATTATATATGGGAATATGTGTATCAAATTACAGAGGTAAAAAAAAAAATATATAAAAAAAGTAATGCTTTTATATTCTTGTGAACAAATTTCACAACAGTTTTAAAACAATACTAGCAAGAAATCGATTGAATTTTTGCAAATTCTAGAGAAACTGAAATGTAGAAATAAAGGTTGTCCATTTCGTGGTTTCAAAAGTATAGGGCTGGACATCTGTCAAACTAAGTTGTTAAACCTTTTTTTTTTTCTTTTCAGTTGGAAGTCTGACATTGACGAACATGGATCGCTAAACTATCAAACAACGCGTAAAAATTATTAAAACCTACTACAAAAATGATGATTCTGGCACAGCCACATATCGTGCTTTAAGAGGAGATTATGGTTTACATAACTACGCAAGCAATTGGCAAAATTATGTGGAAATTTTGAGAGACTGGAGCGGTTACATATATTGTAAGGCCTGTACATTATCGTTTCGCTCGTTCCGCTAAAAATAACGCTGTTGTAAGTGAAAGTATTGCCGAAGACTCGAATGTGTCGATTCCTCGTCGTTCTCAGGAATTTGGACTGTTTTACGGCATATTATGGCGTATTTTGTATTTGGATCTACACCCACATCCATATAAAGTCCAGCTCACACAACAACTGAAGCCAGCTGACCATTCACAACGTCGTAGATACGTGGATGGCGATTTTTCTAACAAAATGTTCTTCAGTGATGAAGAACATTTCTCACTCGGTGGGTATGTTAATAAACAAAATTTTCGTATTTGGGGTTCTGCGAATCCTCAGGTAATAGAAGAGAGGCCATTACATTCACAAAAAGTCACTGTTTGGTCCGAAGGTGTGATTGGACCTTATTTCTTCGAAAACGACGAGGGAACGACTGTCACCGTCAATTCGGAGCGTTATGGTCGTATGGTAACCGACTTTTTTTTGTCTGCTATTGAAGAGAATATGTGGTTTCAACAAGACGGTGCCACATGCCACACAACTCGAGCGAATATGACTTTATTGCAAGAGACAGTTCCTGGGAGCGTAATTTCTCGTCGAGGCGACATCAACTGGCCACCAAGATTATGCGATTTGACACCATTAGACTTTTTTTGTGGGGCTATGCGAAAGACCGTGTTATGCAGATAAACCTGTAACTCTTGAGCACTTAAAACCCAACATTCGTCAAGTTATGGCTGATGTGTGCCAAAAAGTGGTTCAAAATGACCTCAAATGAATCAATGCTTGCAAAACTTCACGTGGTGGTCATTTAAATGATGTGTGAAACACTACATAATGTCAACGTTTAAACTTTATAATAAAGCGCCCCGGTAGGCGAGTTGGTAGCGTGCTTGCCTATCAGCGTGGGGGTTGTGGGTTCGATTCCCACCAGAGGCTTTGGTCTGTCGCTGCAAAAAATCAAGCCAAATAGTCTTTGTCACTCGGTTTATCCTTGGACCCAAAATTAGAATATAAATTTACTTTGTATTGTAATTAAATAAAATAAAATAAAAAAAAATAAAATAAATAAATAAATAAACTTTATAATAAAAAAGAAATATCATGAAAAAAAATACACTATATATGTTTTATTGGATAATGGATAACCATTTATTTAAGCACATTTTTATAAGCACTTTACCCAAAGATCGCAAAAAGAAAAACTCAGTATTCTCTCCCAATGCCAAATGGAAGATCCCCGCAGCTATCAAAATAAGCAAAATACCTGGGTATTATTCTACCCTATCAAATTTACTGAAAACGATTACCGAAGAAACAATGTGATTTGTTTACCTATAGAAAGACATCCGGGAGTAAAAGCAGCCAGGGTTGCCGGATATATTTTTCAGAAATCTGCTAGTTTCTAAAAAAAAATCTGTTTTTGTTTTCAAAAACGTGTTATTCGAAAGATATGATGGGTTTAACAGCTACAAAAGACTGTATTTAATAACTGTCTTTAATCGTTTTCGTGGTGCAAATATATGTCTCCTTAAAGTAATTCAATACTTTAGTTTAAACAATAATTATATAATTGTGTATAATTTAGCGTTCTTTAATGAAATATCCCTGCATGTTTTTTGGTAGGTTTAGTACCATTTAGAGTTAAAAAAATGGTGAAAAACAGATAAATCTGTATGATTTTATAAGAAATGCCCCACTAGAAAAATACCCAAAAATAAATGAAATGTTCCTAAGAAAGACCAACCTGAAAAGTTCCCAAAAACATTCTGACAAATACCTCTGAATAAAATATACAGAACGCGAAGTCGTTTACGAAAACTTTAGGATACGCTGTATTCTTGGCCAAACCATAAGGCATGCCAGCTAATTCTGAAGATTTTACGAATATGTACTGAAAAAAATTGCGTAATTTTTCATTGTTCAAATTTGGATTATTTTTCATACGCAAAATATCACAAAAACGAAATATTAAATTTAAATAGAAATTGTGTAAAATTCTCTATATTTTTTTGGGGTATTTTTCGAAACCTTGTCTCAAATGCGATTTTAGGGCATATCCATTGAGCCAATTTGCATAAATGGCAATGCTGCCTACAGCCGAAAATAATACTCTGGATGTACATGGCGATTTTCATGACCTACACTCACATACGACCACCTGGTATATTGGAGTGTAGTGAATACAAAATCACATCTCTTCACGCTAACTAAATACAAAGGGCTCCTGTGTGGGCATTGCGGCATCACTGAGATCAGCTACCCACGCAGGATGAAAACAATACTCGACATCTCGCATATTGATGTCCATTTCAGGAAATGTGCAGCTAATGTTGTTCCCCTTTTAAGAGAAACCAACATTATCAAATAAACATCCAGTGGACAGACCTCTATTATAGAAGCAGGGACCACCCAGTAAATTAAAACAGAAGACGAGAAATATGCCACCAACAACGAACTGCGAGAAAACATTCAAAGTTTCCGCACCATCTATAGTCTCCAAGTGAAGCCTCTCCCTAGAGCGGGAAACCGAGATCTTTTGACTTGACACCTTACGACTTCTTGCTTTGGGCCCAGAGTCAATACCTCAAAGACGAAATTCGTGAGGCTATCGAGGAATTAGGGCAGCCACTTTGCGATTTGGTTATGGAAAATTTCATGAAAAGTATATGGTCCTGTAAGCGTGGTCGTGCTGGCAATTTGGCTGATGTTGTTTTCTATTATTAACGGCATACCTTCCTCTTTATTGTGAAATAAACATTCGACTTTCAATTTATTTCACTTATTTAAAATAAAAAATCCCTTCCTCTTTGAATACCAAAACAACACCTTTTGTTGGAGAACCCTGTAGAAAGCAATACTACATTAAAATCACTACAAAGCTAAATAAATAAAATATAATTAAAATAACGAGAATTTCAATTAAACCCAAGCTCATTTTTATGTATTTGTCATATTTACGATTGTAGGTAAACTCTTTTTTTGACTGATATGAAAGCATTTTAAGCATTTTAAGGATTCCATCGATAAGCAAATATTTTTGTATCAGCCTAATTTACACTTGCATGCAGGTGAGCGAAATCAATTTATAACCTGAGGCCGACAACTGCCAGCGACTGACACATCACACCACTGTGACACATGCATGCCTGTGACGTGAGACTCTAATTTAGCAGAAAAAGTGCGTGTGAGCAAATACATGTGTGTACAACATATTCGTTGTTCATATTTGTGGTATACTTTGTAGGTATTTGTACACGGTTATCGATAATTTATCAAATATAAAAAAAAATTCTGTATCACACCACCGTCACCACCACCTCACATTTCGGTCGTCGTCACAGCGAAGGAATCAATGAACTTTCCAAACCCATTCCATTTCTATTTTTCTGCGTTTCGAAAAACAAAGTGGAACCGATGCTTATTTTATGCATACTCAAAGTATTTGTATAGAGAGATATGTGAGTGCGTGTATGTATGTGCACTGTTGGTACCTACCTCCTGTGTTTGGAACAATGCCTCACATATCAACAACTCAGGGTGAGGTCACATTTTGCACCCAGGCCATTTCAACTAATGTACGCACCAAAGCCAAAGCAAGTTCTACTCACGCACTTTTATAACCATCACCCATACCAGCAATCGCCAGTAGCCTCCCATCCTGCGGCATAACCAACCAACAAGCCCACCATTCCTCCTAGTCAACGTATCGACCGACCGACCGACAACCACCGCAATGTACTGAGTAAGTTGGTATCACTGGCTGTAGGATCGTTTTTTCGTTATTTATGTGAAAGTTTTTTAAAAATATTTTGTCCGAGGGTTGATTACACAGGTCAGCAGTGAGAAAACATTTGCAAATTGAGTTACAAATGTTGAAAATAGCAAAAAAAAAACCCTATGTGTTACAATTAGAGAATAGAACATTTAATTCAGTCTGAGACAAGAATTCTTTTAACGGGAACTATGGAGCGTTTCCACAGTTTTTTTTTTGTACTGACTGTGTCGAGATCGAGTTTATTCAAATAAACGAGAAACACTTCTGTCCGAATGTGTTTTTCATCAAACATTCGTCCCGGAATAGCCGAGAAATACCCACAGTTATGACGAAATGTCATAGACAACTACACCAAAATAATTTGGGGACATGTACGCTGGCGACTTTTTCAATATAAAATTGATCTCTCCTTACAATATTGCAATTTTCTATAGCTAATGCACAATGCATTGCATTTATGGTGAAATGAAAAATAGAGAAATCGTCAGATTTCTTTTGACACATTTTAGTAAAAATGCCCAATACTTGATTTTCATGTTGGCCTGTGTATTTGTTGTTGTTGCGTTAAAACATCGTTCGTAGTTGCAGGCATATGTCGGTCGTTCGGTTGGTCGGTATATATGAATCCTTGTTTGTCTGTCCGGTACTGCAAGTGCTTTGAACGCATAATTTTGTTTGGTTGCACTGCAACCCTTTTTGTGCAACTTTTAGGGGTTTAGATGCCTAATGTTAACTTTGTTCAATGGCATGGAAATGTGTATGTGGTGCGTGCGTACATGTGCTTCTATCAACATCAATGGATTGATGACTGGAGTTACTAAAATTTTACGCTTATTTAGCTGCAAAGTTTATTATTAGAGGAAATTGTTCAGCTTGTCGTATTGTAGCACAGTGTCTGTCTGTGCGGATAATAACACGTTGGGGCTGGAATATATTGATTTGCTGACTTGACTTATTAGATGGAAAGCGACTGAAGGCCTCTACGTTTGTAAAAAGTACAGTGTATTATTCATAAGTGTGGGGCGGAAGATAAACTATATTTTTTGAAATTAAATTGAGGGATATTCAAAAAATTGTGAAATAATTTTTTAGAATATGGAAATCCTCTCAAATTTTGAGAAAAAAAGTTTCACTTACAACATTTTATCATGTTTATCTTATAAATAGTTTTTGTTTCAACAAAAACAAAGATTATTGCTTTTTTTATCATTTGATACGGCTCAAAAGTGTAACACATAGAAATATCCACATTAGACGCCAGGTGTCTTTGAACCAAATTCGATTCATGACTTTCTGAATCGTTTGAGCCATGTCCGTCTTTAGAATTCTTTAAAATTCTAAAACCATCGTCAGCTGAGCCAGCACCTTATATCGATAAAATACCAAAACAACTACAACTACAACTACAACTGCAACTGCAACTGCAACTGCAACTGCAACTGCACCTGCAACTGCAACTGCAACTGCAACTGCAACTGCAACTGCAACTGCAACTGCAACTACAACTACAACTACAACTACAACTACAACTACAACTACAACTACAACTACAACTACAACTACAACTACAACTACAACTACAACTACAACTACAACTACAACTACAACTACAACTACAACTACAACTACAACTACAACTACAACTACAACTACAACTACAACTACAACTACAACTACAACTACAACTACAACTACAACTACAACTACAACTACAACTACAACTACAACTACAACTACAACTACAACTACAACTACAACTACAACTACAACTACAACTACAACTACAACTACAACTACAACTACAACTACAACTACAACTACAACTACAACTACAACTACAACTACAACTACAACTACAACTACAACTACAACTACAACTACAACTACAACTACAACTACAACTACAACTACAACTACAACTACAACTACAACTACAACTACAACTACAACTACAACTACAACTACAACTACAACTACAACTACAACTACAACTACAACTACAACTACAACTACAACTACAACTACAACTACAACTACAACTACAACTACAACTACAACTACAACTACAACTACAACTACAACTACAACTACAACTACAACTACAACTACAACTACAACTACAACTACAACTACAACTACAACTACAACTACAACTACAACTACAACTACAACTACAACTACAACTACAACTACAACTACAACTACAACTACAACTACAACTACAACTACAACTACAACTACAACTACAACTACAACTACAACTACAACTACAACTACAACTACAACTACAACTACAACTACAACTACAACTACAACTACAACTACAACTACAACTACAACTACAACTACAACTACAACTACAACTACAACTACAACTACAACTACAACTACAACTACAACTACAACTACAACTACAACTACAACTACAACTACAACTACAACTACAACTACAACTACAACTACAACTACAACTACAACTACAACTACAACTACAACTACAACTACAACTACAACTACAACTACAACTACAACTACAACTACAACTACAACTACAACTACAACTACAACTACAACTACAACTACAACTACAACTACAACTACAACTACAACTACAACTACAACTACAACTACAACTACAACTACAACTACAACTACAACTACAACTACAACTACAACTACAACTACAACTACAACTACAACTACAACTACAACTACAACTACAACTACAACTACAACTACAACTACAACTACAACTACAACTACAACTACAACTACAACTACAACTACAACTACAACTACAACTACAACTACAACTACAACTACAACTACAACTACAACTACAACTACAACTACAACTACAACTGCAACTGCAACTGCAACTGCAACTGCAACTGCAACTGCAACTGCAACTGCAACTGCAACTGCAACTGCAACTGCAACTGCAACTGCAACTGCAACTGCAACTGCAACTGCAACTGCAACTGCAACTGCAACTGCAACTGCAACTGCAACTGCAACTGCAACTGCAACTGCAACTGCAACTGCAACTGCAACTGCAACTGCAACTGCAACTGCAACTGCAACTGCAACTGCAACTGCAACTGCAACTGCAACTGCAACTGCAACTGCAACTGCAATTGCAACTGCAACTGCAACTGCAACTGCAACTGCAACTGCAACTGCAACTGCAACTGCAACTGCAACTGCAACTGCAACTGCAACTGCAACTGCAACTGCAATTGCAACTGCAACTGCAACTGCAACTGCAACTGCAACTACAACTCCCTCGAAGAGGTGATCACAACAGCCCCGCATCGATTCAATACCGCAAAGATAGTATTCGTGAGGCTATCGAGGACATAGGGCAGCCACTTTGCGATTTGGTTATGGACACTTTCATGAAAAGGATATGGTCCTGTAAGCGTGGTCGTGGTGCCCTGATGTTGTTTTTCATTATTAACGGCATACCTTCCTCTTTATTATGAAATAAACACCCGATCATTTATCTCAAAAAATTAAATTTTTCTTTGAATACCAAAGTAACACCACTTGTTGGAGAACCCTGTATAATTTGTCAACTCTTTTTTTTCGAGAGATATTAACTATTGAACGCAATCCATGTTGAAGGAAGATACAATTCGGCTGGGTCAAATTGCACGTGGTTTTACCAGTTGTTCTTTTTTGTTCCTTCTGATTCTTTTGAGACATTGTTGAAAAACCAAATCCTACCAGCTGTAAGAGTCCCGAGACCGATAGAAGGATATATATTTTATTTCGATTATTTACATGTTTGTACTGTTATGTCTACCCATTTTGAAAAATATAAAAATCTATCCAATGGATCATATGTATATACACTTATATTAACTTATTCCAGCTTAATTCACTAAATCCCTCTTTGCAGTATCTGGCAAAACTCCTTCATTCGGCTACCAACTATTCTCGCAGTAACCACTGGGCATGAATGAAATGTACTTACATCTTACATCTTCAGCTAACTTAATTACTAAGTGAACAAAGCAAATGGACCGCATCCTCTTTTTTCAGAATATGTTCCTAATTGAATCTCATCTCATATAGCCGACATGTAAAACTTCGATTTTTAGCATTAACTTTATGTAAGTGGCTTGGCCATTTTAAACTTTAATGCATTGCTTAATGTAAAAAAAAACGAAAAACCGCACGCACCAAGCTCCACATACATGCATGTGTGTATGGGTGTGTGCTGAAAAAGATATACATATATGTGCTCACAATGAAAAATGACTTATATGCAATTTGCATAATGTAAGGAGAGCATTTTTATCCTACTGGCTAGTATAGAGGGTAGACAATAATTTTAATTAGGTGTAATTAAATTTGTTATTTATTATTAATTACAATACAAATTAAATTTATATTCTAATTTTTGGGTTCAAGGGTAAACCGGGTGACACAGACCATATGGTTAGATTTTTGCAGCGGCAGGCCAAAGCTTCTGGTGGGAATCGAATTCACAAACCGCACGATGATATTCAAGCACGCTACCAACCGGGTCGCCTATTGTAATTAAATTATTCACACAATTCTTATTTTTCATACATTTTATCTAGAAATCAAAGTTCTGATATTGTGGTAAAAAACTATTATTGGGCAAACATTTCTAACACAGTCTGCGTCTTCATTGCCGATACATTTTAATTCACTCAACATGAATGTCGATGATGCTGCTAAAATGATCAAGAAAATAATTATTCTTGGAATAATCACGTTAATTCCCTCGAAGACTACTTCGATCAAACCTTCAAGGCACCTGCAGATCCAAAGAGGAAGCATTCTGAAATTGGCGTTTAAATAGAAATGACACTACAGAGCTTCTACACAAGCAGCGATGATCTACGTGTGCTAGAGGACTTAGGCGAGAAAAATTTGTTCACGAACAGCGTGTCATTTGTAACAAGACTAAAGGACAATTCTGCATCTTCTATCCAAACTCTTGTTAACGATGACCAGATATTCACCGATCTGGTTGATAAAACTAACCTTCTGAATGAAATATTTACAAAAAAAAAATCGTCTTTGCCTTCAGAATGAAATATTTACAAAAAATCGTCTTTGCCTTCTGAATGAAATAATTACAAAAAAAAATCGTCTTTGTCTTAGATAGTTTTTTTTGAACACTTGGAGAGAAAAGGGCTACTTCTGAACTTAACGTAAACAAAACGCCGCGTCCGTATGGCGTGTCATATGTAAGTGATTTTCGATGCTACCTAGTTCATTGCGTACGATTTTCAACATGTCGTACCGGACAAATTCTGCGAACCGACAAATTGAAATACGCTTTGGGCACTCGAAAGTTATGGTGAGCGTGATTAACCATTATCTGGTAAAGTATCTACAGTCTAACGGCCTTTTGAATGATCGACAGTATGGTTTCCGTAGAAATCGATCTACTGTAGACCTGATGCAGAAGTAGAACGGGTTCTCAGTCGGACTCAACAGATCGTCAGTGAAAATATGAAACAGAGAAGCAGAGAGGACAGAACCTTGTGGCACTCCTGCGGTCAACCTATGGTCCTTGGGAGCATAGATTGAGACCCCATCTATAACAACTCGTACAGAGCAATCTCTGTGAAAACTCGATATGAACCGAGACAAGTTATTACCAACACCAAATGCAATAAGTTTCAATATCAGTGCTCTATGCCAGGCCCTATCGAATGCCACAGCCACGACCTTATTATCCCTTATCATTCGTATTAATTTGGCCAAGTCCTCTGGAGATCGTGGACAAAAGACGTATGATGAATGAATTACTCAACCGTGATTTGGTGACTACAGTGGGGTAGGGTCAATCCAGGGACTCTCACATAGACAAAATTCATTCTTGAAACGTACTGCATGTGGAATTATATACCAGCAAGTGTTTTTACCTCATATACCTCTAGATTACTTAGAGTTGTTTAAATTTTTCACTTCACATTTCGGTTTTGTCAATTGGCAATATGTGTGCCAAATTGTCTGAAAATTTAGAACGAAATCCTACATTGATGAGGCAGCATGACAGTAATTTTTTTACCCAATTGGTTCAAATGAATAAATCAGGCGACTCGAAAAGAGGAACAGATTGGGATTATTTCTTTAAATATTTTTTTTCTTTCTGGATACATGTTTTACAATTTTAGAACTTTTCATTGGAAAACTATCGGTCTCTAGCGGCTAACGATCCCTTCTATACAAGCTTTCCGTCTATATTCTGTGAATATTGGACAATCTGTCCAATTTTTGTAGCCCCTTGTGAAATTGGTGCTCCTGGGATTTTATGTCCAAGCTTTTGTATTTAGAAAAACAATGCAAGTAGTGATCCCGTTGAAACCTCCAGTAGATTGGTGAATCTTTGTGCTCAGTCAGAACTCTCAAATGTAAGGCCCATTATTATACATTTTATATGATATCGTTTTTTAAGTTGGGTTGTTATTCCACGAGAAGTTTCGGCATTAAATGATATAAGCCCAAAGTCTCGGCAATTTTCCAGATGCTCCTTTAGACATAAGAGAACATTACGGTTTCCTTACTTCAATTTCGTCCTATGAGCTCATAAGTCGTTTTTCCGTTTAGGCACAAATGTGTATGTGCATGCATACATACATACATCCACATAGTTCTACTGGAAAAACAACAAAAGAACTACACTTCATCCGTTCTAAAAAGCAAAGGAAATTTGGTTTGAGGTTCCAGTAGGCGCCTCACACACATACGCACACACACACCTTTACATCACCATGAGAGCTTAGCGTTTCCATGCCACAAAGTGCGAGTTTAACGTATTTTGCCCACCTTTAATTTATAACTTACGCACTATTTTTTATGGGGCAATTGCGTAATTTACGAATGCTCTCTATTTTCGTCGCAGGCGTTGGTCGAGGGTGAAGGTATTGGCCAGACCGGCTCCACTGCTGGTGAGAATGTGTTGAAGGTGTAATAAAATTGAAAATGGCAACGAACGAACAATTCATTCAAATGTGCCATTCGATATTTGTGGCGTTGCTGTTATTGTTGCTATTTTGTTTTTGCTGTTTCAATAACAAATGTCTTTGCATTTCCGCATCCGTTTGTTCGCAAGAATAATGCAATTGTTCTTCTTTGTGAATGTGTGTGTGTGTGGGCTTTTTTTTTTGTCGATTTGTCGATTTGTGGCATTTTTGGTTTTCGCCCATAGGCCAAAGCTTACGCACCGGAAGAGGAAATAAAGGCCGTTTAAAAGGCGATTAAAATAAAACAAAAGTCCGTAAAATTTGTGAAGATTTCCAATTGCGATTATGTTCAAAAGTTAAATGGCTAATTTATGGCATTTAGCAAAGTGTGTAAACAATTGTATTCGCACAATAGGTGTTACATGCTATAAAAATGCTCCTTGAAACATAGTTGTTTTCAAGTAAACCCAGTCTGGGATCATGAAATATGTAATAGAGTCATCGAAAAAAAATTAAATTTACGAAATATCAAATATGAAAGGGAAAATTAGCTCCCTAAACATGGTGGCAAAAAGTTGTTCATTCAACTTTCAACTTTATAAGAATGTCTCTGTCTCCGATATTTCAAAGTAAATATTTTGGTTTCAACTTTCAGAACAAAGCAAATAATTACAGCCGAATTCTCGGAAAAATCTCAAATCTCTGGACCACAAACTCTCAGAAAAAAGGGCGAGCATTTTTATCTGTGTGGGTAATAACAATGAATTTTAAGCAAAAACAAATAGAAGAATAAACACAAAAAGCTATTAAAAACACAATAAAAGGTAAAATTTAAAGAAAAAAGTATAAAAGATCATTTAAATTTAGAGAAAGACGTACAAAAACATACATTTTAGAAAAAAAAAAACAGAAAACAATACATAATTTTAGGAAATAAAAAAAGATGAACATAAAAATAACAATTTAAACTAAGGTTTATTTTAATTAATGTTTATCTTAATATATATTTACCCTCGACACTGATTCACTGATACACTGATTCCCTGATTCCCTGATTCACTGATTCACTGACTCTGTCACGCAGTACGTAGGAATTTAAATAGGCATTCTATAATAATTCTATAAATAATAATAATAAAAAAAATAATATTTTTTTTTTGTACAGAAATTGTGTTTTCCCCAAAATTTTTTTTTCCAAAATTTTTTTTTTACAATTTTTTTTTTTACAAACATTTTTTTTTTCCACAAAATTTTTTTTTTTCAACAAATTTGTTTTTCCCACAAAAATTTTTTTTTCAACAAAATTTTTTTTTTTCAGCAAAAATTTTTTTTTTCTACAAAAATTTTTTTTTTCAACAAACATTTTTTTTTTCCACAAACATTTTTTTTTTCAACAAAATTTTTTTTTTCAACAAAATTTTTTTTTTTCAACAAAATTTTTTTTTCAACAAAAATTTTTTTTTCAGCAAAAATTTTCCAATTTTATTTTTTTCCGAAATTTTTTTTTACAAAATAGTTTTCTCAAAATATTTTTTACAAAATTTTTAAAATTAAGTAACAAATACTTTCTCAAGCAAATTAACGGGCGCCATAGGCGCATTACAACTTACTAGTTTTAAATAAGTATCACAAAAGGAATTTACTCAAAAAAAAGCTACCTTTAACCACTTGATGGGGAAGTGGTACAAAAATAAATATAATGTTTTCAAAAAGGGTTCTCAAAAAAGTTTGGAATCAAACCATTAAGTTGTCTAAGTAAATCCTATTTTTTTACTAACACGCAGGTGATGCCCCCTATGAGTGCAATGCACTGTGTTATGGACAAGAAATAAGGAAGAGGGAGTAGTGTTTGTTGACATTTGACTTGAATTTGTGAATGTCGTAGTTAAGAGGATCAACACATGCAGTAAGTTTATTCCACGACTAAAGAACGAATATGAAAAGTTACCCAAATCTCCCAAAGAATTTATGAAATAAAGGGTTAATCATTTTGCTTTTTAAAAGTAAATGTAAATAGAATACATATAAAATATTTTTTTCATGATATTTCTTTTTTATTATAAAGTTTGAACGTTGACATTATGTGTGAAACACTACATCATTTAAATGGCCACCACGCGAAACATTGGTTCTTTTGAGGCAATTTTGGACCACTTTTTGGCACATATCGCAGTCTCTCGGTATATCAGACATAACGACCATAACGCTCCGAATTGACGGTGACAGTCGGTCCCTCATCGTTTTCGAAGAAGTAAGATACAATCACAGCTTCGGACCAAAGAGCGCACCGAACAGTGTCTTTTTGTGGATCTTAGAACCCCAAATACGACAATTTTGTTAACATACCCACCGAGTGAGAAATGTGCTTCATCGCTGAAGAAAATGTTGTTAGAAAAATCGCCGTCCACGTATCTACGACGTTGTGAATGGTCAGCTGGCGTCAATTGTTGTGTGATCTGGACTTTATATGGATGTGGGTGTAGATCCAAATGCAAAATACGCCATAATGCAATGCAAAATTCCACAAATATTATGAAAGATATCCCAGAAGAAAAGAACAATAGGTTTCGTAAATTGGAAAAAGTGTATTTTCTTTAAAACAAAAGTATGAGAAAAACATTAATTTTAATTGTAATCATATGCACTTTGTTTTTACACATAAAGTGTCAAAATATCTTCATCGCCTCAAATTTGGGGTGATTTTTCATTGGTGATAACTAGGGCAACCAAAAAAAAAGTAAAATCATATTTTTTATTTTTGAAGATAAATCAATATGGATTAAATACAAATACCGATCTTGAAGAATACGTGATTTTAAGCTATATTTGTTTGAGCTTTTTTTTGCATATTTTATCCATGAGAGCTGGTTTTATCATATTTTGCCCATAAATGCATTTTAATTGAATAAATTTATTATTTTTGTACCTATTTTAACATATTTCCCTGCTTCATATACGAATAAGTTCAACAACCGATTGTTTTTTTTTTCGAAAGTAATCGACTGTCTGACAGTGTTCAATTTTCTTTTTGCATCGTTGTATGAATACCACTTAATATTGTGAATAATATAACAACTCTGGGTTGGAATTTTCTGTCAAGAACTTGTAAATATTGAATTGTTAAATTTATGTAAGGACGCTAACTGTTTTTTAAGCAAAGTTATCGAAGTAATAGACAAAACAACATTTGTAACAAAAAAGGGTGTTTATTGAGTTTGATATTTCTGTGAGTATGTATTATTCATGTAAGTTGTTCAATTTTATTCTAAAAAGTTCTATTTCTTTTAGAAAATGCCTAAATGTAAAGAAAAAAAATCAGTTCAGTTGAAAAGACTGTCGAACGAATATACGGACCTGAGAACTGATGGCCATGTTTTAATCTGCAACGTATGCTCAAAAACAATTTGTTCCGAAAAAGCGTTCAACATAAAACAACACTTGGACACAAAAAAACATAAGGAACTAAAAGAAAGAGAGTCTACCAGAAAATTGCAGCAAACATTCATTGGTACTTCTGCCGCTTTATCGGCTGCTGATCAACATTGTATGGATCTCTGTGAAGCGTTTGTTTCAGCAAATATCCCTTTATACAAAATTCGACACCCGAAAATTGAAAATTATCTGAAAAAGTACACATCTTATCAAATACCTTCAGAGTCGTCCCTTCGAAACAAGTATGTGAAAACTTTGTATGAAACAACAGTCAGCAAAATTAAAGAGACTATACAAAACCATTTTCTCTGGGTTTCCATAGACGAAACCACAGACGCCTTAGCTAGACATGTGACAAATGTAGTGGTGGGAATACTACATGTGGATGAAGAGATTTCTAAAAAAAGGTTCCTGATAAATGTCGAAGTATATTTTTAATTGCTATTTTTTTCTTTTTTAAAGGCTTATTTTAATGGTTTTTCAAGCTTTTTTAAGAGCTTAAAATATATTTTTTAGAGCTTTTTTTGGTTGCCTTAGTGATAACTATCTTAACTATCACACAACGCGTAAAATATTTTGGAAAATCGTCAAATTTAGAAAAATTTATCGTCAAAATTTAAACAATAATGACGAATTAAAATCGTCATATACTAAAAAAGACGTATTTGTATTTAAAACACGAAAATATTTTTTTTTTATTTCCCCCCCCCCGAGTTTTTATTAGTGTTTTCTTCTGAAACCCTTGCGTAAAGTCATGAGCATTTACACTACGAGTGTTTAAAACAAATACCCGCGCCTGCTTCCGAAGTGTATTCTTCTTTTGTATAAACAATATAAAATTGGCAAAAAATTGTGTTTTTCTTCTTGAAATTGTCAATTAAAAAGTCTAATTTCTCCCCAGTCTATATTCTGTGTCTGTTCTGCTAAATATCTTGCTTGTCTACCCATTGTCGGTGTAATGCAAAATGTCCAAAAAAGAATACTAGGCCGACCGAATATTATTTTTTATTTGTCAGCATATTTTATTTATTCAGGACATTTTTAGGAACAAATGTCATCAACAAGTTCTAATGTTTAAATTTCTGGAAATTAATCAGTTTACAACGTTTAGATGCCAATCGAAATCTAGAGTTGCCCAAAAAATCGTCATATGTAAAAGCATTCTAAGCATTCATTTTGATGAATTCCTGCAAAAAAATCGTTAAAATGGCAAAAAATGGTGACGTCTGGCACCACTGCCTGTGGGTCAATCATACGACTAATATACTATAGGGTGGCCTGAATAAGACCTAGGGGCGTTCTTAGTGTTTGGGGGTCTTGCAATAACAGTTGTTGAACAATTTAAATTTTGTATGGGAGAATCTTAAAATCCAAGTTTAAAACTTACTGCAATGTTGTTCTGTGAGGAGTTGAGTTGCAACACTCTGCCGCAGGGCGAATATTTCGTCGAGCAAAAACTTCCAGGACGGTCGGCCACTTAACCCAGTTTCCCAAAACGGCGGACTTACCTTAGAATCATAAAAGATGTGAGCGCTGATCTTCAGTTGAAATAATGAAGATAATTTTGCTACTGTGGAGAAGAATGTCAAAATTCGATAGTTTTAATGTCTTCTTATGTAATTTAAGTCAGATTAAGACCAACAACAGGTTGTAGAGCCAACTTAAGTATGTACTTTAAGTAATCTTTTAAAATTTTCAAGTATTCAGTTGCAATGGGCTATAAGGAAAAATAAATCATTTTGAAATATAAAAAAATTAGTTGATTTTAATATTAGTTAGAGCGATTTGCACCACCCTTTAGGAGTGTTGGTTACAACTTGTTTCCCTGATCGGGTGACTGTTTGGTAGCTTGTGTTCGCTAAGCTTCTGAAATCTGTAGCTGCTTTCTGTCATCTTATGCCCTTCTCTGAAATCAACGAATTCATACCATCTACACTGATGGGAAATCTCTCATACGCATTAATCGCCAAATGGCACGGAGGCATAGAAAGTGCCCAGGTATGGTCGACCCACCGTCTTAGTTGGTGTTTCAAATATTCAGACTAATAAAAATGTATAAAAAAGAACCCCTGTGTCAAAGTCTGGCATAGGGTATAACAAAATGATTAATTTAACCAAAAAGGAATAAACAACAGACATCCAAACAATGGATATGCGTATAAACAAAATGCGTTTGATTAAAAACAAAAAAGTTCTAAAAGTATGAGTGTGTGCGAGCAAATCATATACGCATAAATATATATACATATGTATGTATGTAGTTCGCGTGTACAGTGGCTAAAAGTAGTAATGCGATTCTGAAAAGAATAATGTAATGCAGATGGTGTGTTGGGCCCTAGAAACATTTTTGTGCATTCTATAGAGGTCTCAGTCATTTTTGTCCATGTTATGGTAAACAAATTTTTAATTCGTGCACACTAAAAATTCAAGGATTTATTTTTTTTATTTTTATTTATTATTAATTACAATACAAAGTTAATTTATATTCTAATTTTTGGGTCCAAGGGTAAACCGGGTGGCACAGACCATATGTTTAGATTTTTGCAGCGACAGACCAAAGCCTCTGGTGGGAATCGAACCCACAACCCCCACGCTGATAGGCAAGCACGCTACCAACTCGCCTACCGGGGCGCTTAAATTCAAGGATAATTCTGATATAAATAGCGAAAGAATAGACTTCCTATTTTATACGGTCTTTGAGAAATTCCAAACAAACTTTGAATGCATGTCCTGTAATATTGTTCTTTTTAGACTTAGCATACTATGGAATGAAGCCTTCGATATAATATTTTATACAGGGTTTTCATGCAAGAAGTGTTGTTTTAGTATTCAACGAAAAATTGAATTTTTTGAGACAAATGATCGGATGTTTATTTCATAATAAAGAGGAAGGTATGCCGTTAATAATGAAAAACAACATCAGCCAAATGGCCACCAGGACCACGCTTACAGGACCATATCCTTTTCATGAAATTTTCCATAAACAAATCGCAAAGTGGCTGCCTTATGTCCTTGATAGACTCACGAATCCTATCTTTGAGGTCGTGAATCGACGCAGGGCTGTTGGCGTAGACCTTATCTTTAACGTGACCCTGAAAGGAAGAAGTCGCAAGGTGTTAAATCACAAAATCTCGGTGGCCAATTGTGATCACCTCTTCGAAAGATAACACGGTCCGGTAAAAGAGCAATAGTTTCGTTGCTTGTGTGGCACTTAGCGCCGTCTTGTTGAAAGTAAACGTCAATACATTCCAACTCCGACTATAAAAAATCATTAATCATCTCTCGATAGCGCAATCCATTCACCGTAACTGTTGATCCAACCTCATTTTCGAAAAAGTAAAGTCCAATGTCCCCGTCGGGCCATAAACCGCACCAAACAGTCTCACGTTGAGGATGGAGAGGCTTCTCAACAATAATTCTTGGGTTTTCCGAGCCCCAGATGCGACGATGGTGCTTGTTGACGTAGCCATCAAGGTGGAAATGGCCCTCAGCAGTCAAGATGATTTTTGAATGGAATTCCGGATCATTTTCATGCATTTCAAGGACCCAATCAGCAAAGACAAGACGTTGTTGATGACAGGCCGGCTTGAGTTCTTGTATTTACTGAACTTTATAAACCTTAAGACCCAAGTCTTTATGCAAAATTCGGTGTAATGCCTCATACGTTTGTGGAATGCCCAATGCCACGTGGAATGGACAAACCTGGGCTTTTTTTTAACACTTTGGGCTACAGCAGCAATATTCTCAGTTATTCTCAGTTGTTCTTCGACGTGCACAGGTTTTATTCTGCTTATAGGTTTTATTCTCCCAATACCTCGAATTTTTCCACCAATTTCTGTATTGCAGTCCGACAAGGTGATTCATGACGACCCAAAAATGCTTTAGTTTTGCGAACTGCGACTGCTAGATTTTCACCGTTTTTGTAGTGAATTTACATAATTTCAATGCGTGTATCGTTCCATTTTTAGTAATGGCGTGGTTTCCACTTGTCAAATGTCAAAGAATAGAAGCTTCAAAAGTGACAGCTACCGAAATACCGGGTGATTCAAAATAACATCTATTGTTGGAATACACTTTTTATTTTATCAATTCCACCAGCATGTGAAAATGTTTTCTTAAAACTTAGGAGAAATATTTCAATGTCAATCTCGACCGATCTCGATTTGAGCTAAGCCCCAACATTGTTTGGTAATGAGGGTTTTTATTGGCATCTCATTACCCTCAGCATAAAATAATGACTAATTAATAACGTTCAAATAGTTACTTTTTCAAACTAATTAATTCAGAATTGCTACTTATTCTCATTTGAATAGTTTTTGTTGAATTGAACTAAGCCCCAATATTGTTTGGTAAGGAGGGTTTTTATTGTCTCATATACTCGATTTTAGCCTTTTCTTACTCGTTTTAGTTTATTTTAAACAGCACAGATTATCATCCTTGAGAACAGCATTGATTAGATACTATTTTGCATTATGGAGCCACTGTTTATGGACATATATACATATATATCTGTATCATGGCATATGAGTTCTTTGTTAGTCAGAAATAGATTGATTGAAGCACGGACGGATGGACTGACTGACGAATGAATGGCTGGACGGACTTGGATGCATTAAAACAGGAGTAGGGAGAAACGAGTGCGTGAGAGGAGCTGAAGCAGAGTGAGCACGGGGTCCATTCTGCAGCAGCAACAACAAAAAATGTTGAAACCAACAACAACAAAAATATTAAAAAATGAACCACTTCAATTGGAAAACAAAAAACAAAACAAAAAAAAAAAACAGAATCCTAAGCAAACTAAACCAAAACTCAACAACAATATCAACAACATAAATATGTCTACGAAATGTTTGAATACACACACACACATGCGTACGAGTAAATAAACACATACTAACTGATGCATACATGCGTGTATGTGTGTATGCATGTTTGACATGCTATGCGTGCATATTACTACTCAACTCTCTATTGCGACTATCCCATCAAAGTAAAAGTACGCAAAACAGTAGTGGGGAATTAAGCCCTGCATTTGGAATTCAAAAAAGAAAACGCAGCCAACAACAAATATGAGTAAAATTGTGTGTGTGATGCATAGAAACAATTCAAAAGTTGAGTGCATTTCAAATAACGCAAAAAAAAAAAAACGTAAACTCACAAACACACACACATACAGCCACACACGAAATGGAGAAAAACACAAAACTGCACTAAAAAATGCGTTCGTTCTAAATGCAAAAATCTAGAAAATTAAAACAAACCCAAATACATAGACACATGGATATACATACATACATATGTGCATGTTTAGTAAACAATAGGGGTGTTTTTTTTTTAAATTACGTTCCTTATTAGCCCAAGAAACGTATTACTTATTCTCACAAGAGTGGTCACATATAGGAAGATAGCTTCGATCCAAAGATGGAATGGCTGTATTTTCTGCCAAGAATGAACATGGCATAGATAAAAACTGGTTCTTTTAGGAAAATAATTCATGGTACTCCTACAAGGTATGAGTTGATCATTTGAAAAATAGGTTTTCACAACGTTGCAACATTTGATTAGAGTGTATTCCTTTCGGTAGATAATAGGGTGGAGTGAAAACATGTTTTTTTTTTAATTTGAAAAAGTTAACCTCGGAAAGAGATGTAGTCTGGGGTCCTAATGAGGGGAAAAATAAAGAAAACAATTTTAAAAAATTTTTAGGGGTCGCGCCACTCCCTCGAAATTTGGAAATTATCGCTATTTTAGCGTTGATTTTAGAAAAATCCTAAAAATTAACGACTTAACTTATTAATTTATTAATTAAAACTTAAACTTATTAATATTATTAACTTATAAATTTAAAAGTTTGAGCTTGTTCAGTGCCCAAACAAAAGTATTTGAGACAAATATGAGGATAATCGACTAATATTTGTAGCTTTGGTGGCGATTTCATTGTTCAGTCAATTTTCTGAAGAAGGGACTATTTGACTTATTTTACTTTTTGAAATTTTTGAACAATGAGAAAATTTTTTTTAAATTTTTTCATGCCCTTATTTCATTGTTTACGCTATTGCAAACATTTATTGACATAAAACTTTTTAGGATTTTTCTAAAATCAACGCCAAAATAGCGATAATTTCCAAATTTCGAGGGAGTGGCGCGACCCCTAAAATTTTTTTAAAATTTTTTTCTTTATTTTTCCCCTCATTAGGACCACCAGACTACATCTCTTTCCGAGGTTAACTTTTTTTTTTGAATTTCACTCCACCCTAGTAGATAATCTTGATATTCACAAGCAAAAATTACATTTTTCTTAGTTGAATTTCTAAAATATCAAATAAAATATAAAACAAATATCAATATTTAATTATCCATAACAACCTGCTATATGGACTTAAGTGGCTGTTTCATAACAGCTAGCCGGTTCTGAAGAACAATTATTAATTTTCAATTCAA
This sequence comes from Hydrotaea cyrtoneurina, assembly GCA_958296145.1. Taxonomy (NCBI): domain Eukaryota; kingdom Metazoa; phylum Arthropoda; class Insecta; order Diptera; family Muscidae; genus Hydrotaea; species Hydrotaea cyrtoneurina. Next base: position 88,532,805 of record OY282512.1, read on the forward strand.
GCGTGCTCTCATTCACTGTACTCAGCTTTCCATTTTCTGACTTTTTCCGTACTCTCTGAGTTTTCATAGCAATTATGGGAATTAAGTTCACTTTCTAAATATCTCCAAAATTTGATCTCCACAAAAACTAAAACTCACCTAATGTATACATATGCACATATCGTGAAGATTTACGCATGATGAGATTTTGGTTGTGGCTGACAACAAAGTCAGCCTGTTAGAGAGTATGTGTGTGTGTGTGTGTCTGTGAGAGATAGAGAAAGAGTTTTTTAATCTATTTTTTATGTGTTGCCAACTATACGAACACACACGCACACACATAAGCATGCAAACATGCCCATATGTGTGTGCAGATAGACATACGCATCCATCAAATGATTGGTGTATACTTGTCCGCATAAAGTGACCAGATGCGATTTTGTTATGAAACCCTTATTCATTCGACCGTTTTTTGAAATGAATTTAAGAGGAATATGAGCTCTCCTTCTTTTATTATTCAAATCGGCAAATCATTGTTGAGGTATTGGATCGGTGGAGGGGAAGTAGGATGCGAACATGGAACTACCGGTAGGAAAGTCAGAGGTGCACTAGCCAGCTGTTCAAGATTGTCAAGAAACCTGTCGTTTCCGTAGACCTGGACAGTGCTGATTCTTTCTCTGCGGCGTTGTTGCCCGCTCTACAGTAGTCATCCCAAAATATACCCTTAGGTGTTGCCATATTGCCTGTGATGAATCCTTGTTTGGATTAGGATAAGCGATTCAAAAACTGTGAATCTTTTTTCCTCAAACAATAAAGTTTCTGACTTCTTAAACAACTTGGGGATGCGTTCCCTGTTTTCCCCTGGGCATGAAAACACTTCCTCTAAACCTCTATGTAATCAAGTGATTTGAATATGACACAAGTACATTGGTGGATACACTAAAATCTTTTCGTTATAGATTAAAGAAATTATAGTTCAAATTGAGAGTTTGGTAAAAAATGGTAAAAGAAGGTTAGTTGTCAAAAGAGGTTAACTCTCAGAGCCATGACCGAAAATGGTCGCAGTGTGTGTGGTCGCTTGCTCTAATGCACACTTGTATCTCAGATCTGGTCACCATAGATGACGTTTATTAGTACTTGCCAACACTTATTCTTTTCATCATCAACAACTGCGACGCCATCGTATGTATGTACAGGCGAATATCTGCAGCGCACACAGACATCAAGTTTGGTATCAGTAACATAATCAACATCTGAATCAACGACGCATTCAAAATCTTTTGATGGACGGCCATGATGGTAACCGAAACAATCAGCCAAACCAGCCAACCATCCAAACCGACCGACCGGCCATCCAAACCATCCAAACAATCATGATTTTTTACGCAGTTTTAATATTTGAATTGTGTGCCATTATTTTCATTTGTTTTGTTTCGTCGCTTTTTTTCCCTTCCTATTATTGCGTTTTCAACTGGATCTGTGCGTGAGTGTGTGATGCTATGGATGAAGCAAAAAAAAAAAAAAAAGTAGAAAAAAAATAGGATGAAAATGTGGCTGTTGATGCCGATGATGAGTCGCCGTCCAATACGTCCTATTTGAGTTTTTGCCAATTCAGTCTGTGTACAAATGCTTTGTGTATACAACTGAAATGCTAAAGTGTGCGTGTGCATCGTGCCTGTGTTTGTGCGTGTGTGTAGCTCAGTATCCTGTTTGCCAACGCACACAAATCCTGATGACAATTAAATGCAAAACATGCATACATTGTAAATATCCACTACTCCTCTACACCACTACTACTTGCCACTCACTGCTTACTGCTTACTGCTCACCGCTCATTGTCATCCGCATCTTTATTCTCATCCCGGCGCTCGTCTTATTCGTCCACTCGTGCAACGAATTTGTATACGAGCGAATGCATACGTAAGTTTTATGCAATACGTTTTTTTTTTGCCATCCGTTGCGTAATTTTTTTTTGTTGCTGCGATTTTTTTCAATCTTTTTATGATTATTTAGCCAGTCATTCATTTGAGTCTATCTATCCATCCTTCAGCCTGCTGATGTAGTGGTTATTGCGTGTGCTGCACTATGGGGAAATATTGCAATTAATTTAGCTATTTCTAAGCTACGGAATATGATAAAGGGTCCTCCATCTAGCGTACTTATTTCGTTTTCGTTATTTTCGTTATCGGGCCATGATGACCGAAGAAATTAGAGAAAATATCCAGTAGTTTTTTTTAGAGAATTTAAAAAAAAAATAAAAATTGGCGGACCCTGTATAATAAATTCGTAGTCAAGTGTGAAATGAATCCATCGAGGTAAAAAATTAAGTAGGAGCCCCGGTAGACGAGTTGGTAGCGTGCTTGCTTATCATTGGTCTGTCAATGCAAAAATCTAGCCATATGGTCGGTGTCACCCGGTTTACCCTTGGACCCAAAATTAGAATATAAAGTTACTTTGTAATTAAATAAAATAAAAAAAAAAATTATATAATGGTCCAGTACGGGGTTTGTTTTGTAACCACAGTTCTGCGTGAAATTAGCACAGCTTACCACAACTTCCTGCACTGATCTAGTTCTTCAATTTATATATTGGCAGATTATGATGATATTCAAGTCTAACATATTTAATACTGTCTCATACGATTTATTGGTTTAGAAAATAAACTTACTTTGTTAGATTTTTTGTACCCCAGATTCAGTTGCAGGAAATCAGATACAATGCCATGTTGTACGATGTTATTTTTATTCTTCCCAAGGTTTTTTTTCCATAACTTTTTGCAGAACCAGAAGACGCATTAATTTTGCCATCACGATCCATCGTTTAACTTCAATGCTGACGTTTCTCTTTCGTCGTCACCAGCCGGTTTGCCTTGACTGTGTCTCGTAATCACCAATGATTATCGGACAGCTTCGACTATAATTTAGGTCTTGCCCTCCTTCTCCAATCAACCCTTCTTTGTGGGCTCGTCTGCTCCGGTCTTAGACGGTACTCGAGGCCTTGTTGGCCTTAGGCCGGTTTGTACAGCTGGACTTTTGCCTGCTTATATTATGGAGAAATATTATTTCCAGATCCTCAGCGGAAACGTTGTATCAGTTACCAGATTCTAATTTCTATATGAAATTCTGCCTGAACCGTTTGCTTGATGTTAGACACATTGATGGCGTTTCTATTTCCATATATCGGTTTCTAATGTCGACAATGGGTTTTAATGCAGTTTGTTTTCTGTTCATATAATTTTTTTAAATACCATATTTTCTTCCACACTAGTTAGCTCTCTAAAAATAGCCCTGGCCTTGTATCATGTGTTCTTAGCTTTTTTGCGACTTTACATTCCTCCTCATACCACTGATAACTTTCCTAGCGCTATCGGTAACCATTTGGTAAATTCTTCATCGGTAAATGTTCGGATTGTTATACCTCTAAGTTATAGTCCATTTAAATTTAGTCTATCACAACAACATCGATTTGATTTTTCGTTTTTCCATTAGGTGACACGAAATGGTCAAACAACGGTCTCCCTACTTTTATCTTCCTTTATCGACCAAATTGGGTTACTACCGAATAATTTCGCCTCGATGTGAATTGTGGCCAGCCTTTGGTTTAATGTCGGGGAACCAGCGCAAGATTTCATTTCCGCCAGCTGACAAAAAGTTCTCATCTGAACCATCGCAGGTTTTCGTTATTGTATTTCCAGAGGTGACTGGCCTTGGAGAGACTTTGTAAATTTCAAGCGTATATAAAACACAGTGCAACAGGAAAAATATAACCATATACGAAGAACACTACGTGATAAAAGACCAAAAAAAAGACAAGTGTATCCCAGTTTTGCTAAAAGTCATGCACTTTAGTTATGGTTCCCCCAAAGATATGGGTCCTCGGTGTCATTTTTGCGAAAAAGTGATCATTTTCCCAGGCTCATATCTTCCAAATCGTTTGGTATTTTGATTTACTCTCTCAGGAAATGTTGTATCTTTTTTCATAAAGAACATATAAAATCAAAAAACAAAAAGTCAAAATCGCAAAAATAGTTTTTTAACCTTTTTTCCCTTGTTCAGGTCCACAGGTGGCAAACCGTTCAAAATTCAATAAAACAATCAATGATAAAAAAGTACCTACGATCTTAATAAACAACTTTCTAGAATATATGAACTTGCTAGGAATGTTTCTTAAAAGTGTATCAATTCACATTTGCTTTCTAGAATAGCTTTAGACAATTTTTGGAGCGTATGAGTAATATTAATTTGGAAGCCTAACACTTATACGTAGGGGTGGGTAATTAAATTGAATTGGCTGTCACCTTTTCGAAGACCTCTTGTGGTGGTGAATGGTTCGGAGAGGACGGAGAGTTTGTACTTCTTATTACTGAAGTATTTTCTACGTGTTCATCTTTGAAGACAATTTTTTTACTACTTTGTTATAGTAAAATATTATCCACCGATGTCCTTGACATTGAAATTGCATTTTCCTGCTGCAGGAGAAAGTTTACTTTTTCGAACAAGAAATAATCTATGCGAATACAAAATGGGGAAATCCCTCCCACTGTGCGCAGCCTTGTGTGTAAGTGAATGCGGGTGTATTGGGGTATACTGAACATGTTTTTTTTAAGTGAGGGTGGGGGTCTGAAATATTCATATTGTAAAAACAAATAATGTAATTTAGTATAGTTTTTTTGTTGTTCTATATTTTTGGTTTTTAGTAATTAGTCAAAGTTTCTTTCGCTTTAAATATATTAACTCAAACGTTTCTTTCTCACAACTTGATTCGGATTTTTTTTATAATCTCGAAAAAGTTTTTTTTAAAGGTAGCATTGTTTTCACTTTATTTTTGTAAAATTAGAATAGGCTAGACAAGAGATAATATTACACTATGCAACAACACGACATAAACAAGTTGTGCAAATTCAAATAAGGGTTTGCAGTGGGCAAACAAATGTTTGTCCGAAATGACGTGATTCATTATTTGCCCCTCACAAAATGTTTTGTTGTCAGACTTCAGAAAAGAACTAGTTGATGTTTTTCGTCAAATATTTGACTAGTGAATCGTGCTTTTAGCTAAATTAAAAAAATATTCGAATTAAAGAAAATACTCCATATCTGAAATAACAATTATTGCGGCACATGCATCGACTGTACATCTGTATGGTTATATATAAAGGGTTATTCATTTTGCGTTTTCAAAAGTAAACGTAAATAAAACACATATGAAATATTTGTTTTCATGATATTTCATTTTTATTATAAAGTTTGAACGTTGACATTATGTGTGAAACACTACATCATATAAATGACCTACTATGAAAGATCATCTGAGAATTCCGTATTATTGATGAAGGGCAACGAACTGTAACACTGAGTATCGATAACTGTACCATTTGACAAAATTGTCTGATTGGTTTTTTTCCAGCACACTTATACGACGGTTTGACTGTGATGTCGAAAGTATTCCTAGTCTTGAATCTGAAGTTTCACAATTATTAACAAATTTAAGCCGGAATTTTTTTCTTGTAATTTTCTTTTTGTTGAAATGAATTCATATAAAATTGGCTAAATATGTAAATTTTCAGAAATATAGCTCATTAAGCTATAGCTCTTTAATTCTACCAAAAAGCGGTTTTCGGTACACCCTAGTGTGTGTGTGCGTTGCAATATTCACTGCTCGCATTCATTATGAGATTATTATGATTTGTTTTTGTTGTTTATGTTTCAAATTGCACTTGTATCTGTAGTTGTTATTGTTTAATTTGCAACTTGTGGCATTTCTAAAGTGTTCTCAAAATATTGCGTGCTTTTTCCAATTCGTTGTTTTATTTCATTAAATAGAATTTCGTTTGGAGGATCATCACAATGGGCATTACTTAATTTGATTTATTTGCCAATGCATGTGTTATGTGTGCTTAAGATTAAATTTAGTTAATTGAACAAAGGATGAGTAATTCCAAATTTTGTAATTAAAACTCGTTATAAGGAATGGAATTTTGAACACTTATTCAAGCGTGGAGTACTTTTTAGATCGAAATTCGTGTTGGTTGGCGTTTTATCGTCGGCCAAAGTTGAGTCTAATGTTAAATAATTAATTATTTAGGTGTATTTTCTTAAAAACTGTCTCCCTATTATTTTTTTAAATTTCATTCCATAGGTTCTTACAAAAAAAATTTGGTATTTTTTATTTGGCATATATTTAATTAGGGTGTCCCTTAGAGGTGTCCTTATATGTAGGGAGAAATTGAAACACGTTTCGATTCCAAAAACTAGGACGGATTTTTTTTCCATTTGGTCTAAGAGTAAAAGAAACACCAGTTTGGAGTTGATCGAAAATCGTTTGACCGCCGCCCAAGGCCATTCAAAGTGAAAATAGTAGTTTCAAGGGGGAATTTTTTTTTTTTTTTTAATTAATTTAAATTAAGACCACTGAAACGATTTTTAACAATTATTTCCTACCGTTTTTCCGTTTCTACATCAAATTACCTTTCCAACGAGCTATTGACGAAGAAAATCGGACAAAATTTGTGAAACTTACAGCGTAAAACGTAAAAGAAAACGATATAATTTGATTGTCCTCGAAAAAAATAATTTATTATTTCAATTAGCCAAAGTTAAATTATCCAAATAATTAGTTTTCAAACCAATATTACTAAAATTATAAATTTAAATAAATTTTGAAGCATTATTATATTAGTAATCAAAATAATTTTTAAACTAAACAAGATTTATGATAATTCGGATGCTTTTTTCGGTAGTTTTCGATAGCTTGGAACAAAAACTGCTTCCCCTCTTCATCGTTTGTGAGTACTCGATTGAAGTCTTTCATGAATTTAACGCCTCGTTCGGCAACATCATTATCGACAAATAAATTTCGGCAAAATTCAAGCCCTTTTTGAAATTCTGCATTGCTAGCCCATGTCGACGGGTCAGAATCCAAAAATCCTGCCGATATATCGAATCGAACGAAAAACATTTTAGTTTTGATTGACACAAAATCACTGAGATTATACTGGGATATATTTTCTGGGTGCAATAACTTTCGGCCATCAATCAACATAACAGCAGGAGTCTCCGATGTCAAACGACCAATCATTGCTCTCTTTTCTTCCAATGGAACACTTGAGTCGAAAAACGCCAAGGCCACAGCCTCGTGTGACAGATACCACAGATGCGTTCCCATTTTTTCCACTATCTTGGCAGATAATGGTGCGTCGATCTGTGCATATCTGATGCAGTCCTTCATAAAATTTATGTCTTGATTCGGACTTGCGATAGCGTTTGTGCATCCAAACCATGCCCTGACGTACAATCGTATTATGAAAATACACACATCGCGAATACCATTCCATTGGACTTTTGATACTTGAAACTGTTCGCGGAACAGAAAGATTTTCAGATCGTATATTGCCTTTCCCATAAAACGTGCATCTCTCTGTTACGCTCATGAATTTCGTGTATGTACACATAGCTCGCTCAATTAGCATTTTAAATTTCATTTGCCCATTACTGCTAATGATGTTCACGATAAAGTACTATTAGGTAGTATTCACCACTCTCCTAAATAACAAACGCTGTAACTTTCACAAATTTTGTCCGATTTTCTTCGTCAATAGCTCGTTGGAAAGGTAATTTGATGTAGAAACGGAAAAACGGTAGGAAATAATTGTTAAAAATCGTTTCAGTGGTCTTAATTTAAATTAATTAAAAAAAAAAAAAAAAATTCCCCCTTGAAACTACTATTTTCACTTTGAATGGCCTTGGGCGGCGGTCAAACGATTTTTGATCAGCTCCAAACTGGTGTTTCTTTTACTCTTAGACCAAATGAAAAAAAAACCGCCCTAGTTTTTGGAATCGATCAAACTTGAAATATAAGGACACCTTTAGTGTCCCTACCCAGAACAATTGTGTGTATATTTATAACAATTTTTGTTTTATAATTTGTCATCAAAAAATTCCTGTCGTAAAGACTGTCTTGCTTCTCCACCCCTTAGCTAACAATAGTCGAACATCATCTATTTACCCTCGGTGGGAAGCCATCGTGTAAAAGCAAAACTCAAGAAGGCCCATTGGCGCCGTCGTAGAAATAAAGCAAAAAAATGCAAAAAAGAAAGAACACAAAAAACAAATCCAACAAGATAACGAAAATGCATCTCACTACACAGAAAAAAATAATTTTTCGATTCAATGAAAATATTCACGAATTCAAACAAAAAATGCATTGAAAATCCTGTGATAAAACAATTTGTCAACTTAAAGAAAATATTCGTATACTGTTTATCAAAAATATCTTTGATGAAGAAAGTTTCATATATACAAAAAAATTTGTATGTCGTTCATTAAAAATATTTTTGAAATTAACAATAAATTTTTGCATCAACAATTTCAACAAATTTTGTTTTTTAGCATATTTATGAAAAATTTTATTAAATATTGAAACGAAATTTAATAAAATAGATCCAAAAATATTAAAATTTTTTAAATTTTGTTTAATATTTGGTAAATTGCTTATCATATTTACGAAAAAATTTATGTAATATTAAAAGAAATTTTATAAATTAGATAACCAAAATACAAATCATAAAAAATATAAAATTTTTTGTCAATTTAATTTATCAAATTTCTTTCAACATTTGATAACATTTTAAAAATTTGATAAAAATTTATCAAATATTAAAACAAAATTTGATAAATGGGATCAACAAAAAAATTCATTAAAAATATCCAAATATTTGATGAATTGTTTTGTTGATACATTTCATCAAACTTTGTTTCAATATTTGACAATTTTTTTTAGCATATTAACGAAAAGTTTCATTGAGAAGTGATGAAATTCTTGTACAAATATTTTCATTGAAATTTTTTGGTTGTCTTTTTTTCTGTGTATTGTCTGTACCTCAATCACAAGAGGCATGAGCTGAACGAAATCAACAACGAAAATTTTAATGGAGTTCGTAGTTAACACACACACCAACAACTGCGTTGATAATGTACACCCGCTTAGTTCGTTCGTCTCGCATTCGAGAACGAGCCAAATATTGAATATTTCCCTTGTCCGAAAGTGCTAACTGGTGCTATGATCAAATAATGTCGCCAGTGTAATGCGCTCAAACTCAAATATGAGTCTGCCAGCATGTGTTGAGCATTAGGAAAAATTGAGACTCCACCAGAGCCATTTAACGTCTTGCTCATCTGGATGCATCTGGATTTAATCGAGAAGTCCATTCGCACACGCAATTTATCCTTCCAAATGACTTTGTTCGAAGCAACAGAAATAGTTCACAGTAATGCGGCACATGTTCAACAACTCAATTCAAAGTTCAAAATCAAAGGCCTAGTGTACCACAACGAAGGCTGATTGCCGTCAATGCCAAACTAACATTTTTAAAAGTATGGCGGTCAGCAATCGTGTGGATGCACATTGCGGCTACAGTAAACATAAATTCGCCTAATATCAGGCGAACTGGACGCCCTATTGAATGAGCACAATGAATTATTGAACTTCTTCATATTGGATTAGCCTTCTACGACTGAAAGTTTGATTTCCGGTTCTTTTCAATCGGAATTTAAACCCATGTGCAGTGGCACGCTATTGGTTATTCTAAAATTGATGAAAAAAAAACAAAATTATAGATTTAACAATTTCGAATGGAAAACTTCGAGCCGAAACTGTTTTGCTGCCAAGAATTCAAATGATTGAAACATCATCGTCAACAGCGCTCCATTCCCCTTCCTGTAATATATCGCATTCCGTAATATATCGCATAATAAAAAAAATTATTTGTGAGGTTTCGTTTCTACCGCCCATCTCCTGACAATCGTGCGATTTGCGAAACGCTAATAAATTGTCTTCCTGCCATACACTTCACGTGGTTTTCCCATTTATCAAATTTAAGAAAACGATTTAAGAAGAACTTTTGCACCAGAAACATTAAACATTTTTTAAATACACGTTTTTAATAAAAAATTGTTTAGAAAAATTTATTTTTTTGTGATCATATAGGGAGAAAAAGTATTAAATTGTATAAGTGCATCGTTTTTTGAGCATCGTTAAAATAAATTCAAAGCATGCGATCCACAATCGCCAAATATTATGCGATTGCGATCTATGTGACACCAATTTTACGATTTCAAATCTCAATGGCAAATTTTAACAAAATGCGATTGTCAGGACATGGGCGTACATTGTCGGTAATATCGAAAAAAAAAACTCTGGCAACTGACAAATATAACATCTAATAATATTTTTAATTGTAAACATAGCGTAAGGCAATGGATATCATAATGAAATATTGCATCAATACTATGAAAAATTACATTAGTGGAAGTTTAACGATTAATGGTGCCGTATATGCTGTGGAAATAGTATTGTAAACAATTAATAAAAAAAACCATTTTGTTGAGATTACTTACTTACTATTCACTACCTTGGACACTCTTCCCCGAGCCCCATTTTTGCGTGGTCCTACGAACACACCATCAAAGATCCTTACACTAAACCAAACAATTGTAAGAAACCACCGTAAAATTGATAATTTTACGCTACAAAATACGTCCAACAAGAAAATTATCAATTTTGATATTGAAGCAATATCAATTTGATATTTGATATTTGGATTGATACGAAAACTTGTAAAATTGATAATTTTAATGTGAAATGTAATATTAATAAGATTAATGTTAATTTTATATGAATAAAATATCATTTTGATATGAATAAAATATCAAAATAATATGATTTAATGTAGAATTGACGTTATTTTAATGTTCATTTGATATGTGAAAATATCATTTTGATATGAATAAAATATTAATTTGATATGAAAAAAATATTAATTTGATACGATTTAATGTGTAATTCATATTCGCCCATGTGCTGCATTTCGAGTTTGCTCGAATGTGAAACATTTTCCCACATTTGGTGTGCTCCATTCCGAATACCCAAAAAAATATTGGGAATATAATTCGAGCACATATAGCCTTGTGGATCGAAAAAGAAATGAGATTGTACGTGTTTTTCTGAGCACATACAAGTTAAAAAAGAACGCAGAGTTAATATTTAACTTGTTTTTACAACATTTAATTAAAAAAGACAGTATTCAGATTAACTTTTCTAGTAAAATTAAAGAAAATAAAAAGGCTCCTTTTATCAAGAACAACTTTTGACGAAATTTACCCAGAGTGTTCTACTTGTTGAAAAGGTTTCTTCAAATAAACATAAATTTTATACTTTGGTGGACATATTCATTAAAAAATTAACAACACGAATGATGATTACACCAGTTAATCAATCTGGCAACTCGTTTAACACGTTCCAGTATCATTAGTCTTCTTCTAGTAGAAACCAGGGCAATTAACAAGCCAGCAGGCATTTTTTCTTAATTTTGTTGTTAAATAGTTATTGAACACAGTTCGTAACATATTGACCAAAGCTATTCTTTCGAACCACACTTTCGCTCGGAATTGAGCACACCATTTTGGAAAAAATGGGAATCTAAAAAAGAATGGGAATTCAAAAACTCTCGGAACATGGCACATGGGCGATTATATGTAATTTTTTGTATATACTCACATACAAACCCACATATATTCCTTTATTTAACATCTCCGGTGTGGGACTAGTTGGATTAGAAATCCTTTTTAGGGGTTTCTATTTCTCTCTCAGACGAGTGTTTGCGATTTCAATTGTTAAACCTGTGGGTTTGAGAAATAATGATTGTATGAAAATAAAAAAATAAAACTTTAAACAAACCTATTGAACAATAATCCCGTAGGATTCCTCTTTTTTGCATCCTTTTGTGAAACGTAATATATTTCTTTTGTTTCTGAAGGAAAAATGCCAACTATTTCATTAACCATTTGCTCAAGTTGCGGACTGCGAGGAATAGCGTACTTATTCTTGGTGACATCGTAATAGAATTCAACTATACAGTTCAATAATTTTTTCCTGTTGTCTGATGACATTTTTTCTCGACTGCATAATTTTTTATAATTCCATCTCCAACCTTCGTTTGCTTGAGAATATCAAGGAGCGGCTTTGAATGGAAACAAACAATATTTTATAAAATTATTTAAATTATTCACGATCTTCCAAAAAACACTTACCGTATAGCAAGTAACATTTTTTTTAGAAGACGATGTTGTATTGGAACCAAAATCTTGGGATTGGACCCATCCCAGAACTTTGGAATGACAGCTTACGGTGGTAATATCGTCCTTAGGAAACTAGATTAGATTTTTAAAACAAATTTAGTATTGTTCGATAATAACATTACCAATTTTAAATTGTTTAATTTCCGAATAGATATCTTTTCCCTTAGCTCTGCCTTCAAACCAATATTGTAAGTTTCAGGAAAAACCGCATTCAAATCGTCCTTTTTAATGTATCTAAGACGGTCGTACGTAAAACCACAAGCTTTTTAAATAAAATAAAAAAAATATTAAAAATATATGACTTCATATCAATTTCACATTTTTAATATCAAAATGTTCGTATCAATTGTACATTTTTATATCAAAAATATATGAATTCATATCAATAACTTCACACATTTCCGTATTAAGAGCAGCATGATGAGACAATTATTTTTAACATTGCTATTAACAATATTTTAATAAAAATAATGAAATATTATATTACTTACCATTAAGAGCATCAAATGCGTTCTTTAAATTGAACTCCACTGAACTCAGCCACTTGTTCATTGGCCACAGTTTCTGGGTCATCTTCGGCCGAAAACGTGAAAATTGTTTCTGCACTTTGCTGATTTAATAAATCAGCCACTTGTTTTTCGGATATATATATAACTTCTTGTGTATTTTCCATTTTCTTTTTAATTTAACACTTTAAAATTAATATTAATATTTTTTTACTATGCGCGATTCACAACACCGTTTGTTTTATGTGATTTTCACAGTTTGTTTTAAGATGCTACTCAGTTTTTTCGATAAACTTGAGCAACACATTTCGGAGAAATATAAAAAGGTGTAATGTTTTCATATCACATTATAAAGAATTAATATCAATTTCACATTTTTCTTAACAATTTCCATGTGAAATTAATCAATTACATTTTTAAACGTAAAATTGATATATGTTCTTGTAGAAGTGATATTGAAATTAATTTGATATTACGAATTGATATGACAATGTAAAACATTATAATATCAATTTGATATTTTAACTATCAATCTAACGTTAAAAATATCAATCTAACATTAAAACACGTTAATTCAACGTTTTTCACGTTAGATTGATATTTTTCTTATCAAATTTCAAATATTTTCACTAAATGTGGATTTGATAAGAAAAAAATTTCAAATTGATATGCGGTTTTTTTTGGGTGTAGAGCTGAAACATTTATATGAAGGGGCACAACATATTCCAGCCCGGGCAAACGTTATTATTTGATGCGCCCGACCAGAATTTACCAGAATTTACCATTTACGCCAATGGACCCATTTACATTGACAAGTACTTTTCTCTCGAAGACACCAAATACTGCCTCATCAGCATGCGCGAATACCCATGATTCTGCGCCATATACGAGCACGTGTAGTATGAGAAATTACCCCATTACGAAATTAGATCCAAAATGTGGGCCTTATTTAATTTTCAATTTTCGTAGGGCCTAATTTCCGGGCGCAAAAAAATAGTTTGTTGGAAAATAAAAAAAACAAGTGATTTTTTTTGTTCCTACCAATTTTAACATTCATACATGTTAATATTTGAGTAATAGAACGAAAATGTCTCTTCGAGTTGAAAGGTATGGTCCGAAAGTCCATAATAATTTGCATTCAAAAATTTCTCATGTAATGGCAAAACTATATTGGAGGAATATGGCGAACATAATATCAGTTTCTCCTAACAAATCATCTAGCTTTCTTTTGATGTGATATCAACAAGGTACAATTGTTTGCTTCCCTGTCACATGTCCATATGATGTTCAAATAAATGCCTAAGTGAATATAACGCTCATTCCATCGATTTAGAATTCCCAGTTGATTGTCATCATCATTTGAACAAATGATACCAAATAATTTGATATGAAAACATTTATTGAATTTAAATTAAACAAATACGGAACAACAAAATGCAGTCACTCGCTCACTATTCCACAGAATAATGCGAGAAAAATTCAACAAATATTTAACGATAATAAATCGTTTTCTAGGAAATCCAGTTTTGGACTTTTTGTTTTCTATTCCAGCAAAAAAAAAAAAGGCAAGTAAAGAAAACAACAGCCACAACAACAATACTTCGGACAACGTTTAAGTAACACAAAAAAAAAAAATTAAACGTGATTTTTCTAAACCAGATTTAAAAGTAAAAAAAAAAAATGTTTTTTTTTTTGTATTTAAACTTCAGCATGGCAGTGGACTGCATCGCACCGTGCAGCACTACTGTTAATGTACCACCACCAGCCAAATCTTGTGTACTCTCATGGAGCGGCAGCAGAAATGGCTGGTGGTGGTGTGGCTCCTCTGATGATTATAATACAGATATTTCACGAGCACAGAGTGCAGCTACTGGTTGGGCGGGCAGGAGGCTTATGTGAGCGCTTTCAGTTTTTGGTTTGGTTGGCGGCAACCAGCATCGTCGTGTTGGCAGTAATATTGTTGTGCCACTGATGAATATGGAACTTGGCTTTGACTTTGAGACATGACTTTGGCCACTCTTGACGACATTACATCACGAATACATCATCATCATCATCATCAACATCATCGACATCACTGTAGTCGTTCTCTTCCATGCCGCCACCATCGTCACCGTCTGTGCAGCATCAGCATCAGAGATTGTGCTGGACAATGCCTGTTATTGACCAGTACAAAAAGTAATTGTAGCATAAATTGACGCTCGCACAAAAAAATGTCATAAATAAATAGCCAGCACACAAAAACGATTAAAACAGAAGTCATGCAAGTTTCGAAAAAGTCTATTTGCAACATTTTTAGCCGCTAAATAAAATGCCATAAATGATCGACTTGATTTCAGTTGTTAGTATGGCCACATACAAATGTTTTTTTACGCGTGCGTTACTTAACGCAGCCAACGCTGACGGTTCACTCAGCGCTGTTCAATCTTGCGATGTCGCTTAAGAAGAGGTCAAGGGTAAATCGATCGACTTTATAAACCGAAACTATACAGACAGTAAAAAATTTATAGGATATGCGGTGTGGTTTCTTTTTCAGTCATATGTTATTTGGACTGCGACAACTCAATTAATCGCTTTACACGTGAACAACGTTGGGATTATAGAGAAGTGGGACAGTGAGAGACAGCCAGAGTTTGCCGCATTTTTCTTTGAAATTGCTGCTGGAAACGCCATTTCGTTTAAGAGAGATAGCACTATGGAGGCATGATAAACCATTTTTTGTGGCCGGAAACGGAAGACATGGTTCTATCTTTTTTGGTATATAACTTCGCCGCCGGAGACATGGACTTCAGCAGTATCCATCTTTTTTGTTATGACTTCGCCGCCAATATGTCCTTGACCCATGTTGCCACCAAGGACCATACACTAGGGTGGTCCATTTTTTTCGCACAAAGAGTATTTGACTAGAATTCACTGATCTAAATTGTCGGCCCACACAAATCAATTTCATATTTTAAGTTCTATGTTTGAATGAACACCTGCAATACTAGTTCGATTATCATGAAAATATTCACAGTATCTGACTGTCGAACCACAGAGAGCCACAGGTGCAACGCCTCTTTATAAAAACAAACTATATATCTGACGTAATGAAGTAATTTTTACAGCTTACAGGAAATTATCATAAACTATATTAGATCATAAACAGACGAAGGGTTGTGTCATCATTCACCTTAAAATATTTAACTACTGCAGTCAGTGCTGCCGCTGAGAATTTGGAAAAAAAAACACAAAAAGTTGTTTAAAAAAACAAAATGTCGCACAAAAAAAGTCGATGTTAAAAGTAAGTCTACAAACCACAACTACAGAAAAATATAAAAAACCAATTCAAAAAATATTAAAAAAATAAAAACCATTTTTTTATATAAAGATTAGGTTTTTGGACGTGTGGTTTTCACGAAGAAATAAAACGCATATAATTTAATGTTATGACCAAGAATTCGTCTTTATTATAAAGATGAGGGTTTGCCATTATGCTTTAAACAAGATTTCTGCCAACGGGGCTGGTTCAAATAAATTTCAGACGACAGGCCGAATTTTTAACCACCTTTTGAAGCATTTGGGTCCGTATGTTACCAATAATGCGTCGAATATCCTCTTCACATAACTTCACATAACCATAGAAAAACTAGTCCAGCAGTGTTAAATCACACGATCTTGGAGGCCACGCCACAGGCCCACGATGCAAAATAATGCACTCACCCAATGTTTTCTTCAATAAATTGATTGTTTCGTTGGCTGTATGGCCAGTAGTCCACATCAACATCCCCCAATTCAGGCCCCAAAAACTCGTTAGTCGTGGCTCTATAGCGTTCCCCAGTAACTGTAACATTATGGCCGGCTTAACTTTTGAAGAAATATCAACCATTGATTCCCTCTGCCCATAGAGCACACCAAAAAGTGACTTTTTTAGAATATCATGGCATCTCAACAACGGCTTGTGGATTTTCATTACTCTAAATGCCACAATTTTGTTTATTAACATACCCATTCTGCCAAAAGTAAGCTTTATCGGTGAACAAAATTTCCTTGTGAAAATCGGGATCGGTGGCCATCTTGATTTGGGCCCATTCACCGATCGTTGTGTCCGAGTAAGTCTATCCATTATGAAACGGCAAACCAAACGGAGCACAAATCAAGTGACAGCTGTCAAAAGGCCTACTACGGAAAAAGTGTGGCCAGATTGAAAACCACAGGCCTAAAACAACACCCGGTACATACACTTTAGAAACTAATTTTATTTTTTTGAAACTTCCTTTCTGCACTTTTCCAGAAGATCATCGAATAACGTTGTAAGCGAGATTTTTTTTGTCCTCGACGTAAACTTTCGAAACACCTATACACGTATCTCTTGTTTTGTCTCCTCTATCAGAATTTATTGGACGGACCCTTTAATATTATTTTGTGTTCTACAGTGTTATGAATGACAGAGGTTGCTGTCATTCGCAAGAGAGTATATTGGGTCCATAGTCTGACCCAAGAGTTCGTCAATCAAAATACGAAATTGAGAAGAAGAGAGAACAGAACCTAGTGGCACTCCTGCGGTCAACCTATGCTCATTAGATGATACCCATCTATAACAACTCGTATAGAGCGATATCTGAATAAACTCGATATGAATCGAGAGAAGTTTTTACCAATACCAAATGCAATAAGTTTCGATGTAAGTGCTCCATGCAACACTATCGAACGCCTTGGAAATATTCAAAGCTACGACCTTGCTTTAATGGTGGTGAATGGACTTGTGTTTCCAATCTAAAGATATATAGTAATATTTGCACAGATATTTGGGTCGATGGCTAGATTTTATTTTTTCTATACGCTTTGAGGACTTTTCTCCATCCATACAAATCGATACCCTCTGTCATAAACATGTGTAATGTACTATCTCTGGTACTGCTTACAAACATGTTAGGCGCTGAGGGGAAAATTTGCCAACTCTCTCCATTTCCGAAGATTTCTTTTGTCTCACAGCTTTTCTGATCTTTTCGGTACAAAATATTTTTGCCATAGATGCGTATTGTATATAGGACAACGCGCCCAAGCCCTTTGTCCACCACGAATCCTCAACCAATATGTCCAAAGCCACATCCAAATATTGATAAACGGATAACTTTTATCGATATTTTCCACCATAATTTTTGAAAACTATTCTGCATTATTTTTGGAAAAACTGTTACAACATATGGGTGCTAAAATCATAGACATGTCCCTCGCGAATCTATACGAGCACGCATATTTCGCCGACAGAAGTTGGGCAATGTCTAATGTGTGTTTTTTTTTGGTAATAGAAATTTTTTGGTTCCCAATACATATTTTTTTCGTATTTGAAAGTTTCTACCGAATGACAGATAGATACTTTCATTATTCTCTGACGACATTTGATCACTACCATTTGTCATAAGCTTTGTCACCTCTGGCTTTCATTGGCAACAAAAAAGAACAAACTAAATGATGCCTCTACGAAAAATTCGCATTTGAGAATGTTTTTCTCGGTAAATTAACTAAAAATGCTGAAAACGCTCTGCTCTGTTTTTACCTATTCTGTTCTCCGCCATACAGACCGAACAGAAAAAGGTATTTTGATCATCATTATCATTATCATCGTCGTCAAAGTCATCATCATTATCAGCAGCAGCATCATCGTGGTGTTGATCTGCAGTTAGTGGACAAAGAATGGTTTTGTATCCGTTGATGCTTTTTTAAGAGACAACTATTTGTCTGAAGATCGTCAACACAAACAAACAAAACAACAACAACAAAAAAAAAGAAAAGAAAGAACAGCAACTATTGGTAATTTTTCCTATTTCACTAATGTCGCCACATTAATGAGTCTTAAATGTGCGAGTTTGGACGTTGTTGCAGGCTGATGGTGATGGTGCTGCTGCTGGAACTATTGTTGGTATAGTCAGCGTTCCATGGCTGCTGGCTGGGTTGGCTGGCTAGCTGGTTGGTTGGTTTAACAAAACAAAATGTTTTAGAAGACAAGTTAAATTGTGTCTTGTTATGGCTTAAACCACACATTCATAATTATTCTCGAGTTTAACAAGTTGTTCGATGTTTTCATAATTAGGAGTTCTTAAGAAATTCTAACTTATGTGCATACATGTGTTTGTACCTACACATGTGTGTACATTGACAAATACATACAGACGTGTCGTGTACTTACAAGTGTTCAATTCAATTCACTGCACTTCACTTCAAGCCAGGCTAAAAATCGTGGTATGTACGCATGTTGGCAATGCTGCTGCCACAAATACTGTTGAATCCAGAATTTATTCGTTTTGGGTTTGGTTTTGTTTGTCTGGTATTTGTACATTTGTTCAATTGTTGGCTAGACTTCCTTTTATGCCACAATTAAATGTATTTGTTCGATAATTTTTGCCAATTATTTGGTATTAAAGCATGAATATGTATGTCTTAACATGCCTCGTTAAATGTTGTTGTTGTCTTTTTCTTGTGTTCGCTGTATCTAATCAAGGCATGTTGCAGAATAAATATCTGGCATGAATTATTAATTAGCTGAGCATTGTGAAGAAGCGATTTTGAAACTGTAACGTTGCAGTTCTACGGCAAAAGTGCAGAGTGTTCTCTAAGATCTGCAGAAACATTGGATGGGAATGGCACATCAAATTGTGGGGTATTATTTTCTTTTATTAGCTGGCCGATCTTTCTGAGAAAAACATATTATGATCTATATAGATAGATGCATTCAACTTCAAGACAATTTCTAACAAGTAGAGATGAAAATATAAATGTATAGGATCAGAAAGCAATATTTCTCCCACTCACAGCAAATAGCATTCATAACACCGAGGCCCCAGAAATAGAATGAACACTAGTACGATATGGAAGCTACATGGCTCCAGCTCACCAAAAATTAACATTATGGTAAAAAACGGCAAATTGCACAATCCTGAAGAATGTCACTCTCCCCGACTCGTAGAAGAGTTTACAAAACCATTTGTGTCAATGGCCTCTTATTATCCATAGCATAGAACTTCATTTCGATGAGACAAACCGACAAAATGTGTGCACTATGATTTTACACCTGGCAAAATGTCGTAATAGCAACGTTAATGAATAAATTAAAGATAATTCTTAAAGAAATTCTAGAATTGCAGGATTTTTAAAGTAAGTAGAATAGTATAGAGTTAAAATGTTTTTTTTTTTTAACAAATTGCAGTGCACTTTGTTAGCGGAAGGAAGTTAGAATATCGGAAGGAGGATTGGAGGAGGTAGTTTCTGTTCACATTTGTTTGAGGAATGAATTTTCTGGATAGTGTTTTTTCCAATCAACCGGCCATTTGACAACCAGCAGATGCGAGTCCCTGGAAAGCCTCGTTTCCCTGCAGAAAGTCCTAATATTGGGGACAAGACGACGGATATCAGAGGAGCAGATACCACTAAAATATGTATAAAACATCGATATATAACCCGAATTCCCGCTGAAGTTGGATACCCTACAATCATCTATTACACTACTCAACAAAATGAAAAAAATTTCATGTACTCCGGATGCGATAATTTTTTCTGTGTAGATAACCTTGACATGAGCTCGAAAAACGCAATAAAAAGTTTTTTTTTCGTTTGGTTTTTTTTTTTTTTTTTTTTTTTAAATTTTAAAAATTTTTTTTTGGTTAATTTGTTTAAATTTACAATTCCCTTAATCTGTTCATATATTGTTTTCCTATACAAGCAACAGTTTCCAAGTTAAAAATGAATATATAAAGGAAAAAACTTATTTTTTGCCTAAAGATTTAAATTTTTTTTTTAAAAAATCCATAAAAAATCCAAAATGAAAAAAAATGTCAAATCTTATTACTTTTACGTAAAGTCACATAACCTATGAGCAAAATGAGACAAAGATCATGAAAATCGATGCACGCGTTTCGCTTTTATTCGCAATTGAGTAAAGGTATGAATTTCAAAAATTTGCTCGACATATGCACAACTTTGTCTATGGTAAGGTTTTTTCTTTTTTATTCCAAAAAAAATTAAAATTTGTTGGGTGACAAAAATATATGAAAAAAAAATATATGAAATTGCGAATTATAAATCATTGTGGGTATGAGATCCATTCAAACGTTAATCACGTTGGTCGAATATTACTCAGTGCCTGTAGATCCTCTGTAATAGGATGCGACCTCTGTGAATAATACAAGAGGTCTATTGAAGCATAAATAAGAAGAATCAACTTCAAATACCTCATCCTCCGCATGAATTGGGAATCTATCGACATTGTCGGAAAGTAGTCCTATATGTAAAGGATGTTTTTTTAAGTTATGGCCGGCAAATGCAATGTCTAGTTGCTGGACGAATATGTCTGCATCGAGCGAGATCCCAACAGAATTACACTTACACAACTTTTTTTCTTAATAAATAAACACTTTTCAATTCTGATATGGTCCCCTGACTATGGTCCCCTGAGTAAAAAAATGGCCGAATGTTTTATCTACACTCGTAATATCGATATCGATAACTATGGTTTGAGAGATGATAATGTCAAAATTTGTTGACATTTCAGTTCAGTAAGAAAATTTACTGTGAACAATATTTATCTGTTCGCGAAGTTCATAGTGCACCTCGTTCATTTTACGGTCAGGAAAATTGGCATAGTGAGCAAACAAACCGTAATTGTGATTTGTTAACGGCTTAAATTGAGTTGTTGGTTAGGTTTACACGCTGGTGGCATCATCGGTGCTTATTTCTTACGAAATGCGAAAGGAGCTGCTGTTACGGGGAATGGCGAGCGCTATCGGCCCATTCTGACTGAATTTTTGTTTTTAAAAATTAATCAACGACATTTGGTTCCAACAAGACGGTGGAAGACTTCATATAGCGCGCTTATAATCGATTTATTGAAAAATCAATTTGGTGACAAATTCATTCACTGGGCCCTCTTTAGCACGATTTAACGACTCTGCATTAATTTTTACGAGGCTATGTCCAGTAATTCGTTTCTGTCGACAAACTAGCAACTTTTGAAGCATTGGAAGCCAATATTAAAGCCACTGTAGATCTTATAGGGGAGGAATAACAAAAACGACAGCCCGATTTCGCTCTTAGTAGAGAACTAACTTTATTTACAATAGAATCTTAACCTGAAACCTACATAAATAAAGAAACTAAAAATAAATATGTACATTAGGGCGTACCTCAAAAAAAAAGTTCGCCGTACACCTTCGAATATGAAGTATTATTGAAAGGTAGTTTCAAAATTTTTTTTTTTATTTTTGTATGCCGAACGTAGTGTCGCGCTTTTACATTTTTTTGTCTTTGAAGTCATTGAGCTCAAGCACCCCCTTCTGGTACTTACCCATCATATCTCAGTTGCTATTAGAGTGGTACATTAGGGTAGTAGCAACTGAGATATGATGGGTAAGTACCAGAAGGGGGTGCTTGAGCTCAATGACTTCAAAGACAAAAATCTGCCTCGTCGAGACAAAAACATCGATGTATCACACGTTAAAATCCGTTTATAAATGCAGAAGTTATATAGAAAAATGTAAAAGCGCAACCCCTACGTTCGGCATAAAAAAATAAAAAATTTTTTTTGAAACTACCTTTCAATAATACTTCATATTCGAAGGTGTACGGCGAACTCTTTTTTTTTACTTGTAACCTGGTACGCTCTAATGTACATGGATACATGTACATACCAAACTTACAACGAACAATACATAAAAACGATATGAATGCACCAATGCACATTCATTCATATATGATATGCCGCTTCCTAAAACACGGACAGAATGACAATTAAATAAATTCACAAATAGTGGAATATATTTAGATTCTACCAAATAAACATAACATGCCACATTATCGCCCCACCAACTCTGTCCATTAACACACAGTGTCATTGACATTCCATTGTTTGGTCTTCTAATCAGAATTTATAATAAGATTACCCCACAACTTGGAGACCGAGAAAGTACACATACAACTGCATTAAACACGATTGATACCGCATACATTCGTAATGAAATGACAATATTTACGACCTTTCACATTCATAAGAAAAAAGACGAACATATTGTTGGAACTACTAATAGTACCAATCTTACAATGTGTACAGAACTGTACAGCCACCATTGACGACATACGGTCGGACTTATTGGAAAAAGTAGAGAAATTGGATGCTAATGTAACCATGTATCTATGTGAATGATACTCTTATGCAGTATTTGAAAAAGCTGTGCCATTTGAACCATAAGTGATATTTTAATTATTGTCCACACATATTTTCTAACGCAATATGAACATATGTATATAAATTGTGCGGTGTCATTGCGGTGCTACAAATATTGGAAAAATATTTTCAAATTAAAAATTAATTATTTACTTTTCAAGTCAATGCCTTGGGGCAGTAAGAGTATACCAGTACGTTTAGAGACAGATATAGCACCAATTAATAATTTGCACAAAAACTTGGAAATATTGATGACATGAATACCCAAAACTTTATGTAAGTTTGTGGATCCCTCTCATTTTTTTCTACAAATTTTCGCTTTTGCTTTAATATGAAGCTGTTTTAGGTCTAATAAAACCCAAAAAAATCGGCTTATTTTTGTTAATAATTCTGAAACTGTACTGTGGATTAAAATTTTTTTGATATTTTCTTTAAAATTTATTTCAAAAATATCTTGTAGTTCGTTTATGACAATTAATGCCTAGGATAAACCGAGTTTAAAAAAAAAAATTAAAAATACCTATAGAATGTGAATGCAATTGCTCATAAAATGTATGAGATAAATTTCGACATAGACGAACAATTAAATTACTTTTTTTCAAATTTTAAAATCTGAAAAACGGGAATAAACTTTCGGGACTGAAAAATGTGTATATTCAGGCAAGTCACAGAAACCCAACTCGTAAAATTTTGAAACCAAAACGTTTTTAGCTTCTGCAGAAAACGAAAAAAATTTTCGATTTGAAACCCATGACAAAATCTGAAGTGAAATTGATATTTTAAGTAACTTAAACTCCAAATTGAAATGAAATTCTGTTCAAAATTAATTATGAATATTGCTTTTATTAAAAAATATACTAAATATGTTAAGTATGATAATTTTAACATCTTTTTTAACGTATAAAGTATCAGGCATGTCAAAGACATATACAATTGGCAGCCTTAACCAAAAACAACCCTTTAACTAAAAACAAACCTTAAAACCAAAAAAAAAAAAAATATCTGAAGGAAACTCTGCAAAGAAATGTAAGTATTTGTTTTAATATTAAAATTAATAGCTAATTTTTACATATTTAAAGGGGCAAGCACAAGAACATCGCTCAGGCAACAATTTTTATAAATTTTATGGAATCCAACCAAGATATTGCGAGGTTACGTGAAAGGAGACGTTGGCGATCTAATTTAATTTGAGAATGTGCCTTTCTCTCTTCTTCCATCACAGCAACGATCGAAATGCCAGGCATATTTCTTGTTTTTTTTTTGTACTTTGTTTTAATTAAAATCACAGTCAAAGTGTGGAGACGTATCGATATTTTTGACGGCGGTGGGTAAACCAGCTGTTTCTAATTTCAATGCTACCATATTTTTAACAGAAATATTCGATTTTAATTTTTTTCGATTTCATCAAACCCAGGAATTTTTGAAGAAGCAAAATTAAAATGTTAGGTTTTGGAAACACGAATTCAAATCGATTTCGTAAAATTTCTGTGACATGCCTGATTATAGATTTTTAGCCAATGGAATACGATTCTGAACCATTGTGTCTATATCGGCTTCGTTCAACTTCTGGATTTGTTAGATTTTGTACTGACATAGGCTCAAGTCCTATGCCATGTTGATGTCCGCCATAGTCAGATTTCTCACGGATAGCGGCTATGTTATATTGCGATGTCTTGCGGATATTTTTTGATTGTAAACTAATGGTAATTTCATTTCTACATACAAATTGTACCCATACTGTATGTATAGGCCAATTAACATTTTAAATTTTAATCGAGATAATAATGAGCTTCAGCTGAAAACAAGATTTTTCTGTCAAATTCTTCATCTACTGCCCAGCCAGTAGTGGTAGTCAGATGAATGATATTAAGCGTGGTTTCGTTAAACCGCTAGCTCAGACAATCGCTTCATTTGCATGGAGACCTAACAATATTAAGCATGGATAGGAATTATCGCTTAAGTTTGTGTCAATTTGTCAGAGCATTCCCAGCATAAAAATAGAAAAATGTCAATATTAAATGCTGCCCAGTGAACAAAGATATCATTCATTGTGAATTAATAGAGAAGAAGAAGAACATAAATACAAAATTGTTTCGATAATTATGGACGAATGTTTATAATATAGTTTATTGATAATTGTTCTTGTTGTATTTTTCCACAACACTTACTTATCGAATATTTTTTCAGATTTTTAAGGAAAATGTATTGAGATTTTTGTCACAGCGTTCTCAGAATGCTGCCTGGTTTATGTCAAATGACAATATCGCTAGTTCGGGGTTTCTTTAGAATTAATCAATCTACAGTAGGCAGTTTGTAACGTGAACACGCCTACTGTGTTCCATTACAACGTGTTACAAAAAAAAAATAATTTCTGTCTTATGAACCAAATGCACATATTCGGAAAGAGGGGAAAAAATAAAAATACACGTGTATCGGCGATTTTCATGTACACGTCAGAATTTTTTTTTTTTTTAAGTTTGAAGTATGAAGTTCGTAGTGGCCTGTGTGAAAGCCTTTCGACCGATTTTTAACCCTTTTTCAGTGATCCAATCGAGCTGATTTTTTGCAGGCAGACTCGTGGAAATGTCTGTATCTCAGATTTTCCTAAATTTTTATTATTTTTGAAAAAAAAAAATATTTTTTAATGTAATTAATTTCAGTCATTTAATTTTCGTCAACAACGCATCAACGATAGCTGTCTAAAACATGCATTGATTTTATTCATTTGTTTTTATATATTTAATTTTTGGCGTCTCTTTACTACGTTGATATTCACAACAAATGACAACTTCATTATTGTCAACAAAAACAGCGTCCCAACCGAAACAATGACGATGCCGTTTGTGCTCACATTTTTAATGAACGCATTTAATACGGTTGTGGTGTTTTGGAAATGACGGCACAGTCGTCATCAGTTGTTTTACCGGGTAGCATTCTACCCGGTCGACTGACGAGAGTGGTAAAAGTGTGACATTTGCCCACTCATTGGAGGCAACACTTTGAAAAACGAACATAAAATCAATTCGTAGAGCTGCATTAGAGTTGAACACAAAAATATGGGTTCAGTGCAACATGCTGAAAAAATGTAACATTGGTTTTGTACCAACGAAATCACCTTAAAGTAGTCGCCCTCAATTGTTGAACATTCAATTGTAAATTAAGACCATGTAAATGGGAAAATGTGCACATATCGTTGTAATTTTTATAATTAATCATAAGGAAAAAAAGTATATTTGGTGTCAAAAATACCCAAAAATCTAGTTCAAATGAATCCAAATACCAAATACTTTTAATAAATCCCACATAGGTATCGGACACAAGAGATCTTGTGTGGAACATGAATGATTGGATGGATACTCAAGTGATTCTATTTCCCGTTAACATCTTTAGAAGTGGTGATTCTTATCATCATCATCCGCTACTTCGAAATTGGAAGCCCCAAGTCAAAGCACCTTAAGAAAATGCAACCGGCGACTTCCTTAATTTTCGAACGCGGTTTTTGTTAACCAACTTGCAACCGAGTCAGCAACAATGGAACCAACCAAAAGGCAAACGGCTAAAGTAAAAGTAACTGCGAGCAACTGCACTGGTTGGACGGATGGGTTGCCGGCACTCTGCCAGCATATACATATTCGAGTATCTAGCCACACACTGGAGTACGGAAATTAAAGAAGAACTGGCCTCCGAAGAAGAGCCACCGACAAAACATGGATCAGAAGACGCAGCACCAGCAACACATCACTGGCAACATTAACAATGGTGGTGGTGTTGTTGTTGTTGGTGGCAGCAGCAGCAGCACCAACGCCATCGTCATCGCCAGCCACCAGCCGCACTAAAGAAAGCAAGGTCGTGAAGGTGAGGTGATATCTGTGTGTAAGCATTGATTGAGATACAATAATGCACAAACAGACATACATAAACATGTCCATGTGTGTGTACGTATGTACAGACATTTGAACGTCTGAACGAGTGAGCGAGTATGCATGTAAACATTATTAAAACAGTAGCATAAAGTAGCTTGTAGAACAGCTAAATGCTCGCACATACCCGCATGCATGAAGGATGAATGGATGAATGAATGAATCTATGATCCAAGGCGCTTTAGAGCCACTGTTTTGTCTCAATGATTAGCAGGAATGACTTAGCTGCAGCTTAGCATTATGTTTATCTGCCTGCCTGCCCGTTTGTCCGTCTGTCCGTCTGTACGCGCAAGTGCAAAACCTCGACACAATTATGTACTTGTGCCAAATGTGTAAGCACAAGCCTCGACATCATGATCAGTGTGCCATCGTCATATTTAAGCACCCATGCACATGAGACGACCGACCGTCGACCATAAACATTTAAACGTGCTGGATTACATAACACAAATGCTGACACTGTAGATCATTTGCATACGAATTCTCAATTTCCACTGTCAACGCCCAGCGTGTGTAACATTCATATGTGAACAGAACCGCATTGCGATATGGAGGGTGTGCAACAGGTCCAATCCAATATGTCAAGTGATCATGCAGATGAGATCCTATTTTCTACATTTCGTCTAAAACTCCTTATGGAGTTTAAAATCGACCACGGATCTTATAAAATCCCAGCACAAGTCTGAAAGGAACATCTTTTTGAAGGTTTGACATACTTGTGAACGGCGGATATTAGAGAAACAGTTAAAGTTCCACCATTATCCCGTAGAAAAGATCGACTTACGGAGACTTTGAGTTATGGAATTAAAATTGTTTAAAGGAATTTGTCTTCTTAACTGCCACTAGAATGCATCGACCTAAAGAACATTTGATTTATGGAAGTTCCACTGTATTAGAGTAGTTTTTGTTGACGTTTGTCTTCAGTATGTCACAGCCGACATGAAAGACACTCTGCGGACAGATCGGTTGAAGAACAAATGTTCGTCTATAGCGTGTAGTCCGATCAAACGGTCAAGT
The DNA here is from genome assembly GCA_958296145.1 of Hydrotaea cyrtoneurina. Lineage (NCBI taxonomy): Eukaryota > Metazoa > Arthropoda > Insecta > Diptera > Muscidae > Hydrotaea > Hydrotaea cyrtoneurina. Next base: position 88,560,553 of record OY282512.1, read on the forward strand.
CTCACTGAATGGATGAAAGCCGCTGGATAGCCGCCTATACCGGCTAAATGTCCTAACGAAGAAATATTTATAGAGCAGTGATATATACCCCTATGGCCGGCGATGTTTAAGGGAGACAACAGAGTTGGTACACGGTTCAGGAGCTGCAAAGACCTCTTAAAAATCTATTGTTTGCCTTTTGTCCCCGACCTCCACATGACTTGAATGACAGAGGTTGCTCTCATTCGCAAAATAGTATATTTGTTTCACAGTTCGACCCCATAGGTCATCAATTAAAATAAGAAATAGAGAAGGAGAGAGATCAGAACGTTGTGGCACATGGAGGAGACCCCATCTACAATAACTCGTATAGAGCGACTTTTGAGAAAACTCGATATTAGTCGAGAGACACCAAATGCAATGAGTTTCGTGCTAGATCCTATCGAAATATCTGGAGCCACGAACTTACAGTCACCAAGGCGGTGAATGGCTCGACTCCATCGTTTGGAAAGGAACGTCATCAGGTCTCCAGTAGATAGGTTTCTACGTAAGACATACTGCTGGCCATTTAGAAGGCCGTTAAACTCCAGCATATGGTGGTTAACCATGCTCTCCATAACGTTCGAAAATATTTATAGAAACTATTTCCTTATTTAAGTGATTCACGGTGTACAACGACAACTTTTGCCAGCACCGACTAAACGTTCGTACATAGTCTGCGGAATAATCGCAACAACATCAGCAACATGATCATCAACAACAACAGCAAAAGTTTCAGCCGCAACGGAAGCCTTTAGCCTTCCAGCTAAAGGAGAGAGAACAGAAAAAAAACACCAACAACAACATACATATCTCTGCTAGAAAACACGAATTCTTTTCAGCAGTAGTGGAGATGCTGATCAAGAACAACTGAACGGGATGTTGGTTGGCTGGCGGATTGGATGCATGGCTTATCCCCGAGACTTTTGCTTGAGGTGACTGGATTAACAACAACATTGTATATATTATCTTATGGCCAAGGCACTAACACTTACCGCACCAGCCAGACGGACAGACAGACAGACAGCCAGACAATCGGCAGCAGAGTGTGCGGTAATAAAGTTTAAACATTTGTTCTGTCTTGTGCCATCTAATACAAGTGCCTCCCATACACATACAACTTGTATCCCGAATCGCCTGACGACGATGATGATGACGATGGAGACGATGACGAAGACGCCTAAGATGTTAGTGGATGTGGAAGTGTATATGGACGTGGCTGATATTCGTGCCGGTTGTTGTGAAAATTGGTGTTGCGCGGCCGCATAGAGCATATGGAAAGTGAGGAGTGGCACTATTTGCAGAAGGCGGACAGTTGCCATTTGATGTGCCCCGTATACGGTGGAAGAACATCATGTTTAAGATGTTAATTTACCAAACAAAGTGAATGCATCAGCATCGGCCGACATACATTCCTCATCTGCGCATGTGCCACATTATAATAGCCATTGTCTCGTGCCTGATATCTTGTTAAAGTTAAATGCATAAGTGTTTGTATTGTTGTTAATGCTACAAATAGACATCAATGCGAATTACATACAGTCGATTTATGATATATTAATGTGACGATGTGAGGCATGTGAAGCATGTGTCAATATTGTTTAAATAAATCCGGTGCTAGTCAAGATGCTTAACACTCTCGACGAATGGCTTTAGCCGGCTGAAATCCAAATCATTCTCTTAATTAATTACTATGTACTATACTCGTGTACATATTTTCATTTTTCTATGTCTGAAATTGGCTAAGATCCTTTGAGCGGTTCTCTATGAGAGCCTGAAAAGGCAAATTGTAATGCCATTGCATGAAAGGGGATAGTTAAGGATGGAGAGGAGAAATGTAAAGAAATTGTCGATATGGTTGCATACGAATGTTGTATTTTCTAGATCATCCTAAAAACCTTTTTACAAAATATTTGGCTCGATGTCTTTGTAGACAGTGACCAGAGTTGCAATGGTTCTTCGCCTTCTGTGTCGCTTCTTCAGGGAACCTCACGAGCAATTCCTAAGATGTTGGTGAGCGTTAGCATGCCCTTTTAGCATCAGGCTACCTGTGTACAAAACTCCCGATCTTGTTTTTTGCTCCATGCTTACTATAGTTAGGTCGCCGAAATGAAAAATGGAAATAAGAATAAGATTTGTGTGGGTTTCCGCTTTAATTCATACTGTCTTCCGAATCGGATTGTCGGAAGCTGCTGCCGTCTGTTGCGGATTAATGAACACCAAATTGTTCGAATCCCACTCAGATTCCAACCAAAATGGATCAACTATATATTTTTGTTTAGCAATGTGAGTATAAACGACAGATTTCAATTATATGTTTTCAGAGGAAGACAGAGAATTCCGATGCGTTTAATAAGAAAGAAGAAAGACTTTTTAATACAACCCTCGATTATGTTAACGACTCCATTTTTGGCGCCGCTAAACCTAGTGAAAGTGCCAGATTTATTATTTTTCATTTATTTGCACAGATTTTGTAATTTAAAGCCTTACGGCCAACTCTTCCCAAAATGAATTGTAAGTTGTTAGTCTATCACTTTTCATTCGCCAGTAGACGTATTCCCATCGGGAGGACTTCGGTGTAGCATGGCTACTTACCGCTACAGCATGACTACTTGCAGCTAGATCCAGTCTAAAGGATAACTTCGGCTGAATATGATTATTTTTCCGGACCATCACTTTCCTTGATGTGGCTGAAACCATAAAGACGCCACTTCAGTGGCTATATGACATTACAAGTAAACAAGAGTATTTGAAAAGGAAATTGTTATTCGCCCCGATTACTCAAACATGATAATAGGCTCAACAATCTGACCACTTCTTGGACGTTGTTCAACCGCAATCTGAAGGATTTTTTGGAAGTGTTGTCGTTTTACCATGAAGTTTGCTCTTAGCCATGGCCATATTCATCGAATGTGATGAATATGTGATGGAGTTAGGGTCAATAAATGAGATCGTAGTTGTCGATCATGTAAAACTCTGGTTCCAATAAAACTCAGTTTAAACCTCAAATACGTTTTCGAGTTGTCAGTCAAAAAAATCCACATTTTCGGCTGTTGATGTGGCAACACTCACACTTTTATCGGAAAATAATTATTCCGGTGAATAATTAAAATGATATTAAACTTTTGTGGTGGATTTTGGTCACACAAGATTTTTAGAAAAATTATGAGAATTAAAAAAACTCGGCTAAATGAACATTGGCACGGACAAAGGACACATGTATGGAACTGGTGGTAATCGGAAACCAATTCCAGCACCAACAGCACCATTATTTATGTAATTTATTTTATTTGTGAAATTTTGTGAACCACATTTTTTTTGATTCTTCTTCTTCTTTCGTTGAGTGATGTCACAATCATATAGATATTAAACTGCGTTTAAAACACTCAATAAATGAATTTGATGTTTAACTTCAGTTTAAACGAATAACGAAGATCAACATTGACTCATTAATGTATTGAGAAATAAATTAGTCTAAAAGTCAACCATCTTTCAAACATCCCACACATATTAGAATATGATTGTAGGTCCACTGGCTAGTAGGTTTGTATAAGTCGACTCACGAAATCGTGAATCATTTTTCCTAATGAAAATACACCTAATTCTCTTTTTTGTCGCATTAATTAGGCTAAACAGTCTAGATGCCAGAACCTGGCGTGGCCATAGTTGAAGCTAATTTGAAAGGTTTTCTAATCAAATAATGTTTTTTTTTAACAAATGACTACTTTTTTTATCCCTTTAACCACTAAGACCGCTAACAGCAATTTCTAATGGTTAATGGGTTAGATTTCAGTTGTTAAATGGTTAATACAAATACTGGGTAAATACATGAACTCCCCCTCTTGGAAATGTTCAGCAAACGACTCGCGACGCACAGTGACGTGATTTTTTTATAGCTTTGACCAAAAAAAGGTGGTGTAATACGTCCATGAAAATGTACGTATATACTTTTTGGGTGCAAAAAGGAGAAAATACAAAGTTTGTTTAAAAACCGCCAAAGGACAAGCCTACTTTCCACATCCTGAAATATAAAGATCGATTCTACCACATTTGGCAGAATATTTTTCTGAAATTTCTTAAATCATTGCATAAAACGTATGGATGCGGTGCAAAAACTCTCTTATCCTTAAATATCCTTTTCAAAGAAATGGTCCAGCCTACTGCATAGTCCATAATGCTAATGACTTCATTTTAGGAGATTTGAACGCATTAACCAATAACTAACAAGATGTGTTCAATAACTAGGAAACTCTTTTGGTTTTCTCTACCATAAAAGGTTTTGAATTGATTTCATTTTAAGTTTTTTGTTAAGTTTTAAACGTATATTTTGTCCATAAATACACAGTAATTATTTTGATTTGATTTTCAAATAAAAATTCGACTTGTAATCCAAAAAAGTCGAAAAATTTATGAAAATCGAAAGTTCGACTTTTGGCTGTATCTATATAAGTCTACTGGCTAGGTCACAGTATAACATAATTCATGGTGGACAGGATTCGTAGCGGACGAACTTTACATCGTTTTACTTGTTATTTTCATGATCGGCAATAAAGCTTTTCTAGGTAAAGGGTGCTTTTTATTGAGGTATAGAACTTCGAATTGAAATAAAACACAAGAAAATCGTTTTAATGTCCATCAGTTTGGCTTTATTGGAAGGATAATTTTATGCCATTAATGTTTAAATATGATTTCGGGCATGTGGCCGCCGCGGCTGGCTCGAATAAAGCCAATTCTACAGGTCCAATTTTCAACCACTTGTTGGAACCACAACTCATCCACATTCATGCCATCCAATTCGGGAACAAAATAGTCGGTTATCATGGCTCTATACCGGTCTCCATTAACGGTAACTGACTCTCCAGCATTATTTCGGAAGAAGTATGGCCCAATGACTCCACCAGCCCATAGAGCACACCAAACAGTCAGTTTTTGTGGATGTAATGGCATAAAATGGACGGAGCTTGCGGTGAACTTCGCGAACTGAACCATTACTTTCGAAATAAATTTGCACGATTTGCAAGCGTTGTTCTTTTGTCAACCTGTTCATGATGAAATGGCAAACCAAACTAAATATTAATCACTTGACAGCTGACAAAATGGCCGCCAGTTAAAAAAGTGATGCCAACTTAAAGTTCTATACCCCAATAAAAAACACCCTTTATGTCCATAATATTAGTATTCATCATGTACCTTAGTTTTCCTGCTACAATTGCAATAACACATTTTTCGCTACCCACTCTACTGTACTGGCGCATAGTTCACCTTATTCTAAAACCGTTAAAATATATGCGACTGTCAAAGTTGTCTTTCTTTGCATTCTAAACTTCCAAATTTTATGGTTTTTTGGATGAAATTTCACTGATAACAAAGACAACACAAGTTGTTCGTTAGTTCGTTCGTCTATGAACGCATGCGTGCTCTGCATGCTAAATTGCACGAACTCGTCGTACCAACAACCTTTGCGAAGACCAGCCAGCGCACACGCTGTACAATATTGTGGCCAAAAATGTTATTTGGTCTTCAAGAGATTAGCATATGGTTGGTTACATGTATGGCGGAATATCTCGGGAAAATGCATGAAATTTATTCTTTACCATGCAGAGTATTTAGAAATTTTTACAAAATGGTGCATATAAAATCAAAGAAAAGAAGTTGTTACAGACATACAGACAGACAAACAACAAACAAAGTTTTATCATTTTTAAAGTTTTATGGATTTTCAATATTTAGCGCATCAAGTGCCACTGTTTTTCCACAAATTACAATAAGAAAATATATCTACAGTTAGGCGCCCCGGTAGGCGAGTTGGTAGCGTGCTTGCCTATCAGCGTGAGGGTTGTGGGTTCGATTCCCACCAGAGGCTTTGGTCTGTCGCTGCAAAAATCTAAACATATGGTCTTTGTCACCCGGTTTACCCTTGGACCCAAAATTAGAATATAAATTTACTTTGTATTGTAATTAATAATAAATAAATAAAATAAAAATAAATATATCTACAGTCTAGAAAAATCCGTTTATTTCTTAAATTTAAAATACTTACTTAACCCTTCTGCAGTGTTTGGGCCAATCTTACTGTAGCGGGTTGATATTTCTGCTATTCCTCAACGGTGTCGAAAACAACCCGTACGAGTGAAGAAACATAAATAAATATTTTTGGGTTTTCGCTCAACAGGGTATAAATGAGTTACCTACACATGTTATAACTATTTGTGGGCCATTTTGACCCTTTCTGCTTTAGTTACCACTTTATTTATTTTATTTTTATTTATTATTAATTACAATACAAAGTAAATTTATATATTAATTGTTGGTCCAAGGGTAAACCGGGTGACACAGACCATTTGGCTGGATTTTTGCAGCGACTGACCAAAGCCTCTCGTGGGAATCGAAACCACAACCCCCCCTCTGATAGGCAAGCACGCTACCAACTCGCCTGCCGGGGCGCTTAACTTACCATATTGCTTTACTTACTTCGCTTTTACTTGAAGCGATGACAATGGGAGAATAAAATAGAACTCTGCCTGCGATCCCCCTCATATTATTGTTTGATCAAAATCACAGTCTTGTCCTGTCGGACGACACGGGTGAATAGCCTTTTTTTGATATTGGTTAGTGATTATTTATTGGTATGTATTCAAAATATGAAAAATCATTTCAAAATTTACGCGTAGGCTAGGCATTTATTTTAAAACCATGATTTCTTGGTGAAATATTCGAAAATCGCTTGTGGGTATATAAATCAGTAAATTTTTTTTTTTTTCGGGTGGTGGTCAATTTTAAAATGTCCAAACAATTTATTTTTAGGCTTTACTAAAAGTCTTGCTGTTCGAGAAAGGATTGACTGATTTGTACGTCATACTAAAGACAAAAATACGGTCTAATTTTTTTAAATTTTGAGACCCTCATAATTGTAGAAGTGAATTTTAAAAAATTTATTTCAGCAAAATCATACGACTCGTTTCCGATTTATAATAAATCGAGCGTCAAAATACAGATTTTTTTTGTTAAATTTATAGTTGTTGTTGTCCAGTGTAATCTACATGCATAAAAGAAACATAAAATAAGTATGATTCCTATGTTGATGTGACAGATAAGGTTTACTGTTGAAAACATATTTCTCACATTAGACCTAGATTATGACAATAAGGTCCATTTTTAAAGTGTCATTCGTTTTTATTTAGCATTGAGTCATGGTCTCTATAGTTTCTTTTTTACTTTTGACGTGTTACTTACATAAGTCCCAAAGTTTTGGTTTTTAAGATAGACCTTTTTCTTTAACCTTTCAGTCCGACCTCTGCAATTATAAGAAGTTGTCCGTGGCATTCGGCTCTTATAGGAATCTGGTGCTCAGAGAAATATAGTTTATTGCAATTCCTCAATAATTTCTCGTAGCTAACATGTTTTATTTAAAGCCGTGGTCGCGCCCACGCCCTTTTTATGCCAATGGAGTATTTGGCATACCAGCTCCAACTATACCAATTTCATCGCATCTTCACACCTATAACACAGTACGACAAAATCAATTTTTTTTGAGTACACATGAGAAATGTTAAAAGAATATGAAAATAGGCTTAAAATAAAGAAATACGAGTCTCGGCGATTTGCTGTAGCAAGTCAGAATTTTGAGAAAATAAATTTTAAAGATTCGAAGGACCGTGGAGGTTCACTTGTAACGTAGTACTATTATATTTTCCGCTAGATGGCGCTTTAATTTTCATGTAAAATTAAAAAATATCCAAAAATCTAATGTAATTCAATGTAATGTAAAAATACAAAAATTAATATCCAAAAATTTTATGTAATTCAATGTAATGTAAAAATACAAAAATTAATATGATATCTTAACTATTTTTTAATTTTACATGAAAATTAAAGCGCCATCTAGCGGATAGAAACAAATCCAAATTTAATTCCCTTTTCAAAACTGGCTCAAGCACTTTAATCGGTTCACCCATTCTGTTTTTATAGAACTTTTTATAATAGTACTACGTTACAAGTGAACCTCCACGGTCCTTCGAATTTTTAAAATTTATTTTCTCAAAATTCTGACTTGCTACAGCAAATCGCCGAGACTCGTATTTCTTTATTTTAAGCCTATTTTCATATTCTTTTAACATTTCTCATGTGTAGCAACCACTGTCGTACTGTGTAATAGTTCATAGATTATGACCGTCTGTTGTGTTGAATACACGTGCCACGCCCTGTTTGCCCTATCATGACTGAACACAGATTACATTTTTTTGATTAGAGTTTCCATACTGCCAATACTGTGATTACGAATCAGCCATTTATTATTATTTATTTAAAAAAAAACTTATTTGAATTTCTTATTGTAGCACACTTGGTGTGCCACCCTGTATTTTGTTTGTTATTATATTTAATTTTACGCTTATTCTCAATTAGGAGGATTTTACCCAATAATACAATTTAGACTGTAGAATATCACAAACAATTAGAGTTTTCTAAACTTTAAATTAATGACTTCATTCCACAGTAAGCTAAGTCTAAACAGTCAATTTTGAGGGAAACGCATTGAAAGTGTATTTGGAATTTTTCATAGACCGTATGAGATAGGAACTCGATTTTATCGGCATTTATATCAGAAGTTTATCGTAGTTTTTTAGTTTGCATGAAATTCTGTTTTTATCAGGACCACGGATAACGTGGGCGGCCGTGGTATGGTGGCTAGTGTGTGCGACTATCATATAGAAGAACCCGAGTTCGAAACCGGGTAAGACCATCAACAATTTTTCGGCGGCTGTTTCCACCTCTTAAATGTTGGCGACTTTACGAGTAAGAGAGCCATCTCTAAGCCATGTAAAACTTCTCTAGAAAAGCATTAGCCGTTCGGAGCCGGCTTTAAACAGTTGATCCCGGTCAGTCAGTATACAAATTATATCGTACACAGCTCACGGATTCAAGAGAAGTTCCCCGTCTGTTCCTTCATGTAAGGATAAGTAAGTAAGGATAACAATGACTCGGACCACTACAGAATGTACACAAATGTTTGCGTTGTTCCTCTAAGTTGACTTAGCATTATTTTATATACAAAAAAAAAATCATTCTAAATTCAAGGCGAATATTCTTAATTTGAACTAAAATCGTACTTTAAATACTAAGTGCCATTCGAAGTTAGTTATTCTTAAAACAAGTATAAATGGGATAGTTTTAAAATCAAGTATCAAAAATCCTATATTAAGAATAAAGTACTTGATATTTAAACAACGATTTGTTTGCTTTACTGCTTATCGTTTTTCGAAATAGGCGTTGGTAAACAGTAGTTCTCTTTTAATTATGGAAGACTACAGCACATAATAAACCAATGATTGGAGAAGAAATCATTGATAACGGGTAACGAATGTATTTAAGTGTACTTAAATATTTATGAGGAAAATTAAGTCCAATTTGAAAAAAAAAAATGTGTACAACTATTTTTGAGAGAGAAGACTGAGACCGGATAAAAATGTACTCTCTTTAACCCCATTTCAAACTCATCCTATTATGAATTTAATATTTTTAGAACAAGAATATTGTGATATCAATTTAATCTAAATTTAAATCAATCCCAGTGTCCGATAATTTCAAGTATTGTTTCGGTCTTAAACTTATTCAGGATGGAATTATCCGAATTAAAAAAAACAATCTCCCTTAAATCATGCAGTGTCGACTTCGCATACTCTGGAATGAAGCCGTCGAAATAAAACGAACCTTTTTAATTGTCCACATCAATGAGCCTCTGGACGTGAAGTTTTTATATTAAAAAAAAAATTATGGGAATTATTTCTTTGACAAATATACGTGACATTTAATAACAGAACGCACCTATTTTTTTGTACTATACTGCTATAAATTTATATAGTTTATCAAATCGTATTCCGCGGTCAACTCAGCAAAAATTTCATAAATACCAGCTGAGGTTGAGATATTTTTTAATAAACCCAACACATATAATGTATGGAAAATCTTTTTCCGAATCATTCAATAGAAATCCACAGCACAAGTTCAGATGGTCCCATGCTTTGCCAATGCGACGACGTGATGTTGCCACTGCCCGCTGATGGTGACGGTGATGTTGATGATGATGTTGAAGCCCAAAAATAGTTACCAAATGATTGTTGGCTAGCTGGCTACCAGTTTTAGTATCTTTCGCTTTTATTCACTTGTTGCTGGCTGTGCGATCTGCACAATCTGCCGAAGGAAGCAAAGGTCTCAGCCATCTTGTGCTTCTTGACTTTTTCTATTAGTTTTTATCTCTGTTTTCTATAAAAACATCATCAAGTCGAGAACATCAGCAGCAATTTTTTACCATTATTATTTTGGACCATTTTTTTTTTGTGGATTTCAATAATTTTAGTTGTTTTACTGCTTCGGCTCCTGTTGCTGCTGTTGTTGGCGCTTTTTTGCTTCGCACTGCCAAGAAAGTGATGTGATGGCCTGCCATTCAGTTTCTTTTTTGTTGTTGTGCTTACTTCGTTGCCAGGTTCTTCGCGTTCCGTCTTAGATCAGAAACCTTTCGGCATTTGCGTAAGCATACACAAACACATTACATCAAGCAAGGGGGAAGACCATTACATGGCACCGCACCGCACTGCAACGCTACAGCCACGGCCAGTGTGAGTCGAAGAAGAAATGAGAGGAAGAAGAAGGCAGCTGCAACAGGCTGTGTGGCAGCGTCGACGAATGCATTTGATTCGCATTCGCTTGCGCATGCGTCACTCTCCGCAACGCATTCTTCAATGGGCTTACATTGCTCGTTGGTTCATTACGATTTGACTGGCTGCTCTATCTCCACACGGACGGACGGACGGACGGAACGGACTGCATCCGAATCTTGTGATGCATTGTTGAATGCAACAGCGGCAGCAGCAACAACAGTCGTCAGATGGATGGCTGTTGATGGCTTGTGTTGTTGCTGTTTCGTTTTTTGTTTTGTTTTTGTGTGTGTGTGTGTGTGTTTCATGCAGTTCTCTTTTTCACATGTTGGTGCAAATTTGTTTTTTGCTATCGTTAGTTTTGGGGTAAGTAAAAAAAAAATATAAGCTGCTGTAGTTGTTGTTGCTGTTGTTCTTTTCCGCCGGTCATATGTGTTGCTGCTGTTGGAAACATTTATACGAAAACAAAATATTTAGAAAAAGAAATAAATCGGTCGGTTGTCCGGCCGGCCGGCCGGCCGATCGGTCGGGTCGGTCTGAAGGGATTGTTGCACGTAGTCGAAGATGTTGATGATGATCGTTGATTGCATAGATGTACTCGTATATACTGTACAAGTACATGGAGGTCACTGAACGTACAATCTAGTCGTCCGTTCATCCCGTCTGAGGCAGCCAGTAGCAGTAGCTTTGAATTTAATGCACAAATTGCAGCTGCATAAGGCTGCATCAACGGCAGCAGCACAGGCAACAACAGCAGCAACAACTCAACAAACATCATTTTAACGTGGTGGCGTCGTTTAAGTTTTTAATTTTTTTTCGACAGCATAATTGCAATGCATCATCATCATCGTCGTCGTCGTCATCCTCCTCATACTTTTGTGTTGCATGCTGTTTTTCCTCTTCTCTTGTTTTTTTTTTGCATTAATTTAAGGTTTTTTGGTTGGCAATTTTTCTTTTTTGTGTGTGTGTGCATGTGTGTGTTTTTGTGTCTATTTGAGTGTGCGCCTCCCAATAAATGCAATTGACTTTCTTTGTTCTTTGCAGCAATAGATGAATTCATCCGCCCCATCCGTCCATCCATAATCCACTTGCTTGTAGTCTCGGCGAGTACTTGTTGTTGATGCGGTCATTTTTGTTGAACTCCAAACATGACATTCGATTATTTTTGTCCAGTTTTTTTCGTTTATCAACAAATACCATTCCTCTCAATTTGATGGCGACATTTCCGAACAAAGACTTCAACGAAGTCAAATAAAATCGATAAGCACCCGGCTATATGTACGAGGGAGATTTGTCAAAAAATAGTCGAATAGTATGAATCGATTTTTATAAGCGTCGACTATATACGATTTGTATATACCGGGTGATTTTTTTACAGGTGTGGTTGTAAATCTGGTCTTTTTGACAGCTGTCACTCAGTTTGGATGGTCATTTCACAATGAATAGACGTACAGCGGAACAACGTTTATATTTATTACGAAAACAATGGCGACCGATCCCGATTTTCACTGGAAAATTTTAAAAGAGAAGAGAATATTCGGCGCAAAATTGGACCACTTCGAGCCAGCCGTCTGAAACCATTTTTAATGGCAAACCCTTATCTTTATTATAAAGATAAATTCTTGGTAATAACAATAAGTTGTATGCTTTTTATTTCTTCTTGAAAACCACACGTCTAAAAAAACACCCTTTACACTAAATGGTCAAAATAATTAGATATGCGACAAATACCAATTATATATTTTTGCAGGTGATGTGGGAACTGGTTTCAGATGGCGGCATGGAAAGTGGCACAAAACCCAAACGCCGCCCACCACATGCTGACCCAGCAGACTTCGTCCTAACTACACATTCTGAATTTATTTTACGAAACCATCATTGATTTGAATTTGGTGAGGACATCATCTGTCTGGCCAGTTATTTAGAAAAATATCTAATTTAATATTTTGTTTTTAGGTTGGTCGAAGTCTGTCGCTAATTATTCCAGTTTCCAATTATATTGAATAGTTTTCCCATGCCACCGCTTAAGTGCATTTATGTCGATTTTGACATATTCGACATACCTTATCTTTTATTGAAAACTAATGTAATGTTAGTTTGCAAAAAAAAAACAATTTATTACTGGGAAAAAAAAAAATATAATTTGATTTCTATCTTTTAATAACCGCTGTATGGTTCCTTTTTGCTGGTAAAAACAACATTAATCATGCGTGTTCTCAATGACAATATTTATTCCACAAAAAAACATCTTAAGTGGGATACGTTGTTATTTTGCTGACACCTTTTGCACATGTAAACTTGCCGTGGTATGGTGGGTAGTGTGTGCGACTATCACACAGAAGAACCCGAGTTCAAAACCGGGTAAGTCCATCAAACATTTGTCAGCGGCTGTTTCCACCTCGTAAATGTTGGCGACTTTACGAGTAAGAGAGCATTCTCTAAGCCATGTAAAAAATTCTCTTGAAAAGCAATAGCCGTTCGAAGCCGGCTTTCAACAGTAGGCCCCGTTCAGTGAGTATACTAAATTATATCGTACACAGCTCACTGATTCGAGAGAAGTTCGCCGTCTGTTCCTTCATGGAATGTTAAGGGAAATAAGTAAGTAAGTAAACTTGTGTATGTTTATATATCATTAAGATTTTATTTTGAAAAAATATTGATTCAAAAATCACTAGTTGTATAGTCTGTTCTACATGTTCATTAACAACAAAATTTTAAAATTTCATTCAACTGCTCCAAAAAACGCCGGTAATTGTGTATGTTGATTCTCCTAAAAAATGTTATTTTTCAGTTGAAAACACAGAGTTGTATTCAATATTCGGAAAACGAACATTTTGATAACACCGCAAATGAATATCCGCTTAAAAGGTCTTTTAAAACCGAAACGTTCAGCGTTCCGTCAGCACAACAAACATCAGTTACATTCACTTTGGGATCTTATATATTTAAATGCAACTTCCAAAAAGGAGCGTTTCGCAAAGGCTGAACATCCATTGGGGGAAAAGGAAGCATTCTATTATAACATGAATTTTATAGAACAATGTCCACACTGTTTCACTTTATAATTTGCAATATCCTTTGATGCTGTGATATCCTAGTTCTTGCAGCATATTCGATTGTGGTGACTACTGCTGGGCATTAGCCCATTACAAATTAGTTTACTTTACATATTTTCTTCTCTATGAACTCTCCGCACTCGCATGTATGGACACACACAGACGCAAGGAATGCATTCGCTGCATCAAACTATCACTTCGGACCGAATTTTTCGTTTGGTTCTGTGCATATTTTTGGATCTCAAAAATAAAAAGAGCTTCCCCCATTTTGAGTTTTATTTTCGCGATTTTTTGACGTCTTCGTCGTCGTTGTTGTTGTTGTAGCCGTTTGTTATTTGCTATGCCAGTACATTCATCAGTTGTGGATTTGCGTGTCTCTGTGTGTGTGTGTGTGCGTGTGTCTGTGTAGTTTAATGTCTCGCATGGATATTCGCTAAAATAACAGAGACAACGACATCGCATTAGTTCCCCCTTTTTTTCCCTATATTCATTTAGATGCCCGGGTAGAAATGACGATGACGATCTTCATTATTATCATTTGCTTCATAATGGTGATCGTTGATGATGGTGGTGGTGGTGCTGGTGGTAGTGACGACGGTTGAGGATGTTCGTGTTTGTTGTAATTTGCGCACTCACAGCCTGTAAAAGCAACTCACAAAAAAAAAACAGAACTTCATAAATGCCGGTTTTTTTTCACTAACCAATCACCCGCCCGTCTGTCCCGATTATTAACTTTGAAAACTCTCTCACACACACTCACTCACACATACAACCAAAACAAAACTTAAAAGTCTGTACGAATTTACGAAAAACCTTGAGGACGGTCAGTGACCACAGATAGCGCAAATGCAAAAGTATTCGGTCGTATGTTTGTTTGTTTGTTTTTCGGTTGTGCGAAACCAACTTGGGTCGGTTGTTGTAAATTTTTTGTTTTGTTTTGTTACTGCTGTTCTTCTCTCTTTTTTTTTTTTGGAAATTAACATATCCTCTTTGTGGAGTCAGCACAAACACACACACACACACAATATGCACACCACAATAAGAATCTGTTGTGAAGTTCGGTTTTGTAGACTGGCTGTTAATGTGGCATGGAACCGAATTGGATCAGGTAATTTCGTCTGATACATTGGGATGAAGTAGGTCCAATATTGGTTAACTTTGGGGCCAGGGTGTAACTTTTGTGGTAATTTATTTATGTGTTTATACAAAACGAGTAAAAATTCCATTTTTTCAAGCTATTATTTTTCTTTCAGCAGATTGAAGAATACCCAGGAAATTTAATAATGCTAAAGTGGGAGAAGAACTGACAGAAGAACAAAATATCTTCATTGAGATAAAAGTTTAACAATTGATATCGCATGATCGTGGTGGCCACTTGATGTCGCCACGACGAGAAATTTCGCGGCCAGGAAATATCTCTCGCAATAAAGCCATATTCGCTCTAGTGGTGTGGCATGTGGCACTGTCTTGTTGAAATCACATATTCTCCAAGTCGTATTCTTCAATAGCTGGCAAAAAAAAGTTGGTTATCATAACGCTTCGAATTGACGGTGACAGTCGTTCCCTCGTCGTTTTCGAAGAAGTAAGCTCCAATCACACCTTCGGACCAAAGAGCGCACCAAACAGTGACTTCTTGTGGATGTAATGGCCTCTCTTCAATTACTTGAGGATTCTCAGAACCCCAAATATGACAATTTTGTTTATTAACATACCCACCGAGTGAGAAATGTGTTTCATAAGCATAAGTCATAATCTCCTCTTAAAGCACGATATGTGGCTGTGCCAGAATCACCATTTTTCTAGTAGGTTTTAATAATTTGTACGCGTTGTGTGATAGTTAAGCGATCCATTTTCGTCAATGTCAGACTTCCAACTGAAAAGAAAAAAAATATGGTTTAACAATTTTGTTGGACAGATGTCGAATACTTTTGAAACCACGAAATGGATAACCCTATATTATTTCTATCAAAATTTCTCATTGTATGTCATTTCAGGGCCCCAAAATGTTCCAGAGTCGGCCAATAGCAATATAGACCCTATCCCAAGAAAGCCGCCTTCCAAATCATCAATATAGAAGAATTCCCGTATCATGGTCAACGCAGCAGCCGCGAGAATTATTCCTGCTGGTATAATACCTGAATTAAGACTAAACTTCGTAGACGCGTGACGACATTCGTCATTCGTTTTGAATACGCCTTGTCCCTTGTCCTTTCTATTTCTGGGAAGGCGCAGATGTCATCCAAGTATTAGTCAAGGGTACCCTGAAGTTCTTTAAAACGTCCCACACCATACATAAATTTGTTTCTACTCATTTGCAATTACCCTTTTCCGGCGTGCCTTATTTTGGCCATGTGGGCGCCCTTGTGTAATTGCACAGCTTATATGGATGTTTTTTTTTTATTTTTTGTTTCACATCTTTTTTTTTTTTTTTTGGGCCAGGTTCAAGTACATGTTTTAATACATAATTGCGTCAATGTTTTTTTTTTGTTGTTTTTATTTATCCCAGGCTACGATATTTTGACTTGTGGTAGGTTATTTGTCTGTTGTTGGCTTCCTTGCGTTTGTTTTTTTTTCATTTCATTTTTGGCCAAATATTTGAAGTGATCTGCTGTGTCGGTGTGTTTGTGTTGCTTTTTGGTTACCAAAACTCGTTTAATGTGAATTTATTGATCGTTCCCTTGGCATAGCCGTTGCCTGTTTTTGGCCCGAAAAGAGATGCGTTATTTTGTGATATTTCCAGTTTTTTTTTCTTGTGTAAGTGGTTAATGTCTTTTCGGTTTCATGTGTCGTCTTCTGTTGGAGCGCTGTTGTTGGCTTTGTCGATTTTTGAAGGTATGCGTTTATTTTTAGGCTCCATGCACAAAATTTCAGTTTCGATTTTGTTTTTGGCAGAGTTTTTTCTGTGTTGTTCTTTTTGGCAAGGAGACTGGAGACTGTCTGTGGCTGTCGGCTGGTCGTTGCTGCAGTTCGTCTGGCTGGCTGTGTGAGTGCGTACGTGTGCGTGGATGTTGCTGTGTTGGGTTAAAGGCCCATAAATCTACTCCACTGCCATAATTTTGTGTGATTTTTTTTTTTTTTACTGTTTAAGACAATCTCTCCGCTACCCTCTTCTGTGGCCAGCTGTCGGTGTTGCAGTTTCTGTTCGGCTGGCCGGTGGTGCGGAGGGAGCCAGTCGGTCGGCTGGAGTGGAGTCTGGTGGGTTTGTTTATTTTGGCATTTTGCTGCGATTGTTGATCGCTGGCTGTGGTTGGTTGGGTTGGTGGGGCTGTTTGTTGTGTCTGTGTGTGGTGTGTGGATGCATTTTGTGGATTTATGAGTTTTGTGAGTTAGTTTTGTTTTTATTTTGGTCGTTCATTTCTTATTTTTGTTGATATTGAATTTTCGTTGCTCAAGGCCAACCGTTCGTTGAACCAACATCTGCGCTGCGCGCCAAATTGTATTGACGAACGGGTTTGCGTCGTCGTCGTCGTTGTAATTGCAAGTCATTCAAAATGTTTACATTCGATCTGGTCTGGGTCGGTTGCTTTGGCTCTGGCCGTGTCTGGATTTTTGTTATATTAATTACATCAATAAATGAAATGAAAATTATAACTGTCACGTGCACACACTCTGCCACAAGTTAAATACGGCAATCAAATAATCATCTAGGCATGTTTTCATATATCCACAGAGGCAATTTTAAGTGCTGGGTCACATATACAAAATCAGTCCACGGGAAACCATACGAAATTGTGTTTGAACTGGGCTAATCGAATGATTATGTTAACGTTCACGCAAAAATTCTTAATGTTAATGTTCCGATGCCCAGTTTCTGTACAATTTTAAAATTTATATTTTGATTCGAAAAATTGTCTTTGGGTACCCAAGTTTATTACCCAAGAGATCCTTGGCAACAATGTATTTTCACATGACTCCGAGCCAGCATTTCCAGTAAATATGGATTTTTTTTTATTTACCTTTCTCTTTATAGGGGACCGGTTTTAGGACACCTAGTTAATGTCTGCCAATATAAAAATGATTGGAAATTTATTTTCACTCGATGGGTCTGATTGTTGGGCGCTTTGATTCGAGTCTAGAATTCGGACATAACATGAAAAGAAAACTTTGTGGTCTCAGCGACAAAATGTCTATAGAAACTTTGTGGTCTCAACGACAAAATTTCTCTTGAAACTTTGTGGTCTCAACGACAAAATTTCTATAGAAAGTCTGTGGTCTCAGCGACATAATTTCTATAGAAACTTTGTGGTCTCAGCGACAAAATTTCTATAGAAACTTTGTGGTCTCAGCGACAAAATTTCTCTAAATTTTTACAGAGACGTTGCCTTACAGATGTGTATAGAAACTTTATCGCTGGGTCCAAAAAATCAAATGAAATCTTAAACACAGTTGCCTTCATGAACTCGTGATAAAATTCCACTTCATTCGAGTTGAGTACATTTTTATGAATTTAGTAAATTTGGGGCACGATCAAAATGAAAAACCGATAAAAACTTTCAAGACGTACATACGTACTTTTAAGACGTTTACGTTTGCCCCAAATTTACTAAATTCTTAAAAAGAAAGTACTATTTAAGAATAGATTACCTATCACAATTCAATTTGTATTTGCTCATATAGTATATCACCGAAGTCATCATTTACTGAGGCACCATTCCTTTCGTACCGCATCACATTCTGCACGACAATTTCGATTCAAAAACATCAATGACGATTATTTTCATCTTCTTCTTCGATCGATCTCATCTCAATTTTACATAACCTGTAGACAAATGTTTTCTGCGACTTCCTGTTAGAAAACAGGACTTGCATTTTCGATTCCTTCGTGACAAACAACATACACTGAAATTCTTCCGCAATATGCCTTTGAATCTTTAATTATCTGCAAATATGTTTTTTTTTTTTTGCTTTCTATTCTTTTTGAATATTTAAGACCCATCATCTGAACATTGGCAGTGCTGGTTGTGTCTATAAATTTCTTAAAGTCTTTTGAAATGTTCCTTCTATTGACAAACATCAATAGAAGAACGCTTTCCTTTGTTTATGGCGTTGTTTCATTAATTTTGATAAAGGCTGAACACGAATTGACATTGGTGTGGTGTGTTGTGGTGCGGTGTGCCTTGTGCCCGAACGACAACAGCAGCGGCAACTGCTGCAACAACTGTAGTTGTGCCTTGAAGTTGCATGTTAATCACTTCAAATGCCGACGGAATACCAAATGCAAATGACGGCAAAACAATATCAACAACAACAACAGCAACAGCAGCAAATTTTCGTAATCCTTTTTAAGCACTGGACTCAAAAAGAAACCGCCGATTTATGGGTGCTTAGAAAGGAGAAGACGTGATTTAATCACTACAGCAACGACAACAATGGCAACAATACCAGGCGCACTGCACTACAACAACAATAAAAAAAATGACATTTCCTTTTGTCAGTGTCAAGTGATGATGTCAAATTATGACTTTTTTAAGCAAATATTTTTGTAGCTATTATGCAATTCTTCATTAATAAAATCGTCGGAACGTCAACAAAACTTATGCAATACACTATTGAGGACTATTTTTAACCAACCAATCGCCTAACACTGGACGACAAAAGTGTGCAAGACTCAACCGAAATTAGTTCGCTGTGGTCATTGTTGTGTATGACATGAGAAAAAGATACGGGTTGATTTGACTAACCAGTGGTCGTCCTTCTCAAAGATCCATCGATGCAGCGATGAAATCTTAATTAATAGAGATTAACCGGTTGAAAGGATGAACCGGCAATGGGATTCAAAAAAACAAGTGCATTGGATCAGATGTTCATTTAAAAATAGGTAAAGTCCTCGAAGAATAAACAGCGGATTCTAGCAGGAATCACTACACTGAGAGAAGTAGACACATTGAACCTACAAAACACTTTATATAACGATGGCTTAATTTCATAGTGTGCTAAGTCTAAAAAGTAAATTTAGAATTTTTTCAAGGGCCGTATGAGTACAAAATTGGGCATAACTACTGATGGGACTGACTGATAAATTCTAGCTTTTAAAAGGATTTAAGACTAAATAATCCGAATTCAAACAAAACAATCACCTTCAAACAAACTCAATGCTTGTGTTTTACGTTATGGATCCATCCATTAACAGACTACGACCAGCGCTGGCCAATTCTACATATTCCACTTCGATGTAAGATTAATGTTCATTCCACTTGATAAGGAGCCGTATTTGAAAATCCACACTGAGTTTAAGTTCTCTTCACGATTAGGGTTTAAAACACAGCCGCAAAAGTACTGATCGAGTGGACGGAACAATTTCGGGAGACTATCCGTGGTCTCCGGCTAGACGCCGTATCTAGTTTGAGCTCCGTAAAACAAATGCGATCTATTCTATCTCAGATCGAAGTCAATTGCTATCCTTCGTTTTTGGTGATCGCCACCCAAGTATTAAGGCTAGGGCCTACCGAGCTTTCAGCAAGGACTCGACGATGAATAATGGAAGGGTGAGATTTTGAGAAAATTCATAGTTCCCTGCCACTCGCGGTTTTTGAGGATGGTTAAACGAGAGGAACGAGGTATAGTAACTTCGCTAGATTCCGTGGTATCACAATAGACTTCACAGTCTAAGTAAGTCTGCTTTGAATACTGTCACGCTAATCTAAGATAACTCCTTCTCTACAATTTAGTAATTTCAAGGAAACCCTTTTGCTAAAAAATGTTGCGATTGTTCAGTTTCAAAATAGGATCCATAACTGCGGCTGCAAACTGTTTTACAACTACACTAAAATATAAGAAGAAACCGAATTATTTCGATCAACATAAGACTAGAAACTTTTCAAATTACCCACGTACCGCAAAGATATCAATACAGTCACATGAAACCACAAATATAAATGTTGATCAATTTGACAAATCTTTGGGAAAAAAAAGATTGTCATCTGTGATGATGGTAGGAGATTGACAATTTTGTTGTTGATAAACCACTGATCAATGGAATGAGATTTTTAGAATGCATTCATTGTTGTTTCACCACTTTTTATATAATCCCCTATACGGCTGATTGCCAACTATGTTTGTCATGTAATTTGTGAAATATGGATGATGAGATCTGAATTCCCCATAAGGAATTAACTTTGGCTTGGTGATCCTAGTTATATTTTGCTGCTCGTTTTAAACAAACACATCGTAGATCACATATTTGCATAATAGACTTCGATTAGAGGGATGCATGGACGGATAGTCAGACGGACGGGTCGACAGCTAATGTCAGTTTACCTCCCTTTTAGCTATTACATCAAATATAGAGAATGCTGCGACATTCTATACAACTTTGGAACATCTCACAGAAGAGTGTGTCAATATACGTCATTTGTAAAAATATTATTTTTATGGAAGAAATTGGTTACGCCACTCAAGGGTTATCGTGTTAGTCAAGGGGAAGGACATGGGCTCGTCTTGATAAGTCTTGAAACATAGGGTCTTATACGTTTAATATGCCATGATTCCATCCAAGAAACCTCGGTCATTACGGCCCACTGGCCTCTGGACTTACAAGCTCAGAATCTTCGGATCCCATACAACGCATTCTGGTGGAGCTGCAACGATGAAGAACAGTAGGGGACTTAAGAGGATTCTGTCTCTTCGAAGTAGATGTGGATAGAATCTACTTCTTCATTTCGTCGATGCGTTATCTGAAAAAAGGATAACGTAGCCAAGAAACTTTGGATTTTGTTTAGGGGCGACGAATTTTCGGTATCACAACTTGACTGACAAAATGAACCTAACCTAGGGTCTTATGTGATTACTTTTCTCGGTTACTCTTTTTTGCAAGTACCTCATTTTGGTGTTTTTCAATGTTTTCCAATATAGCGCATGTAACATTCGTCTCGGCCGTACCTGAGTCGTTTTTACTTCTTATATTCCTCCATGTCATAATATATTTCTTGGCTCCCATATAAACGGTCGTCGTATCAGCCGTTTGTCATTCGTCATCTGTAAGAGAGTATTTTTGCTGTTATGGCCATAATCATCGTCGCCATCAAATAATTGTGAAAATTGCTTTAAACAAACAAAGCCAAAAGAGAATACCACCACCAAGTCGCCTTTGCCACATTGTGTGTGCTTTTTAAACACAGCAGGTGACGCAAATGATGCCTCGGCCAGAAAAAGTACGCAAACAAAGACTGAAATGTGCAGTAGCAGATGTCAGATGGTGCACGGTGAATTACTGACCAATCTCAACACCATTTTTGGTGGCACTTCGCTCAAATTCCTTTCAGTGCTTTAGCGATTATTTGTGCAATTTTTCGCTGCTTCTTTATTTACTTTAAACTAACATCGCTGGGAATTTGGTTGTTAAAATAATTTACATAGAACTTGATAATTAGCTGTGAGTTCAATGGCTGTAGACCATGAGTATACCCTACGATACACTGTATATTGCATAGATGATGTTGCCAAAAAAAAAAAAAATAATCTTATGACAAGTATGCAGACTTACTGTAGAAACTTTAAGCTCTAGATGTTTCCAATCATTTCGATTCTCTACTTAGCAGACAAAGTCAGAAAATTGCTAAGGCTGTCTTGTTATAATACTTTCTATGGTCTTTTCTTACACTTATCGGAATACCCTTCAGCGCAAAACAACATTTTCCAATCCGTTTGCAATAAAATGGTAAAAAAAAACTGGTCATGTTAAATATTAATTGATTCTGGACTACAAGCCATAGAGGTTAAAAGTGTTGCGATGTATGCGATAATGGAGAGTTTTAAGAGGCGTGGCTCCGCTCCTATTTCTCCAGGACATGTTTTCATAAGTACTTATACTATAGTAGCAAATAAACCAAATATCATCATCTCTAACAGTTCATAAAATTAAAAAAACGCTTCAAAATTGCAATGTATATGGGCAGTGTCACGCCCCTTCCCAGTCGACTGAGAAAATTCCACAACGATCGTTACATAATTATTGTTAATATAGCAATTTTTTGTAATTAAGTGGGGTGGGAAATCCCAACTTTTTCAGGACGTATTAATCGTAATTAATCAATATACCTCTCTTATAAAGTTTAGGGGCGGTGCGACGCCCGTTTGTTTAATTACACTCTGCGACAAATGGTAAGGGTCAGTGATCGGTTTGGAATGAAACCACCGGGGAAAGTTATATTGGTAAAAAAAAAGTCATACGTGTTCCAGCGTTTCGCTGGGTCTCATCTAGGAATCGAGATATATCGATTTGAAGTTAGTAAGTATCGTATAGGGGAATTTGTCACGTTTTTGGCTCTTTTGTTTGACATAACTCGAGAACCACTCGTCCGATTTAGCTGAAACAAATTTAGAAAAATTTAGAATTACAATTCCTCTTAAACCGTTTTCCTACTTAAGCAACAGTTTCGCAATTATAAATAAATGTATGAAAAAAAAAAATTATTTTTGCCTAAAAATTAAAATTTTTTTTTTTTAATTCATAACGTGAATGTAATAGGACTTGACACTTTTTACCGTTTTGGATTTTTTATGAATTAAAAAAAAAAAAATTTAATTTTTAGGCCCGAGCATTGCAAAATACGGGTCTATCTGGAAAATTCATTGTCCATTGTCTTCACATTAATATCAAATGAAATTTCTCGCTGATACGTAGGTTAGAAGCCAAACCGAAAGTAAAAAACGTTATGACATTTAAAATCTTGTAAAGAATGTCTGAAATCGGGGTGGGTAGGATTTCAAACCGGAGCGACTACTGTATGGTCTCTCCTGTACTACAATGAGGTATAGGGTACAGATATGAAATACAGGTTCAAATTAGCGGAAAACGGAAAGTAATATAAAAAACGGAATAAGCGACATATGGTTTTATAACCAAAGGTGCAAATAGGTGCAAGTAAGTTAGAAATAAGTGCGGGAAATATGAAAATTTGCATGACTGCAAAAGGAGATAAAGCATTAGATCAATGACAATAATAAAAAAAACGCCGAAAAATGTTTTTATTTACGTACACTAGACTACAATTACGAAATGTTTACGAAACGATTCCTAAGAAAAATTATGTAAATACTGATTCATTACACCGTGTTACAAAAAATAGATTTTTTTCTGTCCAATGAACCAAATTTACTTTTTCGGAAAGGGGATAAAAAATAAAAATACACGTGTATCGGCGATTTTCATGTACACGTCAGATTTTTTTTTTTTTTAAGTTTGAAGTATGAAGCTCGTAGTGGCCTGTGTGAAAGCCTTTGGACCGATTTTCCTTTTTCAGTGATCCAATCGAGCTGATTTTTGGCAGGCAGACTCGTGGAAATATCTGTATCATGTACAATTTTTTAAAAAATATATTTTTATCAATTCTCAGATTTTCCCCAATTATTATTTTTGAAAAAAAAAAATTTTTTTTCACTTTTCTTAGCATAACTTGAAGAGACTCCAAATTTTAAAACTTTAAGCGTTACGAAAAAAAATGTTTTTTGACTGAAATCTTAAAAAAAACGATAACCATTTACATTTTTCACCCCAGACCAAGAGCACTCCATGGGGTTTTACTAGAACGCAAACCTTACGGACGGAAGACTAATTCATAATCGTATTTCACTGTGCACCAAAGATCACCTAAAAATATAAATTATAGGGGAAAGAAGACACTTTCATAATTTTATCAACGCGATAAGACAAATCATAAAACGATTGGGGTATGTTAACCCGTGCCGCTGGAGGCTCAAAGTTACAAAAAACTACATTCTTTGCTATCTAGTGACGCCTTTGTATAACATTTTCAGAGTTTAAAATGAATTAAGGAGGACTAAAACGACAGTGCATTTGTTATAGCCTATTTAAAGGTATTTTAATATAAAAGCCATTTAAAATGTATCGTTTGCCCTATTTAAGAGGGATACAATAATGAACAATTTATTCTATAGGTTTGCTCAAAGTGTTGTTAGAAACATCAGGATACAGCTTTCGGCATTTGTGTACTACCTGAAACCAATATTGTTTCTGCTCCTCATCTTTGGTGAGAAGGTCTGTAACTAATTTTACTCCTCGTTCTGCCACATCATTAACGATCTTTAGTGAATTCACAATCCGCAATCCTTGCTGGTAATGTATGTTTTTATGCCAGCTACCTGGGGCTTCTTTAAGATAATCTATATTATTTTTGAAACGCTCTAAGAAATTAATAATTCCGATGGTAATTAGATGAGATAATCTAGCATTAAGAAATCTAGCAAGAAGAAGAATTTTTTTTCTTCTTCTTGAAGTGTTATTAAAAAATACCAATTCTACCAATTCTGCATTGAAATACCACAAATGGTTTGAGATTTTCTTCAGAACTCTCTCAGAAATATCCTAGTCAATCCCCTGATGATCCAACAAACATCGCAAGAGATCGAGTTTGATTTTTGGCCTGGCCAAGAAAAAAACATACAGCTGCTAGGGCACTGCGTTCTTCACCACTCAGTTTGAATTGTACGTGTACGCGAAATAGAAATATTTTCAGGGAATATATGGTCTTGACCATACATGGCACCTATACATGGCACCGTTCGTTTCAGCTCTCCTAGAAAAACTAACAATAGCTCCTTGTAATCGTCTCTGGGTTGTGATTCCATGAGTTTAGTTCAGAAATCCGCAAATATTTTCACAATTAATTCTGGAGGTACACGTTTTCTCACAGTTTCGTTGCTGATACCCGTGCCATATTTTTTCTTGTCGAGCCTCGTCCATGCATTTGGGATCTCTTGAATATTTTGGGTTTAAGCCAAACTTTCATTCGAAAACACCTCTTAACATGACTTCAGGAATTTGGTGGTGGCAAACTAGGTAAAACAGCTGTCTGTCCAACATGTGTTGCAAAATTGTTTAAACCCCTTTCAACCTTCCAGTGTTTTATGCTGTTGTGTCGAAACACATTGCCTTGATAGTATTTGATACTCGATATTCTCATATACCGCTAAGGCTTGTTCTTCACCAGTGTTTCGGTCTACTTTAAGAACTCCTACCAAGTGTTCATTTTCACCATATGGAATTACAATCTGCTCTGTCTTCAAAAGGTCGGGTAAACGTTTTGTGTCCCAATGAACTACAACAGCTACCTTATCTGTTAAATTAATTCGTTTCAAGATCTTCTTATTGTATTTTTGTCTGAATACTTTTCGTTTTTCATGGATAGCGGTTTTTGATATTTTGAACTCCCAACAACAGAGATAGTTTCATGGTTCAAATTTCCCGAACGTCACACTTCATTATTTTGCTCTAAGATGGTCCAGGATGTTTATCGGTTTCTTTAGAAGTACATCTCCGAAATCTTCAACGCATGTGTTTTCCTCTGCATTACTGTCCTCGATCTCATATTCTTCAGCATCGGATCCTATGAGAAAAAGAAATGAACCAAATTAATTATGAAAATAGTTAGGTTAGATATTGTTTGTTGGTGCTTTTGTAAAAACAACAATAAAAAACACAGGGAATGTAAACGTATCTAGTTAAAGACTAAGGTTAATTATTGTTCAAGCTAAAATAAAAGACTTTTACCTATGTCGAATAAACAATTATCTTGAATTTGCTGGTTCATTTTTGCAAGTGTCTTTTGAAGTTTTCTTTTTTTTTTTTAGCTTGAGCTAACTGCAGATCGGTGGACATCCGTGGTGTGGTAGGTAGTGTGTGCGATTATCACACAGAAGAACCCGAGTTCGAAACCGGGCAAGTCCATCAAACATTTTTCAGCGGCTGTTTCCACCTCGTAAATGTTGGCGACTTTACGAGTAAGAGAGCACTCTCTAAACCATGTAAAACTTCTCTAGAAAAGCACTAGCGGCTAGAAATAACAATAAATATATATAATTAAAAATTATATATATAAAAAAAAAATAATGACTTCCTTTGAGATATATAACATAAGAAATTAATGAAAATTTCCATATTGAAACTTAAAAACGCCGTTTTTTCTGACTTTGAGCTCCCAGCATCACAGGTTAACAGAAAATCTGCAAATCCTGATCATTTTGTGGGGTTCCCGTTGACAAAAATACAACGTCAATTTTGTACGGTCACCCTAATACACACGAATTATTTAAAAACATTTCCACAATATAGTGGAATATATTTGTTTTTGTATTGTGACATGACGTATCATTGCCCCCAAATACAGATTCATGCAGCTGTACTTAAACCGAAAGTTCTATTCAGGCATGAGTTGTCCTTTGTTAGACAGAAATGACAGGGCCAAAGTGATATGGACATGGCTTAGAGCCATGTCGACCACATTGCATTGCATGGTAACCAAATATTAAAAATCACAAAATTCCAAAAGTGCAAATTTGTGGCAATGTTAACGATTAATGGCAACAACACCATAACAATGTTTTTAGTGCCTTTTTAGTATGATGGTGTATGTGTGCCCATGTGTATGTACGAATGTGTGTGAGTGTATCTGTTGTGTTTGTTTGTTTGTTTCCTTTTTTTTTGTGTAAGCTTTGTGTGGATTTCCTGGCAATTTTGTTGTTGTTTATGACATACAGGACATGCTTTGTTGCTGTTATTTCGAATATTAGGATTTGAGCGCGCTGTTCGTTGCTGCAGTTGTGTTTGACATTTTTTTTTTTGAGTTTTTACTTCTTCTTTTTTCAGAGGAAAATTAAAAATGAATGCAGAACAACAATTTTTGTAAATGAATGTTTTAGTTTCACGACACATTTCCTTTTTGCCACAACAGCAGCAACCGCCAAGCAAATAGAATTCTATAAGCGTTGCATTAATAATTAATCCATGTTGGAATGGCAATCGGTTGGAGGTCACACAATTCCACGATGTGCAAATGAACATTGTTTGTTTTTTTGTTGGCATTTTTTTAGGCCTTATTAATCCTTTTGCCATATGATGGATTAACGTTTTATTTGTTTTAGCATTGTTTCTATACCACTTTTTCGGATTATTTTCCTCCTCTGTTGTCAGACTGTGAATGTGATTACATGCACGGGGGGTTTTTTTTTTTTTGGTATGATACAAATTTACCAATAGTAAATTTAAGGCGAGGCACTGCCATATCTTCGGTCAGAGCAGAAAACTTGAATTTGCCAGCGAACTTTCCCCAAAGGTCTTAGTTGAGCCACCAAAAGCCAGTCATACGCTGCACGCTGAAAAAAATGAACATTCTAACAAACTATCATCAAACATATATGTATACCAATACCAATTAACAATTTGTGAATCTCTATGCATCAATTCATCTTGTTCTCCAGGTTATTGTTATTGTCTTAAAGAGCGTAGAGACAAAAAGAAAATTACGAAAAAAAAAAAATCCCAAAACACGCTATTGCTTATACACAAGTACTTAATATTAACAGCAAATACGTTATATTTACATCCAAATAAGCAGTGTATTGAAGGAAATAAGCTTTAATTGCTACAACGTCCAAACACACGTTTTACTTCTGTGTAAATATTAAAAAAATACAGATTTTTTAGCGAGTGTTTTTGAATGTTCAAATGCGGTAAAAGAAGCGATTTTAAAGTCCACAATTAGTCTACACGATTTTATGTGTAATGTGTAAGAGATTTCTTCGGTGATAATTGGCCGAGACTCCTTTCATTGAAACGGACATAGTACTCTGCGGGTCCAGACATAAGGTATACATGTATTTCTGATTTGTTTAATCTGGAGGCTAGCCAGATGTTGGAAATGCCCAATAAACCCTTGTACTTAAATTAAGAATAGTAGCTGAGCTATGCAGTAAGCCTCCGAGGTCGTTTATTTTGATCTCCTGTACTCCTACGAAGTCCGAGAAGAAGAGTCCACCTAAGCGTTGTTCAAAATATGTACGTTTTAATTCTGCCCACCAATGAAAGCATCCAACACTCCAAAATGCCAATACCCTTTTCCAGCATATGCTTTATATTTGACAATAGACCATAGAACCAAAACAGCGAATTTATGATAATTGTTAACTACAAGAGGAACAAAGCCGCACAAAGAACAAAGTTTGGAAAAAATGACATTAGTTCATCATTATTGCCGGCAAACATGCTCTTTTGCTGTATAAACATTTTCACCATTCATTTTTTTTTTTTTTTTGCTTTTGTTTTGTTTGCCAGTTGCTGTTGTAGTTTCTCTTCACTATACCAGCCATCCTTTGGTCGGGTTGTATGTTGGGTTTGTCTTATCAGTTGTAACACCGACAATGGGCACAGAAGTTAAGTCTGCATCTCAAATGCACCCAAGTTGGGAATCTATAGGGCTAATACGAAACTAAGCAATAGACGATTATCTGCCCGAACACCACTGACAAACGAAAGGAGAGTTAAAAAGTTAAAATTATTAAAAGTTGTTACACAAACAACAAATACCACTTGTTCATATCCTCGCCACAAAGAAGGGACAGATGTACCAATCGCATGCCCAGATATCAATGAATATATGAATATCAAGGATCACAAGAACAACAAGAACCTGATTTAAACCAGGTCTGTGGAGTTGGAGTCTGAAAAATTTGCCCGTAGTTGGAGTCTGGAGTCGAAGAATTTGAACGACTTCGACTCCGAGATTTATTGAAAATACATTAATCGCATAATATTTTTTAAAATTTGAAATAATTTCGATATATGTACTTTGTTATCTTTAAGATACAAACGAACCTTAGTGTGATATAGAGTATAGGAATAGTAAATGGAAATACAATTTTCGAAATTTTATTATTGAACAACTGAAGTCGGAGTCGAGCAATTTTGGCTCGTTCCAGAGACCTGGTTAGACCACATCTCCCCAGACCACTTCCCACGGTCAAACTTCCTGCAAGTGCCTAACTTGTAACGCCCATATTAGATCAGTTCTGGCTAACCAACTTAAAGGCGTCTGTCTCTCTTATTTCAATGTGACATTTGCAATGAGCAAGCTAGTTTTCACTTGCATCGACCACATCAACAGTCTACGAATAATACCAGAGTAGTTTTGCAATTGGAGATCATCTCCACATCCACCATTTGTTGACTTGGAAAAAAAATGTTTTAAGCCGAACAATCATATTGCAAAAGTATAAAAAGTATAGCTGGTGCATTTATACGGATGTGATGTGAAACTCCAGAAGCCGTGACCTAAACGCGTTTCAAGTATTTACAAACCCCTGTCTTTGAAGAATTATCAGTTTTTTTTTGGGCAAATACCGTTAGAAGTCGGCGGCTCTGAGCAAAAAAAAAAGCTCTATAAATATATGAGACATAATCACACTTGGACTTATTTCTAAAATTTCTATTTATACTTCAAAAATGTTTACTAGTTCAAAAGTTACAGCTGTTTGTCTGATGGGATTCTGGACCACAGGGTATTCTCTAATCATCTGCTATGTTATAGTAAGAAATTAAATAAATTAAATTAAGTAACATTAAAAATCAAACAGTTTAAAATCGTATATTCCGAAGAAAGAACAAATAAATGGAAAGCCAAAAATGTTTAATTGAGTTTTACTGTAGTAGAAATGACGCCAGCAAATTATACTAACGAGTAAAACATCAGTAAACCGTCGAGCGTGCAGGGGATTTGCAGCAACATTTCTTCAACTTGTTAGCGGTCTATGAATCCTGTGAAGAAAGTAACGCCAAACCAATCATAGATGATGGACCCAGATTAGGTTAAATTCGTAACTGGCCTGCTTAAGAACAATAAGGCTGCAGATGCAGACGGAATACAGCGCAGATCTGTATAAGACCAGAGGAGAAGATCCGGTAAGGTGAATGCATCAGCTAGTCTGTACCATCTGGACGTGTGAAAACATGTCTGATGATTGAAAACCGTTTGTTCCAACTGTCGCCAAAAGAAGTCTCCTATCCATCGCCTATAAAATATTATCATGCCTATTTTGTGGAAGATTGAAGCCCAAACTCGACGAACTGATCCATTAGTGTGGTTTCAAGCTGAATTAAATCTTGAAAAGCGAAGCAAAAAAGAATATCTGCTCATCGACTATAAAGGCGCCAAGCCGATAAGAGACAAATTGTTTGCAATCATGTTGGCGTATGAGATCCCAGCAAAACTTGTACACCTTTGTAGAATGACTCCGGGTGACACTAAATCCTCTGTAACAATAGGAAGCAACCTCTATGGACCATTCATCCACACTACAAGAGGTCTTTGGCAAGGTGGCAGCTTATCGTGCAACTTCTTCAACATACTGATGGAGAAAATATTAGAGAAAGCTGAAGTTAATAAAACAGGCACAATGAACGCCAAAGGCCACATCCTCCTCGCATATGCGGTTGAGGTAGAGCTAGATCTGTTATTAATTACAATACAAAGTAAATTTATATTGTTATTTTCGATCCAATGGTAAACCGGGTGACACAGACCATATGCTAGATTTTTACAGCGACATACCAAAGCCTCTGGTGGGAATCGAACCACACGATGATATTCAAGCACTCTACCAACTCGACTATCGGGGTGCTTAGAGCGAGATGCAATTGGTATTTTGTTTTTTTATCAATCGAGAAGGAAGCGAATGGTGAACGATGACAAGACAAAATGTAGGCTTGCTAGGCAATCGTCGTGACGAAACATGGGTACTTACGATAAAAGATGGTAAGTGTTTTGAGAGAAAAATACTTAGCAAAATCTATGGTCCGATCTGTGTTAACCTAGGGTTGGAACGAATGCGAAAACGGTAAGTGCAGTCCGGAAAAATCTGACTTTATTTGCTTTTCCCAAATCCTCTCTCAACTAAGAATGGCATAGGGTATCTCATGGTCCCCCATACGCCCGACTCGTTTGTGTGTGTGCATTTTTGTATTATGGTTTAGCATAGCTTTCGTTTTTCCGCTCCGTATTCAGGCAGCAGTTACCAGTTCTAACAATTGTCGTACGCTTGCCAGTCGTCATCGTAGCTGTTGTGTCCTCCTACCGAACGGCTCCAAGCATGAACCAATTGTAAATCATATTTAATTAGAAAAATCTATGAATAATTGTTGTAAATGTTGATATTAGACTTTTTTTTTTGTCTTATGTGTGTGTTTGTTTTTAGACGTTTTAGTTCTTTTTGCAGTTTTTTGTTTCAGCAGAATATGCTTGTTTGTGTGTTTGTTGGAACAATAAGCGATAGAAATTTTAACGGAAAATTATGAATTTTTAATTACGTTCATGATTTATGAATATGAAATGTATGAGATCTGTTCTTTTGTGTCTACGATCATCCATAAATACCTATGTATGAATGTGAGCATGATTATGTATGTATTTTTTTTTATAAATGTAATGTTGACATAAAGTCTTGTTCCGATGGTGAATCCAGAAAAATAGATTTTGAATTAGTTAATGCAAGGATATTTGGTTAACGGATGTAAGTGTGATAGGAATTGTTTTGCAAGGTATGTATTAGAATATGACAGAGTTATCTACTTACTTGGCAGTGTCATGTTTCAGGTGGCATGCCAAGGGAAAACCACCAGTGCTCTAATTTTGTGGAAATGGCATCCTTATAATGTAGGACAATTCGTCAGCAGAGATATTATTAAGTTCAGGCTCAGAATTTAGGCTTATCTCACATTCCACATTTTAGTTTTGCGAAAATTTCAATTTAATTTGTCGTGTTTCAAGGATTCTGTTTTCCTGCCTCAATTGTAGATGGGACCTAGAGGGTTTTTTGTTTACTCATATGATGAATTTCATATCAAAACCGATATGCATTGAACCCGACCATCTCAGTTTTTAATGAAATTTTGCATACAGCTAGATTTTAGGTGTAGAAACACAACCTCATTTTTAGAAATTGCATTTTTGAAAATATGTGGGCGTGGCAAGGTATCGAAATATTTGAAAAATGACGGTAATGGGTACTTTTAAGATGCGATTACTATGGAATGACTCAACCGATTTGAATGATCTTGGTGCCATTAGAATGGTATATAAGTCAGCTTTCGAAAACATACACTGTAAAGTTTTATATTACACTAAAAAAAATTTTTTCCCAAAAATAAAAGTTTAAACTTGGAAAACACTTTAAAGATCAAGTTTTTTTTACCAAAAAAAAATTTTTTAGATAGGTCTATTTAATATATATAACATATCTAATAACTAAAATGGTTTTTTTTTTATTTATTTTGTGTAATATAAAATGTTTACAGTGTATGTTTTCGAAAGCTGACTTATATACCTTTCTAATGGCACCAAGATCATTCAAATCGGTTGAGTCATTCCATAGTAATCGCATCTTAAAAGTACCCATTACCGTCATTTTTCAAATATTTCGATACCCTGCCACGCCCACATATTTTCAAAAATGCAATTTCTAAAAATGAGGTTGTGTTTCTACACCTAAAATCTAGCTGTTGCAAAATTTCATTAAAAACTGAGAGGGTCGGGTTCAATGCATATCGGTTTTGATATGAAATTCATCATATGCGAAACATAAAGCGGCTCAAAAGTTTGATACATCATACAGTTTTTACAAAATTTGGCCACAAATTTTGAATCCGGTCTTACGATGCAAAATGTAGCTCAATGAGTTTTCGGTCCCTGGTGCCCATGGACCCTGGTCTAAAAGTGTTGACAAACATTGTAAACTAGGCCCTATATCCGAATTAATCAAACGAACAAAACTATTCTAAACCCTATTGTGAAAAGTACATGAAATATTCAATTTATATATGTAAGTTTTCGACCCATATTGATTCCGTACAAAACTATTCTAAAGCCTATTTGGATATTCGTGAAATATTTCATTTATTTATGTGAGTTTTCGATCCCTGGTGCCCTTGGACTGTGGTCTAAAAATGTTGACAAACATTGCAAAAAGCTTTTTGGAGTCCATATTTATTTGCTTTTCTGAGAACCGAGATTTCCTACTTTGGACCTTATAACTCATTTTTGGTTAGGCCGTCGTCCACAGTAAAGCTAGTATACACTTAAGCTATGCTTGTGTGAAATTGCATTGATATCGGACAAGGCAATTGCAAATAACAAGGCAAATGAATTCTCCTTGCTTCGCATGTTTTTTTCTCACAGAAGCGCGTGTGCAGAACAATTATTTTCTAAAAAAAAAGATTAATGAATAATAGAGTAAAAATAAAACTTGAGAGTCTATTTTATCTGAAGTAAATTTGGTAGAGAGCAAAATAGAAGACTGAACAAATGAAGTGTTCTCCCGAATAACGTTGTATGCGAAATTTCTTGAAAACTATTTTTTTTATCCAAAGCAAAAATTTATCAAAAAAAAAGTTGAAAACTATTTTGTTGTATCCAAAACAAAAATTTATCAAAAAAAAAAAAGTTTTGAAAAATATCGCTCACTAATGATCATGTGGAAAACAGCAGAAATTAGTTAAAAAAAGTATGTAAAAAAATGGATTGTTTTTAATTTGTTCATATTTTTGATTGTGGTTTGTTTAAAAAAAAAACCTTAATAAAAGGCGATTTTTTTTTTTTTTTTGACAAAACTACTTTTTTGTTCGACTTTTTTTTTCATAACGACTTTTTCAAAATTCTCAGCTATAACCCTGACGACAATTCCAACAATACTAGTAATTGATCAAGAATAACGATCGAATGCCCTGATTCAAACTCCTGCGTTTTCCATAGTAGTTGTCATTTCAACGCCTTTCTGGCTGGAGCACCAGGATTCATTCGATGGACATGGCCCAGCTACATGTGACCTCTGGTGTTCACTGTGCCTGTTTTATTAACTTCTGTTTTTTCTAATATTTTCTCTATCAGTACTATGTTAAAGAAGTTGCACGATAAGCTGCCAACGTTTCTAAGACCTCTAATAGAGGTAAATGGTACATAGAAGTCGCTACCTATTGTTACAGAGGAGCCCCAGAGCCATTCTACAAAGGCGTACAAGTTTTGCTGGGATACCATACGCAGACATGGTAATTTGACATTTATTCGGATTGGGGCCAGCCATTCGTCGACTGATGTAAAACCGGCGACTAAATGACGTATTCGTTTGCTCCCAACATATCCGCATCCGAGCTGGTGCTTGTTAACTTTCCATTGTATTTCCCGGTTGGCGGGTATGTCAGCCTTGTATTCTTCGAGGACTTTCGCCAGTTTGATAGAGGCTCCTGGCCTTAGGAGTGTTTGTACATTCCCAACTAATGGCTCATGGTCATACCAATATGAGACGAACATGTTGTCTGCGGACCTATTTGAATCATAGACAAAATCGTATCTGCCATTACCGTCCTTTATTAGGAGGTTTCACTGTACATTCTCCAACATAACTCAATAAGACATTAGTAGTTCTCCAAATCAACATCATTAAATTAGAATATGGTCACCCTAATAACTGACCTAACAGACTCGCAAACACTTTGGCCACATATCAAATTGGATGATATGTTGTTTTTAGCCAAAAAGTCAAACACCTGCTTAACAAAAGTGAACAAAATAATACTCGCGAACACATACACATACATACATACAGACGTACACAATACAGTGATAAGCAACAGAAACGAAATAAAAAAAATTTGAAATTGTTAAGACAGGAGTCAGAACCGAGAATGCCATCGCCGTCACCATCACCACCGTTGACACTGACTGGCATTGAGGTAGGTGCAATGACCAGAAACATAAGAACCAAATACTCGTAAGAGCCAAATGAATGGAATGGAGAGATACTCGCACAAATGTGGCCAACACATGTAAATACGGCAAAAAGCGACTTCACTCAAAAGAATGTACATAAGTCTGTGATGCAGTTGTTGGTGTTGTTGTTGGTGCTGTTGTCGTCGCTGTTGTTGCTTTTAACAAAGATATCAAATGCCAAAAAAAAATCTAAAAACTAAAAAAACACTGACTGAAGATGATCAAATACAAAAAAAAAGCAAATAGGCAACCGTATAATTTGCACCGAGAGTAACAACCCAGGGGATGGCGACTGGAACTCTTTTCGGTTCCATATGATATGTTTCTGCATGTGGTTCGTCGGTCGGTTGACTGTGGCTGGCTGGATGGTTCTCGTTTGTCGTACGGCTGTAATTTAGAGAATGCCGGTCGGTCGGACGGTCGGTGTATGTCGTTGTGTATGATTATGCAGAAATACGCATACCGCCCGTATTGGCTTTATGTCGCACACTCAAGGAAAAACTACTGCTATAGAAGTACATTTGCTCGGGGTTATAATAATGCGAAACAACGCTCCCGATATGTAATTGTCAAGTGAGCACATCGATGGGAACCACCCCGTAGTCCAAGGTACTACAACGATTCGGAAAATGTACCGGCACAAATTAAACGCTGTTACTTTTTCAATAGTAGGAAGCCAAATTAGGAAATCCGTATGTATGGGAGTTGTGAAAAGATTTGCGGCGACCATTTTCATAATTGTTGAATTTTTTTTTCTCGTAAATTGAAAGTAAGGGCACTTTATGAAAATCATATTTCTGAGTTAATAGCTTAATTCGGATGTTTTCTTTGGGAAAGACAACATTACATGTGTTACACTAGGTCACAAATAACAAAATTTTCTCTGTTATTTGTTTCTAGCATACTTTTTCCCATTGATTTTGACCTACTAAACACGAAAATGAGTTTTAAAAATTCTCTTACATAATGGGAATGAAAAGCCATCTCTTCCTATTGCTCATGCGGTTCATTCAAAGGAGAACTATGAAACTATGGACATTTTGCTGAAATGCATAGAGTATAGCAAATATAATTGGAAAATATGCGCCGACCTCAAAGTTGTGGCCATTCTGTGTGGACTCCAGGGAGGCTATACGCGACATTGCTGTTTTCTGTGCCTTTGGAATAGCAGCGCTGATGATTAGCATTATATTCAAAAAAAAATGGCCGGAACGAACGAAACCTGTAGTTGGAGAAGCGAATGTTCAGCGCAAACCACTAATAGAGAGCCGTGAAAATATAATACTTCATCCGCTGCACATAAAATTGGGTTTGATAAAAAAAATAATATACTAAGACTAATTTGTTTATTTTAAATTAAGTTGAAATGTATTTATTCGTTTGCGTTGGGTACACCGAGCGAAAAAACAATATCAAATTGATATTTTTGTTAACGAATTGATATTAAACGTTAACAAAATGGGGCTTAGTGGGAAAAATATATGATATCGTTCAATATCAAATGTCTCGGTCGCTATTTTCTGAAAGTCAACCGAGCCATTTGATATTGATCAATATCAAATTGATATTATAAATTTTCAAAATGAAATTTTACTACAACCATACGAAAAAATTGCCTACAATCAGAACAAACATTTATTTTATTTATTTATTTATTATTAATTACAATACAAAGTAAATTTATATTCTAATTTTTAGGTCCAAGGGTAAACCGGGTGACACAGACCATATGTTTAGATTTTTGCAGCGACAGACCAAAGCCTCTGGTGGGAATCGAACCCACAACCACCACGCTGATAGGCAAGCACTCTACCAACTCGCCTACCGGGGCGCTTAACCAACAAACATTTAATTGTTGTACTTGGGTGACCGAGCGTTTTGATATTGATCAATATCAAATTGATATTATAAATTTTCAAAATGAAATTTTACTACAACCATACGAAAAAATTGTCTACAACCACAACAAACATTTAATTGTTGTACTTGGTGACCGAGCGGTTTGATATTGATCAATATCAAATTGATATTATAAATATCATAAATTATATATTATAAATTCTGGGAATGAGTTGTAGACGGCTCAATTTTCTTTAATTTGAGTAGTAGTAGGATCAAATAGGTCAAAGAAGACGAAAGATATGCTCAAAATTGTAAGTGTACCTCCAAAAATTTAAAAAAAAAATTTCAAAAATTTGTATCTCGAAAACCAATCGACAGAAAAATTTTTAAAACTCATTTTCGTGCTTAGTAGGTCAAAATCAATGAGAAAAATTATGCTATAACCAAATAACAAAACGACTGTTGGCTAGTGTTATTGGTGAGACACCGGTCAAAATTGTCGAAAAAGTTTTAACAAAAATAGACTTTCATCTGAAGTAAATCTTAAAAGTAATATATCGATCACCTGAGTACAAAAATATTCGAACTTTTTATTGTATGGATTGGTTTTTTTTTTAATTTTTTTTTAAAAAATGCTGTTTTTCCATTTTAAAATAAAATATTTTTTATTTATTCCTTTTCTGGTTTTTATTACTTTTAAGTTTCAGAGCTATAATCAAGCTTCGTAATTTTTGTTGTTGTAAAGAAATTATAAATGTTTAAAAATGACAAAAAAAATGGTAATTATCAAAAGCTTATCATCAAGCTTCATATCTTATAATTGAAATTTGGTATTTTTTTGTTGCTGCATGTTATAAGACTTTTTTCTGTTAACTTTTCACGCACGGAAACACGAAGAACTCTTCTCTAATCAATGAGCTGTGTACAATATAATATTTGTACTCACCAGATGTCCGATTATGAGATGGTTCTGACACCGGAGCAGGGATTGTAATTGAATGCAGATTGTTTCGAGAATTGACTTTGTATACTAAAACCATTTGAGCAACGACTTTTCCTTTTATCAATAGCCTGGATATTCTTGTATACAGGTTCATGGCATTGGACCAGACTAAGCGAATGCCATTTGAACTGTACTAATAACAAACCATGTCTAGATTAAAGAACCTTGTATTTTTGTAGCCTATTAAATCACTAGTTTCTGTTTATTTACGTATTTAACTGCTTTGACGAATATTCACCTCATTGCGAGGAGCTAGCCTTGAGATTTCGTTAAGCGAGCCCTACTATTATTGCAAAGAAGAGTCGTTTTGTCCATGGCACACTTTAGATACTCGGTTGTGTTTTTAATTTACCAATTGGTTTTAGTATTACTCATTACTTTCAGACACTTCATCCATTTTTCTTCGAGTGGTGATTTCTCATTTTTCGTTTTTTTATTTCGGTTTTTTTTATTATAATTTGTAAGCATTACAAAAACAACATGTGTTTATTTTAGCATGAAAACGATGTCAAAGGAATTAATTCCCAATTCATCAAGTTTCGGTCGTCTATGCCATGTGCACAACAAAGTGCTCGAAAGCTTCAAATGGGAGAAGAAAGAAAAAACCTAAAAAAAGGCTTAAAATAAATACGAAAAATAAATAATAAAAAAAAAACCTCTCTGCCGAAATGTCATGCCTTGCAATCCAACCGAGGAGCAAGAGAGTGGATGGTATGGGATGACTGCAACTAACTACGTACTCCACCACGCCGTGACACTGCCTTCCGAGGCATGCACCAATGACGGCGGGGACTGTGACTACCACAACATAACATTCACCAAATGACAAGCCAACAACATCATCATCATCACCATCGCCAACGTCGTCATCGCCATCGTCATCATCAACGACATGTAATAAGCCACTTAGGCGAGTGGTGTCTGTTTTTCGTACGTTTCGTTTTGTGTTGTTGTTGCTGCTCTGGCTGTTGTTCTGCAGTTTGAACCAAAGTTTAAACAAAAGAAGCCCCCCAAAAGTCGGCTCGTCGGTTTAGGTCTTTGAATGAGATTTTTTTTTGCATTTTTCTTAAGTTCTCAAATTACTTAAGTGTATGCATGACATTGTCAGGCGAATTTTGTTGTTGGCTTTTTTTTTGTTCTTTCCTCCATTCCTTTCGACTGTCTCTCATTGGTAGTTAGAGACAGCAGTTGTGGATAGTAAGAAAGCATATTGGGCGAAGCCAATGGTGGTAGTTGGAACAGATTTTCCGGCCAACACTTGAAGTCATCAATATAGAATTACAGAAATAATTAAAGTACGTGGACAGTCCGTTGGGCCGGGGTCATATTTATATGTTTTTGAACCGACTTGGCGGTATTCATTTGTACTACCGGAGCTGTACAGAGAATTGGAAATTGCAGTACTGCCAACGCAAGAGTCAAATAAAATGACAGCTGTCAAATAAAATGACAGCTGTCAAATAAAATGACAGCTGTCAAATAAAATGACAGCTGTCAAATAAAATGACAGCTGTCAAACAAAATGACAACTCTCAAATAAAATGACAGCTGTCAAATAAAATGGCAGCTTTCAAATAAAATGACAGCTGTCAAATAAAATGGCAGCTGTCAAACAAACTGACAGCTGTCAAATAAAATAGCAGCTGTCAAATAAAATAGCAGCTGTCAAATAAAATGACGGTTGTCAAATAAAATGACAGCTGTCAAATAAAATGACAGCTGTCAAATAAAATTAATGCTGTCAAACACAATGACAGCTGTCAAACAAAATGACAGCTGTCAAACAAAATGACAGCTGTGTAATAAAATAATTCTACAATTTTTAGAAATCATCATTTTCCTGTTCCCATGTTCTCCCAAACTATTTGTTCAATCTAAAAAAGAAACAACTCGTAGTAGATTAATAGTAGTAAAAAAGTCGAGCTTTAACTTGATACGAAACTCTTTTCGATAACATTAGCCGTTGCTGAAAAATTTACCATAAATTGTTTCAACTTACTTTCGAATATCTAATTAAGAGAAAACCCCATTTTCTGAACCTAATTTCTCCCAAACAATTTGTTCAATCTAAAAAATGAAAACACTGTCATGTTCAAACTCAGATCCGCTATGCCTGAACAAAATTTTAACAAAATTATTTTTTTCAAAAAAATTGAAAATTTGGATGGGTTAACCCCTTACTTTTTTTTGGTCAAAAAAAAATTATTTTCGAATTTCCAAATCTTTTGCTCTTGGATGTATTTTACCTTCGAAATTATGTAGTTATAACCAAAATTTTATATGACATTAGCCATTACAGAATAATAGACAAAAAATCTTTTTTAGAGTGCCCCATCGAATACACAATAAAGGCTGTGAAATAAAATGACAGCCTAGATCAAATGTTGCGTGGGGTGTGTGACATGGCGCATCATACGTTTGAAATCATAGATTGCCCAAACGCATATCATCAATCTTCGACCAAAAAATCCTTCGACACACGCCAATTTGTATAAACCACATCTGTTGTTTGCAATGTCCGATTTGATTCAGCACACAAGCCTAGCTGAAGTGTGTTCTAGCTTTCGTCTGGATGATAAATCTATTCGACTTAACAGGAGAAGAACTATATATATAAAATGTTTTGCTGTGTTTTAAGTTTTATATAAACTGACTCAAAACATGTCATTTTATTGATTTTTCTTCGATGACCACAACATATATTTGTGCTACTTGAATGTACACCACTGTGTGCCCGCAATACGTACAACACCATATTGTTGGTGTTTTTGTGCATTGGACTGTTCTTTTTTTTTTATTATTAATGAAAATCGAAAGAAAGAATATCATCAAAAGAAAATGCTTTTCATAAGGTAATCATATACCAGTAGAATGTGAACATTCTCATTACGTTAAATTTTTTTGGAATGAAATTAAAAGAAAAGGCGGCCTGGAGACAAGACACTCTGGTGGAATGCCATTAAACGAGAAGTATTGAGAAGTCTTGGGGAGTTGCAGACAAGGTCATGGGTGTGAGGCAAATGGTTACATCGACCAATCAGCCAGTTTAAAAAGTCCACAACGAGTTCAATCGACCATTTAATCAATATCGAATGAAAACTACTACTACTACTATCGAATAAAAAAAATCAAAAAAAAAAAATTAAAACTCAACATTCTGAAAAATCTTCTAAACTAAAGACCTAAACTAGAGATGGAATCGGCAGAGAAGGCTTCCGATGGCAAGTGAGGGCAGATCACATTAATAGTAAAGGGTGTTTTTTATTGAGGTATATAACTTCGAATTGAAATAAAACACAAGAAAATCGTTTTAATGTCCATCAATTTGGCTTTATTGGAAGGATAATTTTATGCCATTAATGTTTAAATATGATTTCGGGCATGTGGCCGCCGCGTCTGGCTCGAATAAAGCCAATTCTACAGGTCCAATTTTCCAATTGTGATGAAAATCAGCATCGAGATGAATCTCATTTTCGGCCCATACACCAAAATCACGACGCATTGCATTGTCTCGCGGCTTTAATTCTTGCACAAGCTGGATCTTGTAAGGTCGCAAGCCAAGATCTTTGCGCAAAATCTTCCATAAAGTTGATGGACGGTGGCGAATCGATTCATTCGGTCGGAGCTTGCGGTGAACTTCGCGAACTGAACCATTACTTTCGAAATAAATTTGCACGATTTGCAAGCATTGTTCTTTGGTCAACCTGTTCATGATGAAATGGCAAACCAAACTAAATATTAATCACTTGACAGCTGGCAAAATGGCCGCCAGTTAAAAAAGTGATGCCAACTTAAAGTTCTATACCCCAATAAAAAACACCCTTTACAGTATCTATCGAAAAGTATACAGTAGTAAATGTGAAACAATAATCGAAACGAAGTCGATGATGATCCGGGAAATATTAACTAGTTTGTAGGTTATAAATATCAAATGTATGTGTATTTATATATACAATTTTGTGAAACTTTTTTTTTTTTTTTCAATTTGTGAATCTCTCTACATATGTATATCAATTCATCTTATTCTCTCGGTTTTTATACACTCCATCATAGGATGGAGTATATACTAAGTATGTCATTCCGTTTGCAACACCTCGAAAGAGTGATCTGCGACCCTATAAAGTATATATATTATTGGTCAGTGTAACATTCTAAGACATTCTAGACATGTCCGTCTGTCCGTCTGTCCGTCCGTCCGTCCGTCTGTTGTCTGTTGAAATCACGATAGAGCGCGAACGACTAACCCTAAAAAGCTGAAATTTTGTAGGAAGATGTTTTTTGCCCATAAGCAGGTTAAGTTCGAGAATGGGCCATATCGGACCAAAGGGGGAAAAGTTCTCCTTTACGGGACTAAATATATTCCGGCCATAATCAAATTTTTCAAATATTTTTTTTCACTACATCTAAGTTCTAAGTTTATATAATTTATAGATGGTGAAAAAATCCCAAAAATGGGCGTGCTCATGGGTTCCGTGGACCCTTGGGGCCCAAAAAAGGGCCCATGATAAACATGCGCATATGGGTATCGAAGTGCAACGAAATTTACTCACGAACCCAAATATGCCTTTATTTTCACGATTTTACTAAATTTTTTGATCTGGTTTCTGGGACTATCGGGTCACCAGCGGCCCAAAAATCGTCCCTTGACAAACATGGACATATGGGTATCGAAATGCAACGAAATTTTCTCGCGAACCCAAATATGCATTTATTTTCATGATTTGGATAAAATTTGTGATCGGGTTCCTGGGACTATCGGGTTACGAGGGGCCCAAAAACTCAGTTAGTTATACCCTCACCCTACGGTGGGAGGGTATATATTAGGGTAACCATTCAATTAATCATTATTCGATTAATCGATTAATCGTGTTAAAAAATTAATCGAACAATTTAATAATTAATTTTTTCGAATAACGATTAATCGAACAAACCAATGCGAATAATCGATTAATCGCTAAACATACGTGTTTATGGCAAGCAGTCCATCTTGAAAAACCCCTACAATGTGGCAACTCATATGGCAAATTAGAGTGGCTTTTTAATGCACTTTTAACAATTTCACCTACTTCTACAATGAGCGAAAGAGCTTTTTCAAAATCTTCTTTTATAAAAACTAAGGAAAAAAAACGTTTAAAAGCCCAAAATCTAAACAACGTTTTATTTTTAAAAGATTATTTTTTAAGATCACAATAAAAATTTGTGCTAGTACATACAATTATTAAATCTTAAATAAAGTGCTTATATGATCTCTTAACATATATCTATATATTATATATTTGTTGTATTATTACAACGATTTGTGAATTGTACCTTTATTTTATATATTGAAGTTGTTTTTGTTACGTTTTGTTTTGTTTTAATAAATGTACCAAGTACAATGTTTGAACACTGCTTTCTTTTTATTTTGTTTTATTTTATTCGATTAATCGAATAATTTGATTGCGTTTTGTTCGGTTAATTGTCAGATTGAAATGTACGATTAACGATTAACCGATTAATCCAAAAACCCGATTAATTGGGTACCCTAGTATATATCATTTGATACGGCTCAAAAGTGTAACACATAGAAATATCCACATTAGACCCCAGGTGTCTTTGAACCAAATTCGTTTTATGACTTTCTGAATCGTTTGAGCCATGTCCGTCTGTCCGTCCGTCTGTCCGTCTGTCCTGCTGGTACGCACGATAACTTTCGAAAGAGTTAAGCAATCACTCTGAAATTTGGCATGGCTTAATATTTTCCCAAAACTGCTTATGGGATAGCAAATGGGCTATATGGCTACACCCCTTCGGGTACCTCCCATACAAATCTGCTATTTAGCCCACTTTAGAAATCGTGTAATAATATCAACACTTGCAAGTTCGATCTTGTCCAAAATCCGTAGTTAGTAAAGGTATAACCGGACAAAGTTTCCGACAAAATCTTGGCTGTCTGGCAACTCCTCTTCTGGTACCTCCCATACGAATGTACCATCCCGCCTGCCTTAGAAATCGTGTAATAACACCAATATGCCCAACGACATTTTGCCCAAATTTTGTATTTAGTAAAAGTATAGCTAGACAAATTTTTAGACAAAAACTTGGAAGTCTGGCAACTCCCCTTCTGGTACCTGTCATACAAATTTACCATTCCACCCATTATAAACCGTGTAATACTTTCAATACGACCAACGCGATCTGCCCAAATTCCGTATTTAGTAATGGTATAACTGGACTAAGTTTTGGACAAAAACTTGGCAGTCTGGCAACTCCTTTTCTGGTACCTCCCATACAAATGTACCATTGCACCCACTTTAGAAATCGTGTAATTATATAAACTCGATCAACGATTCTTTCCGAAACTCTATATTTAGTAAAGCTTTAACTACATAAAATTTTCTAGTAAAAACTCTGCTTTATATTCCGTCCTTTTTGTAAAATCATGTAATACAATATTTTTCTAAAACATTCGGTATTCTAGGTTGCTATTATGACTTTTCATCAGATGTTACATCAAATGATGGTAGCTACTCACACATTTAACT
The DNA here is from genome assembly GCA_958296145.1 of Hydrotaea cyrtoneurina. Classification (NCBI taxonomy): domain Eukaryota; kingdom Metazoa; phylum Arthropoda; class Insecta; order Diptera; family Muscidae; genus Hydrotaea; species Hydrotaea cyrtoneurina. The sequence goes on from OY282512.1 coordinate 88,605,196, forward strand.
TTCCGATACTTTGAAATATGAGACTTGTATGTTTTTAATGAGGGTGAGGGTATATATAAGTCGGTTTACCCGACTGCAACTTTTTCACTGGTTTTCTTATTTATTGACTTTTTAAGTATCCATGATGGAGGGTATATAAGATTCGGCCCGGCCGAACTTACTATTTGTCCACTTGTTATTACTAGGGATGTAGCTAATGTGAGTTGAGCGAAAGAGAATATTGAAATTTCTTTAAAAAACTGCAACTTTTTCCCCAAATATTCAGTTTGTCTTTTTTAACAACATATTGCGTTAGAAATTATCTATGTAGTTTTGGACTTACCGCTATTCCAAGTATACTGAACTATATGCGTTTGCCTTTGATTTTTGCACACATGTACTGAGTTGAAAGAATCTCTTTTCTTGAAAGGTTATTTTATAAAAATTTCAATAAAACATAAAAGTGATATTCTTTTGAAATTATTGAGAGCCAGGAGTAACGGCTGCGTAAAATTTGTGGTGAAAACTTTCAAATAAACATATATTTCCATTTGTGGATAAATTTCAAGATCATTTTTTTTATTTATAATCAGTTGTTGTTCTTATTAAAACCAATGAATTTATTTTAAAAATATAAGACCTTAATGATAACATTTATTTTTGTATGCCTTGAAGAGAATTTAGATATTTCAAAATATTACTCGGTTTCGCAACGGCCAATATTTCTATTAGTTGCGTTAAGCGAGGTTGCACCAAAAAGTGTTTTTTTTTTGCATATGTGAAAGAGAAATTCGCTACTTCCCTAATAATTACTAAAGATTAAAGAACGTAGAGGCAAATAATACTCACATGTTGTACTTTGTTTAATTAAATAAGTTTATTGCGTGTTTTTCCCAAACACGCTAATGCTTGTGCTCAATAGCAAATGCAGTTAATTTGGCAGGCAAATAAACATTGTTTACTTGATATTAGATCTGAACAAGCGTTTTACTTGTGTGGAAATTTTAAAAAAATACAGATTATTTCATGTACAATTATAATGGACAACAACAGTTCGGTACTACAACAGCGTGGAGGTATTCACAATTCGCCGAACTAACGACAAAATGCTCCTACCTGTGGTTGTGAGTAGTGTATCTTCGCTGACCCATCATTTCTCTCAATTTGACAACATATTGGCTTGCATTCTACCAACTTTTTTCCAGCTATTCATTAATTCATGAGTATGAACAAAAGACACTTTCCAAATCAGTGCATTCCTTGAATTGATCCATATCATTCGACCCGGAGTTTTAAAACGACAAAAATATTCTCAGAACAGGAACTGTCGAAACCACTCATCTTTTTAAATCCGCCTTATTCAAACAGTCCAGAGCAAAAACAAAAAATGAAAATCATATAACATTACATTTCCCTTCAGATGCCAACAGATGACATTCGCAAGGTTTCCTTTTGTTCAGCGACCGAATGATAACCAAACCGGTAAGGAATATACGCTTAAGGATATTCACATCATAGTGAAATAGTCAAAAACCGCAATTGTATATAAAATTGCCATAAATATTCACATACATACATACATGTATTTCTTTTTGCTGTTTATCATTTTCAGAGCAAGATTATTCTTTTTCGTTTTTACAAGCCAAACTCATTTTGTGGTTTTTAATAACGCCTTCGGTAGATCCCAACATGTGGTAAGTGCAACATATGTTATGTGCTGAGCTGTGCTCACTCCGGAGTTAGGGCCATTCAAATGACAGTTAATTCAAGAAACTCTGTAAATTATTAACAATTAAAGATTTGGTAGGTGAATTGTGAAAGTGCAATAATTTTTTAGTTGTAACTTATTTTAACAGTTCAGTTGCCGAGGTGCGTCAGCCAGATATACTCAAAAGGAATTTTAAAACAGAATTCCAACTAAAGCAGATTGAAGTTATTTTGTTGTATTAAGTAGAAAAATGCCTTAAAATCTCTCCCAATAAATGTGATTACTTCCAAAGAAACTCCTTCAGAATTTGTGTGCAAAGTCTGAAACTTTTGCCACCCAGTGCCTATGAAAGCTCACATCAATAGTCGCTCTATATTCTGCCTCATGATATCACAAGGTATACATTGATATTGAAGATGACTTTTCCAGCGTAGGCCCTTCTTGCAGAACGATGCTGGACACCAGTGTCGCATCAGCGCATCAGAAACAATTTCGTGATTTTAGTTTTACAGACTTTATTCTTTTGTCTGTCAGTATTTGTAGCAACTTACATATGCGTCAATTGTCATTTGGTTATGTTTGCGGGTACAAATTGTGGACATTCACATTGACATACGAGTATGAGGCAAAAACAAAATAATAAAAAAAAAAATATACTTCAGATACAAGAATAAGTATGAAATATGAAACTCTTCTCATTACTCAGAAGTTGACAGTTTTTATTGTTTTTGTTGTTGTTGTTGTAGTTCTTTCGGATTTCGTGTATGCTATTTTTGAACGGCTTCAAATCAACATCGATTCACATACAAAAATATATATAAATGTATATTAGAGTAGCGCGTCGATAAATGCAGTAAAAAATATGTATATCTTGTAGAACAATCTAGCTATACGGTCAGCCTACACAATCAAATAATGTCGGCTCAATGCTTTCCTGGTCCATGACACATTTTTTTTTTTAAATTTTCTTGATGAAAATCTCGGCAAAATATAATTTTTTTTTATTACTTGAGGTTCCATAAAGGCAAGATGGACCTGAGTGCGAAACATTTTCCATAACTTTTTTCAATGAGAAGAAAAACTTTGATGTAATTGGTCGGACCGATTCTTATATACCCCCCCATTAGCACTATCGGTCTGTGGTCCAAAAATAATGTTCTGAAAGTCATATACAAATACGAGAGAGGAGACTAGAGAACTGGCTACCATGACTTTATTTTTGGATCAATTTAGGAGGCGAGCACGGTCACTGAAAAATTGATTGTTATTCATAGTAATAAACTGGATACCAGTCCACCAAGGGTTTCCAGGTAATGTCAAGGCTAACGAACTGGCTAAAATAGGAAGGGAATCCTACCAAAATACTCTGCAACTGTCTAAACCTTTTCTTGAGACAAAAAAGGAGTTGAGGGAATGGATGAAGACGACCCATGCCTTAAGGTGGCTAGAGGAACAGGTAAGAAGAACCACAAAAGAAACCTGGGGAAACCTCGATTACAATAAAACAAAGAGAATACTCGGGTTTAACAAAAATTAACTAAGTAAGCTAGTTGGGGTCATCACAGGGCACAATAGTCTAAGGGCACACCTATTTAGAATAGGATGTTCCCAGAGCGACGAATGCAGGGCATGCGGAGAGGACGCCGAGACGGCGGAACACTTCCTGTGCCATTGCCCTGCTTTCTCGCAGGTCAGGAAAGTCCAATTAGGAGAGGAGACTTTAGATGACCTATCGGCCGTCAAAGCAACAGACATAAGGAATTTAAGTAACTTTATAGAGGGGACCGAATTCCTAACGTAGGATAAGGGGGAAGGGAATTCGTAGACGAAATCAGGAGCGCACAACAGGCCGAATTGCTGGCCTAGGTGTATGTCAATGACATGAGACGGTCATAGTGCATGACCGATCCTCCATTCAACCTAACCTAACCTATTCTTACCGGTTAGAAACCTGGGTTTTCTGCAATCTTTAAACAAGAATTATTACAAGAACAGGTTATTACCACCAAACAAGATTTGATTTTGATTAATCATAGAAATTTTGTATAATCATGAACTAAGACGATAGGGTCAACTACAACAAATTACTATGAGGATTAATTGCAAAGGTTAACAAGTCCTTTAATTCGTTTCGCTGTAGTCGTCGCAGAGAGGAACATGGGCTGCAACAAAGTTGTCCCAATTGCCTCTTTAATTTGTCATACGCCTTATTTTACTCCATCTGTATTCTGAAGTTCAGATTTAGAAGTCGAGCTGCCTTCTGAGGCCTTGGGAGGTCCAATCGATGGTCATTCTAAAAATATTGTCTGGCAATTTCTTGAGTGTTGGCCGCATCCAACACCATTTCCTCGTACGATTCTCTGCCTGAATGGGCATTTAATGGGTGGTGTGGAACGTTTCTTATTCTTTCGCAGGATTTTACAAACACAACTGTTGACAAAGACTTGAATGCTGTTGCTGCCTTTTGGTGCAGCATTCCATACACACTTCACGTTGGAATCGAAGATTCTAATCTACATGATAGTCGACAGTTGGGAGGATAGCCACGTTGAGTTTACCATGCCAAAAGCTCATCTCGCCTTGGCTAGTCTGCACTTTATATACAACACTTTATATCTATTGTAGTAATTGTGCCACTGTTTCGACATCCTCTCCGCATGCCCTATATACGCTATTGTCTACTATTCCTATTTTGTATAGATGCGATCTTTGGTCAAATTTACGCTACTCATACGCCTACGAAATGTGAACGGAAATATTTTATATATTCCCTAAGTACTCTAGTAAGAGAATGAGATCATTAATATATTTTATCCTGGCGACAACAAATGTATTTTAATAGTGCATTACCCGGTCTAGTGTACATGCGAGGACATACTATATGCATCGGAGACATACCTAGATTTGTTGATACTAATGACAATTGATGGTGTGAGCAACAGAATAGTCTTGATTTTATTCATTTTCTAGGCAGATTTACTTCATTGGTGTCTCTTGAGAATTTTCACTGTCCATGACAATTAAATGTTCAATGTAGAAATTTAACGTTTTTGAGCAAAATCGTGTAGTCTTTTTTTAGTTCCACCCGGTGTCGTATACAAAATTGACAACAAGCAATACCTTGAAAACTGGCTTACAAGTAGCGGAAGGTTGAATGGTAGATTTTTTTAAAACGATCTCCACATTTGGACGGCCTTTGTGTATTAGGTAATACGTGCGACTATCACACAACTAAACGCAGGTTCAACACCAGGTCAGACCTTCAAACATTGTTCAAAGGCTGTTTTCCACATCGTAAATTCTGGCCACTTTACGAGTAAGAAAGAAATCTCTAAGCCACGTACAACTTCTCCAGAAAAGCATTATGCGTTCGAAGCCGGCTTTAAACAGTAGGTCCTGGTCAGTGAGTATACACAATGATATAGCGCACAGCTCACTGGTTCGAGAGAAGTTCCCAGTCAGACTTTATATGTTAATGCAATTCAGTGATCCATTTGACTTTAATTTATTTGAAAAGCGTAGCATTTCTCCATGAATTAAATAAAAAATATAAATTTCGCCAAGAGGACTACACCCAATTCCTTAAATAAATCATATGGATTTGTTATACAGATTTTTCCATCAAGAGGTGTTATTTTGGTATTCAAAGTAAAATGAAATTTTTTGAGACAAATGATCGGATGTTAATTTCATAATAATGAGGAATGTATGCCGTTAATAATGAAAAACAACATCAGCCAAATGGCCACCATGAACACGCTTACAGGACCATATAATTTTAATGAAATTGTCCTTAACCAAATCGCAAAGTGGTTGCCCTATGTCCTCGATAGCCTCACGAATTCTATCTTTGAGGTCTTGAATCGACGCTGGGCTGTTGGCGTAGACCTCAACTTGCACGTTTCGATTTAATTCATACGTAAACATGTATAAGGATTTATTCACAGCTACAGGTCTAAAAGTACAGCTACGCGAGGATCAGCCATCCGGGCAGTGTCAGCTAAGTCACCATTTTTCTAGGTGAGAAGAAGTCTACCGGGTCAGCTAGTTCTTTATAAAAACAAAAGATAACAAATTCTGAAGGGCATTTTTTAAATTAAACTATTTAAAGAAAAAACTTAGACGTATTGGATAATGACTCCGCCAAATAACTTTTTTTTTCTCAAATTTCTTTTTTTTATTTGAAAGTACAATCCTTCCGGTTAATAATGGAAAATAATTTCATTCAAATGGCTGCCTCGGCTGGCCATGCAGTAGCCTAACGACATCAGCTCTGCGGCTGATAATGCGATCTACACCTTTTATTTTGGTGTAGAACTTATCCTACAGCACTCGATGATGCACCAATTATCTAAAATTTCGGAATCTCAAACAATTCCCTGGATTTATGTACATATGTACATATGTCAAATGTAAACATCAGAGTATGGACGTACATATGTTCTGTCAATCAGTATGAATATCTATAAATTTTAAACAAGGGGACAATACGAGTGAATACACACACATATCTACGAGTGTATGTGTGGCATGGCTGTTGTCGTTGGTTGCGTTGTTTTCTCTCTTCTGCATTTATTTGTTTATTTTTACGCTTTCTTTCGTCCGTACATGTATATATATGCACACATCCATGCCCATCCATACGTATCTTGTGTATGTAGGTATGTGTGGATATTCCCCTTCTTGTTCTGGTTTTACTTCTTAACCTACGACAACCGAAATTACATTGGGCCGGGTTCACTGACCTTCGGTTATTGTACGATTTGTATTTTGTTGTTGTTGCTGCTGTCGTTTTGTTTTTTTTGTTGTTGTTGTTTTGTTTTATAAGAAATAACTAAACACAAAGAAAGCACGCACACACACACGCACACATATATGTACTTGTACACACACCGAAAAACATACTCACATCAGACAGCACAGAATTTAACGTACAGCAAAAGTTGACGCAAATGAACGAAAACAATGAGCAAATGCTGATTACTGTATGTTGATGTTGACTTTAAAGACGCTTTCGCTTTGCCCCCGTCCCGGGAGTAGTGTGTGGTCTGAAAGATGGTATACTATAGTGTCGCCGCTGGAGTTGTGGAGGGGGTCGCGGTGCCGGGGTTGACCACAAAAAAGTGAGTGTGCCCCGTTCGCATTTTTGTGAATTCGTTCATTTGTGCGAGCAGTATTTAATATTCGTCAATTATTTACTGTGAATGTTCGTTGGCAAGCAGCGTTGGCAGAACGCAGTTTGGCCTCTGCTGCTGTGAGCGTTTCCATTATTGTGGCTTTTTTTTTCGTCAGACTTTATTTACAATTTTAATTTGAGTCATGCCTTTGTGTATTGAGTTTTCTCTTTACAATTTTATTTTTATCAATAACAATGTGGTTTTATTTGGTTTATTTTCAGTTCCATCATTTTCAATGTGGAGGGGGGGATGTCAGAACTTGATGAAAAGGGGGTGGCACTTGCAGAAAAGTTCAGCGTACAATAAAATGTATAGGAAATCTGCGGAGTGGAGAATATCTGGAATAATAGCAACCAGAAATTAAATAATTTAATACAACCGGCCTACGGTTAATATACAAATGGTCGATAACCTTGACGAGGTTCAGAATTAGTTTCTACAGTTTAAAATTCGGTAACTTCTGATGTAGTCGACATTTTTGTGTGTGCTGCTATCACACTAGAAACGCTGGTTTGTAAGAACATGTGAAGTCGTTTTTCGGCGGTCGTTTTTTAACTTGTAACTGTCGGTGACTTTTTGAGGGAATATTTCTTACATAATTATTTCCCTATCTGGAATCAGTGAGCTGTGGGCTATATCATTGTGTATACTCTCTGACCGGGACCTACTGTTTAAAGTCGGCTCCAAAAGGCTAATGCTTTTCTAGAGAAGTTTTACATGGCACAGAGATTACTCTCTTACTCGTAAAGTCGCCAGCATTTACGAAGAGGAAAACAGCCACTGAAAAATGTTTGATGGTCTTACCCGGTTTTGAGCCTGGGTTTACTTGTGTGATAGTCCCACACACTATCCACCCACCAGAGAATATTATCTATGAGAAAGCACTCTAGAAAAGGTATTACCAGATCGGAGGGGATCCTCCTTGGTTAGGGGCAGAGTCTACCGGCACCCGGTTGAAAATACAACTCCACGCCGAGCCGAAGCTCTCCCCGCCATTTGAGTTTAAACCAAAGACACCATGAAGCTCCACAAAGGGGCCACACCAACAGCCAATAAGGACAAGGTCCAGGTGTTGCTGACTCCAGCAACAATATTTTAGTATACTTAAATACATCGGCATCGACATTTTCAGTGATTTCTTCTCCAATCATTTGCTTATTATGTTCTATAATCTTTCGTAATTAAACGAGAACTACTGTTTAATAGCGCATAGTCCAAAAAACGACAAACAGTAAAGCCAACAAACATTGTATAAATAAATCAAGTATTTTATTCTTATTATACTAATTTTCGTACTTGATTTTAAAACTATCCCATTTATACTTGTTTTAAGAATAACTAACAATGAAAAGTAAAGGGTGTTTTTTTATTGGGGTATAGAACTTTAAGTTGGCATCACTTTTTTAACTGGCGGCCATTTTGTCAGCTGTCAAGTGATTAATATTTAGTTTGGTTTGCCATTTCATCATGAACAGGTTGACAAAAGAACAACGCTTGCAAATCGTGCAAATTTATTTCGAAAGTAATGGTTCAGTTCGCGAAGTTCACCGCAAGCTCCGTCCGAATGAATCGATTCGCCACCGTGCACAGCAATTGGAGCTTTGTCCATCAACTTTATAGAAGATTTTGCGCAAAGATCTTGGCTTGCGACCTTACCATGCAATGCGTCGTGATTTTGGTGTATGGGCCGAAAATGAGATTCTTCTCGATGCTGATTTTCATCACAATTGGAAAATTGGACCTGTAGAATTGGCTTTATTCGAGCCAGCCGCGGCGGCCACATGTCCGAAATCATATTTAAACATTAATGGCATAAAATTATCCTTCCAATAAAGCCAAATTGATGGACATTAAAACGATTTTCTTGTGTTTTATTTCAATTCGAAGTTCTATACCTCAATAAAAAACACCCTTTACTTATTTTTTTTTGGAACGATTTTGGTATAAAAAAAAGAATATTTGACTTGAATGCCATTTTTTTGTGTGTAGTACAACAAAAATCGAACAACACTGGGTCTACGATTGGATGCGTTAACAACTACCTATCTACAACTACCTGCGTTAACAACTACCTATGTCTGTCTCCTCCTATTAAATACATATCGGGCAAATTCGCACAACCTCCCATAAGTCAATTCGGCTTCTAAGGCTATGCTAAAGTCATATCCTGCCCCAGTGTGGGTCTTGGTAATAGAGACATTCTGTCAATATATGTCTCCACATTTGGCACAAACATAACCTTGACATAAAAAAATAAATTAAAGAAGTTGACCTTATGTTTCTAAAATATATTATGTTTGTTTTTTCAATGTTTACCCTAGTCGTTTGCTGAATATTCCCTGGAGTGGGTGTATGTATGCTTTTTCTACGATTCAACTAACATTTCTGAACCCGTTGTCACCCCATTCCAAATTGTATATATCTTAGACAGAAGATATTTTGATGAAGTCCAAAAAAATATGAGAAGTAATGATGCGTTTTTTTAAGATATTATCATAAGGATAATATCTTGAAGATAAGATCGGATCAAGGACATTTTTAGTTTTGAAGTCGTTGCACCACATTGACATGCTATTTTTCATTCACATTTGTATTTTTCATTCACATCTCTCATGTCCTTTCAGACGACATCACATTATTGCAATCGGAAATCGCGTGCCTTCTTGAACGACGCTATTTCTTTACTAAAATGTGTTAGGTCGCCAAATTTGGAGCTCTACAAAACACGAACCACGAACAATTTTAACCTAAAGCAAACGTTTAGACTTGTAGAATGTATGAGGGTTTCAAGCTAATGTTTAAAGTTTTTAACATGTCTGAATTTTATATGTTTAAGTTTTGGATAAAAACATTTTAATTTATTTATTTTTTGCGAAAATAGTATTTTTTTTAGTATATTGTATGAAGAAAATAAGGCGTACCGGGTTTACTTGGTTGGTTAACTGGGTTGGGAGCGATTGTAGCCGCATCGTACGTGCCCCACGTATGATGGCGCACAGTAGTTGGGGCCGACACGCTGATAACTCTCCGTGGATAATAATATACCTACGATTGTATATTCCGTTACTGTACTTGTGATTTAATGCATTCCTCCTATGCAAAGGCTCAACAATTTCACAGATCCGATTCATTTATTTGTATACAAATGACGCTCACCTTCTTCCAGCCTTCCAAGACAAATGTGTATGCTAGTGTGAATGTACCAACGGAAGTCTATTTTAAACACCTTTTGAAAAATTATTGGTAAACCTACATTAGGTCCTTGATAGGAAGTCGTATGTGATGTTTTCTAAGTTTCATTTCAATTTTCACATCTTGCTACAAACAGTTTTCAGATTTTTTGCACCCACGACTTGAGGACTAACAGACGCATCTGTTTGATTTTTAAAACATCTCCAGAAAAAAATCATTGAAAAGTAGCTTCCGGTTAGTGAGCATAAAAATTATATCACTGATTTGAGGCTAGTGCCTCGCTTAATAGAATGTTGAGAGAAATATTTATGTAGATAATCGTATTAATATCACGGGTTATGTGACAAATTTTTGCATCCTAGACAACAAGTGTCCTTTTTTTACAGGCTCTGTTTGGAGGATTATTCCACCCAATATTTAATTTCCTGTATTAGGTACCGATTTTCTCAGACTTCCGCGGTGTTATTGCGACAAACGGAAACTAGAAGAAAAGAAAATAAGTTTTGACTGCTTCCGTCTACATAAGCCAATTCTCATTTATGTGTGAGAATTGTGATTTCTTTGGATATTTGAGCCTGCAATCCGTTCGCCGCGGCGCAATTTCCTTTTTATAATTGTCATTGGTGACACACATTGAGTTGACCCACTGACTTTGCCACATATATTGCATGTAGTACATGCAACATACGTACATGTATACGACAATAATAGCAGCACCAGCGGCAACAACAACACCAATAACAACTGCAGACGTAACTATAGAAATGAATGTGGAGTTTACCTTAACAACAACAACAACACCGAACTCCATGCAACACATGACGGCACAACGCCACCAACATTAATTTAGACGCAAATAAACAAGAAAATCCACTTTAACAATATACGAATGAATAGATTCCGTGCTGCAAAACTGACATTGTGTATATGCAACATGTAGATGCCGCACAACCTACACTCATACATGTTCAGCCAGTAAATGCCTTCAATAGAGAGACCTAGAACAGTTTTAATGTTAGACAATCAGCAAGACGGCGGCACCACAGACAGACACACCGCCACATACATCCATGTGCCTGTAGCCAACACCGAAATCATACATACGGCACACACAATAAATTGATTCCATAATACATAGAGATTCCATGGCATACAAACGAATCTCTGACAAGAACGTGGCACAAAGGCACAATTTGCATTAGAACATAATGCCAAACACATGGTCGATACGTACAACCGAGACACGCGTACCGAGCTACACCGTGCACACCCATATTTTAGAGGGGTGGGCAGGCTTCTGCATCTGTAGCGTCCACATCATCGATGGACGTGTTCATTCACACACAGTTACCACCACACGAGAGCGTACATGCGTATGAGCCAAACACATTGTGCGGAAATCTAAAAATCCTCTAAAAATAATCTAAAACAAGTTGCCACAAAATTTCGTAATTCACTTTCATTGCCAATGTCATTGTGCCAGCAAATGTGTGCGTGGCAGTGTGTGTGTCTCTGCAACAATTCGGTTGCATTACAGGGACTGATGCTGGCTGGCTCGGTTACAGTGGCCATGGGTGGTTTATGGTCCAATTGCAGCAGTCGTACACAACCAGCACAGCATAGGCGAGCACAGCATAAAATCCATACCAACACTTTGAATGATGCCAAAAATAACGCAATTTGCTTAATAACTTAAGCGGCCAATAGACATTCACATTCAGCGGCAGCGATATGCGGCATTCAACAAGAGTTTGTGGCACAAATTGCGTTACTCTATGAAAGAGCCATTTAGTCGTTTCAACTGTATCGAAAGTGCAAACAACCGATTTGAAGGTCAGATCGACAGCACACGACCAGCATGCCTTTCCAAGATGTTGATGATGATGACGGCGGCATCGATGGTGGTGGGACTGTTGTTAGTTTGGCTTTATGCCAAATTTACTGATCAACAGGCGTATAAAATGATTTTCATATGTTGGGGGTATGATGTAATTTGTGGCGATTCTTTTAAATTTAGTCCAATGATCATATTCGGAGGTGATGGATACGGAAGGAATGTTGGCATCAAGAACTATTTACGAGTAAATACATTTATGTTTAGTATGGAATTCAGTTTAGTAAATGCTCGAAAGAGTATTTTTTATATTTGAAATGAATAGATCATGGCAAAATAATAGAAGGTAGTGGCAATGGCCGAAAAACAAAAATTCAGATACAACCCTGGGTATTTTAATTGTCAAATTCAGATATATAAATGGCAGACAGCAGACGGTTAGAACCATGGTACAATAAACAAGGTAAGGTCATTAGCTCAACAACAAATAATCAGATACAACTCTGGTGCTCTATATTGTCAAAGTTGTATATTAGGGTGGAGTGAAAACATGCTTTTTTTCAATTTGAAAAAGTTAACCTCGGAAAGAGATGTAGTCTGGGGTCCTAATGAGGGGAAAAATAAAGAAAAAAATTTTAAAAAAATTTTAGGGGTCGCGCCACTTCCTCGAAATTTGGAAATTATCGCTATTTTGGCGTTGATTTTAGAAAAATCCTAAAAATTAACGACTTAACTTATTCGAAATTTAAAAGTTTGAGCTTGTTCAGTGCCCAAACAAAAGTATTTGAGGCAAATATGATGATAATCGACTAATATTTGTAGCTTTGGTGGCGATTTCATTGTTCAGTCAATTTTCTGAAGAAGGGACGATTTGACTTATTTTACTTTTTGAAATTTTTGAACAATGAGAAAATTTTTTTTAAATTTTTTCATGCCCTTATTTCATTGTTTACGCTATTGCAAACATTTATTGACATAAAACTTTTTAGGATTTTTCTAAAATCAACGCCAAAATAGCGATAATTTCCAAATTTCGAGGGAGAGGCGCGACCCCTAAAAATTTTTTAAAATGTTTTTCTTTATTTTTCCCATCTTTAGGACCCCAGACTACATCTCTTTCCGAGGTTAACTTTTTTTTTTTGAATTTCACTCCACCCTATTGTATATGTCAAGAATATAAAATAAAGTTACTGACAGTTAATTTTTGTTATTGTTGTAAATATTTGATACAAAATATTTACATTTCCATCATTAATATTATATTGGGATATTTTTGTTTTGAATTTATTAAAATAATTTCAATAATTTGAATAAACGTTTTTTGAAATTTCAACAGTTGCCTGAATGTAAACAAAAACATCGAATGTCAACTTTGACAATTTAGAGCGCTGCGAGAAAAAATTGTAAATCAGCTGATTGCTTGGCCTTACCTTGTTTATTGTACCATGGTTAGAACTTGCGAACTATAAAATTATTTTTTGAAAGCCCCAAAATTCTTCATTTGGCTTTTTGTATTGTATTCATTGATTTGAATGTTTTATTGGACATTTGAAAAAAAAAAAACTAATAAACAATGATTTTGACAAACAAAATTCAGTCAAAATGAAAAAATTGTTATCAGCTGTTTGTATGAGTCTACCTTTAGTTATTGTGCCATGTGAATACGTCTTATATTTGAATTATAGATTTTTTTTTGGTATAAGTTGGTGTTAAAGTTGATAATTGAGCGTAAAGAGTTATATTTATAACTCTGATGTCTTTTTATCCTTAAAGTTTTTTTTGATTTTCTCGAAAAATTGTCAAATTGACCCATAAAGCAGTCTTTTAAATTCCACAATATAACTCTGGCAATAAGAATTCAAACAGTCATTACTTTACAACAATTTTTTCATTTAGGAGCATTACCCATCAGCCGAAGAGTAAAAAAAATTTGACCCACTGTAAAAAATCCGACAGACTAGACTATAAGTTTAGTCCACAAAAATGATCTACTGAACATACCCTTTGAGATAGGGTTATATAAGTCGACTTTCGACTAATCGATTAATCGACTTTTGGGTACAAAAAAGTCAAAGTCGGTAAGTCGACTTTTTGTTTTTAAAAAAGTCTAAAAGTCGACTTTTTCATGTCGACTTTTTCGACTTTTCGACTTTTTATTTTATCTTCAAATATAACCATATGTATTTTTACTTGTCATCCAAACAAAGGGTTCCAAGGCCAACGAAGAGGATTGCATATGGGGGTTCCTTGACAAGAGTGTAAGCACATGGCGCAAAAAAGGCCATAATGATGGCAATGGTGTTCCAATACAATTAAAGGAATATTTAAAGACACCGCCAGTTTGTCGTAAAACAAACCCTAATCCACTACTTGTTTGGAGAACAATAGAAAGCGAGTACCTACTTATTGCAAAAGTTGCGAAAAAAATGTTGTCAATCGTTGCCACTTCTGTCCCGTGTGAGAGATTATTTTCGAATGCAGGACTTATTGCTACCCAAATTCGGAGCCAAATTTCCCCAAAAAATTTAAATATGATTATCTTTTTGAGATCAATAGATGCGGACATGTGGTTCCAGGAATATTGATCAACTATTTTAAATAAAACTTTTTTTAAAAGTTTTTAAAAACTTGAATATATATAATTTAAAAACTACACGAATTACCTGATGTTATTAGCTTTATAAACACTTTTTTTATATAAAAGTTTTTAATACAAAGAAAACTTGTTTTTATTCCAAAATATTGCATTTTTTTTTTATCTAAAGAAAAAATTCGAAAAGTCGACTTTAATCGACTTTTTTATACTAAGAAGTCGAAAAGTCTAAAAGTCGACTTTTGATTTTATTGTAATAGTCGAAAAGTCGAAAAGTCGACTTTTGGTCTTAACTATATAACCCTACTTTAAGAACTATAGAGTCGATATTCTTTTCCAAAAAATTCTGTTGGACAGTGTTATGTATTATAAACTGCCTGGTCCACGATGTTCAAAGAAAATCTATGCCATCGAATAGAAATACTGAATTCTTCCAATCTTCAAATTGATTTGTTTAGTGTGCTTACTGTGGCAAGTGCTTAGTATTGGTGGTTTGAATCCGAATTTGTAAAAGTTCTCGCCTACACAGTGCTAGTCTTATAATTCTCATTATATTTGTTAGATTAAAGATGTCTTCAGATTATAAATCACGCCATCGAATTACACGTGTTTGTTATTGACAGAAGTCACGTTTTCTCAAACGATTTCATACAAAGCATTCACGGCATAACGATATGTATATGATATATATTTTTTTTTAAATATATTGTAGTCAAAAGAAATTCCTTTTCGTAGAATTCATATTTAAATATCTACTGAATGCTTCGGTTATAATTCCTTTACTTTTAAATTTTCACTGTGGCCCATGATAAAGCATACCCCTAATATGGAATTCTTGAAAACAATTTCCTTATTCCTCCCTCTGGTTTGTGGGCCGCTTGGTGTGGTGCCGAGTGTTTGTTTAGGCGAGCAGTTGCCAAAAGAATACATGTTGAAAGTTACTCGAAATGAAAACGAAAGTAAAACTGCAAATTGCGATTCGCGTGGATGCTTTTCTTGCACAAACAAAAACCAAAATGTAAAAACTTAAAATATCTTTTGCAGCATCTTTGTTGGTGGTGTTGCTGCAAGCACTGCAATGAAAAGGCACAAACGCTGCACTTGCCGAGTAAGTCACTCATGAAATGTTCCACAATTCAGTGCACATTTTCTGTGGTAGTGCCCCGTTGTTGCAACAGCAGATAACTGGATCGTTGGCTGCCTGAGTTGCCGCTGCCGCCGGTCTGACTTTACTTGCTGCAGCCGTTGTCGTGCCCTATCATTGTGTGTGTGTCGCTGCTCTTGCGGTATACACAATGTCGTTGTTGTCGTTGCTGCTGCCTCTGCCGCTGCCGCTGTTGCCATTGAAATTGAAATTAAGTATGGTACGAAACACACGTTTTCGTGTTAACCAAGTCTCCGTGCCGTGGAATTTTTATTGCACTTTGTACCGTGTGTTGGCTGTTGTTTGTATGTTTCATACGGTATATTCTAGTTTGATTCAATACAGGCACAGATAGATACTCGCATATACCGGCATACATTTACCTACATTTCTATCCGCAGGCAAGTTTAGACATTCCGTGGGCAGTCGTTATTGTGTCTTTGTTGTGATCACTATAAATTTGGGCAATTGGTCATGATACTCGTTGATTACCTTTAGTGGACTATTGTTGGGCTGAGTGTGTATGAGGCACATGAGGCACATTCATACACACTCAGCCCAACAATAGTCCACTAAAGGTAATCAACGAGTATCATGACCAAACGAGTATCAGTGGTTTCAAATTTGGCGACATTTTAACTGATCACTAGTTTAAATATTTATGATAATTGTCATACTAAGAGTAAGAGTGATACCAAACAGCAAAATAAGATTTCGATCACCGACTTCAAGAGGTATGAAAAGCGTTCTCGCCATATTGTTATTACAGTTGCCGATCGGGTTTCAGGTCTTCCGTTTCAATACACGTGAATTTTAATAGAATTTCTAATCCTGTACATTTCAAGTTCCTTACACCAGCTTACATCCATCTCTCGATTCTTTTCTGGGAAGATTTTTCTCACCCTTCGATATCTGTATCATGCAGCTCCCAGTGATACAACCTACAGCGTTGTGTTATGGGCAGCATTTTCCCCTACTGTTGTTTTATACACTCGTCGTGGCAACATAGATTACGCGGGAGCGTACCCCCAGATCTATTAGTTTAATGTACAAATATTTAGCTTTGCTGAGGATTGTTGTATGTTGTAAACCTAGACATCAAATTTTAGGCACACGCGAATGTTGAGGAGAACATGGAACTAACGAAACGGATCCTCTGGAAACATGATGGCGCCCAGGTGGAAACAAATCAGTGGTAACAATTATTCATCTCTGGGTAGACGCATTGGGTTTGTCTTCGGGACTTAAGTTTTGTCAAAAAAAAAAATCCAAATTCTTAAAATTAAATTTGAAATTAAATTCTATCTGTATGCCGACAACACGACATAATCCAGCAGTTATTTTTCTTAAACAAGTTGTGCAAATTCAAATAAGGGTTTACAGTGGACAAACAAATGCTTGTCCGAAATGTTTTGTTGTCAGACCTTAGAAAAGAACTATTTGATGTTTTTCGTCAAATATTTGACTAGTGAATTGTGCCTTTAGTTAAATTAAAAAATTATTCGAATTGTTATTTCAATATCTGAAATAACAATTATTGCGGCACATGCATCGGCATAGATATACATTTTTGTGTTACTTTTTATTTTTTTTTTTTTCAATTTGTGAATTTCAATATAACATCATCTTATTCTCTCGGTTATTCCTTTATTTAAAAGAGCGTAAAAGTTAAGGAAACAGCTGCAAATACACACTTATTCGCTCTCAAATGTTATACTTTGTTGAATTTAATAAGTTCGTTGTCTGTTTTTCGCAAACACGCTATTGCTTATACACAAATATGTAATACTAATAGCAAACGAGTTATATTTACATCCAAATAAGCTTTGTGTAGAAGCTTTACTTGCTACAAAGACCAAACACGCGTTTTACTTGTGTGTAAACATTTAAAAAAGACGTATTTTTCAGCGTGTAGAGACTTTATACGTAACCAACAATCCGCTTTTCAAAAATACCTACCCTCGTATTCAGAAAAATTAAAATAGATCTACAAACGATTGTTAAGAAATATGTGTGGAAATTGTTTTTGTATTTTCATATATTTTATTTTGATTTTTTTTTTATGAAAACAGGGATTAGGATTTACTTGTTGTTGCCGTCGACTGATAGATTCAATAGAAATGTATTTACAGAATAAGAGAGGCGATGCATTTTTTTGGTTATTTCTTCTTTATTCAGATCATCATCATCAGCAGACGGATGCACATGGGGACGAATGGGAAATGTTTGGTCTTTTACATCCGGATAAGATGACGAGGTTTTTTTTCCTTATTGAAAATCCACATAAAAACTCGATAGATGTTATGCACAAAATTCCACTTACTACTTCATAGGTCTATGACATTTTCGATGTATGAATTAGATGAAGTGACCTCATCAATTATTTCCCTATGATTTTGTGGTCTAGACTGCGAACTTCTCTCGAATCAGTGAGGGTCACACGATATAATTGAGTATTTCACTTAAAATCCCATTAAGGAACAGAAGGGACACTTTTCTCAAATCCGTGAGCTATGCCCTTTAATTTGTATATTCACTGACGGCTAATAATCTTTTTTTCCAGAGAACTCTTCGTTGACCCGTTGACTTACTTATACATTTTCCGCTATTTCCAAGATGGAAATGGTCGCTGAAGAATGTTTTCGTGTTTTACCAAATAATTATCAAAACTTGGATGTTAAAATTTTGTGTTTGTACAAATTTGTTTTATTAAATGTCATTCTCCGTTTCATTGCTGTCAAATTGTGAGGGACATTTCTTTCATTATTTCCATTGCCATTTCACAAATGAACAATGAATTTCAGCGCAAGCTTTGAAAATGGTTTCGCACACCAATAAATAGATTACAACAGCTGATTGCTTTTAGAGGATTCAGCAGAAGCAGAGCCAATTGAATAAGTTCCTTAACCCAACATTACATGCCCTCATATGTACAATTTGAATTATGTACAAAGATGAATTCTGTCTCCCTTTTTTTTTGTTACTTTTATCTGTTTTTCGAAACCACACTCAAAAAGGACTTGGGAAAAACTGACACCAAAAAGTGACTTCTAACATTCTTATGCAAAAACGACAAAATCGCACACACACTCACATGAACATAGACATCAGTATGTATGAGTGTGTGTCTTCAGAGAAACACAACCACGTACTTGCAGCATAAGCCACTCAAGTGAAGTGAAAAAAATACATTGTACGTAGTGTGTTGAAGTAGACAAAACCAAAACGACCGAAAAAAATAGACGAATAAACAAGAAATCATTAACAAAATATCGTGGAACGAGCAAAATACACACACACAAACATGTATGTGTGTTACATGCGGACGGACGTACAACATGAGCACGAGCAAAAGAAAAAGTAACCGAACCCAGCCAGAATGGAATATTAAAACAAGACTAACTTAAGCAGGCACACCCACACCAAATTTGCCAGCCATTCATTCATACGTATGTACATGAATACCCTTAAGTACTCGTGATGATAGAGTATTTAAAGTCACACATACACGCTCTTGCACTCGCACACTGACACCCGCTCAAAGCTGCAAACGGACAAATGATAGACACTCATAAAGCAAGAGACGGATGGACGGACACAGAGTCTTAAACAGAAACCGACAAAAAAGAACACACAAATTCAAATTTTTCTTTGCACACTTTCGTAGAAAATTTTCACAAAACGAATTTGTATGTGCATGTTCGTATCTGTGTGTGTGTGTGTGTGTGTGTGTCTGCACATATACGTGTTTGTGTGCGAGGTGGTGATGGTGACTTCAATCGGGTTAATGTCCTCCAAAACATTTTGTAACGTAACGCAACATGAAAAAATGACGAAAAACGCATGCTTTCCCCTCCAGTCAATGACAGAATGGCGGGTGAGTTTTGTCGGGGAGAAATGTCACCGCTAGTATAGGAGAGTACGAAAGGCAAATAAAAGTTAAAAACAAGTAGGGAACGTCTAAATTCAGACGAGGACGACTATGTGGCAGTCTACATCACTAAGGTGGTACGAGTATATGAAATATAAACGAGTAAACCACTGAATTTATGTCTTAAATATCGTGTATTTTATAACTTACTCTGTAGGAATAGACAATATATTTTATAGGAGTCTATATATATATTTATCGGAATATTCGGTAAACGGGGAACTTTTCTTAAATCACAACATAATTTAATTTAATTAAACAGTGCCAAATTTTGTCGAATCTAAAAAATAAGTTTATATTGGGATTCGTCAGAATTATTTTACAAGGATTGTGTTTCGTTGGTTGGCTACGTTCATACCCGCACTGAAACAAAACTGTACATGAAGTCAACGATTCTTCAATAGTTCTACATCAAATTGATGAATAAATTCATTGACTTGCTTAATTGAAGTACTTAGTTTTGGACTTTTTAACAACAACAACAACATTTTTGTCGGTGGTATTGCACACAACGAAGAAGTTTTTGCATGTGTTTGTTTTGGCTTTACTGCTTGAATGCGCTTCCAAAGAGTAATTCGCATTTAAAAGAATTGTAGTTGGAAGCATTGCAAAGGCTACCGATGAAGAAGCGAGTTAGCCTACGAAATGCTTTCGTACATCTTGGGTTGCAGTCAAAGGAAATACATAGCATGAAATACTTTAAAGAAGATATATAACATTTTTATTTGCAAAATAGAAATGTTTTATTTTTCATAGAAATTATAAAATATGTAAAATTTTCATCAAATTGACATACAGTGTTCCTTAAATTGACGTAAAATGTTTATCCAATTGATGTACAATGTTCATCAAATTGATGTTCGAATTGAAGAAAAATTAATGAAGAGTTCTACATCAAATTGAAGAAAAGTGCAGTAGGTTGGATAATGATGTTCAAATGCATCAATTGATGTAAGAATTCATCTAATTGACCTAAGAATAAATAAAATTGATGTAAGAATTCAGAAAATTGATGTAAGAATTCATCAAATTGAGTAAGATTTCATCCAATTGATGTAAGAATTCATCAAATTGATGAACTCTTTATTCAGTGTATGACTTCGATGTAAGCAAATTGAGAAAGACCACTGGTGGTCCAAAAAGTCCAATGTAGGTTGCTCGTTATTTAAAAATATTATTTGGGTCAACTAATGTTTGCATAATAATGCATAAATAATGTAGTTTAAATGCAAACCTTTTACGAAAAGTAAATTTTTTCGAAGTTTGTTTTAATCCCTCTTGCTAATTGTTTTCACTGTCGAATGACATTCCGACTATAGTGCTTTTTTGAACACCACTCCCACTTATGTTGGAGTACGAAATTCCCTCAGCATATCATTACTTCTTGCGATACCTACTTATGACATGTGATGACCTTCTCAAGAATTCTAATAACGACATTAATAGGCGTGACCACTGGACCAATAAATGTCATTTGGGCCACCCTTTACTTGTACATAAGTTATTACATCTATCATTTAATTGTACAATGTAACATATCTATGCACATAGTCGTAGCGCCTCATACTGATGCATGGTGTAGGGTAAAATAACGTAACGGCTGCTACAATCAAACTCTTTGCGAATATGAGAACATCTATGTGCGCTTTGCAGCACTTCAGACACGAAGACAGTCAGATGGAAAAAGCCAAGTACAAGCACAAAAAAAAAAGAAAAAGCGTTTGTTGGGCTGTATGAACGCCGTCGAGGGGTGACAGTGAAGGCGACGTTGGACGGTTCAGTCATGTTTGGCTTAGTCAAAAGACCCACATCGGAGGCGGCGTCGGGCGAAGAGCGTTAGGTAATGAAGCCATAAACATACTGAGTTGATGACGTTGACGACAAGTTGCAACAATAGCGACTAGTCGACACAACCACTTGACGCTTCCGTAGCTTCAATGGTAAACACAACATACATTTGCAACAAAATATCGTTTTGCTCCTTACAGGTGGGGTCGACCTTGCTGGTGATGGCATAAAGAACGGATGCGAGTTACTGGATAGCCGTGTATATCTAGAAAACCGAAACAATAACCAATAATATCGTTCCGAAATATCCCCCAACAGGTCTCCAGTCGGTCGATTACTGCGGTGGATCAGATATTGTGTTATAATTTGTAGGATTAGTAGCCTCAACTTTATTAGTGATCGGCGGAACATTGACAATATATATATTTACCCTCGACACTGATTCACTGATACACTGATACACTGATTCACTGATTCACTGATTCACTGACTCTGTCACGCAGTACGTAGGAATTTAAATAGGCATTCTATAATTCTATAAATAAGAATAATAAAAAAAAATAATATTTTTTTTTTTGTACAGAAATTGTGTTTTCCCCAATTTTTTTTTTTCCAAAATCTTTTTTTACTAATTTTTTTTGTTTACAAAATTTTTTTTTTACAAAATTTTTTTTTTTTTCATCAAATTTTTTTTTCCACAAAATTTTTTTTTTTCTACGAAATTTTTTTTTTCCACAAATTTTTTTTTTTCAACATAAATTTTTTTTTTTACAAAATTTTTTTTTCCAAGAAAATTTTTTTTTCCACAAATATTTTTTTTGTCGACAAAAATTTTTTTTCCACAAATATTTTTTTCCCAAATTTATTTTTTACAAAATAGTTTTCTCAAAATATTTTTTACAAAATTTTTAAAATTAAGTAACAAATACTTTCTCAAGCAAATTAACGGGCGCCATAGGCGCATTACAACTTACTAGTTGACAATATTACGCAAGTTCTGAAATAATATTTACGTTGAACTCTTTTAACTCCAAGTGTTCGAAAAATAATATCGGAGTCATCGTACTAGATACGCTTTCGGGCACAGACGAATTGTTTGCAATAATTTCAGTCAGAAGGCTAACTTTATGTACTCGGTCAGTGAATATCTGGTCATCGTTAACAAGAGTTGAAATTGAAGATGAGGAATTCTACCTTACACATAATTCATATGACCAAAAGCTCTTACTTCCCCAGAGAGAACAAAGAAATTTGAAGAAAATACGCTGTTCGCAGAGAAGTTTTTCGCGCCTAAGTACTTTGTCATACTCTGATATACTTGCTTTGCAGCTCAGTAGAGGCATTTTTTATTTGATCGTCAATTTGAGTACGCTCCCTGTTTGGATCAGACCGTTCCATCGAAGTAGTCTTTGAGGGAATAAACGTGTTTATTCCAAGAAGAATTGTTTTCGATATTGGGAACATCAAGAACATAATTTCCAGTTAAAATGCTGATAAAAAATTTTGAATTCGGCCCAACGTGCTGTTTCGTATGTGGACATTGTCCGATTCGTGACTGGTTTAGAAGTGGCCCGACGATCGGAGAACAAATGGAATGTTGAGACGGTGCAATGATCCAAGTTACCAAATGGTTAACCTTGTACTTTTCAGGGTGTGAGGTTATGAAAAGACCAAAGCATATTTTGTGACCGGTCTACAATACGGGAAATGTGTTCATTTGCGGAGATGTATGGCTCGAGAGATGAAGCCTATAATTATTGTCGATATTGAAGTCCCCAGTAACAACGATTTCACTGTTCGGATAATCTGATAATATTTTGGAAATTGAGTCGGAAAGGTCATTGAAACCAAGCTGTTTTTATGTTTTTTTTTACACATTTTGACGTAATTGCAAAGACCATTTAATACACCCCCTCTAGGCGTCTGTGTATATTGTCAGCATAAAACCAGTATTTTCGCTGATCTCCTTTGTAAAACTGTCAACAAGTGTCATGTGTGTTACTGACATCTGGAGTGTGCTTTCAAACTAATGCACCAGAAAACGACTTGCCACGTCTGGTAATTGTTCATAAAAACTTTTTTATTTTCAAAATGTTAACTGTTTTCAGATTTTGATATGATTTCTCAAAGACTTTAAGAGCTATGGTTACTTAATTTTACATTTATTATAAAGTATATTTTATTATCCTTATATATATAAACCTTTTTATTTGTACCAAATGTAGATTGGTTTCGATTTTGAAAAAAATACCAAATCGATTTGCGCGAGCTAGGGATTTATTTTAGAACCACGTTTTCTTGGTGAAGTATTCCTAGAATTTCTCGTAGTTTTCGTTTTTGCTATACGCTTTGCTGATTTTTTCTCTCCCATACAAACGGACTCCCCCTAATATGTATCCTGGGATATTGTACGGTAGGAGCGACAGACTGTAAGAGCCGCCGGCCTATATATGGGGTGACAAACACGATTTGAATTTGGTTCTCTCTCTCTCTCTCTCTCTTTATAGTGTTGCCAACTAACAAAAAACAACAACTGATTTTAACAGCTGACAATTAGTGGTTTATGAAAACGTGTCGTTATAGGAAAGTATGAATTCGTAAAATAAAGTACAGACTATGAAGGGGTTAATGCTGAAGACTCTTCCTACGCGTTGAGGGTAACTTCCACTGGGAAAGCCTCGTTATTGTTTAAGAGAATGCAAAGACGTCACATTAATTGTGTACCATAATTGTGTCCTGATAAAATATTTGGATGGAATGGAAGTGGCGAAAACGACAATTCCAATCTTCAACGGAGTCTGAGACTTTCAGTATAATAAACATGGCGGAGATCTCGCTTCTTTACAAATTGTACATCAGCTTTAACTACGCCCAACGTGTTTTGAGGGTTGGCCATTCCTGAATAACTTACTACTTGACTAAGTTTTTACGTGAGTATTAATATGTAAGCATGTGTACATTTGTATGTAAAACAATTCGATGCGTTATGTGTGTGCACAAAGTGTTCTTTGGATCGTGTGCTGTATTTTTATACTTTTGGGAGTTATGTGCTTAAAGCGATTGCTTTTGCTTTATGACTGTTTGGCAAAAAGGTACATTTTCGAAGACTTTAGCTCATTACATTTATTTAATGTATGAAGTAGCATTTTGTATTTTCAGTGAACCCCAATCAAAAGTCTAGAATTCAAAGTGATTTCGTCAAAAAAAAAAAACAACTTCGTTTTACACATAATTTCTGGGGCCGAAACGAAGTTGGTTTGGGCATCATTGCCGTCGTTGGAATCAACAATTTCGGTGCAGACGTAACAAAACTGTCGAGCATAAAAAGTTTCCTGTGTTGAGTATTCTTCGTTGTACTGCCGGCAACATACAACAGCTACATGCCACTTTTTGTCATATTTTGTAGAAGCATACAACAACGCATTGCTGCTGCCACTGACGATGATGATGATCTTTGTCGCTAATACTGTTTGCTACTCAGCAAACTCCATATCCATTAGCACATCATAAATGTAACACCTTTCCCCTCATACATGTTTCGACTATGTATGTGTGTGTGTTTTATATTCGAAATCCGTATAATCCGATTGTAGCGTAAAGCGTCAGCTAAAATTGAAATATAATTTCGGAACCTACAGAATAACCATGTATTCAATGGCCGGCCGTGGCATGATAGATATAGTTTCAGCAGCCGTTTTACCTTGTAAACTCTAAACCAGGAACAACTGGTTTTGAAGAAGCTTCAGCTATTCTTGTTCGGCGGGCCGTGGTGTGACAGGTAGTGTGACTTGCACTCAGCAACCTAGTAAGACCATCAACATATTTTCAGCGGCCTGGAAAAACCGGTGACTTTCTCTAGGAAAACCATTGGCCTTTCGGAGCCGGCTTTACAGAGTAGGTCATCGTCCAATGCTCACTGATTCGAGAGAAGTTCCCCGTCTGCCTCTTCATAAAATGTTGAGGTAAATAATACATATCCGGCAGCTCACGAGAGTAATCTCTAAACCATGTGAAACTTCTCCAAATAACAATTAGCCGTCGGAGGTGACTTTAAATAGTAGGTCTCACTCCGTGAGTATACAAGAGCTCGCTGATTGAGAGGAGTTCCCTGTTCCTTCATGGAATGTTAAGGGAAATACATACATATTTGACAGCTCTCTTATTTCGAGCGGACATTTTGAATAAGTCCGGTTTGGGGTCTTTTAAGTCAGTTGATGATAACTTGGAACGATCTAGAGGATTTATTTGAGTCAATACGCCCGCCTGCTTTCCATGAACATTTCTAATTAAACTACAGATCGTATTTTCAGCCCGATTGTTCTAGGGCGGACACTATTGTTTTTTTTTTGAATAAGTCCGGTTTGGGGTATTTTAAGTCAGTTGATGATAACTTGGAACTATCTAGAGGATTTATTTGAGTCAATATGCCCGCCTGCTGTCCATGAAGATTTCTAATTAAACGACAGATCGTATCTTCAGCCCGATTGTTCTAGGGCGGACACTATTAAAGTCTCCGGTCTTGGTAATAAATCCCATGCAAATGCTCCTCCCGATTCCAACATCAACTCGCCATCGGTCGCAACAACTCAATATTTCAATCGTCAGCCTAATGCGAATTTTATGCAAAGTCCTTGATTTAATCGCTAATCGATTTAATCTTAGAGCAGCTCGAAATGGACAACGATTTTGCTTGAAAACTTATATTTTCTGACGAAGCGGATATTTATGTCGACTGATATGTTAACAAGCGAAACTCAGAGATCTGGGGATCGGAAATCCCCACGGGGTAGTCGAAAAGCCACAACACACATAGAGAGTTACTTTCTTGTATGAAAGTGCAGCTGGAAACGCCATTTCGGTTAACGGTGAGCTTCGCAGAGTCACGATAAACCATTTTTTGTGGACGGAGATTGAACAGGCGCCATACCTCACCTGGCAACCGTGTTACCGAAATTCGAAGAAGGTTTTGTACCGTTTCGTAGCGGTGGACCAAAAGTGGCAACAGTTTTTTTTAGATGCGCCATGATTGACAAAACACAGGTGTATAGTCTCCATGGCACAAATCCATAATTGTGCTACGAATTGGTATGCGATATTCTTCGGACTTTGATAAACCAGTGATTCGATTTTATTTCCACACCTAAAAAGGCTCGACAACTGAAGAGAATCGCTGACACAAACGCATTTTTGAACACCTTGAAGAATCCTATTGTTGGGAACAATACCTCCTTCGCTTATTCTAAGTCACATGGTTGTCAAACTGTCCTCGTACATACATACGACGTCGAAAATCGTTATGTACCCCGAAAAAAAAGTAGTTGTTATACAACATTCCCCGTTTCGCTTCGTTTGTCGTCATTTCAGCACGTCCCCCGGTACACGAGTAGTGCTTTTGCTGTTGTCGTTCAAAACATATGTATTTAGTTCTTTTTGGAACATAATCACAATACCAGATCCAGATACAGAAATAAATGTGGTACGTTTCGTTATAGTTTTATTGGTGTTCGTGCCGTTTGGTATTGTTCCCTTAGGTTTCGGGCTGTCGTCGTTCGCCGTGTATGCCGTGTTTGCTGTTGTACTCGTAGTCGTACCTGACCTAGACCAAAGTTGATTATGTTGACGCGTCACATTCTTAAATTTTCCATGCTAATGGCGGTTAAATAGCACTCAGGCAACACGTCAAATTTCTGTTTTAGGTTCTTTCATGTTGACAATGATGACGACGAATACGACGGCAGCGCAACCATCTCTCCCAAAAGATGATGCTGACGACACCGGCAGTTGTTTGGCATTTGTCACTTGGCGATATGAAGATGCTGACTGTGATGAAGACGAGCGCGCGTGGTCTATGACAGTATGAGTGTGTAGTTGTCGATGGTCGTCGTGCCGCATTCGTTAGAATCAGCTACAATCAAAGTTTGCTTTTTGAATCTTGTTCATTTGTTTGTTTGTTTTTATTGTTGACATCATAAGCAGTTTGTGTGTGCGTGGTGTGTCTGTCAAAGATTATTTCGGTTGACGCCAGTTGAGCTCCATTCAAAATATCCGCTTGTTTTCGTGGAGCTGTACATCAGATTTCTGTCTGCGTTCTAAATATTTTTGTTACGTTCGGTTTGTTTTTGGAATTATTGAAATCGCCTCATAAACACTTTACTGGACAGATGGAGGTCAATTGGGTTATTCACGAATTGACGTATATCGACGTAAACGTACACAAAATGTGAAATTTCTGTCTACGGATGTCATTAGGTTTTATATTATTTTCAAAACAGACACCACAAAAACGATAAACTAGTACCATTAGCATTATTGTCATTATACATTGTTGTTTATACATTGGCAGCAGGTGTCTTCTAAGACTAATGAAATGAAAATAGAACCACGTAGAATTGAAATAATCCCTGGTGAATGGGTAAATTCGATTTCCCTTGATCGGAAGAGTCGATGAAAAAAGCTGTATGGAATTTTAATATTTTGTTATACTCGGTGGCACACTAATTTTCATACCAGCCAAAAAAAAAGTCATATCTAACTACGACTTAAATGGGGATAATTTTGTATAATTCGTCACTCTTAAGAGATGACAATATTCTCACAACCATGAAGGGATTTACGGCAAACATCTACCCACCATCGCACTGTATATTGAACTAAATAATTTGTGCACTACATGCCCGAATTCCGCTTTATAGAGAATGTTAGCACTGGCATTTACTCTTGATATTCTGGACATGAATGATGATGCTCTTTGGGCTAGCCATATTTTCCAAGTGTCGAAAGAAACACTCAAGAGCTTAGGCTTTGTGAAGCGGTTAAGTACTTACACCACCTACATCAGGTCAAAGATACAAAATAACTTTCATTTATGGACAGAGGCTTCAAAGACGTCTTAGTAGCTTGTCGACCTTGTACTGAAGAGCGCTGGTGGTGACTGTAGGGTATTCAACTCTATTGTCTGCCTTCCGCATCGCCGAAACGTAGCGTACAAGAATATCGCTGTTCTATAAATATGTTCATGTTCTATTAAATTCACTACTTAGCCGAACGTTTCGTATCTGTGATTCTCGTTCGTATCTTTTCTGCCAGCTGTGTCAATTCAGGGCAAATTTTTGACAAACACTATTCCATCTTCCATCCTTCCAATAGCCTAATTTCTAATATCTAAGACAGTGCATTGTGTTTTTAGGGGGGCATGTCATGAGTATTAGTCAGTGAGTAAAAAAAAACCTTATCCTATATTTTTTATTTAATGCAAAAAGGCCTTTGTCCAAGACGCATGTTACCTTTGTATAAAAAAATTAGAATTAATGAAATAGAATATTATATTTTGGATTCATCTTATCTATAAGCGCTTTAACTATCAGATTTTAATACCGATTTTCAAATCGAAATAAATTTATAACATTATTTTTCCAGCGGCGCGCCGCGGCGGTGACTTGAGATGTTTTTGCTGCATACCGACGATATGTCTGTGACGACAACTGTTTATGGTAGGTGAACAAATCATTTAGCCATTTTGTCCACTAATCAAAAAAGTATCGATCACCTGCCAGTCGTTGACAGAAAATTCCATTTCCAATTAAATTTTTTAGTGAAACTACTACATACCAATGTATCCCAAGTTTAAGGTCTATTAGAGATCTTTCCTCTCTAGGTCTACAAGACACTTGTGTCAGCACAGATGTCTTTTTAGCTTTACATAATTACTATGATTTTAAACTATGATTTGCTACAATAGTGCGTTAAAATGAGAAGTCCAGCGCTACATTTAAGCTGATCAGAATAGACATCTTCCAGGTCCACCTCACTAGTGGCAATTTGTAGCATTATATATGTATATGGGTAATAAATTCTCTCATGGATATGCCCAGATATATCTAACACATCTGCCAGTCTATGAGTAACAACACCCTTTTGCTTCACAACTACACAGAAGCTCTCCCCGCGATTAAACCACAGGCTCATGATACCAGATTTTAGTCTTTAGCCAGACTTCTTTACCAAAAAGGCCAGACTTTATCCACCCACAAGGGGCAATGTGGCTACCATCGCCCTCTAAGCGTACCAAATAACCCAACAAAGTAAGTCCAGTATACGCGTAGGTCCAATTCCTCTCTCTTAGTTCGGTGTTGAAGCAAACCAAACAGCAACTAATCCCTTCGATTTAGGTGGTAAACACATTCTCCCTAAAATTCCCCGAAAGTTCGTTCTCAGATAACACTAGTCAACAGTCAAAATGTACTCGGGATGCGATAATTTTTTCTGTGTAGATAACCTTGACATGAGCTCGAAAAACGCAATAAAAAAATTTTTTTTCGTTTGGTTTTTTTTTTTTTTTTTTTTTTAAATTTTAAAAAAAATTTTTTGGTTAATTTGTTTCTTCCGGCATAACTCGGGAACCACTAGCCCGATTTAATTGAATTAAATTTTAATTTTATTCTCAATTGAGTAAAGGTATGAATTTCAAATATATTCAAATTTCATATATTCATTTTGTTGAGTAGTGTAACAGACCTAGGAACTCTTGACCACCCAGTAATGTCTGTACTTACTTATGTATCATGGATCCTTTACTAATAGCCACCTTATCTGTGGCTCAGCCACAAGTGCATTCCACAATCACCTAAAATTACTCAGAAGTGTTGTCACTTTGATTGGGCGAATGACCTCGTTCATACAATTTGAGGGGGATTTCATTGAGTGTTCGCCATCGTCCGAAGACACCACTAGAGATATAAACGTTTATTAATAAAAAATAAACTTAAAAATATTTTACAGAGCTGATAACAAAAATGCGATAACGCACTTATGCCAGATTTTCCATGACTTAGGCAATTGAACCAAGTGATGTTTGCACACTCACACACTGACACCGTCGAGCACACGTCCGCAAATACACTCACACGAGTGACAAATGAAATTAACAGTGTTTTTTTTTTTTTGCGGTTGTCTGCGGCTGCTGCTCGACGAATATTTGCACTTTGGGGGCATTTTTGTTATTGTCGCTGTTGTTGCAGTTGCGATAATAAAGTTTGCTTAAATAAAAAGTAAAAAAGTTGACTTGAAAGTGAAAAACGCAATTGTCGTGATAAACAAAAAAGCAGAAATTTTACGAGGGTGGATCGGAATGGAAGTCCGCTGCAGCTAGAGCTGGACTAAGACTTCATGTGGTTTCTAGCAAAATGGTGAAAATCATCATGCTAAATTATATTTAATATTCCAGAATTCGTTGGTTTCTTTATCTGTTTACCATCCGGGTGGTGGTATTTTGAATGAAATGTTACATATACTTCAAGTCTGGAAGTTTGTCCGAATGGGGTCACCTAGAGCTGGTAGAAAAATGAAATATGCCCCCCAAATAAACTCATATAAAATTGGGGAATTTTTCATTATAAAAAATTTCCCAAAAAATTTGTGAGTTTTTCTGAATTTTTAGGCATTATTTCATTTTTTGTCTTGGGACAATAAAAAATTCCCCAATGTTTTATATTTGGGAATTTTTTGTTTTTTTTGGGATATTTTCATAGCAGAAGTCAATCATATATCGATGTTTTTTTTATTATTTTTTATTTTTTTGAGGGTATTTTTCATAATATTTTGTGGATTTTGTAATGGGTAATTCTTCATAAATTGTTTGGGGGATTTTTCAGAATTTTTGGATACATTTTCATATTGGGCTTTTGGGAAAATTTTTCATTTATTTTTTGGGGAATTCTTCATTTGGGGCATACTTCATTTTTTTTTGGGGGACATTTTTCTTAGAGCCGGTTACGGTTCCAGTTTAAAAATCACACAAATTTTAATTTATACCCTATTAGGTCATTAGTATGAGTCCATGCTGCTGAAAAATTAAGCTATACCCCCATGATTGTCAACTTGTTGTGGTACAAAAGTTGAAATATAAACATGGACACTGTGTCTTTGAATAGTAAGGCCCAATAAAAGAGTCGCGGGTGATTTTCTTTGAAATTGAAGTTAAACGTAAAATTTAATGTAAAATTTTTTTCACCCAAATGCACTGCGAATTCGTTTTTGTTTTTATTTCTTTATCAGAAAGGTATGTTCCATAATAAAACTGATAGTGTTAACACACGAAATGCCGAAAGAGTGGATTTATTTGTCTGATAACTCAAAAACCTGATTTAAAGTTTAAAGTCAGTTTTTATCGGAAACTGAGTTATACAAATCTGTATTTAACTACAACCTCATGCATTGGATCTAAGTTCATTAGTCGTATTATTAGTAATCTTAGCGTTGCCATTTAGCCGTCTCATTGTTGCGATGTGGTCCCGCTGAACGTCTTTGTTATGGGGAAGCTAGAAATGACCCACACGTTTAAGGCGACTATCATCAAAGGCATTCGTGTGATACAGAGTACAAGTAAATAAATGTAATTTCCAATCGCATCTCGCTCATTCTTTCATATTTGTGAGTTTTCAGCAACGCCTTTTTTTATTATCAACGTAGAATGCAATATTCACCAAAAGGAGATGTCGAAACACAGTGCTATCGAACCGAACTGCTTACCGATGTCAATAATATTCACGGAAAAAATATCTTCATGAAATTCACGAAAAGTTTCTTATTTTTCAGCCAAATACACGCCGTATTCTTTTGAATAGGTTTTAAGTTCGTTTGTCAAACTGTTGCCAGCAATGGGTGGGAAAATGTTGCTCTTTCTGGATTCACTATTAGCATTTTCAAAACACCAAACCAAAATAAATGCGCACCTTCGAAATGTGAGTTCCTATGATATGCCTTAAGTGTTTCAACTAAATTTGTTCTTTTATTAGCACAAAAAGTGTGATATTTTCAGGGTGTCGATGGCAGATTTTTAAAATGTTATACCATGTGTGGGTAATAGTAAGTAGATAGAGCTATGGCTATTCGAACTAATTTTGATTTATTGGTAACTCATGGACGTGGGGCAAATCTCAATTGGCGAGGTTATCAATTCTCTGAAGGCGAGGTTATCGAGTTGATAGCCTTTGCACTTTTTTAAGATTACAGTTTTGATTAACCACAGCGACATAGAATTACTCTTTGATCATGTCTGGGTGCAACTTTCCTCTTACACATCCAAAATCCACATGGACTAGCGGTCCAAATCACATTGTTATCAGTACGTCTACTGTCCATCTATGGCATGTATTTGTATACATGAACAGGTCATCGTGGGACAAAAGCGATTGCTGTACGTATTTTACTAACAGCGGACGAAGCTTTGGCGGAGTCTTACCAGGCGGTGTGTAGATGTGGCGACTATGACACCATGCCAGACGGCTTAGGCAAACATATCGAGGTTTTTTTTTATTGTTTTTCTTGTTTACTTTTCATTTTGAATGATTCACCGCATGTTGCGGAAACTGATGACTGACTGTTTTGGTTCCCTAACACACAGAAATGCTCTAAGAAACGCATACTAATATATTGACGCCAAATGATTGAGTTTAAATACTGTGCGAGCACGTCTATTAATTCTTTTAACAGTCAACCAATAAAATGACAAATAAAGAACACATATGTACGTACATACATGTATCTATAGGTATGTATTAATTTGTGCATTTGTTTATTTAAGAAATAATTTCATGCGGCTCAAAAGTATTCTTCACCATCCGTCTGCACGGTTGCCCCCAAACACTGAAAGAAACAGTTGGATCAGACGTATGCAATTTTTACGTTGATTTTTTGATATTTTTCGTTACAACTAAATTGATGATGTGTGCATTTTGTAGAACGCTAGATAAGAACCAAACGCATGACCAGTCTGTGTATCATAGAGCGCTCTGCACCAGCCCATCTGAGCCAGTACATGTGATGAGAGCTTTGACAATAGTCTATCAATGATCAAAGTGAAATACTTAACATGGAATCCTTGACTGACAAGACGAGAAGTGTCACACACTTTTAACAGATAGGTATGAGTGAAAATAAAAACTCCTGTTACAATTTCCGTATACTGACTGGTCTTAATTGAATAACCACATGATCACTGTTGAGTTTATCAGCCAAAGCCCGTAAAGAAGTAGCAAAACATATTATCCGACAGGCAAGCTGTCATTAACTCTCTAGACTCTGTCGTCCTTTCAGCCACATATCTCTCTGGGAGGTGGCTCTGCAGGTCAGCATGGACATTATCTGGGTGCTGGGACCCAGGGACATATGGGAAAATGCAGACGAGGTAGCAAGTTTTGGGAATGCCTTACAGGTTGCAGGCAAACTGCAATCCCAAGGTACGATTCTACCCACTTGCAAACTTCTGTCCGATAAGAAACGTTAGCACGCAATGATGTCGCTATCAAGACCCGGTGTCTCACTGCTTCTGTCCGTCATGATAGGATATTGTCTGTATGGCTGAAGAAAAGCAGAACACTGAAAATAATTGGGGGGGGGGGGGGGGGGATTTAGGGTTTCTTTCAAAAGATAACCCTTTAAATGAGGAAATCTAAAAAATACGAAATGTTGAATAATTTAAAAGGTTACAAATTTTACCGAAAAGGAAACGCTCACGTATTTCGTTCAGTGCAGTGTACCCTCTTTCACATGATTTCATTATCGGTTGTTTCTCTGCAGTGAACTCCGGCGATAGTTTAATGCACTCCAATCCCGGCAATCGCACAAAAATACGTTTAATGTCTGTCCTCAAGAAAATTGTTGATTTTCTTAAAAAACACACACACACATACAGAAGTAAACGAATATAAAAAGAATAACAAATTATTTATTATTTTTCGTTATTTCTTGAAAAACACACGCACACGATATTTGCTTGCTGACGCTATACGTGTGCCTGTGTGAGGGGATACGCGAATTTTACATACCCAGACACATGTGTATGTCCGTAAGTATGCTTATTTGGTTGTTAATATTTATATTAATTACATTTTCATTTTCATTCGTTTTTAATTACCAACACATACCGAGACATTGGCCCTCACACACACACACACACGCGCGCGCTGTATGTATGCCTGGACGTACAACGTGCTGGAACCATTGCCTGCCGCAATATGGACTACGGTGCGATGGCATGACAGTGGTGGTGTTCTTGAGATGACGACTTCATTCAACTCTGTTAATGTCATTAACTGGGAATTTGTTATTGCTGTTGCTGTCGGTCGTTGATGTTGCTGTTGTTGATTTTTCGAAGGAAAGGTGTGTGTATTAACTGACTGCACCAACAGCAACAGCAACATTGTCAAATGGAATCACTTGACGCTTGGTTTATTTGTAAAATTTATTAATTTATTTGCTACCGACAATGTTTACATCGTGATAATTCATTTTGAGTAATTTACAAATTGATTAAAATCATACGTACATACATAGATGTACTTATATTTCTAACTTCGATTTTTCGTTTGGGATGAAGGGATCGAAGAATTTGGATAGAAATCAGTAACGCTTTGGTGATTCTTTAAATGACGAAAGGATTGTATTAATTTGTATGATTGTATATTTGACTGTCTTGCTCTCATTTAAAGTTTTACAAACATATGGACAGAAATTTAACATTGGTATAAGTAGAATTGATACTCACTGAGACTTACGACCAATAAATGAGTCAAGGTTGATCTTCATCTCGCACAAAAGTTTAATATTATTCTAATTATTCACCGGAACCATTTTTTCTGCTAAAAGTGTCAGTGTTGCCACATCAACAGAGCCGAAAATGTGGATAAAAAATTTATTTAAAGTTTTAACTCAGTTTTCTTGGAAACTAAGTTTTACATAATAGTGGTTTAACTACGATCTCATTTATTGGGCTTTAGAGATTATTTTTTTTTATTATAAAATGGCAGTCATTTAATAGGTCGAAACTGTTATGGCTTCCTTACCTGGACACGGAGAACTACAGGTTCACAGTAGTAATTGTGGACAAGCTTCTCCATCCTCAACGTGTGACTGTTTGGTGCCGAGAGGCATAATTTTCGACCACATTTTTCAGATCTCTTCCGGCCTTATCTGCGAAGACAAGCGACTTTACATAATCTAAAAATAGTCTAGCGGTGTTGAATCGCATGATCTTGGAGGCCACGCCACAGGCCCACGACGCGAGTTTCCTTCAATAAATTGAAGGTAGTCCTCATCAACATCGTCCCCTTTTCATTACTCCAAATGCCACAATTTTGTTTATTAAAGTACCCATTCAATCAAAAGTGAGCTTCATCGATGAACAAAATTTTCTTGTGAAAATCGGGATCGGTGGCCATCTCGTTTTGGGCACGATTTGCAAACGATGTTGGGGAGTAGGTCATTATGCCGTTATGAAATGGCAAATCAAACTGAACATAAAATCTCATCCAACGAGCATAGGTTGACCGCAGGAGTTCCACAAGGCTCTGTCCTCTCTCCCTCTCTATTTCTTATTTTCATTGACGACTTGTTGGGTCAGACTGTGAATCCGATCTACTCCTTTGCGGATGACAGTAACCTATGTCATTCATACTCATTTGATCATCGGCCAGGTCCTCTGGAGGTCGAGGACAAAAGGCGAATGATGAATGACTCACTTAACCGCGATTTGGCGACGATTTGTGAGTGGGGCCAAATGAATAGAGTAGATTTTAATGCACAAAAGACCCAGTGCTGTTTGTTGTCACACAAACGTTCACCAGATCCAGCATCGTCGTCAATTTCTATGGGTGGTGTGGATATCGACGAATCAGACACTCTTGATGTTCTGGGCATAAAGATACTGGGTGATGCTCGCTGGGATAGCCATATATTCGAAGTGTCGAAAGAAGCATTCAAGTGTTTAGGCTTTTTGAAGCGGTGCTAGAAATACTTCACTCCATCTGATCTCGTAAATATTTACACCACTTACATCCGGCCTAAAATGGAATACAACTCGCATATATGGGCAGGGGCTCCATTAACATCTTTGAAGCTTCTGGACCGTGTACAGAGGAGAGCGGTGGTGATGATAGGGGATGGTAGGGTATCCAGCTCTATTGTCTCCCTACAGCATCGCCGAAATGTGGGTTGTGTATCGCTATTCTATAGATATTTTAATGGTATCTGTTCAGAAGATATCGGTCGTCTGGTCCCTGACGTTAGAACATTTAGTCGGAATACACGGCTATCCAGGATATCTCATCCGTTCATTGTGAAATGGCCGGTTGACCGGACGACGCACTATAGAGAAAATTCGTTCTTTAGCCGAACCGTTCGTATGTGGAATAATCTTCCAGCAAATGTGTTTCCTGCCAGTTGTGACATTCAGAAATTCAAAACAAATGTCAACAAACACTACTCCCTCTTTCCTCCTTCCGATACCCTAATTTCCTTCCGCTAACACAATGCATTGCATTTATAGGGGGCATCCCCTGAGTGTTGGCCATAAAAAAAAAAAAAAGTGACAGCTGTCAAAAAGACCAACTCCGAAAAAAGTGTGGCCAGATTGAAAACCACACGTCTAAAAAAACATCCGGTAGAATAAAAACTAAAATCATTTAAAAAAAACCAACCAACAATGCATCATCCTTTTCAGCCTCGTGCTAATGAACAACAAACGAGTATTGCTACTAAAACACACCAATTGCTGTAAAACCTGCAAAAAGTATTTCTCTCCAATTAGGATAATTACTGGCACCACTGTGAAATATTTAAAAACAATTAAAACTACAAAACAGAAATATTTTGTTTTCCATTTTATTTCCATTTTTCGGTTACCCGACGTTCTGCGTAACATCCATCAATAACCGCCCAGACAGGCGTCCTTACATCAAAAGCAGCAGCAAACGGCGATTAAAATGTGCAAGAAGAACACAGAACCGACGCCTCCAAAAGTCCAATACAAACAAATCCATTTGCACTCATACAGTTCCAAAACGAAGTGTAATAAACTTTGAATAAATGAGAAAGACGCGTTTAAGCGATTTTGTGTAATGAATTCTTACTTTTTTTCCGACTCCCTCCCCGGCGAATGGCATTGGAGGCAGCATCGAAAGCAAGATGATGATGTTACGGGCTGCGCTGTTGGCGCTGATGGGTGATTTTTGAAGTCAAGGCCT
This sequence comes from Hydrotaea cyrtoneurina, assembly GCA_958296145.1. Lineage (NCBI taxonomy): Eukaryota > Metazoa > Arthropoda > Insecta > Diptera > Muscidae > Hydrotaea > Hydrotaea cyrtoneurina. The sequence goes on from OY282512.1 coordinate 88,642,561, forward strand.
CCGTGAATATTGTTGTGAACACAAACATCCGTAGTTATAGCGGACATTCCATACGAAGCGGAGCTGTGTTGTCGGAAAAGCCTATTGGCTCAAATTCTTCATTTCCCTGACACATTTCTGAAACTTATATTCCAAATATTCCAAAGAATTATCAAACAATGTAAACCAAACACATTTGGTTGATGAGTGAGCCACTAACTAAGCAAGCAAGTGGTCGGTAGGAGGATAACTTAAAAATATTGACAAATAGTTCAAATATTGAAAGAATTAGTTATGCTATTTTGCTCTTCAGTCAACGATAACGTAAAGTAGTGTAATTGTAACCGAAGTACATCAAGTACTCATGGAACTTAGACGTATTCCTTGAATTTTGTGTACCCCATTCGCTTTGTATAATGTTGTTGAACTGTTTTATTGTGGTTGAAAATCCCAGTATTTCCCTGTATTTTCTGAAATAAATGCAACGCTGTATACATTTTTTGCTCTTTTGTTCGTTTTGACGTTGCTCTCAATTTCAAAATCTAATTTTTGCAGGTCTTTACGTTTTCACGTAAAAATCGCATGGGGCGCGGAGATTGATTGCGAACATCGTCGCTGGCTTATCCGTGAAATAAATAAATAATGAGAGTTCAGCAAGAATAAAATCGTTGCTATTGATTTGGCTATTAAATTTATTAAATTTTGTACTTTCTGTCGAAAAATGTCTACCGAGTTCCGTTTGCCATGGAACGTCCCCTACATTTCTCTTTATTTTTTTGTTGGTGATTTTTTTATTTTCTGTTGTGTTTCTTTTTTTTATATTTGTTCACAAATACAAAAATTTTGTTTGTATTAATAAATGTTAAATAAATATCACGGACAATGAAAGCGACGCGTAGAGAGACGTTGTACAGCACAGACGAATACGCAAAATGTGAAATTCGCAGAACAGTTCGACAATTTCATATGGGTTGGGATAGTCCTTCTCTATCAGCGGACCAATGACCTCTTCACGATATGGTTTCTTTCGACGTTGTTATTGTTGTTCTTATTGTATGTATGTGAATGTGTATGTGTGAACCTTTTACATTGACGCTATTTGTATGTTTATAATTGATAATTGTTTGCATTGAGATAATATGTAAGGTTCAGAAACATGACGATGAAAACGATGACGGATTTCGGGTATTCAATTGTTGAGGATGGTCAGGGTGTTAATTAAATCATTTTTCAGGGTTAATTTCCCAACACAAAAATGCCGGTGTCGTCATGACTAAGAGAGTAATGTATTCTTTGAAAAAGCATTAGCCATTTGGCTTTTAACAGTAGGTGCCAGTAAGTGAGTGTACAAATTAGAGTGTTCACAACTCACTGGTTTCACAGAAATTCCCCATAGTTCCTTCATGGAATGTGAGGATAAATACGTACTACGAATTTTTAAGGGCATCCTGAATCAATGTTTTTATACACTCCATCATAGGATGGAGTATATACTAAGTTTGTCATTCCGTTTGCAACACCTCGAAAGAGTGATCTGTGACCCTATAAAGTATATATATTATCGGTCAGTGTAACTTTCTAAGACATTCTAGCGATGTCCGTCTGTCCGTCTGTTGTCTGTTGAAATCACGATAGAGTGCGAACGACCAACGCTAAGAAGCTGAAATTTTGTAGGAAGATGTTTTTTTGCCCATAAGCAGGTTAAGTTCGAGAATGGGCAATATCGGACCAAAGTTCACCTTTACGGGACTAAATATATCCCGGCCATAATCAAATTTTTCAAATATTTTTTTTCACTACATCTGATTTTTTTTGGTAAAATTGTTCTAAGTTTATATAATTTATAGATGGGGAAAAAATCCCAAAAATGGGCATGCTCATGGGTTCCGTGGACCCTTGGGGCCCAAAAAAGGGCCCATGATAAACATGCGCATATGGGTATCGAAGTGCAACGAAATTTACTCACGAACCCAAATATGCCTTTATTTTCATGATTTGCCTAAATTTTTTGATCCGGTTTCTGGGACTATCGGGTCACCAGCGGCCCAATAACCGTCCCTTGACAAACATGGACATATGGGTATCGAAATGCAACGAATCCATGATGGAGGGTATATAAGATTCGGCCCGGCCGAACTTAATATTTGTCCACTTGTTTTTATTCTTTAGTCACATGTCATATGGAAAGTACTGGATTTTTGTGGTACATTATTATAGATTTTTTAGACATTATAGATTACGCCATCCCGCGCAGAAAATTGAAATGTTCTGCCCAGCTTGGGCGAATGACGTCACTCGTAGTGTATTCCTATTGGCTCATAGTCAAAGTGGTTTCAATTGCTGGGTTGCCAACAATAGTTCTTACGCTGTGTTCCAATCCGAAACTTGTCACTCCTTGTAGATGCACATAGAGTTGGAAACCCTTACAAGAGACTAATTAAGTCATCTAACGGGAAATTCTTGTTTGGTCAGATACAGAATACAGAGATTTTGCTGGAGTTCGGTCACATTCAAAAGATACGAGTGTTATCGTTCATCGTAGTATACTCATAATTATTACTCTATATGTTTTTTGTGCTGATTATATTTTTGTATATCGCTACCTAAAGTCGTACAGGTTGTAAGTCCACTTTTTGGCAAAATGTATTTTTTGATGTAGAACACAAGATAAGTTGAAAACGCATCTGGCTTGAAGAAAAAAACCGCCAAAAATATATGCCCTGTCACCTTTTATAACTGAAAAGAAAATGTTCTAAGTCCCTATATGCTCAAAAAAGACTACCTAAGACTACTAATGCTCAAAAAAGACTACCAAGCATATTTTTCAAATTTTTTTTTAATATTACCAACAACATGAATAACCTACACATAATTGCATTGAAACTTTTGGAAAAATAAATCGTCGAAGAATAAAATTAAGTTATTTGTCTTTCTTGTAAAATTTTAAATTTTGGACTTACACCCTTTGCGACTTTAGGTAGCGATATGTTTTTCATCCTGATTTTTTCCCCCCGATCTTAAGAAAAATATTTTACATTCACAGCAGTTAGAATTAAACTATGGCAATTTTACCATAATCAAAAAATTGGAAATAAATTCAGCTTAAGTATCTTCGACCTAATGTCTTCCAGATGCGGTCCTTGGGCCAATCGATAACTGAACTGAAAAGGCTAAAATTCGGCTTCTCGGGACAAATTAAAAAATGTCAAAATTCGAAAAAGGTGAACAATTTTCAAATGGAAGAAACAAAATTTTATAAAATGCAATATGTGCATTACTTGTCAAGCAAACCTGAAAACAAAAAACTCAAAAATTGACCACTCGATTTCGAAACTGATTTCTACACCGGTTTTATGAAAAATGCCCCAAAAACATAAATGAAGAATACCCCAAAAAATCTCATATAAAATTGGGTAGTTTTTCATAATTTTTATGTAACATTCCAATGAAAAATTCTTAAATTTTTTATTTTTGGGAAATTTCCCGTTTTTTTTTGGGATAATAACAAAAGTTTTCCAACAAGAGGTGTTATTTTGAATTACCCCGTATTTCGGTAGCTGTCACGTTTGAAGCTTTTATTCTTTGACATTTGACAAGTAGAAACTACGCCATTACTAAAAATGGAACGATACACGCTTCAACAACTCATTAAAATTATTAAAATTCACTACAAAAATGGGGAAAATCTATCAGTCACAGTTTGCAAAACTAATGCATCTGGAGCTCGGAAAACCCAAGAGTTATTGTTGAGACGCCTCTCCATCCTCAGCGTGTGAGTGTTTGGTTCGGTTTATGGTCCGGCGGGATCATTGGACCTTAATTTTTCGAAAATGAGCTGAGATCAAGAGTTACGGTGAATGGATTGCGCTATGGAGAGATGATAAATGATTTTTGATATTGATCTGGACAAAGTTTACTTTCGAGACGGCGCTACTTGCCACACAAACAACGAAACCATTGCTCTTTTACGGAAAAAGTTTTCGGACCGTGTTATCTCTCGAAGTGGTGATCACAATTGGCCACCGAGATCTTGTGATTTAACACCTGGCGTCTTCTTCATTTAGGGCCACGTGAAAGATAACGTATACACCAATAGCCCATCGTCGATTCAAGACCTCAAAGAAAGAATTCGTGAGGCTATCGAGGACATAGGGCAGCCACTTTGCGAATTGGTTATGGAAAATTTGATGGAAAGGATATGGTCCTGTAGGCGTGGTCGTGGTGGCCATTTGGCTGATGTTGTTTTTCATCATTAACGGCATACCTTCCTCTTTATTATTAATTAAACATTCGATCATTTATCTGAAAAATAAATACCAAAACAACACCTCTTGTTGGAAAACCCTCTATATAGAGCGCGTTCGCTATTTTTTTATAATTTTTTGAAGTATTTTTCATTGGATAATGTTTCATAAATTGTTTGATGGATTTTCCATTTATTTTGGGGAATTCTTCATTTGGGACATTTTTCATAGAGCCGTCTACACAACCTTATGTTGGTGGCGGGCTACAGAGTCATACCAGGGAAGTGCAGAAGAGACTAGCTAACCAGACTCGCGACTATCTTACAGATTTCAGCAAAACTGGCCTCTGGCAAACGTTGACTCTGTGCCAGAGCATGCATATTAATGGGCATCTGTCAGCGTTTGCATTTAATCGAACACACATGGCCATCAACTAGAGAATCGTTCAAACAAATCAAATCGCTTTCATAACCCGATGTCTCATTGGTTGTGTCCGCCATGACAGGATTAGAAAGCATTCAAACACAATAAAAGATTCTAGTAGTGATTTCTGCAGAAGCTGTGGGGATGAAGACAAGTAGCAGTCCATATAACACCATCTCTGCACTTATCCTGGCGGCAACAGTGGTTTCATATTTGACCGATTCAGGGTCTTTTTGAGACTCTCAAGATGGTGCAATGTTAACAACTACAGTTTTTTCTTTCGTTAGTTTCATTAGTACCACACTACATATTATAAGTGAGTCTGCTTATGCAGACGGCCACTCCCACCTAATCTCCTACACCACACTGTGGTCCAGAGTTATTACGATTTTGTTCGTTTCTTATATCCAAAATCAACAATTCGAAATAAAATCGATCAACTCAGAATCAGTTTCTGAATTGATTCGCTGTCCAGCATCCTGTCAATCTATTATTGTAATCAAAGGGCAGGTGGAAAATGCGGGTTGATCTCAATCACTGACCATGACCATGCTTTTAAAATGAACCCATACACATTTTTTTTTTTTTTTTTTGATGGCCAACACTCAGGGGAAGCCCCCTATAAATGCAATGCATTGTGTTAGCGGAAGGAAATTAGGGTATCGGAAGGAGGAAAGAGGGAGTAGTGTTTGTTGACATTTGTTTTGAATTTCTAAATGTCACAACTGGCAGGAAACACATTTGCTGGAAGATTATTCCACATACGAACGGTTCGGCTAAAGAACGAATTTTCTCTATAGTGCGTCGTCCGGTCAACCGGCCATTTCAAATTGAACGGATGAGATACCCTGGATAGCCGTGTATTCCGACTAAATGTTCTAACGTCAGGGACCAGACGACGGATATCTTCTGAACAGATACCATTAAAATATCTATAGAATAGCGATACACAACCCACATTTCGGCGATGCTGTAGGGAGACAATAGAGCTGGATACCCTACCATCCCCTATCATCACCACCGCTCTCCTCTGATTGTACATCCGAAAGCGTGTGAAAGATAGTCTATCTGTTATCTTTTTTACTATTCGACAAACCTATATCTTAGGAATATCGACAAATCTTCAAATCCTACAACAACGCACATTAGTTAATACGCACTCAGGAAATCGTTAAAAAATCCATCATCAGCAGATTGTGGCTTTTCATTGAAATCCTATTTTCATTTTATTAGTTTTGATAAAAACCTCCCCTCTGTGGGCTATTAGATTTCAAGATTTCAAGATTTGATTTATTGAGACTTATATACGAATTTAAAGATAACAAGGTAATATTTTTAAAGCAAACTTAGAACTATGGTGGTATTATTCTAATTGTTGTACGGGTTTATTTATCAGCTACATGCTTATATTAAAGAGTTATTTTCGTTTTTATACAGATTTTACTCAAGAGGTACAGTGCTTGCTCCAGGCACTTTAACATAGTCGCAAGGAGGTAAAACTCCGGGGAAGACTAAATCTAACTATTAAAAATATCTTAAAACTAAAACTTAAAACTAAATTATCTTAATTCTATTGATATGAACAAAAAAGAGTGTAGAAAAGAAAAAAAAAAATTAACCTCTGTGAGTGTTAGGTAAATTCAATGAGTAAAATTCTGGCAAAGTGGAAGCACTGGGATTCGACTCAATCGATATATTTTCTTTTAGGATTCCAATCGGTGAGAGATACGTAACATCTGACCAACTGAATTCCTTCTGGACATCAAAGATCTCCGATATTAAACAGTTCTCATGTCGAGATAATTTGTTAACAAACGCCTCAAGTAGATTCACAGCATATCTCTCAATGGGAATAATGGAAGATATACTGTAAATGTACCGATTAGAATGTCTCCTCGTTGGAGTCTCAAAATTCTTATTCACACACTGACGAAGGATTTTTCTCTCACAAATTGCAAGCTCCCTGGCAACAGTCGGAGAAATGCTAAACCATATGGGAAAAGCGTATAACAAAACAGGCCTTATACAAACTTTGTATATTAATAGCTTCGTCTCCATAGATAGAAATGTACTCCTAAAAAGACGAGCGAATGATCCCTTGATTCTGTTAGCCTTTCTCAAAATAATACGGGCATGTTCATTAAATTTCACGAGCTTATTGAAATAAACACCTAAATATTTAAAACTATTTTTAAATGGAATTTCATTTCCATTTATAAATAGCTTCAAAATCTTGCTTTCAGGTACAACATTCCGTTTGCACTTTCCCGACGCATTTCTTAAGCATAAAGCTTCACATTTTCCGATATTCAACTTTATTCCCCAAAAAGTATAATATTCATTGACAATTGTAAGGTGCCGTTGAACCCGAGAAAGGGCCACTAAAGGGGATTCATCATGTGCATACAACAAGGAGTCATCAGCATATAAAATGCCCTTTGAATCACCCGCTTCATGTGGGAAGTCATGAATAAAAACATTATATAATCGAGGAGCCATTATAGACCCCTGCGGAACACCACACCCAATTTCACCAAGAGCACTGCACGAGTTGTCTAACTGAATAAGAAATTTTCTATTCTGAAAGAAACTGTGTAGAAGTTTCAAAACAAATTTATCAAATCCAATCCCTATCAACTTATACAGAATACCATTATGATATGCCTTGTCAAACGCCTTCTCAATGTCGAGCGACACAGCAACGGTGCACTTACGTTGTCTTAAATTCTGGACAACATCATCGTGAAACTTCAGAAGGGCGTGGGTCGTCGAATGGCCCCTCTTGAACCCGAATTGGTAGTTCGGAATATAGTCATTATAGACAGCCAAATCCATTTTTTGTAATATTATTTTTTCTAAAAGTTTCCCCAAATTTGATAGCATCGATATAGGTCTTAAATTGTTCACATCAGAACAACCAGGTTTTTTAACAATAGGACAAATCTTTGCAACTTTCCAGGAATCAGGAAAATAACAATTGCTAATACAATTATTGAAGACTATCGTCAGAAACTCGTACGATTTCGGTGGAAGCTTCTTGATCAAATAATTCGAAACCTTATCGGGTCCAGAAGATCTCTTATTGTTCAATAATTTAACTGTCTCCAACACCGTTTCCAGTGACGTTAGAGAGTTGTTGTCGGAATGTAAAGCACTAGAAGTTTGGCCGAAAGCTACTCTAGGTCCAGAAACTTCAGCCAGAGTGTCCCTAATCGCTGCATCTACATCAGAAACGTCCCGATCAGGTGTAACCTGTCGATATACAGAAGTAAAATGATCTTTCAAAACTTCAAGTTTCCGATGCTCTTCCACCTCCACTCCATCCACTGAAATTCGATTTATACCAGAACGGCGTTTGGAACCAATGACGCCATAAATTTTCCTAAAAGCATCCGGACCGGGTTTAATTTCCTGAAGTTTCCTGTTGAAATAATTCGCCTGTTCCAAGTTAACCTGCTCCTTAATTATAATCTTCAGCAGGTCTATTTGCTTAGAAAGTAGCACATAGTCTGGATGGTTCCTGTGAAAAGTACGACGGAAGATAGATTTAAGCGTCTTCTGTAAATCGTACTTAATTCTGAATAGTTTTCGAACGTTTCGGGAGACAACATACTTCCTATTCTCCAAACAAACAGTTGACGAATGCTGAGAAGCCGTTTGATCAATTAATGACGAGAATTGCTCGATATAAGCATCAATTTCACAATTTGAAAGATTTCGATCATCTGGGGGAAAATTCCTCCAATGCCCAATCGATATATCATTCTCAAAGTCATTCCAATTCGTTCCTTCGTAAGACCGAATGACTTTGGGCACTTGTAGCAAAAATTCAAAATCTCCAAAAGACAACTCCAGTTTCAAAGGATAATGGTCAGAGAATGTGGGCAAACTTTTTATACTATAATCTGGATCCAAAGGATCCAGTAAATTGGAACCAACTAAAAAATGGTCCAAAAAAGAAGAACCATTGGGATAGGAAGGTTCTGAATCACAAATTCGTGTAAAAATCAAAGCATTTTGTAGGAGCCAATCGTTCAAAACATTTCCATTACCATTATTTAAAATATCGCCCCAAACATAATGCTTCGCATTCAGATCACCACCTATAATAACTCCATCAAAATTCTGTGAAACTGCACTGATAATCGAAAGGCCACTAGATATTGATGTCGAATTCATGTTACTAGGAAAATATACGCAACCAAAAAGAAATTTTTTTGAAATTCCATTGATACTTAAACCAACTCTAACAAAAATATTCAGAAACTGTAACCCAGGAATATCAACTCTGGTATAGTCAATAGAATTTTTTATTGCAATACCGATACCCTGAGCGCTGTCATTCCTGAGGAATGAATAGTTTTCTAAACGAACACGCATATGATTTTTCAAGTGCGTCTCCTGAATGAAAGCCACGTCAATGTTATTATTCTTTAAAATATCGCCCAATTCTATCTTCCTACTAGTCTCTATAAGAGATCTAACATTAAATGTCAACAAATTTAGATGTCTACGGATCATTTGATTCCGAAACTTCTTTCAATAATAACAAGCATTCCTGTTTGGCTTGTTCCTTTGTCATAGACTTATAATTCAGCAAGAATCCTTGTACTCTTGCCTCCAACGATAACGGTTCTGGTCCACAAATAGCTCTTGCTACCACTAAAAATTCCTCCATAATAGGCGATCTCTTTGTCTGACTCCTAACATTTGTAGAGTGAGAAACATTTGGTTTAAAAAATGAAGAATATGATTTATTCGCTGTCACAAAACCAGACTGACTAATAAATCGGGAAACATTTTCCGATACCCTATTCCTTTTCTCAATCGCATCCGCCAGTATTTTTTTCTTAATTTCCTGATACTTCTTGAAGGCAGAGCACCCTCTCCAGCTTGCCGGATGTCCTGATTCCCCGCAATTAATACATATTGGCTTTTCGTCAATACCGTGTCCAATACGGCACTCACCTGGCTCGTGAACAATGTTACACTTTACGCATGAGAAAGGGCGATTGCAATTGCGAGCAATGTGCCCCCACTTCTGGCATCTCTTACATTGAACTTCCCGAAAGTTCGACTGGGGACGCTCCCAGGTAACAACCTGATTCAACAAAGTTCTCCTGTTTGAAATATCTCCAAATTTTTTCCCTTGAAATAAGGTGACTTGAAAAAGGCCAGTGTCATAATTATTCCGTCTTGAATGAGCTGTCTGAAATTTAGAAACCGATTCCACAACTCCCGGCTCTGAAAACTCCAAAGCGTCCTTTACGTCATGCACACTGGTACTGTGAAAAATACCACGCAAAATCAAAGTTACACGCTTAAACTCCTTCGGAGTGTATGAATAAGAATCTTTTCCCTGATCACGAAGGATTTGCATCATTTCCGCATGTAGACGGGCATCCTCTAAATATAATTTACTTCTATTTCTACTCTGGTTAACAAACTTGAAACGTATCTTAGGTGTCTTGGAATTCAGTTGATCAATCATTCCCTTAACATCAACATTTCTCAAAAAAATTGGAGGGCAAAATTTCACTGGGACAGTCCTCTGTTTTTCAGAATTTACTCCATTGATTACAATTTTAGTGGGTTTTTGAGGCGAGGATTTGTCATTTTCTATTAATAAATCTTGTAAAATCGAAAATCTATTCTGACTAAGACTATGATTATCAACTAACTTACATGCTCCAACCGCCAACGCATTTTTTGATGTGCTTGCAAAGCCATCGTTCCTCACAAGGCTAGTTTTTGAAGAACTTTCCATACATGTGTCATCCATTCGGCCATTTGGTAAAATGTCAACTACTGCATTGCCGTCACAACGCCTGCGTTTTGATGTAACTAAATGGAAATCTCGGCCTTCAGCACTGTTCCAAATTTTAGGGTTCAATTCGACTTGGGAACTAAGTTGCATTTCTGGATCGCCTACCAAAGCAGAATCCTCTATTTCTATGGAATCCACCATCCTCCTTTCGTCAAAAATTGATTGTTGTAAAGCTTTACCGGACGGAGCTTTTGACGACGATTTCTTATCTGGAGCCTTATTCGAACCACCAATGTTCGGCTGCAATTCCTTATCCGGGGGCTCCTTTAGGCTCCCCGTTTCCTCGTTCATGATTGTAGAAGTTGTTTTTTATGACAATTTGACTTAGTTTTCTTTAAAACTTCTAAATTGTTCCAAAAACGTGATAATTTTGGTTTTCCGATTTAATTTTTTTTTGACGTAAAAAGAAATCCTGTGGGCTATTAATCATATTGTTTCAATGTAAATAAATGCCAAAAATAAACAAATATGGAATTTACCAAATAACCACAAAACCGTATTTTCGACTTGATTACAATCGGCATTATTTTTAAAAATAAAAAAAAAAATAAAATGAAACCAAATCGAACCGGAGAAACATCATCCGATATAAATCTGCGACCAATATTGGCAAGCGCGTGTGTGTACAGATGTACATTAGAGTGGTACGAAAAGTTGAAAGAATTGCGGCCGATATTGTCGCAGAGAATAGAGCATCGCCCGTAGATGTGTTTAAAATTGTTATAATTTTTTTTATTATATATTTTTTTTAAAATTTTGTCCAGTAGTGGGCATCGGTTACGTGTCAAGGCAACATTTCGAAATTTAATTTTTTTTCAAAATTAGAAAAAGGTGAAAATTTTTAATATGAACAAAAGTATTCTTTTTTAAATGAAATGTAATGTAAAAAGATCCTAGCAACCAAAAATATATTGTTATCCTTTTCGTGGTTTCAAAAGTATAGGGCTGGAATTCGACATCTGCAAACTAAATTGTTAAACCAATTCTTTTTTTCTTTTCAGTTGGAAGTCTGACATTGACGAAAATGGATCGCTTAACTATCACAACGCGTAAAAATTATTAAAACATACTACAAACATGGTGATTCTGGAACAGCCACATATAGTGCTTTAAGAGGAGATTATGGTTTATGCTTATGAAGTACATTTCTCACTCGGTGGGTATGTTTATAAACAAAATTATCGTATTTGGGGTGCTGAGAATCCTCAAGTAATTGTCACTGTTTGTTGTGCAGTTTGGTCCGAAGGTGTGATTGGACCTTACTTCTTCGAAAACAACGAGGGACCGACTGTCACCGTCAATTCGAAGCGTTATGGTCGTATGATAACCGACTTTACCACGCGAAGTGTTGCAAAGTCGTGGTTTCACACATAATGTCAACGTTCAAACTTTATAATAAAAAAGAAATATCATGAAAAAAATATTTTATATGTGTTTTGTTTACGTTTACTTTTAAAAAGCAAAATAGACAACCCTTTATAATTGTGACAGCAATCAACGACAGAAGAAGAGCAATCAAAATTATTTTGGTTCAGCAGCTTCCACAAATAAAATAAACTGTACAAATGATACTGCTGTGTAATTTTGTTGATGCTGTAACTGGTTTCCGACCACCACCAGTTCCATACATCGCCCATTTAATTCAATAGTGTCACAACTCAAAATAAAGAGAGTCATTTAAAGTTCTCAATTGCTTCTTACCTAACAAAATTAGGAAAAAACCATACGATTCCCGAATAAACAAGAGGCCTGACATATGTTTGTATAATAAACTGCAGAACCAAAGTCAACTTAGATTAGAGATTTACAGCTTTTTCTTAAGCAGAAAAATGTAAAGTGAATTTTGAATTGTGACTCTGTTGAATTAAATGAGCGACATGTTTCATTTGCCCCTGCCAAAGTTAGTTTTCAGACTTTTAATTCTCATATTTTTCTAAAAATTTTATGTTACCAGTGTAAGTGTATGTGATGTAGTTGAAATTGCTCTAAACCTTTTTTCAGGCCTCTGGTTTTGTTTCAGAACTTTACAAATCGATTACTCGATTATTCCGGAAACCTATGAGTTTTTTTCCTATATTTGTTCATTGTCTTTAAAGGTCTGACCTGAAAAAATCATGTTTTGAGTTGTGACACTGATGAAGTAAATGAGCGATATGTTTTCAGATCAAAGAGTTAGTGGTGCCACATCAACAGCCGAAGTGTGGCATAATAATCTAGTATTTCTCTGTCAGTTGTCTCTACCATTTAAACAAATTTTGAAAAATCAGTGCAATTGATCCAAGCAACTATTTATCGGCAACAATAACTTGTGTTCCATTAAAAGTAATGATATTCTGATATTATGGATAAATTAGATTAAAACTAACTATTTCTCAAGTAGTGGTGGTTGACACTTGGATTAGTTACCGGCTTAAAATTATCTTATTGTAGCTAGCTGTAAGTAAGTCCAAAATAATAGAAAATTTGTATTTATTTATTTAATTTTTTAATTATACTATAACCTGGCCATAACCGATTACCGATTGGCCCTAAACAAATTAAATCTTTTGGAGGCTTTGGAGCTGTTTGTTTGCCAATCTACTTGGTTCTCTCTTCAAAATGTGATTTAAAACAAAAATGCGAAGTGTTTGTATACACTTTGGTTAATGTAAATTCTGCATTGCGTAGAAAATGGATTTAAGTTAGTCTATACAAGCTAACTTAAAGTTGGTTTATTATGTAGTGAGGGATATTTCAGCTTAGGTAGTGTGATTAGCACACAAGAGAACCCAGATTCGTATCCGGGTAAGACCATCAAACATTTTTCAGCGGCTGTTTCCACCTCGTAAATGTTGGCGACTTTACGAGTAAGAGAGCAATCTCTAAGCCATGTAAAACTTCTCTAGCCGTTCGGAGCCGACTTTAAACAGTTGATCCCGGTCAGTGAGTATACAAATTATTTGGTACACAGCTTACTGATTGGAGAGAAGTTCCCAGTATGTTCCTTCATGGGATGTTAAGGGAAATAAGTAAGTATATTTTATGACCTGAACACAATTCTGATATTACAATGAAATATTCAGGGTTGTTGTGGAATCAGATTGTTGTCTGAATCGGAATTGAAGCCCACAACAAATTAACTTTGGTGTCACAGATATTGATATTATCGGTTTTATGTTCGAATCGGATTTGTTATCGGTATTTGGTGTCATAGAAACCGATTCTATCGGTGTTATTGTCGGAAACAAACTGACCAGACGACAGCTGGGAGATTTGCTGTTCTCTTTTTATTTTTATTTTTATTTTTATTTTTATTTTTATTTTTATTTTTATTTTTATTTTTATTTTTATTTTTATTTTTATTTTTATTTTTATTTTTATTTTTATTTTTATTTTTATTTTTATTTTTATTTTTATTTTTATTTTTATTTTTATTTTTATTTTTATTGTTATTTTTATTTTTATTTTTATTTTTATTTTTATTTGTGTTACTATAACTTTCCAGCCGAACTCACAATGTATACTTACGCCGTATCTGGGAGATCTCATGGATTGCTCTGATCCCTCAGTATTTTCTGTTTTACCTTTTCACAACACTCTGTTTGCATCAATAAAAACGATACTACAGCGTCAACCATTTTTGTAAACTTTACTGCAAAAATTGTAATGTGACAACTTGCAAAAAAGGAACTAAAAAACGTAAACCAAACAGCTGATTCGAATATCGGTTTTGAAATAAGGCAAAACTAATACACCAATTCGGAATTGGTTTTCAATTCCGATAAATGAGCAATTCCATATTGGATTCTGCAACAACCACCATTTATTGTCCCAGCTGATAGACAATTATTTTTTACCCTATCTTCAAAAATGCTAGAATTCAAACCCTAATCGGATAGATATCGTTTCTATGGCCGTTTTCTTGCTACAGTCGGACATGACCATATCGCCTTCGATATTTGTTATATTTGATTTAATATGTGATTATTTGTCTTGGGTCTCATTTTAATAAAAAAAAATGTGTTTAGCAATAGTTGTACGAGCAATATTTTGTCAGTTGAATGTCCCAGAACGACTCAGCTAGAAAAACAATAGACGAGAACTACTCATAGAAATGGCAGAAATGGAAGATCGAGACTCCAGTACAAATACAAAAGGGTTTTTACCAATTCATGGTATTTCGTATGGCAGAGAGCATTCAGAAGAAAGAAGAGCTTGGAAAACATTTCCTAAGGAGACCACTGCCAACAATAAGTTGTAGTTACAGTCAATAGAATGGGTATGTGGATTTCAGAGTAAACTTCTGTTATTCTATGAAAATATATTTTCATTTTCAACCGCGCTCTGGCTTATCACTGGAGTTCCAAATATTTTTCAGATAAATCAGCGATGGTCAAAACTATGATTTCCGATGTAAAAATATTTACAGTATTGTCACAGATATACTCTACAGGGTCTTAGATCACAAATTCTGTGGTTCTCAAAAATAAGTACTTATGTCAAACTATTTCAATTTCCATACCAATCTTTTACTTTTAAAAGACTCAATATATCCTTCAAAAAAGCCCAACTTCGGGTCCTGGAAAGAACACCAAAGATTTTCGACGTCCGTTTGCACCTCGTTAAACCGATAACTTTACGTGAAAGAGAAAGCTTGTAAGCTATTTAAAACTTCGCTGTTTAACACTATACGCCGGTGTTAAACAGCGAATTTTACTCGCGGAGTTCAGAAATGGTATCGCACATACATATTTGAGACATGTTGCCCGTGTTTTAAAAACCTTTTAATTTCGCCTGCTTTAAAACACATATTTTTCCCACTCCACCCTAATGTATACACACACATATGGAAATATATTTGAATGCATTAGTATTTTTGTTTTAATATTTTTATTAGCACAAAACCAAAAAATAATTAAAGATTTCCACAAAAGTCAAAGCAACAATCAAACAGACCAACAATGTTGCAGCCTCGAACCAATCTGTTGTGTGTGACGGATTACGCATAGCAAAAATGCTTATTACTAATATTTTACACTCTTAACAAAAGCTGTAATTATAACAAAACGAAATGTAAAAAAACAAACATTACATACATATATGTATGTAACTACGTATGTTCATTTTTATGTTTCATATGTGCGTGTCTGTGCACATATTGGAATTAAAAAAAAATCGCTGCTCACCCTCGCATTCCCTGTGACGCAACAAAATAAATACTCAAAAGGATAAAACGCCTTTTAAAAAAAAAAATCTAAAACGCGCTTTTATTAAAACAAGAATACAAATGAAAACAAAAGAATGTTAAAAAAATCTTGTGCGTTAGCAAAATCTGTCAAAATGAAAAAAAAAAACAAATACAAAACAATTAAAGCTCGATAGAGTTGCCCACATAAATACCCTACACAATTTCATGGTTGCGTTAATTACGCGATTGTTCTTACTTGTTTCATATAAAGACACAATTTCATAACTCTAACCTCCATTTTGGAGACTTTGAGTTAGGGAATTACTTACAAAACTATTGTACCATTGACTGCCACTAGAAGTGCTTTGACTTAAAGAGCAATCCTCTTATGGAAGTTCGAGTTATGGAAGTTTTACTGTATGTATATGTTCTGATATAGTTTCCAAATTGTTATTGCCTTTCCACTTACGATTCATTTTGGGCCGATTCTCCAGGCCTTGTTCTCTTCTGGCTGTATTTCACGAAAATCTCACCATTAGTCGAAATGGCGACCACAGAAAAATCACACCGACCCTTTGGCATCCTGGCATTGACCGCTCCAGACTTCGGTCTTGGAGTTTTTTAGTCCCGTGACCATTGTACAGACGAATTCGGTTAAGCGAAAATGAAAAAAAAAACAAGAAAATGTTTTCACTTATGACGGATATTCAATAAAAACTACTTCGGATAATTGAACCTTCTTTCATTTAAACGAACTGAGTATGTAATTTTGAAATTGTTCTATAAAACGAAGATAGAAACGTGTGGGACAACTATTAAACTACATGTATGTAGAATTTAAATTCAATATTAATGAGCTGAAATGAAATTAGTCACTAATTATTATTTGGTTGTGTTGTCTTAAATGTGGTTGATATATAATTATCTTTGTCGCCGTTACATTCATTATATTTCTCCTAAGTGATGTTCGTATCATACAAGTTTCTGTGTTTCACAAACGTTTTTCAATAAAGTAGTACAATGCGTGGAAAGTCTCCCAAAACAATCGTTAGTAATATAATATTTATTTTTAATTAAGCAATTCTTTCAATTAAATTGATTCATGTGGTTCCAGGTTGGAACAAAGGACCATAATAAGGTTTTTCTATTTTTCGATCTTTGGTGTGCCATACTTGCTTCAAATTCCACTTGTCTTCGCCATCTGTTGACAGGCCTTCCTCTTCTTCTGCGCCCTTTGCTAGTTTAGCCACACAAACTCTGGAGATAACCACTAATTCACCGTGGGTGTCCAAAAGTGTTGTAAAGTGTTTTTCAAAATTTTTTACGATTTTCTCGGATAGACAACGGAGGGCAGACAGTCGTTACCAGACGCATTAGTTCGGCCATAAGCCGAATATCGAAAAATGCGTTTGTGAGATGAAACCAGAAACCCTCAACAAAGAATTGGAAAATTGGTTTGTGAGCTTATAACACCTTTACCAACCGCTTCTGATGAAATTGCTCAAGTAAAAATTGTTTAAACATAGATCACATCGCAGTTAAAAAGCTGGTTAATTCGCGAATAGAGTCTTGTTTTGTTATTTGCCTTAACCTGCTGTAGGGTGCCCACAATACATACATATGTTTCATTATGAAAAACGTATATGTGTTTGTATGAAGATAAACAAAATATGGTGTATATTTTAATAAAATTTCGCCAGTGGCAAAATTTCATTTACGGCTCTCAAACGAACCCACACATACGCACACAATCCGCCGAGTTACAAACAGTATTTTTGTTCCTCCGTTTCCATACGGAATCAGAAATCAGACTCTGTCAGAACGCACTTAAATGCGTTGTGATGTGTCACAGTTCTCCGAACGTATCTCTCTCCATGTGTGTGTGTGTGTGTTTGTCTGATTCTGTGATATTCAGAAGAAGAACGTGTGGGTGTTTTAGGCATTAGTGTTGTTGGGGTTACTGACAGCCACTGTTACCAGGGTAAAATAGGTCTAAAGTATTGTTTTTTCGTTGTTGTTGTTGTTGCTGCTTTTGTCACACTTCATCTCCTACAAAAGAGAAGAGTGCAGTGCGTATGCAAAATTAAATGTCAGAGGTTTATTTGTGATTGCTCCGGAAATTATCCAGATTAAAGAGGGATGTGTGATAAATTATGATTTCGTATGAAATGTAGAAAATACTAGAAAGGGATCTCTAAGTTACACAATCAAGGCAACTCGTCAACGTTTTCATCACTCTATAAGTATATGGGGTGGAAATTGTCTGAAGGGATTCGTTTCATGTTTGCTTAAGCAAATACGTTATTTAAGCTAATTACCGAATTTCAGGGGGAACTGTTTTCTGGCACTTATGGATTACTACAGAATACTGTACGGTAGTTGAGGTCAATACCTAGGATAGATAAACCAGTAAAAGTAAGTACGCTCTTTTTCCATACGAAGTTTTAGAAGTGTTTCGTTCAAATTGATAACTTCAATTCAATTTAATAATATCTAACTGTGGAGTGAATCCTAGCAAAAATATCAGGCCGGATATATTTAAATATTTTGTGTATTTGTAATCGATTTAAATTTGAAACACGAATCTGGCAATGCGATTTACTGGCGGTTTCAGTAAAACAAATTCGTTTATTCGTTAGAAATTTTCCAAATTATAGACGTAAAAAATGATATTTGTCAGTAATCATAGTCCATTCTTTTGGATCTGTATTCCATATGTCGTACATCTGAAAACCAGAATTGAATGAGGACTGAAACATATTTAATAACGCTTTTAAATTGACGATTTGTAAAGAACGAAAAAAATCGTTTTATGGAAACCGACAGTGAAAATCGTATCCAGATACTCTACACTTAAAATTCAAATCGAAATTCTAGAAAAAAAAACTTACAAATATGTCACCCAGTATATCTGTACTCAATTTTGCAATTATTATAAGGATGTAGAATTTCCGAGCCTACTAAAATTTTGTACAATTTAATACAGCAAAATATTATTTACACCTGATAAGAATTAAATATATTTTCTGGTTTCCATTTCCGTAGGATTTGAAATACAATTTAGTACGGAACAACTGCAATTTAGCAAATTGGATCGGATTGTGTTTAAATGTATAATTGGTTGGAATTTTTATTCTGAATCTTGGACATATAATCCGATATATCTTCGTTGCTTATCATCCAATCTGGGCAAAATGGTTATCGTTGGCTTATGGAAAAAACTTTCCAAAAATGTATAAATTGTAGGCATCAATTAACCCATTGGGAAATGGGTAAATCGTTAATATATTATTTTTAATAACGTGTCATTTTGATGTAATTTACAATGTATGGAATCAATCATAAATCTGGTGCTCACGTGGGAAACTGGAAACATAACTTAAGCCTGAAATGCCTGCCGCAAAATTTGAAACTGACGCCCAATGAGTTAATGGATTCCTACAATATATACAGTAAAAGCTCGATTTTTGCAACCCCCGATTATTGCAACTCCCCGATTAGCGCAACCGTCATTTTTTTATATTACGGTCTTTATAAGTGCAACTTTCGAAGAAAAAGGTCGTGATAAGTGCAACTTTTTTCTGATGCACTGAAATCAGGAACTTTGTTTGGAGGTCACGGTTAAACCAAATGCTCCCTATTCAACATTATTCTCTGTTCGACTCTGTCCACTGTGAACGAGCGTACTATAACTGTTATTTTACCGTTGCCTTCCAGTTATTTTTCATCCCATATTCTTCGATTTCAATATTTAAACTTATATATTTGGGGCTCGGTAAGTGCAACAATCTCAGTTAATGCAACAGGCTTGATTTCCTATCGGTTGCGCAAATCGAGCTCTTACTGTACATCGTTAGAAATGTATTTGCATAAGGTTTCCAGATTCCAGGTGATGATCATCGGAGATTATCATTGGAAGGCCCTAACTCGGAAACTATGGGCTTCCGACAAATACATTTTTTTTTCGCCTTAGAATAAGAACTTCAACCACTGGTATTAAATCGAACAACATCTGGTTATGTTGCTAAACAGCAGTTGAGCCTTTAGTAAGATTTTTTTTTGACTGGAGGTGTACGAAGTTGAGTACATTACAACCAGTTACCTAAAATTCTCGATGGATCAATAAATTCGAAACTTCTTTATAAAAGGACTGTTTTTCTCAAAACTCCTTAAACCTGGATTTATAGCATACGCTATCTAACCACTAGTAAATTACACCCAACAGCTAGTAAATCACACATTTTAATGTCAATCATTTCCGGAAATCCTTACATATAAGAAATCCTTAGGATTTCATACACAGACATATTTTCATACAATTAGTTTGTTATTGGACCATCGAGGGCGACTTTATCTATCACTTTAGAATGGATTGATCTTTTTTTTTAAATGTTCGTAATATTCCGATTTTGATGTGAAAGGTTAATGGCACCCCCCGTCGTCCTATCACGACCGAAAGTAGCCTTTGACTCCTTCTGGGCGACTGTAATACGAGGGTCTATCAATAATTATCCGTGTTTGGAAACCGGTCGGACTGCTGTATTCTGGCTCTAATTTTAAAATGGCTCGCTCTATATTCGTCTATAGACCCCGAATCGTTAGTGGATTGTTCGCATACCATAGGGTCTGTACTGTATCCCACAAAAAAAAATCACATCGCAGATACGTGTTGGCCAATTTACATCACCGAGTCGGCTAACAATACGATTGCAGAACTTGGTACTAGATTGTGGCGTGGTCTGTGCGGGATGGCACGTCATGCCTAAGATCATCCAAGTCCGTGGCATAAATCTTCAGCCACAACAAAATCTTTTATCACACTTTTGTAGCGCTCACCATTAATCAAAAAGGCCTTTCCAACAAATTTTTCAAAAAAAAAAAAAAATGGTCAAAATCCTTACCAAAGAGTCCGTTTCTGATGAAGCATTGGCTCAACGACCCTTGCGCGTTTTCCGAACCCTAATCAGAATTAAAATTGTCATTGCACAATATGAGGTGATTTCCGGGTGTAATAGAAGGTATTGGTGGAACTCACACCCCGTCTCAAGTCAACGATAAAACACAAGTGAGTTCTTCTAACAAGGTTAGTTGTTTTGACGATATCGTTCGACATATGATTTCGTTCGACTTGCCTTTCTGATGACTGTTAGTGGATCGAAAATCAGCTGTTTAGCGTAGAAGAGGCTTGCGAAAGTTAAAGTACTGGAATATGATTTTGAATTGGATTTCGGTAGCTGCCAAATTTGAAGCATTTTTTCTTTGACAAGTAGAAACTCCGCCCTTACTAAAAATGGAACGACGCATAAAAATTATGAAAATTCACTGCGTCGGGAAGCATCTTTTCCGACCGAAATACAGAAATTGGTGGACAAATTCGAGCTGTTGGGACAAGTTAGTGATGTGAAGAATAAAACCCGTGCACGTCGCCCAAGAACAACTGAGAGTATTGCTGCTGTAGCCCAAAGTGTTGAAGAAAACCCAGGTTTGTACATTCTTCGTCGATCTTTGGAATTGGGCATTCCACAAACGTCATTACACCGTATTTTGCATAAAGACTTGGGTCTTAAGGCTTACAAAGTTCAGTTAACACAAGAACTTAAGCCGGCTGATCATCAACCAAGTCGTGTCTTTGCTGATTGGGTCCTTGAAATGCATGAAATTGATCCGGTATTCCAGCGAAAAATCATCTTGACTGATTTCCAACTCGGTGGCTAGGTCAACAAGCAAAATTGTCGCATCTGGGGCTAGGAAAACCCAAGAGTTATGATTGAGAAGCCTCTACATCCTCAACGTGGGTCATAGGGTAGCCACTTTGCGATTTGGTTATGGAAAATTTCATGGAAAGGATGTGGTCCTGTAAGCGTGGTCGTGGTGGCCATTTGGCAAATGTTGTCTTTCATTATTAACGGCATACCTTCCTCTTCATTATGAAATAAACATCCGATCATTTATCTCAAAAAATGTGTATTTTTTAAATAGAATACCAAAATAACACATCTTGTTGGAAAACCCTGTATATTTCATGGTATAAACTCCCTTCCTCCTTTTAGACCTGAGTGTAGGTCAGAACAAATCGGAGACTCTAGCTATTCTCCGAGAAAATTCTGAAAACTTCATCTCAACAAGCCTGGACTGGATTATATCTGCTATAGCTTACATACGCTAAAAATGCATAATAATTAATTATATGAGTTTCGTTGTAACGACATCCATTTTCCGGGATATTAATTCTGTCTTGCTTTAGGTTAAAAGCGTATAACAAATGTTTCGTACACATGATAATCTCAATGGAAATGCAGCTCTAATACGATTTTAATTAGATTTGAAATTTCTAATTAAACTTCCGTCCACTGTAGTTGGTTGTTTTGTTTGTCTCTAGTTGTTTTTTGCCAAAAGGAAGGAAACTTCCTTAAATTATTTAAATTATTTCTCTTGTCAATCTCATTTTAATAACTTTCCGCTAAGCGAGGGTCTGGTGATAAATATTATGCTACGTAATTTGCTGTGAATATCTTTGGTAAATAAACATATTTGTGTAGAGATTAGAGTGGGATTTTCAAAATGGATTAGTTTTATTGATATCTTTTGTGTATGTTGCCATTGAATATTCTCCACCATACCCTCGCATTTAAACTGGTCACATACGGATGCCCAAACACACACACACACACACAGTTAAAAAAATGTACTGTTCTACAAGCAGACATACACACACATGTATTAACTGAGTTATTACACTAACAACATGGTGTGAAATATTAGACCAGAACGGAAGTGTTTGATATGCCTGGAAGCGATCTACATCCGTTTTCTCTTCAGCTCACATACAACAAGAACAACAACAAGAACCGAAACAAACCCCTCCAACAACAACTAACTAACGTTCAGTGATCAAAAATCATTTTGTTATTACTATTTACACTTCCTGGGGAAGCTTTCGTTGCCAACATGCAACAGCCTTCAACATACGTACGTACGTACGTATGTACACACATGCCACGCCAAATACGAACCAACATTCAACAGAGATTTCATTAGTTGCCACCAAATGCCATAAGAAACAAACAAATTAAAACATAAAATGTAGAGAAGAGCTGTTCATAAATAATAACATGACCACCAAGAGTACTTACCAAACTGCTTCGTCTTCTTCTAGTTTCCTTCATCTTCCGAGCCGTAATCAACATTTGCCAGTAAGTACAATTACAACGACGTCTGTGTAGCACAATGTGGGACAGTGGCTGTAAACGAAAATAAACTACGACAATGTCTTAAACTGAAATTATGTCCATATAAACATGAATTGGCAACACTGGTCTAAAGGCCACCTGGCATTGGACTCCAATGAAAAGACCCACCATGGTTAAGACCATCATACCGAGATGCATGTGAAGATACTGAAGCGCTAATTTCATACTAAATGAGGCCACCAGACAGCTCACGAAAAGGCTAGGGATCTACATGAATCAGCCAGATTATTTTACGTATAAATATTGATCACAGGAAAAGATTTTTTACGCTTCAAAAATAAATTCCCTTTTCCAGTTCTGAACCACTAGAGTCTCTTAAGAAAATGCTTTTAACAATCCCAATTGTTTTCACAACAAATATTATGCACGAATGAACGTATTTAGTTAAACTTTCCAAGATGGAACAAAAGAAAATTAACAGGTCAGTGGAAATATATTTTTGGCGTTGGTAAAATGAAAGGGCTCTATGAAAAATATGCCAAAAAAAAAATGAAGAATGCCCCAAATTAAGAATTTCCGGAAATAAGTGAGAAAGCCCCCCCAAAAGCCCAATATACAATTTTCCACAAAAATTATGAAAAATCCCCCAATCAATTTTTAAAAATTACCCAATGCAAAATCCCCCTTATAATATAAAAAATACCCCAAAATAACGACAATAGATTTTCGTAATTTGAAAAAAAGTGAATTTTTAAATTATGAGAAACATTTTAATTTTACATTAATAAATTAATAGTAATTAGATGTACTTGGCTTTCACACATAAAGTGTGAAAATATCTTCAACATTTCATTTTATCCAATGGCTCCGTGAATAGTGGTTCCCATAAAAAATGACCGCAATTCAAAAATCAATAATCGCCCCAAATTTCTCTTTTTGCAATATCACCTCAACCTTAAATGTGAAAAAACTCAAATAAAAGTGACCCCAAAAAAAAGTAAACAATTTATGATTCACTTTTTTTTTTGAAAATATCCCAAAAAAAAAACCGAAAAATTCCTAAAAATGGAAAAAAATTGGGGAATTTTCATTGTTTGATATGATAAACTCTTAAATTTTTTGAGGGGAATTATTCACTTTGGTAGGTGAGGAAGGGGGGGGGGGGGGTGGGGGGTTCATAGAAAACAGGGTGTGTTGTCTGAAAGCACTATGCAACAACCATTTTGTCCAAGGGAGATGTTTATAAAATTTTCCTGAACTGGAAAAAAATATTTCAAATAATTTTAAATTTTTGTCGGATGTACGTTTATTATGTTGACCATAACTTCAAAAGGAGATGTCCGCTCTTATATTGAAAAAATACACGGCCTGTGTCACCTATTTATTTCCTACACATGTTTTGTAAAGCCAAATAAATATTTACAAAAAGGGGTGGCAAATATTTGATGGTGTGTGTTCAAATTGTGACCAGCAATTTATTTTGGAAATATGTTTTATTTTGCACGTCATAAATCGTTCACCGAAACCAAGAAAAAGACTGATAAGCACTCTCCGTTTCTATGATTAGCTAGTGGTTTATTAAATTGGCGCTACGAAATAACAATCAAATGAAATGGGGAAATTAAAAAAAAAAAAACACAAAAAAAAATTATGAAAAAATCATATGGGAATTATTTTATCTTCCTTACAATACCGAAAGAAGATACAAAATTTTCTATTCACAAAAAACCTCCGAAAATCTCCAATATCCCCTCCTGATATGCCCTTCTAATGCCTTCTCCATATCTATTGAAACCGCCACCGTACACTTCCTTTCACTCCAATTACAGATGTCATCGCCATGAAATTTTGGCAAAGCATGAACCTTCGAGTGACCCTTCTTCAAACCAAATTGGCAATTTGGAATATATGTGCCCTTCACCGCAGTACCACCAACAGTCTTTGTCGACAGCCGTGGTGTGTCTGACTATCACACAAGTAAACCAATGTTCAAAACCAGGTAAGATCATCAAGCATTTTTTAGTGGCTGTTCTCCACCTCGTAAATGCAGGCGCCTTTCCTACAGAAAAAAATTAGTCATTCGGAGCCAGTAGGTTTCGGTCAATTATATCGCGCACAGCTCACTGATTCGAGACACATTCCCCGTCAGTACCTTCATGGAATGTTGAGGGAAATAGGAAAGTATGTCTTCATTCAAACAGCTTTCCTATATCTGATAGTAAGGATGTAGGTCTCATATTTCTGATTTCCGAATTTAGTGGACATATTTTGGAAATTTACGCTACGGCAGATTACTCTTATCCGACTTCTCAATACACTACTGGCCTAATATATGTATTTAATTATTTTCAGACAATCGCACCACAAATTATTTGTTGGATTCCATATTGTTTGATATTTGAGTTACAACCGGACTTTTCTCCTGCAAATAAACGACTACCCAATTATTACCATTTTTCTTCGGCATGGAACCACTGTAGTTTTGTTTTGATGTTGCACAAATTATTCGCCGTTTAAAGAAAGTTACCAATCCCACGGTTTTAAGTAGAACTTCCGGTTTTTTTCTGTCGATTCTTTACGCTGCAACGTTGCCTTGATGTTGGTGAAATGCTAGTGCTGCTGCTCGGTTCAGGTGTACTGAAGTACTTGGGCATACGTAAATATGGGCTCAGCATCTGTGATGAATCCATAATTTAGGAAATAACTTAATGCGTAGTATTGGGGCAAATGTGTTGTTGTTTTCCTATGTGCGGCAGGCACTCAATGTCGAACATAATGGGTGCCGGTAATTCGTACACTTCGACTTTGTACAGGTTCTTTTCGTTAATGCTCCTTGAGTTGAAATCGCTGCAAATCATCAGAGTGCCAGCGAACGGGAATTGACAGCATCAGCAGAGTCAACATCATCGAAAACAGGAAACATTTGAAGAGAATGCCTTAATTGTATTTGTATGTTTGGTTTAATTACATTCTGATAGTTTGCATCAAGTTACCTGATGATTTTATCTGATTTTAGCGCGAACAACTTTACCGGTGAGTAGTGCAATTGATGATAATGAACAGAAATGTTTACCATCCGTTAGATAAATTATCAAATGTGGGAAAATAAATTCATCTTGAGGGTGTCAATGATTTGTGTAGACGGATGAAGATCAAAAAGTCTAATTAGCCTAATTACAGATTCTGGTTTTAATTCCTTCTGTGAAGAGGTTTTTGTTTTTGCCGAATATTTCCACGATGTATTTTGTAGGACTAGTCCAAGTAGAAGTAGAACTGGCTATAAGCGAAAATGCCATCTCTTTCGAAAAGTATCTCTCCGAACGAAGTATCGGCATTAAGCGTTAAGTGTTTCTTAAATCGTTTATCGATATCATCGTTCGAGATTTATTATTTATTTGTATATGTTTGAAGAAACTAAAATTTTAAATTATTTCGGTGGAAAGTAAAAATTTTGTACAATTAAAAGCCGTGAACCATTTATTGAAACAGTTGACTTCAGTGCAAGGACTAATCTAATGCATGGAGTAACGAATCACAAGTAACTAATCGATGAAAAAAACTTAATAGCATCAAAATATTTGCATTTTTTTATAATTAAAAATTTAAAAATTTGAAACATAATTTGACAAAATTTAAAGTCGACATAATCGATTTGGGTGAAATAAATTTTGAAAAATTAAGTTCTACATTTCTGTGGAACCCAAACAAAAAATCAAAAGTCTTGTTAAAATGAGATATCTTCACTGAAGTGTGAATAAAATCGAAACCCCGCCATCGTTTGTCGGGTTATCCAAACAGAGGGGTTAATTGGTATTCAAAGAAAAATGGAATTTTTTGAGATAAACGATCGGATGTTTATTTCATAATAAAGATAAAGGTATGCCGTTAATAATGAAAAACAACATCAGCAAGTGAACACCGCGACCACGTTTAAAGGACCATATCCTTTTCATGAAATTTCCCATAACCAAATCGCAAAGTGGCTGCCCTATATCCTCGATAGCCTTACGAATTCTATCTTTGAGGTCTTGAATCGACGCTGGGCTCTTGGCGCAGACATTATCTTCACGTGGCCCCAAAGGAAGAAGTCGCAAGGTGTTAAATCACAAAATCTCTGTGGCCACCTCTTCGAGAGATAACACGGTCCGGAAACTTTTCCCGTACAAGAGCAATGGTTTCGTTGCTTCTGTGGCACGTAGGGCCATATTGTTGAAAGTAAACGTTGTCCAGATCAATATCATCCAACTTCGACCATAAAAAATCATTTATTGTCTCTCGATAGCGCAATTCATTCACCGTAACTGTTGATCCAACCTCATTTTCAAAAAAGTACGGTCCAATGACCCCGCCGGGCCACAAACCGCACCAAACAGTCACACGTTAAGGATGGAGAGGCTTCTCAAAAATAACTCTTGGGGTTTCCGAGCCCCAAATGCGACAATTTTGCTTGTTGACCACCGAGGTGGAAATGGGCCTCATCAGTCACGATGATTTTTCGATGGATTTCCGAATCATTTTCATGCATTTCAAGGACCCAATCAGCAAAGACACGACATTGTTGATGATCAGCCGGCTTGACTTCTTGTGTTAACTGAACTTTATAAACCTTAAGACTCAAGTGTTTATGCAAAATACGGTGTAATGACGTTTGTGGAATGCCCAATTCCAAAGATCGACGAGGAATGGATAAACCTGGGGTTTCTTCAACACTTTGGGCTACAGCAGCAATATTCTCAGTTGTTCTTGTACCAACAGCTCGAATTTTTCCACCCATTTCTGTATTGCGGTCCGACAATGTGCTTCACGACTACCCAAAAAGGCTTTAGTTTCGCGAACTGTGACTGCAAGATTTTCAAAATTTTTTTAGTGAATTTTAATAATTTCAAAGCATTGTTGAAGCGTGTTTCGTTCCATTTTTAGTAATGGCGTAGTTTCTACGTGTCAAATGTCAAAGAATAAAAGCATCGGAAGTGACAGCTAACGGAATACCGGGTGATTCAAAATAACGCCTCTTGTTGGAAAACCCTTTAGATATTTGAAAAATCTGTCAATTTCTAAAAAAAAGGTGTCAGTTTATTGTAAAATTTCTTTAACATTCTGATGGAGAACATTTTGGAAAAAGCAAAATGCAGGTAGCGACATGTTTGGTGGCCAGTTGCGAATTTTGGTAATTGGTGAATTTACTGTTTTGAGGGCGGATCCGAAACGAAGGACTTACTTAAGATCGATCAACAACCTGTTGTTGGCTTTGGCCTGTCTAATAAATAATTTCCAAGCACGTCGTCCTTGTTCGCGATTACTTCAGATCGTGATACATAAAATCTACGTGTTTTACTTGTTTTTGGTTATCGCTTTTCACGGGATAGTTTTCAGGAGTTGTGGTTATACTCCTCGCACTGTACAATATGATTTTGTCCATCAATTATGTTTGTAAAACCCTCATTACATTGTAAAACCCTCATACAATTTTAAACAGATTTGAATGTCCATTTTGGATAAATCAATAAAAAGCCATCGATCAGTGCCTTCTGTTGCCGTTTTTATACAGAACATTGGTGTCAGAAATCCAAAATGACTTAACAAGCATTTTAATAACTTCATAGGAGAAGCCAAACCCTGTTGTCAAATCTAAACACTCTTCTTGTTACGTCGTTTAGGAATTCGCCTATAAATGTAATTGGTCATGTATGTGTATATATTTTTTTAAATAAAGCCTTGTCTGTTGCCTTAATCTGGCCGTTGCAATAAACGATGGTTGTGAAAATCGAGTTCGTATTCGACGTTCATAAAAGGAACTCCTGCGATAAATATTTTGTATTATTTAATAAATTTTCATTCGCAATCGCCTGAGAATCATTTAATCAAGATACAAACTGTAAATGTGATGAACAACAATGTATATTTTCTTTAGTTAAAATCAATTTGCGATGAAAGTGGTTTAGACAATCGACTATGGATAACATTTCGAATCGATTTAGCTGTATTACTGGTCCCTTGATGTTTCCCTCCGTCTCTCAGTACCTGAGTCGATCTACTGCTGTTAAATTGCCGATTGATAATATAAACTGACTTGTGATTTTGTGAAGAAACACTAATTCAAGAATGTTCGAATAACGCTTAATGTCATCAATGTGTTCTTTTCATTTAACATAACGTAAGACTACGATTAAGTGGGGACCTTTCCTAACCACTAATGTACATACAAATATCTCTTTTTTCCTAACCTATAAAATATGCAAAGTCTTTGAACAGACATTTAGCCTTGAATTATACAACAATCAACTTTATATAGTCACACACACACATACAAATAATTGTACCAATTCCAAATTCATGCAATTCAAACCTGTTTGAAATCAAAAACTTAAATGCAAAAAAAAAACATACAGAAATAATCAAACAAATGCTTTACCTTGAACATAACCAACGAATTTTCAAAGTTGAATAGTAAAAAAAACTACGACAACAACAACAACACCACAAACAAGAGAAAAATGCTTAAAAAAAAACCGAAAATTCACCGACGAACAAAACAAACCTCAAGTATCAAATTATGGTTGCAGCCCACAATCAATTGAGCCCAATGTGCAGCAACATTGAACGCGACTGCAACAACAACAACTACAGCAAAACAACTGAATGAAAAATAGCAAAAATATTAAAAAAAAAAATATATTTATTTTTGTTTGTAGCTGAACCTTGCTCCCAATTTGCGCTTGAATAAACTTTGGAAAAATTAAAACAAACTGAAATCGACAAAAAAAAAAACAAAACTCAAACCAAAGAAAACAAATTCAAAATTGCATTGCAGCAAAGTTCAGTTCTGATTGAAAAACCGGTGGGAATGATCTTTAGGAAACAAATCGGTCATAAGATCCCGGCATCGATGGTAGGGAAATACTGAACTTGTAAGTTCGTTGATGTGACATGGCACAATAATAGAAGGTAGGTGCAATTGCCCAACAACAAAAACTCAGACACAACCCTGGGTATTTTGGTTGTCAAATTCTGATTCAGGGCACAATTTGTAACCTTATTTTTAATAGTTTTGAGAGGCCCAAAATTCGTTGTTTTCTAATTTTTTGTCTTAAATGTTTAATACGAAAATGTATTCGACATTTGAAAAAAAAAACTAAACAAACAATTGAAATGTCAAAAATGAGTTTGACAATGAATTTCTATCGAAATGCAAAAAATTTTAATCAGCTGTTTACATGCCCCCGCCATATATTTTTGGGCCATTTTTATGTGAAAGAAATCATAGCGAACTAAAATCAAATAGAATGTAAAAACATTTAACGAAATCAGACACCCAAGTGTAATTTCAAAAATTTTCATTTATATAGAGTTTGAGAGCCTTTTTTTAGTTTAAAATAATATCTTAATAGTGGGTGGCCACTATTCCAAAACCAAATGGTTATCTACAAATTAAGAAACGTGACCAGCCATGGCAACACATGAGTCAAACATTGGGTGACACATAAATATTACACAAGTGAATGACACAAAAGGTCCACTAACCACGACCTTAGTCGAGGTCTGTGCAACTCTGTTACAACAATGCTCCAATTCTCCCTCCCACTCTTGCCGATCTAATGTTTGTTTTATTTGATTGACACAAAAAGAGATAAATGAACCCAAACTATGGAAACAATGTTAATTTTTATAATAAACTATACGCTCATTTGAAACAGTCTCCCTCTCACCAACACTTTGCTACATGTGCATACATATATGTACATATGTCTGTAAACAGTTGTGTAGTTGCAACTATTCACATACATACATACTTGTACATACTTATGGGTATCTGTGTAAATAAGGTAACAGTTCGTTGGTGGAGTGTTACATTTTGCATCTCAATTTCTGTTGATCGCCAGTGCTGTCAATTGGGCAAAGTCTAAAATCGTCTAAATTTTTGTCAAAGTTGTCACTTCTAAAAAAAAATCTCTACGCTTTTCTACTTCGGTGGATCTCGATCTGAATACTCACTGAACCGCGATTTGGCAACGATATATGATTAAGGTAAAATGGACAAAGTGCTGCTTGTTGCCACTCAAACCTTCCACAGATCCCGCATCGTCGTCAATCTCTATAGATGGTGTCGACATCGACGAATCAGACACTCCTGATATTCTGAGCATGAAGATACAGAGTGATGCTCAAGTTTTTAGTATTTTTGAATCGCTGCACGAAATAATTCACCCCATCTGATCTCGCAAATATTTACACCACCAACATCCGCCAAAAGTGGACATGAGCTTCAAAGACGTCTTCGCAGTTCATGGACCGTCTACAGAGGAAAGCGGTGGTGATGATAGGGTATAGTAGGATACCCAACTCTATTGTCACCCTTTAGCATCAACAGAATGTGCTGTTCTATAGATATATTACCGTTAGATATTCGTCAAATTGTCCCTGATGTTAGAACATTTAGCCGGAATATGCGGATTTCCATTCGTACCGTTGTCAAGTGGCCGGGTGATCGGACGACACACTAAAGAGAACATTTGTTCTTCAGCCGAATAGTTCGTTTGTAGAAATATCTTGCAGCAAGTATCTTTCCTAACAGCTGTCCCATTCCCAAATTCATCGCAAGTGATAACAAACGCTACTCCCTCTTTTCTCCATCCTAAACCCACATTTCTTACCGCTAGCACAGTGCAAATCATTTAAAGAGAACATCATCTGAGAGCAGAAGTGTTTCAATAGCTGCCTCAATTTAAACTGCAGTGATCAGCTGAAGTTGACTGTTCGGCTGAACGAAACAGCAGCCAATAGAAATCTATGGCTGCCCAACATCGCCCAACAGCTAAAGAATAATTTCTATTTCAGTGTAGTCAACTTGGGTTGCATATACACACTTGCTGTAAAGTTAGAGATCGAAAGAAAAACATAGCGAGAGTTGTTTCTATCCAAAAAATGTTCAACCTGCTGTGATCTTTGAAATTATTTTCTGCTGTTTTTAGCTGAGCAAATCGTTATATGGCATCTAAATTTTGTGCAGCTTTAGAAAAAGAGCCGAACCCAAGAAATGTTTTTTTAGTTTTTGCGTATATGCAATGGCTGATTCAGCCGCAGCTAAGGATTAAACTTAAAAATGTTGGCAGCCGCCAAAGCTATAGAATGAAAATAAAAGTAACCAAAGCCAATGGCTGTAATTTTTTTGTTAATTAACAAAGCTACAAAAATTTCGTTGGCTTCATTTATAAAAATATGAATATCAATAGCTTAAGTTAAAGAAAGAAATGCATCAGCGAACACAACATTTTAAACACTAGGCCGATAACCATAGACATTTTCTGACGAAAAATGTTCAATGGTTTTCCTACATTATGTTAGGTCATATTGGACAAAAGGAACTGGCACGCCCATATTAAACTCTAAGAGGTATAAAGCTGAGATTTGATATATTTTTATATGTTATAGCATAGCAATTATCACATACTCCATTATATTCGAGGCGGTTTGTGCTGGCTATATCAAATTCTAGGACGACCATTGTATTATTGTTGTGGGTGTCTATAACACAAACCCAGGTTCGTAAGACATTCAAACATTTCACGTTGACCCAAAGGAAGAAGTCGAAAGGTGTTAAATCACAAGATTGTGATTACCTCTTCGATAACACGGTCCGGGAATTTTTAAGTTTTCGCAACTGTGACTGCAAAATGTTCACCATTTTTGTACTATGTTTAACTAATCAGCAAACTTTGCCTTATACAACACAGAGCCATGCTCTGCTTTACCGACAACAAATCAAGCTGAAATCAAAATCAATTGGGCTAAGATAAATGTAAGTTTTATGAGAAATTGTCAACAAAAAAAATAGTTTTTCTTGTAAAAATCTATGAAAATTGTCAAATGCCAAAACACATCCTCCGCAAAATCGTCAAAATGGCTGAAAATCGCCAGAGTGGACTACGCTGCCATGGCAGCTCTCCCAAAATTATTATTCATGGTTTAAAGTCAAGTGTAAAGCTGCAATTAAGTCGGGTGTAAACTTTGAATATTCATCGCAGCTCAGATAACTCACCATACACGGTATCCACCACTTACTTACCAATACACACACACACACGCAGAGCGCATAGCGGCAACGACTGCACTGATTGAGTCGCTGTCAGAGAACGGCAATCATTGAATATGCCCGGCATGCAATTACACTGTCACCTCGATCAGCGTTCACAATGCAGCGGCCGACGCAGCTGCGTTGCATCGACGGCGGCTACATCGATGCAGTTGCAATGGCTTATGGTGGCGATGATGAGCGCATTAACGACAACAACAGAGGCTCGTTCATCAACGGTTTTCTTTGTTCTCGATAAAATTTTGAAAAAATGCATTTTTCAGTTTCCTTTTTGCGAATTTTTCGGGTTTTTATTTAGTTATTATGATTCTGTTTTATGGTGATGCTGGTATTGTTGTTGCCGCTGTATTTTTGTTTTGTTTTTGACAATATGTTGGCAATTCTTTTGTTGTGCCCCCTTTTGAAGCACAAGAATGAAAAAAAACACGGAGTTTGATGCATCTTTTACTTCTTTGCGTTGCAAACAACAACAAATATTTTTAAGGTTTTTGGGTTCCTTTTGATGCAGTTTCTTGCTATTCTCTGCCGTTCTTAACAATGCAGTTGCGCCGGTCATTGTTGGTGTTGCTGTTGTCGTCTCACCCAAAAAAAAAAAACAGAAACAGAAATTGCATTCAAATTTTATTCAAAATTTCAATAAAAGTGAAATCTGAGTGTGTGTGTATGTGTGACTCCTCTGTCAGTTAGCGAGTGGTGTGAGTTGGCTATTTTAGTGTGTAGGTAGGTACCTTATAATAAAGATGATGTTTTTAGGTATAAAGAAGGACCATCCTCATCATCAGCATCTCCTCCTTTCCTCTCCTTGGCTGTATTTTTTTTTTTTTTTTTGTTAATCGTCGGAAGTGCATTTCGTTGCATTTGGATGCAGTTCTCGATTCTCTGCTCTTCTTGTGCATATTTCATGTGCCCGAAAAAAGGGTGGATGAATGATTTCCAGTTTAGTTTTCAGTTTGATTTTTTTTTTGTTGCTTAGAATGATGCATTTATTGCGTGATATAAAATGTACAGAAGGCAATATGAAATTGTGGCTGAATTTGTGTTTTTTGTGTGTTGCATTACTTGGGCGATTGTTATCTGGTGTGCAAATAAGGCAATAATGTCCTTGAGAGGACATTATAATTTATTATTGTCTGCAATGCACATGTGATTACCTGGAAATCCAGATTCATAACCAACATTCATACATACGTATGTATGTCATTCTCATTCACCGCAAGCTGTCAAGTCTATTGAAATAGTTTCTAAAATTAGATACACGTTTTTTTTATTTTTGGGCCGACATTGTTTTGCAGTTATATCTGGTTAGGTTGAAGAAGCGCAGACACTGCAGCTATTAGTTTGGCATGCTAAGCGTTCTCCTTAGTCGTAGAAGATATTACAGATGTAGTTCGCGCTGTAAACGAACTATCACGCAATTGCGGGAAACTGACGTAATTTCACGTAGCATGATTTTCGAAGTTAATGAAAGCCAAGACCATACAGAGGGCAGACGTCCCAAGTCGTTTGTTTCCAACAGTATGTATTCTAAAAAAGTGGGTATTTGTTTAAAAAAAAAACATTGTTTGTTTTGAAAACCTTTCAAATATTGTCATGCCAATTACTGTCTTCTGGAGTGCAAAGCCGAATTAATATGTCAAATAAAAACTTGGGACGTCTTTGATGAAAGTAGACTTCAATTCAAATTTCGTTTTATAATTTAACTAAAGTCCTTGAGCTTTACCAATTGAAAACAAGAGCAGTTTAATTTTTTTCATATAGGTTAGGTTAGCTTGGCACTGGCACAGTAAGTATTCCGCCGTCTCGGCGTCCTCTCCGCATGCCCTACATTCGTCGCTCTGGGAACATCCTATTCTAAATAGGTGTGCCCTTAGGATAGTGTGTCCTGTGATGACCCTAACTAGCTTACTCAGTTCATTTTTGTTAAACCCGAGTATTCTCTTTGTTTTATTGTAATTTTTTCATATAAAAAATATGTTTTTTCTGTATTAGTACTTGAGTATACTGTGCAAATAAAAATATGTCTTTAATTGCGACTGCGAATCAATAAATAGATGATCGGGCGCCCGATCGTGACCAAATGTGGCATATCACAATATGCCGGTCGACAGTAATTCACTATGAAAATTGCAAAACGATCAATAACTCACAGAGATATGGAGATTTTTGGGCAGCGTCATGGTAATAGCATATGTACCAAACAGTCTTCATTCCTCGATTAGTTAGTTCACGATTGGTGGTTCAATATTGCAAGGCGAACGGGCGGAGTCACGCCCACTCGATATAATATATCAAATATTCAAAGAGCATATTTATAGCTAAATTCGGTAAAAAAAAATGTGTATAAATGTCACTTTCGGAGTTATAAAAAAATGTAAGGCAAAAAACTATTTTTTTTCTTGAATTTAAAAAATCACAAAAATTTCGATAATCAAAAGAATGTGGGATTTTTGATTAGTTTATCAGAAAGCCATATATCTTACAATTAAAATAAGATCATTAAAATCAGTGGTACCTCCCCTACATCCGGCCTAAAGTGACCTAATTGCCATGTATAGGCAGGGGCTCCAAAGACATCTTTGCAGCTTCTGCACAGTGTATACATGAGAGCGGTGATGGTGTTAGGGGATTGTAGGGTATCCAATAGGGTGGAGTGAAATTAAAAAAAAAAAGTTAACCTCGGAAAGAGATGTAGTTTTTTATTTAATAAAAGGACAATAAAGGGCCCCGGTACGTGAGATGGTAGCGTGGGGGTTGTGGGTTCGACTCCCACCAGAGGTTTTATTCTGGTTTACCCTTGGTCCGTAAATTGGAATATACATTTACTTCGTATTGTAATTAAATAAAAATAAATACAAAATAAATAAAAGGACAATAATCATGATTATACACTGTTATTTGTTATTTGAATTCATTACGATTTTTCCAATAATGTGAAAATGAAATAAGTCTCCAAAATTATGTTTATGGATTTATTGCATTACCGGCTTTTGGGGATATATTTCATATAAAATAAGTAACCAATTCCAAAATGAAGTGAGACTCCAAAAAACGTTTTTGTTGCTTTCTGTAAATTTTTTTGGGGACTTATTGACTTTTTTGGGAGGACTTCTTGCATGTCGCCACAACAAATTATGTCCCATAAAATGTTAATTCAAAATAGGATCCAAGTCGCCTGGTGATTTGAAGTATGTCTTGTTAGCCATGCTATTGTCGTACCATGTTATTATTGATCAAATATTATTATTGATCAAGATTGGACAAAAGTGTGTGTTCAATGTGGCCACAATAACCCCTTATTTTTGCCAAAAACATGTTCGGCAATTAATATGCTTTTGAAATGACACAAAAACGTTACTCACGTATTTTTCTAAAATGCACATAAATGTACAGTCTGGGATCTTTTCTCAAATCGATGATTTTCTGATATTTGGTTTTATTTGAATATCCGAAATTTCATTACTAGTTTTCCTGTAATTCGTGTTTAGGTCGGAACTATGAAATGATTTTGAATTATAATCGTATAATTCGTATGGAGAGTTAAGTGGTATTAAGCATGGCCAGAAATTATTGTTTTAGTTTGTGTCTTAAGTTGGCAAGACATTGCCAGCGTAAAAATAACAAAATGCCCATATTAAATGGTGCAATGATATCATTTATTGGGTATGACTACAGAAGAACAAGAAAATAAATACAAAATTGTTAGTAAAATTCTGGACGAATGGTTAGAATATAGTTTATTTATAATTGTACTTGTAATATTTTTCCACAACACTTACTTATCATGAATATTTTTTTCAGATTTTAATGAAAAAGTATTAACATCTCAAAATGCTGCCGAGTTTGTGTCATTTTTTTTGGTGTTTTCTTTACAATTAAGCATGCGATAATAGCTAGCGTGTAACAAAAAACACGACTATTGTTGCATGTGTTGATATAGCCCCCTTACAAATAACAACCCCCCCCCAGGATGGTGATAGCACTCTGTGGAGCATTGTATGGACCGGCCGATATTGGAGCAAGTTTTTCATCAATTCAACTGGTGCGACAAATAAAAATGTTTTAATTTAATTTTTGTTAAATTTGGTAGCCGTGGGGTGAATGAAAAAACCCAGATTACAACTTGGATAGGGTCACCATAACACCGGCAACAAAACATTTAAAAATACTTCCTAAGAATCCGTTGGGATTTAAACTGCCGGTCCCGATCAGTATGTTCAGAAATGTTACCCTGCGTAACTCACAGATTTCAAGGAAGTTAACCTGTCGTTCCTTTAATTGGTTTAGCATGAAACAGTAAGGGACAAAATGCCAAAGCTAAAATGCACCATACAACCCCAACCAATAGATGGCATTCTTTCTTATGCATCGACAGATGAAAACACTTGCTCTCGCACTTTGGAGTCTC
This sequence comes from Hydrotaea cyrtoneurina, assembly GCA_958296145.1. Classification (NCBI taxonomy): domain Eukaryota; kingdom Metazoa; phylum Arthropoda; class Insecta; order Diptera; family Muscidae; genus Hydrotaea; species Hydrotaea cyrtoneurina. The sequence continues at coordinate 88,679,886 of OY282512.1, forward strand.
AAATTAAAAAAAAAAATGGTTAACAAACTATTCAAAATATTTCAGCCATCACTCACACAGTGGCACACGAAAGCTGAGAACGTCCACCCAAGTAATTTACAATAACAAAAGAGAAACGTATTAGGTTGGGGCCATAGTGACACATTCTGATACTTGAGTTTTTTTTTTTTTTTCATACTCAATAATTCTAAATTTTTTTGTGGTTTTCGCAAAAAAAAAAATAACTAAAGAGACACGATTCATTTTAATTCGTACTGTTTTATTTTTTGCTTTTACAACACATTCGCCCAATTGAATTTGTGAAGTGGCAGTGGAGAATAATAACCCACCACAACGGAACAGAACAGCACAGAACAGAATGTATGAAATGAAAAGTTCGACCAAAAGCAGAAAAAGCGAAGCGAAAAAACAACAACCAAAACAACTTAAACGAAAAGTGCATGTGCAACGAGGCTCCGAGCTCAGTTTGCTATTTAGTTGCATTCGTGCACGTTGAGCTACGTTCTGGCATTGTTCGTTCGATCTGTTCTGTGGTCGTCGTACTTTACAAATTTCAGTTCTGTTGTTTTTCTGTCGTTCTTTGACAAAGTTTTTTTTTTTTTTTAAAAAAAATAGTAATAATAAAATCGTTTTGTTTTTTTTTTCGGCGAGCTAAGAAAACTCTTCATTCCAACTACGACGGTTGGTTGGATTGAGGACTGCTTCAGGTTCTAACTGGCAGGCAGTGGTGCCCACCACCATACACGGATGATGGACGTCAACGACTGAGAAAGAAAGCATTGGTTGGGGTACGGCCAAACGACGTCACAAAAACGCCACAAAACGACGCAAACGACAAAAGAAACCAACCAACAACGTGCGGTTAATTTGTAAAAACACAGCGGTTGCGTTTTCGCATTGTTTCTTGTGAGTGAGCGTAAGTGTGTGTGTGTGTGCGTGTCCGTTTTTTAATTCACATTCTGTTCTTTACATCTTTCTTGACAGAGTGAGTGAGTATTCGGTCTCAGCGTTCATGTTGGAAGGTTCGTCGGTTGGTTCGAATGCATTGCACTCACTGTGAGAACGACGACATTGTTTACAAGTGCGAGCTACTCATGTAACGTAACCTAAAGGAAAAAAAAGAGTACTAGTTTAAATGTTTAACCGGAGCACACCACAGGAAAATAATAAAAAAAAAATATTAAAAAAAAATTGAGAATGGTGGTGCATTAAAAACACAGTGAAAAAAACCTCAGAGTGAATGAATGTCGGTGTAAGTGCAACAAGATACTCTTTGAGTCGAGTGTGGTGAAAAAAAACACACTGCAGAAGGGAAAAAAAAACCCCAGTAGAATTGAGTGAAATCTCCTTGCAAAAAATCGTCTAGTAAAAAAGGGAGAACACGTTTTTTATTTGTATTGGCGGCCATGTCATCATAGTATTGGTGAGTTTTTGTTTTTGTGTTTTAGTTTTACTCAAACCACACATCAGACAACTGCAAAGTTTTATTAGCTTTAGAACTGTGTTTTTTATAAGAACCTAAACGAGAGAGAGAGAGAGTGAGGGAGACTCACACATGCCGCTGTGAGAGAATGTAAACATACTATTTTTGTGACGGCAGTAGTCATATTCATCTAAAACGTCGGAAATTTGCCTGTGACCCAAAGGCGGGGAAATTTAAAGGGCTATTAGGGCGAAATTCTTCTGTAAAGGTTATCACCATGATCTCCTGAATCAATGGTATCATTGCGAGTATTTTCGTATCATTGCCTAAGTTATTCGGCCCAAAACTCTTATGAATAGCGTTGCCATAATAACCGATTTATCTGTTTTTGAATGTGTTTTTCAGACACGACACTTACAGATCTACCGTATAATGTCCAGTTAGGAGATTATACGTTTGGTGTCCGTAAGGGTTTGCCACATATTAACTCTTAACCGAAATTTGAGAAATGACCAATACAGATTTGAAAATGAACGATTTTTAGAAAATAATTTTAGTTTTCACACTTTTTGAAAAGTTGTTTTCTTTCTATCTAAGCAACATCTTTTATGATCATATCATTTAAAAAAATCAAAAGTCACCTAAATTGATTTCTGTAGTCGCATCTCTATTATATCGACCGGCCGATTTTTTTTTTTATCAAATTAGTTGTAGCCTATATTTATAACACATGCAGATCAAAACTCCATAACTCTCATAATAATGAAAGATTCGGGAGCAAAATCGTGTATATTTATAAAAAAAAAAAAAAATTTGTATACCAAAGCAAGGAGCTGTTATTTATATCAATGTAATATTTGTATCTATAAAATTCTGAAAAGAGGCTCAATAAAAATTAACCTACCTAAAAAAAAAAAAAAAAAATGTTTTAATGCAGCTGCCTTACAAATGTTCATGTCAATTTGACTTGATTCAATTTTAGAAGTAAGCTAACTATAATGCAGACAGTTAACATTGGAGTACCGTCCTGGCAATAACGCCAGTCTGGGTGTTAATTGATAAACATATAAGCATCATATAAAACACGTAAACATCATTCGATAGAAAATTTTCCAACGCCCCAATATTTAAAATTAATAATTTATATTAACAAAGATATAGCAAATTCAATTGTATCGTAAGCATGCTTACGTCTTTTTTGCGCTTAGAGGAAATTAAATTAAAATATGATAATCCCCAAAAATACATAAAATTTCGTGTTGTTGTTACACGTATAATTTTTTGGGGCCAAAGTTCAGTTTCAATTTGAAGTGTATATTCATGGGGCCTACTTTCGTTCCACCATATAGCAGCGTAGGGTGAACCCGAATGCTATAAAAAAATGAGTTTTCTCAAGAGAATTAGTTTTATATAATTAGATAAAAAGATTGTTTTAAACCAAATATGACAACTCTGGGAGTATTACATATATTTTGGATATCTTAGTTGTTAGTTCTATGTTAATGATTAATGTAACCAAATCCTATGTCACACCTGATATTGAAGAGACATTGAAGACATACTGACGATTGCCGTTCGTTACATAATATTTGCCACTGATTATAAAATTTTTTTGCCGAAAATAATATCTCTCAGTAATAATGAAAATATTTCAATAAAAATATCGACATTTGTCAGGAACAAAGAACAAATATTCTTCATCAAAGTAACACAAAATGATAAGTGTTGATTCATTTTTTAATTTTGCCTTTCGGTAGTTTGAATGAGTTTTTATTGATTTGAGCCGTTCTGACTCCAAGTTTTCATTACAAAAGAATTTATAATGCCAGTGATGAACTGATGGACGTGAAAGTAAATGACTAGCGAATTCTACAGATGTCTACGTAATTATGACACTATGCTACAAAAAAAAAAACAGAACCTACCCTATTTTGATGTGACACTTTTATTTCAATGGAGAAGTTTTTTAATTTTTTGTTTTTAAATAAAGTTTCTTGATACATCGTTTTATAAAAACGATTTGTCAGATTTGGTTAAAATACATTTTAAAAAACAGACCACTCTACAATTTTTATCAACTGCTTTAGGACCTTTATATCTGAATGACAGCTTCAGTGATACAAACAAAACTTATATTGAACATTTTTTTTCGTACATTTTTTGGTGAACAAAATTGTTAAATAACGAAAATGACAATTGTTTATCATTAAAATCGATCAAATATTCATTACACACTAATTTTTTGATATTTGTTATTACTTGTTGCCCATTATTTTCCAAATCTACTTCATGACGTTATTTTAATAATAAAACGATCTGTGTAATTGTTTCTCCTAGTTATGTCAAAGTAGAGTTATAGTCGTATTTCTTTTCTCACACATGATGAATTAATAAAAATCGGCAATACATCGGTAGCATCTTTAAAAACTAAATTATTTGCCAAACGGTAACACAAAAAGTACATACAAAATGTTTGCCTGTTTTAATTGGTCGAACGTGGTAAGATGTGTCCAGTATGAGATTATTACAGCACATTGAAGTAACGTTTCAGTGGCCGTTTCCAACTTGTAAATTCCATCGGCTTTTCGAGTAAGAGAGTTATCTTTAAGCCATACAAAAACCTCCCTAGCAACAGAATTAGCAGTACGGGATCGGCTTGGAACGGTACATGGTGGTTAATTGGTATATATTTTATATCACTGATTTCAGAGAAACCCCCTGTCTCTTACCCAATGCAGGGAAAAACTGCTGTATGGGACATTGGTGTCGATATATGAGAATTATATATTCACTTCTTTGGTGTTTCTTAACTGTGAAGTAAACACGGTTCCAGCAGAACATTTTTTATTCAGAAAGTCGCCGTATCGCCAAGCAGTCCTTATACTTGTCTGGTGAATTTTAATTAAAGGCTTAATCCCACCACAAGATATCATTTGATTCTGAATTTCACAAATGTCGTTAAGTACCGATTTGCAGTTGTGTGCGAGTATCACACAGCAAATATTCCCACTTCATAATATCTAGCGACTTGACGATTGAGACAGTACTAAGCCATATACAACTTTTCCGGAAAAAGCGTTAAAGGTCCGCCTGAAATAGCTGGTCCCGCCGTTAAGTATACACATAATATCGTGTAGGGCTCTCTGATTTGAAAGTAGATCCCCTGTTCTGTCTGTTCTTTCATGGACATTTTCTACTTCCTCTGTGGAACCTGACGTATACGCAATTTATATTACCGTTTTGTAACGTATACGTATGGAATACCCAGCAAAAAAGTATTCTAAGCAAATTTCGATATTTTCAATCATGAAATTGACATTCAATTTCGAGCCAATAGAATGTCGAGCGAAATAAACATATATGTTAAAATAGCAAAGAATATTTTACCTTAAAATTAAAGAAATTGTCGGGAATTTCATGTATTTTTATACCTTTATCATATGAATTTCGCAGGGGATTTCTTTGGATTTCATATTTGGACTACTTTTTAAAACAAACGCATAACAGTGTGATACAGAGTAGAGGAATACTGTAGGGAAATAAAATTTTCGAAATTTTGCTATTGACCAGTTTTAGTCGGGGTAGGAATCCAGCTATTTAAAAATGCTGTAGTCGGAGTCGAGCAATTTTGGCTCTATTTTTGCAGCAAGACTTAACTCAGACTTAAAGTGGTTTAGATCGCTCCTTTGAACCAGCAACGTCTTCTAACGTTACCTTCTCATTACAGCACAAAATAATTCACTGTCGATCCGACCTAGTGCACGGATATTTCAACGTCTGTAGCAAGTTCAATTTAAGAGTTTCCATATTATGAGTAATACGTTTGTTGGGTTACTTTTTCATTTATTAATTTTTCGGTTGACACTCTCTAGCAACTGTCGTCGCCGTCAGAGTAAACTTATGACACAGAAGTTTATACTCGCACATAAACGATGGATTGCCGACCTTAACCACACTTATGAGCATTTGACGATTGCATTTCACAGAACGCTCTGTGCTGTGTACTTGTGTGCGATGGTACGATATTTAACATTCTGTTAATGTCATTGATGACTGAGAAATGCAATAGCATGCAATGGTATGGGTAGCGGTGACTGACAGTGGCTATGTGTTAGTATCATACATATGCGCGTTTTAAGTAGTTTGTCTCCGACGACTTGAGAGTGGCCATGCCTAACTACTGTGATGTATTAATGCAGTGGAATTTGTTTTTGCATTTGATTGTTTTTGTTTTTGGTCTAGTATTGGTATTGGTATCGGTTTTGCTTGTTCTGAGTTCCATTCTCAGGAGACGATGCACTTGTATGAGTGAACGAGTGTGGATGTCGCTGCCACTGTCATGGCTGAGTATACGTTGAGTTGTTGCAATTGTATTGGTTGTCGCCGTTGTATGTCACAGTGCGATTGTTATTATTAGTGCAATTATTATTTGGCCCATTGTTACTCTATATTTATTGTTGTATATTCTTTGAGCTATAGTTTTTTCAAATTTCACGCCTGACGCCCGTTGTGCGTTTTTTGTTTTGTCGGTTCGGGTTTTCTCCAAAAACGTTTGTTTACAAAATTCCATGAAACGGTCATACGCAGAACGGTTCGTGTGGCAACATTGTTTCGTAGAAAATTAATAACATATCTAAGACACATGAATTATGTACAAAAAGAAATCTCCACCCGTTTAATGACAAACCGCGGAAGAAAAAATCTTTAAAAATAGTGCGTAACTCGTTCGCCCTAGTGTGTTTGAGTGTAATTTTAACCAATGTTTATTTTATGGCAAATCTAGAAAATGGAGTAAAGAGTGTTTCGTCAACAAATTTTAGTAAGCACAATTATTCGATAATTTTATTGTTCCAAAATGTGTCCACTTGTTTGGATTTGTTGAAAATTCATCGGAGCAATATTACTAAACACCTCACTACTACCATAACAACAACAGCGAGCTCACCCCCTCGTGTCGCTTTGCAGAGCCGGAAAATTTTAGCAAAAGCACAATATTGTATTTTAATAAAAAAAAATTCTCATTTTTTGCTTTTTCTCTTAAAGTTCTCGTCACCACCTCTACACAAGTGTAGGAACATATAGATTGGTTTTTACATTAGACCGTGTCGACTTGTTGCTTTGACAGTAGAAGTGGGATTTGAAGAACGTTTTTTTTTTTCGAAGACCAACACTCTGGTGATGCCTCCTATAAATGCAATGCATTGTGTTAGCGAAATGAAATTAGGGTATCGGAAGGAGGAAAGATGGAGTAGTGTTTGTTGAAATTTGTTTTGAATTTCCGAATGTCACAACTGGCAGGAAACACACTTGCTGGAAGAATATTCCAGATACTAAAGGTGGGCTGAAGAACGAATTTTCTCTGTAGTGTGTATTCTGATCAACTGGCCACTTGCCAACGAACGGAGAACAGTCCCATGAGCCGGGTATTTCGGCTACATTTTCTAACATTAGGGACAAGACGACGGATATCTGAGGAAAAAAATATGGTTATACTATCAATAGGACAGCGATATACGAGGTATGTTCAGAAAATATCGCGAATTTTGTATTTTTTTCAAAAAGTGTTTATTTATATCTGAATATCTATTTTGTTCCCTTCAAAGTAATTCCCCTCGGATATAATACACTTCTGCCAACGTTTTTTCCAAGGATTGGATTTAAATAATAATTTTTGTACGAAACGCTATTCAAATATAATAGTTTATTAATCTTCTGGTTTCATTCCGTTGGCCCAATATAGCCTTGATTTCTAGAAAGGAATTGCCGACAGTGTTCCTCCCTATGAGAATGGTTTGGTTAGCAAAATTCTGGAAGCCCATGTGGGATGGTATTGGATTAATTCGAATTACCTTTCTCTGTTTGGTTACCCAGGTTCTTTGGATTCACATCTTACTGCTCTTCCTCTATCTATTTAGTTTTTATGTTGCATTTATTATTTCCATTATTTCGTTTGTTTGTTTATTCTAAGGTTATATTCATGCCGGGAGCAAGCATATTGTCCTACTTTATCGGGTAAATTTCAAAGTATGGTATTACATTATCGTTGTTATTAGAAAGAATACATTATAATTTTAAATATAACTATTATTACACTGTGCGACAGCCACAATCGGTTTGGGATGAAACCACCGGGGAAAGTTATATCGGTCAAAAAAAGGTCATACGTGTCCCAGCGTTTCGTTGGGTCTCATCTAGGAATCGAGATATATCGATTTGAAGTTAGTAAGTATCGTATAGGGGAATTTGTCTTTATTAGATGAATTAGATTACTACTAGAAAATATGAAATTTATACGGTTCTCAATAAAAATAAGATAAGTCACCTAAGCCCAGCATCGAATGAGGTACACTTTAAAATTTAAAATTGAGTTTTCGAGTAATGCAAATATGTCTGGCCTGTTATTCAACTTGTGTGTACGGCCGCTGTAATTAAGGTGGTAAACACATAAAATCGAGATTTATGAATTTAGAAAGACAAAATTTTTTTTTTTTGTATTTTATATTAAAATCCAAAACATTGGTTAGTATTGGAGATATGATGGGTGAAACTTAAACAAATAATTAGAAAAATAAAGCAATTTTTTTAATTGTATTTATTTGTTTTTTTGTAGATCGTAAATTATTTCTCGAATTGGAAACTCCAACGCCGCATTTCAATATAAGAACAAGTTATGAGTATCAAAATATATTATTTATTATTAATAGTACTGTCTCGGAGCCACTATGCAACAAAAAAATACAAAAATAACCACTATAGAATTGTACTGTTCACCACTGATTTTTTTTGTCCTATTTTTTTTTTTAAGTGGAATTTTCAGAGGCATAAATTGTTATAACTTGAAATTGAAATGTTTGATTTCTTTGAAATAAATTTAAAAAAATTTACCACCAAATTATTGTATATCTTACCTGTGATGCATTGGAATCAGAATGGGAGTTTCAGAGTTATTAGCAATGTTAAGGTGGAATTTTTTTGTTAGCAATTTGCGGCACATCTGGAATGTCCCATATAAATCTACCATTCAGTTTTTTTTTATAAATCACGCATAACCATAAATTTGTATGGGAGATCCCAGAAGGTAAACAAAAATGCCTGATCGATTTTATTGGTTTTATTGGTTATGAAAATTAACACTTTTTGGCACTTTCGATTTTTTATGAATTTTCTTCACCAAAATAATTCAACTTAATTTGTGTATAACTTAGAAATTTTTGTATAACTTAGAAACTGCCAGTCAGATTTAAAAGCTTTAAAGGAGAAGATAAAATCCAATTTAAAGCTCAATTATTAAATATAACTCATTTTAGAATTTTTTTTTTAAAAAATCTATTCATATAAAAAATTACGGCCATTTATGTTCCCATTTTGGCACTTTAAATTTTTTTTATGAATTTTCTTCACCAAAAAAAAAGTTGTCTTAATTTGTGTATAACTTAGAAACAGTCAATCAGATTCAAAAGTTCTATCAATGTTGAATTGTTCGATTGTTTAAACAAACTCGTTTTAGAAAAAAATATAAAAAACAAATTTCGGCTATTTATGTTCTCATTTTGGTTTTTTTTTATGAATTTCCTTCACCAAAAAAAAAAATCGAGTTTATTTGTTTATAACTTAGAAACTGTCATTCAGATTCAAAAGCTCTAAAGGAGAAGATTAAATCAAAGTTAAAACTCAATTATTTAAACAAACTCGTTTTAGAAAAAAGATATAAAAATAAATATATTCATAGAAAACAAATTACGGCCATTTGTGTTCTCAGTTTGGCACTTTCAATATTTTTTATGAATTTCCTTCACCAAAAAAAAACGTTGTCTTAATTTGTGTATAACTTGGAAACTGTCATTCAGATTCAAAAGCTCTAAAGAAGAAGATTAAATTTAATTCAAATCTCATTTTTTTGAACAAGCTCGCTTTATAAAAAATAAATTAAAAAAAATGTATTCCTAGAAAAATAATTTCGGCTATTTACGTTCTTATTTTGTCACTTTCGACCTTTTAACTTCTCAGTACATCGAAATTGTATAGTGGGTATTCATTAAACATTTTTTGTTGCCGTTTCCAAAACTACTATTTTGTCCCTACATTAATAACATTAATAACCACATTACTTACATTGTGACGCACTCCTCAGTGATGAGTATAAGAGATTTAAGTCTTACTTAGAACAAAATCCTAGGGTTTGTTTACTTACTTTCATATTTACCTTAACATCGGCATGAAGGATGAGATGGGAAACTTCTCTACAAACATTTGAGGCACCTATTGTTTAAGGCCGGTTCTGAACGGCTAATGCTTTTCCAGAGTAGTTCTACATGGCTTAGCGAGAAGTTGTCTACTCGTAAAGTCGCCAGCATTTACAATCAACAGCTGAAAAATGTTTAGCGGTATTAACAGACTTCGAACTTTGGATCTGTCACACCCAGGCCATCGTTACACATCGTCAATGTTGGAAGCGTTACAAAATGGGTTTCAGACATTATTCAATTCTGGTTTTCAGATATATTTTAGCTATCGCCATATGGCAAACAATCCCAAACGATTAAGCTCTCCTCACTGATAAAAATCCATTTTATTGGGATTTCAATTTTGACAATTTGTAACGAACGAACAAATTCGTTTTATGGAAAGAGGGAGATAAATAAACCTTAACTTGTTAGATGCCAACCAACTGAACAACAACTCAAAATTTCAATCACAATAATTCTTTTGCCGAAATGTCTTAACTAATCAAATCTACTGTTTTCAGACTCATACAATGTTAGACATTTGCACGCACATTGCAAGTATGTATACGGAAATCTCTGGCAATTCCCAAAAGTAGTTGCATTGATTCCAAAATCTTCCTCATTCCACAGATGAGTTTTCTCTTATTTGATTGTCACTCATTTACTATATTTTTTTTTTTTCATTCGCACATTTCAGTATGATTCATAAATAAATCCAAATGGATTAGAACAAAAACGGCTAAAAAGATAAAATGAAATCAAAAAAAAATCGTCCAGATTCTTTTCCGTTGTCTCCTTTGTGCTGCTGTCACCTCAGATTTATCCATTTCTATGTGACACATTAAAAATATAGAATTTTTGAAGAAACAACAACGACTAAAAGTCAACAACGGCAACGCACATAATTCAGCCACTTGCGACATGTCCTTGTCAGCAATAATACAACTTTTGTAAGTTGTCAACGGTTGGACGACATTTTATATAATTTTTTTTTTTTCATCTTTTCAGTTCAACAGAATTTCATGATGTTGCCTGCTCTTGTTTTCTGTTAGAAAACAATACCGGCCACAAGGTGTGCACAATACTTCCTTGTTTCAGCGGTTTGATCTTCATCGGCAAACGGTTAAACACAGAAATTTTCACTCAGCCTCATAAGTGTATTTGAAGAAAGAATGAGTTCACCAACAAAAAAAAAAAAAAAATTCGTAGATAAAAAAGTGCAACAAATGCATGATGACATCTTGAACATCTGGAATGTGTATGCACTGATTTCCAAGTGTCACATAAATTTCTTTTCAAGGAACCGAATGCAACAGCAGTGCAATAATATTCAAGTTCAATCTGTATATCCGCGTGTTTTCAACGGATTACTACGGGGAATATTTCAGGGTGAGAAACAATGGATGTGTTTTTATATAAATGCCCGAAATGTAGTTTTTGCCATGCAGTATTCCTTAGATCCCACAGGAATGATCTGGGGCCCTTACCCGAAAAATACTATACTGGGTTTTGATTTTATTTTGAGAGATAAGTTCAAAACTGAATTATCGGAACGCTGGTACGATTTTGAAGATTCCTCACATTTGTTGTCAAAAATAACTTACTGCTGAAATGTTAGAAATGTTCACAAAAAAAAGCTTTTCCTTTTTTTAATTTATTGTCAATGTCACCCTTTTGGCGGAAATGAACAAATGCTCATTTTTCAATTTGATTAACCCTTGCGGGAGGAGTATTCCGCATACGAACAGTTCGGCTGAAGAACGAATTTTCTCTATAGTTCGTCGTTCGGCCCTTTGGCAATGAACGTATGTTTAGCCGAGTATCACTGCTGAGTGTCATAACATCAGGGACTAGGCGACAGGTAACCTAAGAGAAGAGACAGTTAAAACATCATTAAACTGCGATTCGGCTATGTTGCAGGGAGACAAAAGAGTAGATTGGGTTCACAGTCTAACCCATCAGGGCGTCAATGAAAATAAGAAACAATAAAAGAAACTTCGCTAGCGCCGAACATTTTACAATTGGGGTTTAATTTTGCAGGATGTGTAGCTCCACTTTTCTTGGATATCGGTAAGTTTCCAACCTGAGTGGTAAATACCACTACGGTACGAAAAAATTACACAATAGACGACATAGCATAGGACAAATGCTAATATACCATCCAGGGCCGGGGTTCTTTATTTACGTTGAGTTCTACTGGAAATATTAGTAATACAGTAACGTAGGTCATCAGGAGTCCCTACGCTAAAACAGAAACGTGACATCAACTCACTGTACAATTCTCAAATTTCCTCCTTCAAACTTACAGTTTATCTTTGGTAGTGTCGACGACACAGAGAAATCATATTTGTATACACTGTGCTAACAGTCAGAGTATGCTTAACTCGAACTGGAAGTAGTCTCAAGTAGAGTTTTCAATCTGGTATCGCGGGTGGTCAGGAGCGTCTAGGATTTCTATCACAGCCTCACCAACTGGAAACGTTCCCTCAGAGTGGCTGTGGTATACCACTTAAATAGCTGGGAGAGTTGGACTCGGCATAGAGTTGAATTGTCTCCTCAGGCGTACCGGCTGTACTGGTTTAGGCCTTTACTAGTCACGACAATCTGTCAATAGAATTACTGCCTGTTCCGATAAAACGAATTTGTTCGTCCGTTACAAATCGTCAATATTGCCAACGTTATAAAAAGGAAATCAAACATTATTCAATTCTGGGTTTCACATATATATTTAATATCGATATATGGAACATCATCTCAAATAATAAGCTCTCACTACTGATAAAAATCCCTGTTAGTGCGAATTCAATTTTGACAATTTGCAACGAACGAACAAATTCGTTTTATGGAAACGGGTAGTAAATCTCAAATGAAAAGTTCAGTTCAAAAAAAAAAACAAATTTTTCTGGAAAAAATCTCTTAAGGAATCCAGTTTTCTAAAATCGTCAAAACAAAATTTTATGGATAACTTTAAAAAAAAAAAAAATGCCTTTAAAACTGCTATATTATTTTGTCTATAATTTGGTAATGAGACGTCCGATAAAACAACACAATACACCAAATTAAAGGTAACTATGCGGACGGCCGTGGTTTTGTACTTAGTGTGTGCGACTGCCGGACCGCAGAATCCAGATTCGAAACCTGCTGAGCCCAACAAATATTTTTCTGCGGCTGCTTCCACCTCAAAATTGCTGTCGACTTTACGAGTAAGAATGTAATCTCTAAGCTATGTAAAACTTTTCCCGTAGGTCCCGGTCAGTGTGTATACAAATTACATCGCGCACCGGTCACTGGTTCGAGGGAAGCAGGTCCTTCATGGAATTTTAAGTAAATGGGCTAACATATAGTGAACATGATTTTTTTATTAAAAACATTGGTTAATGAACAGGGGAAACTTAAAGAATAATATTATTTTTGATAACACAAAAATATCGTAAAAAAATTGAAAAAAAAAATATAAACTATTCGTTTTATTTTTGTTTTGAATAGCTAGAACCTAATTGAAGAAAACAAGACGTATTATAAGCAAATCAAAGTATAAATGTGGAAGTTATGATATTGTTTGTTAGTTATGATATTGTTTGCGATTAGGTTATGGAAAGGATATGGTCCTGTTTTTCATTGTTAACGGCATACCTTCCTTTTTATTATGAAATAAACTTCCGATCATTTATCTCCAAAAATTAAATTTTTCTATGAATACTAAAATAACGCCTGTTGTTGAAAACCCCGGTACATCATCACAATTTTCATATTCCATATTATTCGAATTCCATAACTTGACTAATGTTGGTTCTTAAGTGCACAAGAGTTAAGAGTTCATCTGCATAAACACGGTATTTCGCGTAGCCCCACAAAAAAAAATCGGTTATCATACGACCGCAACGCTCCGAATTGACGGTGACAGTCGTTCCGAGGAAGTAAGGTCATAAGCATAAACCATAATCTCCTCTTAAAGCACGATATGTGGCTGTGCCAGAATCACCATTTTTGTAGTAGGTTTTAATACTTTTTACGCGTTGTGTGATAGTTAAGCGATCCATTTTGAATAAAATTGGTTTTACAACTTAGTATGACAGATGTCGAATTCCAGCGCTATTAATTTTCTGTTTTGTTATGATTGATCTGAAGTCTTTTTCCGAAAGAATAGTCAAAATAATAGGGTACATAAATATTATATTAAAGATCGTCATCCGATATAATATTTGTGATCGTTTTTATCAAATTCTTCCACTGAGCACATTTCTTTTATATGTATCTCAACAATCATTTCTTTCCTGCAACAGAGCAAATTTAACAAATGTTGATTTGATTTCACGAAAGGGTTCGTTCCACTAGCATAGGTTTAGTGTTCACCTCTAGTATCACCCAATCATATGTTTCTGCAATTGCAACTATTGCACATTCGGATTTGGTTTGGTTTTCTTTCAGGGGCAGATGCAACACGTTGTGTTGCAAATCAACTGTGGCGTAAACAACACGCTTCTCAATAAGGAACACAAGCGGAATAGAAGAAGATTCATGCATCTGCCTGGGGAAGACTGACTGACTGGCTGGGTGGATTGGATTGGATTATATTGCTCGCATCCACGAGCAGACACACCATACCAACATGCGGAGCGAGTTTCGTACGAAAGAAACACGTTACAAACGAAGCAAAAGCAAAACAGGTTCATGACCTTGACCATCATCGTGGTGTTTACAAACACACAAAACATGCCATTACACGTTGTATGACTGTCTGTCGTACGAGTGCATCTGACGGATGCAACGTACGGCCATTACGAATACAATCAGCATTTACTTAACCAACACACACACACGGATATATACAGACAGACATACATGTTGGTATAGGCTGTACATATGGATGGATTTTGATAGAATTTGCTCCGATCATTCAATTAGCATAAGCCTGCTGCTGTAGACCTTAATAGGACACGCATTGATACCAGGAAACATCGATGATACTGTAAGACTGTGGTTTGAAGCAAACAAACAGAATTACCCAATTTCCTGCATGGAGGTGATTCGGAAAGTCTGTGATATTTTGAATTTCCTGCATTTAAGTACTAACTTAATTTAGACTGATTAAATATATGCTGGGTATACATGGGTCCGACAACAAATTAAAAAGATTAGGTTTCTTTTTAGCACAGTTATATAGTTATATAGAAGTGTACGACCTAGATAACATTATGCACAATTTGTACATACTACAGGTTACTAACCTTAACAAATTGGACAATTTCGGCCTTAGTTTTGATGTACCGTCCATACAAAGGGCCAGATCGATAAAAAGTCCAGCTAGTCTAATAGCCACCAATGTGGATATTCAGAATGACAAAGGTTGCAAAACCATATCTGTTTTTATAAACCTTCACAGAAAGATCAGTTTTAATTTGACGTCGTTCTGTCGGAATAGTTACAGTGTTTAAAAAACTGTCTTCGCTGATAAATTGCTTTGTAAAGCTTTAGCTGTTAATATTCTATTTAAAATGATCAGCTTTTATAACCAACAAAAAATTAAAGTCAATTTCTTTAGTTTTCTTTAAGTTTAATTTTTAGCTTTAGCTGAATCAGTCAGTTAAATACCAGTTTTTGGGTTACGACTGTTTTTTTTTAGCTGCACAAAAAGCTTTTGGCTGCCATTTACCCATAAATAGGGAGATATTTCCCGGGGAATTTTTTTTCGAGAATTATGTCCCCTTTTTCTAAAAAGATCGGGAGAATATTGATAAGGGACAGACATATTCGATTATCGGGAGTCAGCTTTTTCCTTTGACTCTCGGTCTGTTCAAAATTAAAGGATTTTTATCTGAAAAAAGTAAATTCCCCGGGAATTATCTCCCACGGTGTTTCCATAATCGGACTGTATATAACCCACAGTAGAAACAAGTGGGCAGTAGAAACAATTTTAAGAATAAACTTAAGAAGTTAGCCACCATTGCATATTTTTGCAAAATATGTCGTAAGAGGTTTTTAAAAAATTTGTTCTCTCAACTCAGAGTGTTCTGCACTATATAATTTCTATAGAATAGATTACTCTAGACTGAAATTACAATGAATCAACAGTGAAACTTCCATAAGTCGAGTTTTCTTTAAGTCAAAGCACTTCTAATGGCATTAGAGTTAATTAGACAAATTCCTTTGAATTGCTCTTCTATAACTCGAATTTCCATATCTTGAATTTCTCCATAACTCGAAGAGAAATAATGGCACAAAATCCCATAAGTCGAACATTTCGGAGAAATAAACCAAACAATAATGTTGTGATGGCATCGAAACCTGTACTTAGGTTTAAAATTGGTCAAAATAAAATACGTTGCTCAGAAATATCTGAGGTTGAAAACAAGAAGTTCATCAGACTTTTCTACAAATTCCGATATTGCTGCCCATTGTTCCTCCGAACCAATTACTTCGAGATTTCTTATAAAACAACTTATGAACATTACAAAATCCTAAAGAAATTGGAGTTTCTTGTTATTCGCAATAACAAAAATTACACAGCTTTTCAAGTAATTAGAACTGTGTGGTAAACAATTTTATAAGTAATTCCATAACTCAAGTTCTCCGTAACTCAAATTTTTCTGCGGGATAATGGTGGTTCGAGTTATGGAAGTTTCACTGTCCATATACATTGCACATAACCATAGAATAATTAAAAATAAATAATATTATGAAACTTTTCCATAGCTATGAAATTGTCCATAAAAAAAATTATTTATTTATTAAATCCCTGACACTGATAACTATGTTAGCAGGTTTGCAAAATTTTTAAAAAAAAAAATTAAGTTTTATTTTCATAATATCAATGAAATTTTCATTAGATTATGGATAAATATTTCACAGATATTACAAAGCCTAATTTTCCAGTGTTACACGCCAACAAAAAAACATGAGATGATTTCCAATATAGCTTCGTTTTTATAATTGGCAATCAGACAATCATGGCCTGGGTCTCTAGAGGTCTATAACGAACATAAAAGTATGAGAACACTATTGGGACCTACTTTTTAAAGCCGTCTCCGAACGTCTAATATTTTTTAAATGGCTTAGAGATTACCCTGTTACTGTTAAAGTCGACAGCATTTACTAGCTGAAACATTAGGTGGAAAATGGTTTTGATTGTCTTACCAGGTTTTGAATCAGGCCTTTCTGTGTAATAGTCGCACACACTACCTTCCATACCATGGCCGTCCATGAAGTTGATCACATCCTCCTTTTTCTAAATTCATCCAAATAAACGTTAATTTTTTTTATATTTGCTCTAAATTGGAGCTTAGACCCTGGGAAACCAATTAAATCTTCTTTTGCCACTCGTGCTACTTTTTAGGACACTCAAAATACCCTGGTATACTTAACAAGTGGCTCCGAATCCCCTCTTGTATTCTCTTTTGTTAGAACACTGAAACGACTCTAGTCATTTGCAGTCAAAGTCCCCTGAGGTGTTGGCAGCTACACATACTTTTTTTGATACTTATAATATATTGGGAATAGTAGGTAACTTCTATACGAACCATATATAAAATTTTCCATTGACCAAAAATGTTGTCCGTATTGGATAATTTCCCCTGTACCCTAGCGTGTGTCTTTATGCATGTTAGCGCAATTAGGGTTGTCAGACAATTCGCAGAACTATTTGGTCATTGTAAGTGTATGCGACCATTTTCAGCGTGTGGCTGGGTCTGTGTGTGTGTGTGTGTGTCTATGGGGGAACTGTCAATTCATGGCGATATTACTTTTTGACGAAAAACTTGGAAAAAAATGAATACCAACAAACGAAAAAAAAACAATGTCACAAAAAGTGTTTTTGTGTTCTTAAAATGCATTTCGTGTAAATGTAGCGAAAAAACAGGCAGGCGGACGGACAGACACACACACATGCAAGCCGCTTTTTGCTATTTGTTTGCTTACCCCACACATCTGTAAACACTGCATTGCAATTGTTCGTGGCACCATAGTGGGGGAGTTGAAAATGGCTGCGTGTGCGAGCTCTGTGCTGTTTGTTTGTTTTTCGCGTTTTTTTGTGCTTTTTTGTCAAATGCTTAAATTACAGATATCAATTTGAGTCAACCCAAAAAAAATACTAAAACAACAAAAAAAAATGCAATTGCATTGACAAAAAAAAAGTTGTTCAACAAAAAAAAAAACTACTCAGAAAGAATTATCTATAATTATAGTTGAAATTGAAAATGAATTTCAAATAAACTTTAAATGTTTTTGAACAACACTCATAAATACAAAAACTGGCCAGAGTTTAGTCACAAAGCCACAGTGTGCACATGTGTACTTACAAAAGAATGGTTGGTCTTCGAAAAGGAACATTGGCCTCTGTTCTACGATAATTTCCAAAATCGAAAATACTCCATTACTAAAAATGGAACTATACATTCACTCCAAAAATGGTGAAAATATTGCAGTCACCTTGCGACTTCTTCCTTTGGGCCACGTGAAAGATAAGGTCTACGCCAACAGCCCAGCGTTGATTCAAGACCACAAAGATATAATTCGTAAGGCTATCGATTACATAGGGCAGCCACTTTGCGATTTTGTTGTGGACTTTACCTTATGTAGCTCACTTTTTTTTTCCTTAAAAAAATATATTTTATTTAAAAATTCTGGCAAATTTCAGCGTTATTATACCTTAGACCCAACAGTAGTAACACATAGAAAAATTCACTTTAGACCGTAGGTGTCTTTGAGACAAATTCGATTCATGACTTTCTAAGTCTTTTGAGCCATGTCCGTCTGTCCATCTGTCTGTCCTGCTGGTATGGCCAATTACTTTCGATAGAGTCCAGCAATCACTTTGAAATTTGGCATGGGTTAATATTTTCCCAAAACTGCTTACTGGGATTACATATGGGCTATATGGCCACAACCCTTCGGGTACCTCCCATACAGATCTTCTATTTCGCCCACTTTATAAATCATGTAATAATATTGATATGAATAACGGGATCTTGCCCACATTCACTTTTGACTTTACGATACTTTGGAATATGAGACTTGTATGTTTTTACTAAGTCCCGACTGCACATTTTGCACTGGTTTTCTGTAAATTCGATATTTTTAGGTTGCTATTATCATTTGTCATTTCATCACATCTTACATCCTGTGGTGGTAGTCACACTCTTTTTTTTTTACTTTCCAAATCTTTGGAATATGAGTCTTGAATGTTTTTACTGACTGCAAATTTTTCACCGATTTTTTTTGTGTATCCTCCATGTAGCGAATCAAATCGAATGTACATAGGTATACAATACCAGAGAAATGCATTTTTAAATCCAAAAAAAATTATTCTGCGAATTTCAATCAGATCATTACATTAAAAGTGGATTCATTGCATTCCGCCTTCGTCTTACGGAATAATGTAATAATTGGATCTTTATGGGGTTACAAACGAAATGACAATGAAAATACTCTTCAAGCTATGGTTGAAAAGCAAGATCTTAATCACCTCCTTAGTACTTTATTTGAAAATATACCATAAAATATTTAATTTACTTTGATATTAAAAACCAAATCTGTGAACTTAAGAAAATGTTGCCAGGCCATAAGGAACTGGTGATGTTTTTTTCTTTTTTTACTTAAAGTAAATATATATGAATGTAAGTATGTATGTACTAAATTACACAACCGCCTGTTGCACATACAGCCAAGATTTAGTTGTTTTTCTTTTCTTTTCTATTGTTATTTGTTGTTAGTTTCCCTGTATGTGTATGTGTGTGTGAGAGTGTTTGTTTTTTGTGCAATATCCTTTTGGAGAATTGCGCAAGTGTGAATTTTTTTCCATGTATTCGTTCGAGCACGTGTATGTATGTGTGAGCATTTTGTGCTATTATTTTGGCTGTTATCTGCTTTATATTGTTGCTGCTGTCGCTGCCGTTGTTTTCTTTGCTTCGACATGGAATGTCCTTGTGTCCTGGTCCTGCTGTGTACATAGGCGACCCGAAAACCCAACCAACCCGGCGCCCCCCACCCCCTTCATTTAAGGTGCATTATCTGCAATTTCTTCTTCGCACCACGCCATCATCGCCACCACACCACGACTTTACCACTCGCTACGTGGTGCTGTGTGGTTTGGGTTACATTTGGGAAGCGGGAAGAAAGATGGGCAGCGCAGATCCCACCCCACCTACAGAACTTTCCGGTATATGCCTCAGCTTTTTTTTTCCAGCCACCGTTGTATTTTTTCCAATTTTTTTTATCTCAAAACTTTAGATGTTTTTCTCGGCATTTTTATAGTTTCTACTATTTTCATGTTTTTTTTTTTTTAATTTTGCAGTTGTTTGTTCTTTTTCTCATCCTCCCCCATTATGGCATGAGTTAGTATATAACGAACATTTTTATATATTTTTCCCATTTTGCGTGTGTGTTTTTTTTTTATTTATTCTCACATTTTTCTTATTCTCGTATATAATATATGCTTTGTATGTTTGTACGCATATTTATATATATGTATATATTTTACGTGTTATGCGCTCTTCTTATATTTATATTCATTTTTGTTGTCGTTCTTGCATTCTACGCTGTTTTTCTACTCCCGTAAATAGAAAAAAAAACTGTAGTATACGAAAAATTTCATAAAAAATATAATAACATACATAGAGTCAAATTCATCAAGCGTATGGCTGCACAATGTCGCATTACACACACACACACACTCACTGATATCTCTACATACACATGGTTATATTGTAGCTGAACTAGTCGAAAAGAGACTCCCCTCTTCTGAAATTCTGTGTACCGCCTTAGACATCACATCTCTCCATGGTGGCCCCCCCTACACTATGTCTGTTTAGTTGATAGTTAGCTGTAAGTGAGTGTGTGTGTGTGTGTGTCATAAACGAACAATGCCTGTTTTTGTTTATGACCGTCGAAAACAAACAAAAAAAAACCCGAACGAAACTGCACTGCAAAATGGATGAAAATGGTCACAAAATACATACAACAACAACAACAATTACAGAAACAAACTGTTAACGCTAAACAAACGACGTCAGCGACGAAATGCCATTCCACCCGGCCACCACGGCACACATGCAAACCCGGGCTTTCTGTTTCCAGTTTTGTTGTACTCGCACTCTGACTGGCGATAAATGAAAACAACCAACCAACGCCAACATAAGTTGGTGAGTTTTTAATGAAATTTTTTTTATCTAAATTATTGTATGAAACCAACCAAATTGCATCGTATTCATTTTTTTGTTTCGTATTTCTAAAAAAAAAATAAAGTGGCTGAAAAAGAAAAAATTTAAGAAATAAATAATTGTTGCATTTATGACATCATTCCTTCCTTCCCATCATTCATTGCTTGGAAGAAAAATAAAATAAAAAAAACTTGGACAGTTTTTTTTTTGGGAGCGCCATTGTCTCTTGGAACACTGAGTACAATTGAAGAATGATGCTTGCCACCAAAGAGAAGGCAAATCAAAATGTTAAATGGGAAAACAAGTATGAAATGGCTAAAAGCGGGTGCGGTCGACCATATGCAAACCTACACCACTCTGTTAAACGATTTTCGGCTATAACGAATAGCGTGCTTTATTGAGGCGACCGTGGTCTGATAGGCTCTATGTGAGACCATTGCCGTTCAGAAACTGTAAAAACAATTGTTCATGGTCGTGGATAGTAGGAAATACGCAAATTCTTCAGAAAAGGCTTCATCGTTTGGAGTAAGCTTTGAATAGATGGGACATTCTAGCCGAGCTGCAAATTACTACCAATTTTTATCCCTAAACATTCCATCAAGGAACAGACTGGGAACTTCACTCGAATCAGTGAGCTGTGCACAATATAATTTGTATACTCACTGACCGGGAGCTAATTTTTTAAAAGCCGGAGAACGCCTAGTGTATATGGTTTGTAAATTACTCACTTTTTTCCAAAAATTAGAGAACACATCTCTAACTACTGCAAGCATTTCTTTCACATCACTTTCTTCCTTAACAGGAAAAATACAGTTATGTCTACTTTTATGTCTATTATTATGTCTATTACAATCATTTGTACATAAACATTTTTTTGACTCTCCTCAAAATTTTAGAATTTTGAGTTGTGGCCCTTTTGTATTTAGGGTACGACATGTTGTAGGCAATGAGTGGCGATTATTTACAGTCGAATTCGGATTAGCGTAATTGAAAATAAATATCAGTAACGATTGTTCTGGAAGCTTTTCCATGCACTGTACTTCGCTTAAACGAAAATCCTCTTTATTGAAAAATCGTTTATGCAAAGACACAAACTTATATGATACGAACACCGCTTAAGAGAAATATTATGAATGTGACGGCGACAAAAACGGGCAAAAGAAATGATCTCAAAAAATGTTGTGTCAACCACATTTCAAAATGAAAATAAGTAACTATTTTCATCCATGTTCATTAAGATTGAATTTAAATGTTAGAGACATGTATTTTAATAGTTGTGCCATAAGTTTCTATCTTAGTTTCATAGAACAATTTCAAAAGAACATACTCAGTTCGTTGAAATGAAAATAGGTTCACTTATCCGAAGTGCTTTTTATTGAAAATCCTGCATAAGTGAAAATAAGTTCTTAATTTTGTTCATTTTCGCTTAACCGAATTCGCCTGTATTAACAATGAAAATCGGACAATTGGATATATTTTGGAAGTATTTCCAAAGTTTTTGTATTTTTCGATTGTCACTGTGATAGCTTTAATCTTATCTAAGACAATGTGAAAACTTTCATCAGCAAGCGAACAAATTTCCAATCAGCCCATTGCTTACTAGAATTGTATATGGACAGATGAACTAAGATCACCAGTTTAATTAAGAATTTTTTTTTTGATTTCGACAAACTCCCCCATATTTTAGGATATTTCCAGTGTGCTGTTGTATACACCCTGCAATGAAACAAAGTTTGGATTCGTGATATCACCAACTGCAATTAAGACTGTGTGTTTCAGTTCAATTCACTACAAGATAGATACAAATTAGGTGAGTTTTCGTTACACCGCTAGCTTCGATAATCGCTTAATTTGTATGTAAGTGTTACCAGCATAAAAAATAACATAATGGTGTTCAATGTATCATCCATTGTGAACTAATACAGAAGAAGAAGAAAATAAATACACAATTGTGTCGAAAATTATAGACGAATGGTTAGAATATACACTCATAAAAAAGTATGACCAAACGTACATGAACTGACAACATACGGTCACGAAAGTCTATCGTTACACGTATGTGGCCAAATCGTCAACGATGTTCCAATTTTGTCAACACGGTTTTGCGAACGATTTGTGTAAAAATTGGCAACAAGGTGTTCACAATTGGGGTACTACACTGTCAGCGAGTTGTTGATGATATGGCAACTGTACGTTGTCATATTTCCACTATTTGTTCTTGTTAGGCAACGTAAAATCCCATTAAATTTGTCACCCCAATAAATAAAAACGATTTAAATCAGTTTAAACAATTTATTTTTATAAATACATGTGACAACAAAATTACATATAGTACTTAATTCTAAACCATTTTTCCATTGTTCATGGGATATAAATGAAATGAAAATTACCTTCGATAAAATTCAGGAAGAAATGAAGTTTAATATTGGCTGCGACGTTATTGCTTCGGTTTTAGTAGTTGGGTCCAAAACTTAAAAATCTATGTGCAATTGAATATTGCAAACGATTTGCTTACCCTTTAAGCAGTCGAAAATTGCTCATCTCTTTCTTCTTCCGGAGATTCCGAATTTCCAGATGGCTCGAAATATTCATTGACCTCCACGTTATTACCGATTTCAACAAATTCGGCAAGAATATTTTCTCCTCAACGAGCGTTCACGTATAATTGGAGAACCGAACATCACGAACGTTGATGATTTTTCAACGTGTTTTTTCCTTCAGTGTAGCTATTAAATAATACAACAAACATAAATATAATTTTCATTTGATTTCAATGTTTTTATTTTATTAAATACGTTGGACACATTCCTTTGTTTAATATCGTAAACATATTATATAAAATACTAGCAGAAACCCGTATCACTTCGTTATTGTCGTTAATTAAACTAAATAGTCCAAACTCCATTTCTCTCGAACAATTTCTGACATGGGCTTCTCTTGAGGCGCTATGCACAAATGAAACTAAAGATATCAAAGAAGATATTCTAGTGGAGAGTGGATTACTCATAGTCACATGTTGAATTGAGGTTAAACAATCAATGCAAAAATCTATTTGTAGTGGACTTTCGGTGTTGGCGATAGCAATTAAGTGCTTCGTGTTATCCACAGTTTTTCCTAGGTCAGTAACGGGACGATCCAATTACAGGGCATTGAGTCAGCTTTTTAGACTACCACGTACATTCAAAAAATCCATGCAACGATGAGCAATTCATCATTTCCATTTGCAAAATATATCCATACGTTGCAAAGAAAACAAATAATGTTATGCCTCCAAACTACTGTACATATGAGTTACACCGAGCCAAAAGTACAACGATTTTTTTAACCATGTGTCTGGTTAATTTTTTCATGATTACAAAGTCAAAATAACGTTATATAAGGTCAAATTTACATGAAAAATAGTTGAGTTAACATTACATAAGGTTGATTTTTTCGAGAGAGAGGCTGAAAAATGTGCGAAATAAAAAAACAATTCAAAGATCATTCGGCTCTGTTGTGTCGAAGTTCTTGAACTGCTTTGTGTTTGACGAAGTTCAGTATTATGTTACACGAAGTTTCAACAAAAGCGATTATTTCCCCCACTCTTTTTCCACTCTTCCTTTTCTCTCAAAATGTGAGCACTTAATCTCGCTCTTTCAAAAAAACCACCACCAAATGCTATCTTCACTGCTTGTTAAGCTGTTGCTTTGTAATGCACGTGTTTGCTTTAGTGCTTGATTTTTTGGGGATATGCGCTACTAAACAGTAGTTCTCGTTCACTCGCATAGAGTTAGGATACTTATTATACCAAAAATTGCTGCAGAAATCGTTGCAAATGGGTAACGATGACCTTGCCTGCAATCAAAGCAAAACACATTTTTTGGAAAATTTATATTTCTGCAAAGAAATATAAAATTGTTAAATTGAGCATGCATTGTTTCAATAAATTAACAATGAAATTTTTATATCAACCAGTTTCATGGTTAAAAAATTCAACCAGGGAGTAGTTAAATTAACTATTATTATTGTTAAATACCAGTCAACAGGAAGATGTTTAAATTAACCATATATAACGTAGACTCCAAATCATGTTTATTTATGGTTAAGTTAACCTTATATAAGGTTAATTTTTCTCTCTGTGTACCACTGTGTAAGGATTACAGATTGCTGTAATTTTTATGAATTTCTTATAGAAATAAAAACCGACAGCCTTTTATCCATTAACTTTGAACGCATAAATCTCAGTTCACTGACATGCAAATGACGCTTTTGATTAATGACCAACAATCTCTGAAATTTAATTAGAGCTGGACACAGCCGAAAGTTGTATAATTCCATGAGGGTCTCCAAATAATATGCAATTTAAACACACACACATACATACATACGAACAGATTTCCCTAATGGTACGAAATAAGTACCCATTTGAGTTGCACGCGTTGTTGTTGTTGTTGCTATGGTGTGTCTATCGTATGCATCCGGGCAACATTGAATGAATGAACATTTTGCAACAGGTGCTTGCAATTGCCATTCCAACTCCACTGCTCTGGCACATGGGAGCAAGTGAGTGAGTGAGTGAGTGACTGAGTCAGTAAAAACAAATGGAAATACGAGCTGTGGTGGCAACAGCCGACATACACAACTACTATGTAGTGTATGTATCTCAACAATAACAGCAACAGCAACTACTGTCTCACCACTGGCAACGTCGGCAGCAGCAACACTTGTAGCTGGAACAGCACACAAAAAAAAAACAGAGTAGAAAACAGCATCTTATAAAAATGATAATAATCCTTCCTTCCGTTTTCTTTGCTGTTTGCCATTGTTGTCGTCGTTGTTGTTGTCGTGGCTGCTGCTGGTGTTATTGCTGAAAATTGTTGACTATGGCCCCGAAAAACTATGATTGTACGTTGTACTTACTACGTATCTACAGCTAGCAGCAATACCTGCTGCTGTCGACGCAAGCATTTAGATGGGGCTGGGGTATACTTTTCAGTTTTCTGCAAGCAATTTTGTGCAAATTTATAACCACTAAAGTGTATAGCGAGCGGTGTTGCCTTAACTGTTGCTCCAGCACGCAGCCATTGCAGGCATTGTTGCTATGATGCTGCTATGGCGCGTATGTCTGTCTGTGTGCGTTTTCCTTTCCATTCCAACAACGAATGAATGAATGGCCGTAAATGTTTATTACGTGGAAAAATAGTGGCAGACAGGTGCGTCACAACATATTGACGGATCGTTTACAACAAAACATAGTTGTCTACTAGCAAGAAAGCCTGCGGTAGTGGGACAGGAGTTTAAAAATTCGACATTCAATTCGTTCAGAAATCACAAAGTCTTTCTGAGTACGAGATTATCCAATGCAAAACTTCTGGGACAATTAAATATATTAGGTATGAGGTCTTTGGGGGGATTGAACAGATTGACTACAGCCAATTTTTTACAAAAAGCCTTTAAAACTGCCCCGGAGTCGACCCCCATACTCTATCTCTCTCTCTCAACATTTTTTTCTCAGAACATACGTATGCCCTAACAAAAATTATAATTTTACAGTCACAGTCACATAGATTCCCTTAGAGTAGTCAAATGCAAGACCAACCCAATATTTTTAAGCCCCAACCGTTTCTCAGAACATATGTAGCTACCCTCTATCCTCAACACTAAAGGTGGTCCCAATAAACATGTTCCAACAATTACACTGCAAAACGAACAAACACAAACATTTTGATCGAAATTTGGATAGGACAAAGTATGTCCAATCAGCTATTAAAGTTAAAACAAATACCTAAATCATAATTTTTTGTAAGAAGTGTATAAGTACAGGGTTTTCGAACAAGGGGTGTTATTTTGGTATTTTATGAAAAATTTTAGTTTTTGAGAAAAATGATCGGATGTTTATTTCACAATAAAGTGGATGGTATGCCGTTAAGAATGAAAAGCAACGTCAGCCAAATGGCCACCATGACCACGCTTACAGGACCATAATCTTTTCATGAAATTTCCCATAACCAAGTCGCAAAGTGACTGCACTATGTCCTCGATAGCCTCACGAATTCTATTAGTCAAGATGATTTTTCGCTGGAATATCGGAACAATTTCATGCATTTCAAGGACCCAATCAGCAAAGACATGTCGTTGTTGATGATCGGCCGGCGTGAGTTCTTGTGTTAACTGAACTTTATAAGCCTTAAGACCCAAGTCTTAATGCAAAATACGGTGTAATGCGGTTTGTGGAATGCCCAATTCCAAAGAACGACTACGAATGGACAAACCTGGGTTTTCTTCAACACTTTCTCAGTTGTTCTTATTCTTTTTTTCTTCACATCATTAACTTGTCCCAACAGCTCGAATTTGTCCACCAATTTCTGTATTGCGGTCCGACAAGGTGCTTCAAGACAATGCTTTAGTTTTGCGAACTGTGACTGCAAATTTTAACCATTTTTGTACAGAATTTTTATAATTTCAATAAGACCACCAAACATTTTACAGCGACTGGTTCCACTTCGTAAATGTTGGCGCCTTTATGAGTAAGAGAGCAATCTCTAAGCCATGTAAAACTTCTCTGGAAAAGCACTAGCCGCTCGGAGCCGGCTTTAAACAGTAGGATCCGGTCAGTGAGTATTCAAATGTTATCGTACACAGCTCACTGATTCGAGTGAAGTTCCCCGTCTGTTCTTTCATTGGAATGTTAAGGAAAATAAATAAGTAAGTAAAAGATACTGTTGCCAAATGCCACGTATTCCACCTCCCCCCCCCCCACAACCAGGCGACCGTACGTCTCTGATGATAAAACGGCACAACGAAAGAAATCGTATGACCGACACTACGAACAGCAAAGGCTAAACGTAGGGACTGTTTTTATGGATCGCATTTTTCATTTTCAGCAGCTGCTCGTAAGGTCTGAAATTACAAAAACAAAACAATATAACTATTTTATACTATGATGGGGTTTTGTCTCGTTTTATTACAACTCTACACCAAAATTAATTCATTCCATAAACTTTAACAACAGCACAAATGTTCTACGTACAAACATTCTCAGATATGTAAATACTCGTGCATATGAAAGTACAAAAAAATAGAAACGAAAAAATTGATTTCAATAACTTTTGCAACGAAACAAAAGTTTTGTAACACAAAAACAAAACAAAAAATAACTGAAATTCGTTGAAACCCCAGCCTTATCAGAAAAATTATGTGCAAAAGTAATTTCATCAAATTGAGGTCACCTTTGTATTATCAAAGAATGCATACATACATACATATGTACAAATAATATAAAAAAAAGGAAAATATTATAAAAATCATAAAAAAAAACCGAAATGATTAACAACACATGGCAAACAACGCTTGTCGAAAAAGAAAACAGCGAATAACGAAAATGTATCACAAAAATCAACAAAAACAACCTCAAATTACAGAACATTTCATCAAGCGAGGGTGAGAAACGCCTAGGCCGGGAAGCAAACGGGCAACGAACGTGAAACCTTATCTTTATGCGATGATGAATTTGCCCTGATTTCGACACACTCACAAAACTACAATTGCACCGAAAACGAAAATTAAATGCATTCTCAAAAAATGAATAAAACAAAATACGAAACTACAACAGCTTGAGCACTTGCATTGTTGTTGTAGTAACTGTGGTTGATGATATTTGCCATACAGAAAAAAAATCGTTCATGTGTTAGATAAGAAGGTCCACACATATGTGAAATTCACAAAAAACAAACAAGGGATTACAAAAAATATATGAGGCCAACAGATCAAGGGTGAGCCATCGTTCGATCAAATCATGAATCTGACAATCTTCGAAGTATTCATTGGGAATAGGTTGGGAAAAAATCGATAGAACAGAGGGTTTGCCGACGACTTATGGGAATGAACGTAGTTTACTTTAATTTGGATGACCATGAAAAATACATGGTCAATTCCATAGTGACGGGTGTGACCATTTTACACCCCATTTTTTTTTATAATTCAGAAATATAATGTTTATCGTTTAAAAAAAGTATGTGATTCCCAAGGATGTTACTCTTGAAAACTTTAAATAGTAGGTGCACATTGAAAGAACGTGATTTCTGCTAAGAATGGCCATCAGAAGGCTGGGACGGGTGTGACCTTACCTCAGTTTTTGAAAGTTATGGCTTTTTGGACATTTTCTGGTGTAGTTAATCGTTTAACGTATTTTGATTGTATTATATATTTACAGTCTGGAAAAAAATATTTGTTCCTAAAGAAATGATTTTTTTTTCAAATTGTGACGGGTGTGACTTCCTTATGTGATGGGTGTGACCTAGTATGATATCTCGAAAGATTTAAAGGAACAAACCCACAAGAAAAATAATATGACAAATTTATTCGTTATCCGTATTATCGTAGACTGAAGACTAGTCCAGTCGATCATTTTTTTAAGTAATTATTTTAAATTGACGATGCATCTGCCCTTTTTTATGCATTTTTTTGAATATTGGGTATTTTGTTTACGTCTTCCCACCTCTTGTTTTCAAAAATTACTATTCTTCACTATTTCATCCTTAGAATCGTAAAAAACGAGGGTGTAAATTTTTTTTTTTTTTTGTTTACTAGATTTTTAAATAATCCATGGCTTTAATCGCTGCCCATAATGATTTATTTTAATATTTGGCTTTCATACTTCTCCATTGTCTGCTCTTTTGTTTTTTTCTCGACCACTTTTTCTTTTTTCTTCCAATGATTTCTTATTGATCATATTTTTCTTGGCATCTTTTCTTTCCCGGTCACTTTCTCTTTTCTAAAGCCACATGTTGTTAATATTTTTCTTTATTTTCTTTTAATTTCTTCCACTGCTCGTGTTGTCTATTTTTGGCACCCATTGAAAAAATTGGAGTTATCCCGTGTGTGACCAAATATTTCCAACAACTAACTCCCTGTTTCCATAAAACAAATTTGTTCGACCGTAAATACTCGAACATTAAGAATGTGGTTCACAAAATATCATTATATTTTTAATAAAATAAGAAATTTATTAAACTTTTTCAATTTTTACAGTGTCTGGTGTGACCGAAAATTTTTAAATTAATTTTTAAATTAATCCACAAAACTTTTATTATGAAACAAACTTCAACAAAAAGTACGAAGGAGTATATTCTTTCCAGAGATAATAGCTTTAATAATACTGAGAAAGGGTTTTTGAAAAAAAAAACCCAAAATAAACGCCGAACGTTCAAAGATGTAGCAGGGAGTTTTCGGTATATGCTCATTTCAAAGTCAAATCGATAAAACTATAAAATAAATTATATTGTTTATTTTTTCATAATTGTCATTTTCTTCTTCACATGGATTGACCGTTTTTTTTATTAAAAATATGTACATTTTTTTTTCATGCGAGTGTTCGTTTTCCATGGAAATGCCCACGTATTAACACAAGCCAAGGTGAAGGGTATATATCCAGGGGAAAATAGGTTGGAAATCAGTTCGTTTTTATTGTAATGACTTTGTTCTAACTTTAAAAATTTAATTATTGAATATTATACTTTGGAGCCTAGCAATATATTTCTGAATAGTAAATAATCCAATTTAAATTTATTGAAATTATTCGATTTCGTTGGCAACAAATCGAAACAGTCGGTTGAAAATATTTTTTTGCTACACACTGGTTAAGTTGATCATTTTCAGTTTTTGTATGTCGTCGTCGAGTATAGATGGAAGACGGAAAAAAACATTCTTCAATTGTAGAAAATGAATATACATTTATTGGTAGGAATATACATTTTTTTTTATAGGAATTTCAATTGAAAACCGCCAATATCAAATTTAACTCTAAATATATTTTAAAAGGAATGTTAAACTATTTTTTTTTCTCATCTATTCTTAAACTATATTTTTGTGTAAAACCTTCAGTTTTAACTTTGTCAAAAAATAAGAGAATATTTTTACACTGGCGCTTTTAGCAGCAACCCAGCGATATTTCATGGAAAATTGTCTATTTAGGTTTTTTAATCTTCCGTCGATGTGCACTCCCTGAAAACTCGAACAAAATTAACCAAAATCCATCAACTTATCCATACAACTCAACCGATTGTAGAAATATGACAGAAAGACAACAAATTTTGAAAACAATCAATTTGTTTATAAATCACACTACACATACACCAATTTTTTGAAATTTCAACCGATTGTTTCAATTTGTTGTCTGTGTGTAGGTCGCTTAATTACCTACGGGATTACATACGGGACTCTAAATCGAGTTGGCAGGGACTTAATGTAGTTACTAACGTAGGACAAGGAAACCTACGCAGTACCTGAAGTAAGGTAAGGCCCCTCCGATTTAATTAATGCTAGAGTGTGTTAGTGGAAGTATTTTCAGTAGGAGAGGCACTACTAATAAACTCATTCTAACTACCATGGTGGTCCATACCTTTTAATAATTTCATCGCTAGAGCTGAATCTCTTTCCAACGAGCCATTTCTTTACTGGGGACTATATCCGGAGTATATGGCGGATAAGGTTCCAATTCGTAACCCAATTCATCCAATTTTGCCATTGAGACTGCACACGTGTGCACCCGTTCATTATCTCGGCCGTATGGGGTCGTTTTTTTTTTTAAATCCTGATCATGTAAAATCCAAACCACACTGCCATATGAAATGCGTATGACACCAAAAATCTCACGCACTTTTACTTTTCGATCGGTCAACACCATATCGGTCGATTATTTTTAGACATTTTTCGGGGGAGTGACCTCAATTAGCCGTCCAGAACGTTCAGCGTCATTTGTACTTGTGCGACCACAACGAATGTCAGTAAACCACTTGTTTACCATTAAAATCGATGGCGCAGAGTCCCCATAGTATTTATCAAGCTTTAGCTTGGTTTGATTGGCGGTTTTTTCTGCAAAAAATAATTTTTAATCAAAATTCACTTTTCTCCAGTTTTAACAAAATCCACGAGGACATAACGGAACTGTCTTCAAATTTGACAGTAGCCTATTAAGAGATGGTACTTGATGGGATCAGTGTTGCATTTCATATAACTACGAGCGAAGTTGGAAAGGTCACGGAAATATTGATCTATTTTTTAAAAGAATAGAATACCGATTGGGTATTCTGGGCCGAAATATAGTTGGATGATACATATTATGGCTTACTTACCAATTCGTGAAGGGGCAGGCGGGGAATTTTAGTATATTTTGGTGTTATCTTTTTTACACATTCTGACGTAATTGTTCTATTTATAAAATTGAAATTAAAAAAAAATATTTTTTTCATGTTAAAAAGGTTGACCTTTACGAGTTCAAATATGTCCTTCCGTTTCGGATATACACGTATGTAGTTGGGTGCAATATAAGGTCATCCATTAACCCCTTGGACGTCAGTTCCACATTTTTTTGTGGGTCTTTTTTTTTGGAAAATGTGTCATATAGGACTAGTTTTTTTAATACTGTTTTGTTATAATTTTGGTTTTAAGGAATCAATCAATGTAAATTACAATAATTATAGAACACCAGGACTTTCTGTAATCGTAATTTCAGTTTCTGGACTGAGTTACTCGTTGGTCATGATTTCGAAGATGTCACCAAAATAGTATTGTTCATAGAATTGTTACTACCATTGTTCGCATTTATTTGTTTGTTTGTACCCCCAACACTAGACTTCCTCTGTGTATCCGACTACAGTATTGTGATAACTTTTCAGACTTTAAATCGTTTGTCTCAATAAACCCGTTTCAAATATTAGCACCAACCGTCAGCGAGAGAGAACGAACAAGTGATATTCGGACATAGTATGCAGGTAATGCCTTTATCAGCTGAGCTTAGTAGTATATTGAGTAATACTTAAAATTCCATCGTGATACATGTTTTGGAAGACATTACGATGTGCCATTTTGTAAATGCCAATTCGACTGATTTGTCACATTAAATGGCTTGTTTTAGTATAAATTTACACAGAAAATAACAGTTTTCGCACTTGATCTTGACGTTTAAAGTGAGCGCGAGTGCGACAAATGTCCATGGACAAACATAAACAACGGCAACGGCGACGGCAGCATCAGCATCAGCATCAGCAACCAGCCAATCAACCAACCGCAACATCAACAACATTAACGAATGCAAAAGTGGTTTTAGCCAAATTCGTTGAAATTGCTGCACTGTCTGATGCCCACAAAAACAAAAAGACACAGCACAAATCTCAACGGCTGCAGCTACAATGCCAAAATGGTCTAAAACCAACGAACTGAACGGATCATGACTTTTCTGCTTCATCTTTTCCTCTCCATCTCCATCGACGTCTATGGCCATCTAGTATCTATTTTTTTTCCGCTCGTTTTTGTTGCTCTTGTCATTTTCAGTTTAAGCCATAAACATAAAAATTGCGAATTTATGCCGTTCTTAACGTACGAAACACTTTTAAGGCATTTTTCAAGCTTTTGTTGTCGATGCTAAACTATGGAATTAATTGTGTTTTTCCTGTGGTTCGGTTTCTTTCGCTGTATCGACTGTCTCTTTCATGCTCTCTATCACTTGAGGATTGAGTGTTTCAGTTTCGAGTTACAACGACTATTTCTGATATTTTTCCAATGTTGAATTTTGATTTGAGGTTCTCGGCGTTCGTTGCAACTGGGTCATGATCAATGGCAAGTCAGCCAAGCAAGACCAAACGAATAATTCTTTGTGTATCTCATGGCAAGGCATACGAAAAATATCGTATCAGAGAGATCGTGACAGAACTGACACTGTGCGATAACAGTGCGAGTGATTATAATAGGGTCTCCTGAGTTTAGTGTTGGAAAGGTGATTTATTGAAAATATGTATAAAGTATCTGGAATAGGTCAACACAACCATAGTAATTTTTTAAAAGGACTAGGCGAGTGAGAGAATGAAAAAAATTCTTTTAAAATTGTATATAAAAATCTCCTGGTCAAGGGACCTGCATAACGGAAAAAGTCCTAATAATTAGTTCGATCTGGGGTAGATTTCAATGAAAACAATAGAACTATTTCAGTTTTAATTTCTATTTTCATAAAAATATTTTCGTCTGATATTTGTTTCCATCTCCTTCAAGTTAATGCCTTAAAAGGAAGTCTAAATTTAATTTGCTAAAGGACATTATCTTCTTGTCTCGGCCAATGGCTTTCAAAAATAAATATAAACAAAAGAAATAATTGTCCATTGCAGACTTGTGATAACGAGGACGGTACGAAAAAGGGGCACCACAAAAATACGACCATAATAGAAACGAAGCTCAGAAAATAAACCCCTAAACAGTTGATAGGGCATCAAAATTTAAAAATTATTTTCAAATTAAAATATACTTTTTTTGTGATTAATTATTTTGACCTCGAGCTCAAATAATTAAAAAAAAGGTCGACACAATATCAACAAATATAATTAAAATATACGTAAAACAAATGAGAAAAATACTGTTAAATATTGTGTTGAAATTTGGGGCCCATTTACGCATTAGCTGTGGGGACATGTTTATGAAGGCCAAATAGAAAATTAGATTGAGGAATATCGTTAGGCCTATTGGCAATACGGAATTAATACAAATTGGTATTGGGTGAAATTGGTATTGCTCGAAACGTTCCTCATATTTATTTAGTTTTGTTTTTAGGGGGAGTTTGACAATTTTAAAAGGTCAAAAAAATACTTTTCTGCTTAGAAATCTTGCTGTCCGTGAACGGATTGACAGATTTTGGTCATATGAAAAAAGAACACGTTCTCTAATATGTAGTCAAATGTAATTAATACATTTTTTTTTTTACAAAATTTGTTTTTTAAAAAACTTATTTTTTTTTAAAAATTTTAATTTTAAATGATTATGTTTTTTTGCGCATTAGTCTAACAAATCAAACTTTTCCATAACACAGCGCTAGAATAAAAATGAGGGTGCACTACCATTTTTCTTGTAGATCATGTCGAGTACAACCACAATGTGTTTATGAAATTCCCCAAACACAATCTTAAATATAAACATTCACTAAAGATAAAAAATGGAGAAGGAAATTCAAAAAAAAATGTACACCCAGAGTTCTCAAGGTTTCTTATATCGCTTGAAAGGTCAACGTCTCTTCTTTTTCCATCCTGCTATGTTACAGGCTTATAAGTGCGCAAATTTACGCTGAATTATGATATCACAGACAGAGTTTTGTTGTAGTCTACAAGATCTACAAGAAAATGGTATGACTCTTCCGGTTTTTCACCTTAATTTTGTTGTAGCACTGTGTTATGGAAAATTTTCGTAAAAATGATTCTGTGGGTACCGATCAACGTCAATGTTTTGGATTTGTTAGACTAATGCATAAATCGTCGTCCAGAATTATTAAAAAAAAGCATAAACAATTTTTAAAAAAAAAAATATTTAGAATTTGGCTACATAATAAGGACAGCTTTAACATTTCGTACATATCGGTCAATTCGTTCCCGAATAGAAAGATTTCTAATAAAGCCGAAAAATAAGTTTTAGGAAATTTTAAAATTGCAAAAAAAAATAAATTACAAAATAGGTAGCCGAGTTGGTAGCGTGCCTGCCTATCACCGTGGGGGTAGTGGGTTCAATTCCCACCAGAGGCTTTGGTCACCCAGTTTACCCTTGGATCTAAAATTAGAAAATTAATATTCTTTGTATTGTAAGTAAATAAAAATAAAAAAATAAATAACAAAATGATAGCAGCTGTTTAAAAAAGCCGGTTATGAGAATTTTTTTATAAACTTTACAAGCAAAAAATATTTTTGGTATGTATTAAATATTTTGACCCAGAGCCGAAAAAAATTATTAAGGAAAAAAAAGAAATATGACCTAATTTGTTTGCCTATATTTCGCATTGAATATTGAGCTATTTTTTTAATTTTTCATTTATATTTTTGGGCCATTTATCGTACACCCGTTTGAAGATATTTTTTAATAACACAGGTGAAGTGGGCTTCAATAACCACTATATAGATTTAAGTACAAAAATGGTAAAATTTTCTATTTTCAGTGTAATTGTCAATATTTTGAGACATTTCTCCATTTATGATGTCATAACTAAAAAAACAACATGTCCGATTTTGTTAACCTAAATACAAAATAAATGTAAATATAAAAATAAATTTGCTAATGTCCAATTCAAATGTATTTACGAAGAATATAATCAATCGATTTTTAAATTTTTTGCTTCTGAACAATATTTGCCGTCTTCGATTTTTCATGATTTTTTAAAACAAAAAATTTGCTATTTTTATTTAAAAAATATTTTTTAGTTTAATAGCCATATGATTGTGACAGCACTCAAAGAAAGAAGAA
Source organism: Hydrotaea cyrtoneurina (assembly GCA_958296145.1). NCBI lineage: Eukaryota > Metazoa > Arthropoda > Insecta > Diptera > Muscidae > Hydrotaea > Hydrotaea cyrtoneurina. Next base: position 88,715,933 of record OY282512.1, read on the forward strand.
GAAAAATCAAACCGTTTCTGGTTAACCAAATTCCACAAATAAATTAGATTACATAAATACACACAGCAGTTTCATTTTATTTTGAATTGGTTTCCACACATGCGTCTTTTGCCCGTGCCAAAGTTCATATAACAGAGTTTTTTAATTCTCATATTTTTTTTTTTTTTTTAAAAACTTTGATAATATTTTAATTATTCATCGTAAACATATGTTATCTGATAAAATTGTTGGTGTTGCCACATAAACAGCCAAAAATGTGGATTATTGATTGGATACTGACCACTCAAATGCGTATACGAAGTTTAAACTCAGGTTTGTTGGAAAATGAGTTTTACATAATCGTGGTTTAACTATGATCACATTTATTGGGCCTTAGAAATTTAAATTTTTCTAATTTTGTTTTAATAATATCGGACTACTCCTTTATTCAATATTCATGTGGAGAAAGGTCAAAGAAAATTACTAATTTTTATTAAGAAAAAAAATGTTGAAAAAAACTTTCCATAAAATTTAAATACAAAACAACAAAATTGTTTCGAAGTTGTTGTGGTCTGTGATAATTAAGTATTAACTAAAATATTTTTAAGGGTTTTCAATAATATTGCTTCAATTAACATATTTGTTTAAAATCAAATTGCGAATTCTCCCAATGTGATGCCACCACAAATTGCCCACTTGGGGTGAGAACAACGATATCAATGGTCGTAGTATTTTTTCAAAGACTGTTGCACATATTGGCGAAAAAAAGCAAATAAATATCGACATATATAAACGTAGCTTGTTATGTAAATTGAAACATAATGTGTTTTATTCTCTTTGTTTCATATATAAAATTACCAAAGGAAAAACAGCTTAAAAACAAGTTTAGCTAGTATTTAAAAAAAAAACGAAACAAAACAATAATAAATAAACAAATGTATACAATTTATTACAATTAATATTTCACTTATGTGCATGTCTTACGTAGAGGAATCGACGTACATACAATAATATGAGCGATTTCAAGTTAAATTTATTCAGCGAAGTAATATATCATCCAGCTTCCACCCACTTTTTTGTTTTGTTTTAGACGAAAGATCACCTAGCCATGCAATTTTTTTAGCATTTACAATAGCCAATCCTTGAGTCTTGAACATGCGACTCTCAGCTGTATCTTACACAACAATTTCGGCCTAGTATTACCTGACAGCTGTTATAGTAACTAACTATGCCGACTTCCAACCTTTCACTGTAATCCAGAATTTTCCTACCGTCAACAATTTATTTATTAATTTATTACAATACAAAGTAAATTTTATATTTGAGGTTTTAGATTAAGGATAACCCTGGACACTAAAGCCTTATATCTAGATTTCTCAAAAGCCTACAGTGACACACCACCAGGGACTATTGAGGTAGAATATCACAAATATTTTCCCTTTCCCACAAACTTGTTTTCTAAAACTGAATGCTGCGTCTACGTCTCGGCGTAGAATTGCTCATATCCGTAGTTTGGTTCAGTTTCTTGATACGCGTATCACTTAAAATAGTTGGCGTTTTTTTTTTTTTTTTTTTTGCAATCGATTCTCGTCGGCTGTGTTTTCCAACACAAAATTTAAACAAATAATATTATTTTAGTTGTTAATATCGGTTTGTTTTTTTTTCGGCTGTATAACATCGAGCTGGTCTTCTTTTGAGAAACAATTGTTCAAATATTTGTACTGAACATTGACGTTATTCAAATATACATTTGGTGAGACGGAATATGTTTTGTTTCTAACGTAGACTTTTTGTTTAAAAAAACAAAGAAAAACGTTCGCATGTGTGAAAAACAAATTCGCTTTTTATTTGCATTAATCATTTACATAACCCTCTTCTCTAATTTTCAACTGGAAATTTATCGAATGGCTGCAGGTTTTCAAATAAAATGGACTTTAAAATAATACATAAACTGAAGTGTAAATCAATTAGGGAGAAAATAAATTGTGACGAAATTGGCAAATTGGCATCACAAAAAAAAGAAAAACAAGGCCCTTAGTTTAAGAATAGGTCATTTTTATTCAACGGCTAATTCACTCATTGGAATTAAAATGTGCCGAACTTAATTGTCGAGTACTACACGCTGAAAAAAATGGCCATTTTAACAAATTTCAGCAAACAAGTTCGCATCAAACATATATATATTTTTTCATACCACAAACATTAACTTGTTTGTAGGTGATAAATATTGAATATATATATATGCAGTTTTGAGTCATTTTTTATTTTTTTTCAATTTGTGAATTTCTATATAACAATCCATCTCATTCTCTCGGTATTGATATTATTTTAATGTGCGTAAATGCAAAAAAAAAAAATTACGAAACCAGTTGCAAATACACACTTATTCGCACCCAAATGTTGTGCTTTGTTGAATTTAATAAGTTCGTTGTCTGTTTTTCCCAAACACGCTATTGCTTATACACAATTACGTAATATTAATAGCAAATGAGTTATATTTATATCCAAATAAGCTTTGTGTAGATGGAAATAAGCTTTACTTGCTACAAACACACAAACACGCGTTTTACTTGTGTGTAAACAAAAAAAAAAATATGTATTTTTTAGCGTGTAGTTATGGTGATCTGCATTCAGAAACTTCAGAAATCGTAAGCTACAAATAAGTTTCTGTATGTCATAGGGACCCAAGGTTATCGAAAAAAAACTGGTACAAAGACATAGAACATCATGTGGGCATTCAAACTAAAGAAAATAACACTAGGATAAAAAATATGAAGAGAAAATACGCTGAAAAATACGCCTTTTTTAAATGTTTACACACAAGTAAAACGCGTGTTTGGTCATTGTAGCAAGTAAAGCTTATTTCCTTCTACACAAAGCTTATTTGGATGTAAATATAACACATTTGCTATTAATATTACATATTTTTGTATAAACAATAGCGTGTTTTGGGAAAAACAGACAATAAACTTATTAAATTCAACAAAGTACAAAATTTAAGTGCAAATAAGTCTGTATTTGTAGCTGTTTTCGTAATTTTTTTTTGCGTTTTCGCTTTTTAAAATAAAAGCAATACCGAGAGAATGAGATGGATTGTTATATAGAAACTCAAAAATTAAAAAAAAAATAAAAGTCAGTCAAACTTGCATACATATATTTTTTATATTTATCACCTACAAACAAGTTAATGTTTGTGGTATGGAAATTGTTTTCTGAAATTCGTTAAAATTTCCATTTTTTTTCAGCGTGTAGTTTTACCCCAGTACGCCTCTTATTATTTTGACTAGCTGTCAAACGTTAAATAGGTGGGAATACTCAAACGTCATAAAATTGCTTGAGGATGAACAAAAAGAAATACATTTTTTGCAAAATTTTCCTTTTTTTGGAAATAAAAAAAAATATTTGTAAACATATAAGTCTTATATTTTTTTTAGCTGTTTGTCGAATTTTGTCGAATAAATACTAATTCAAATTTTTGAATTTTAATTATAAAATTGGAGATCGAACATCCAATTAAGAATTTATAAATATATTATTGCATAAGGATGAATAAAATATAATTTTTTCGCAAAATTTTATTTTTTTGTTGGATATTTAAAAAAAAGTATAAATTTCTTGTGTACATATCAAAGTTTTAATTTTTAGTTATTGTAATTTTTGTGGTAGATGGAGGCATATGGGACCAACAAGCGACATGCCGCCAAATTTTTATATTTTCTGACTGTTTTCTTTTACGTTTTGACACTTTTTAACACGCCTTGGCTCCTTTCAAGCAGTCTATCCCATTTAGATAACCTTTAGTAACCTTAGTTTCCCCTTTCGAATTTTTTGTTCGTTCTAGTTTTTTTAAAATAGTTCACATACTATTTTAAAACTAGTAAGTTGTAATGCGCCTATTGCGCCCGTTGAAATATGGAAAAAAAATTTTGTTGAAAAAAAAAAAATTTTGTGGAAAAAAAAAATTTTGTTGAAAAAAAAAATTTTTCTTAAAAAAAAAAATTTTTGTTGAAAAAAAAATTGTTGAAAAAAAAAATTTTTCTTAAAAAAAAAAATTTTTGTTGAAAAAAAAAATTTTGCTGAAAAAAAAAATTTTTTCTTGAAAAAAAAAAAATTTCTTGAAAAAAAAAATTTTTGTGGAAAAAAAAAAATTTTGTTGAAAAAAAAAATATTGTGGAAAAAAAAATTTTGTTGAAAAAAAAAAATGGAAAAAAAAATTGTAAAAAAAAAATTTGTAAAAAAAAAATTTTTGAAAAAAAAAAATTTTGGAAAAAAAAAATATTGTTAAAAAAAATTTGGGGAAAACAGAATTTCTGTACAAAAAAAAAATATTATTTTTTTTATTATTTATTATAGAATTATAGAATGCCTATTTAAATTCCTACGTACTGCGTGACAGAGTCAGTGAATCAGTGAATCAGGGAATCAGTGAATCAGGGAATCAGTGAATCAGTGTCGAGGGTAAATATATATTAAGATAACTAGAACGAAAAAAAAATTCGAAACTAAGGTTACTAAAGGTTATCTACTTTAGTTTTTCCACATATGACCCTTCGTTGGTCTCTACCATTTCTGAAAGATTTTATATTTTTAAAGTACTGTCCCCCATTTTGTTCTTTACCCCATTTGATGTTCGATCATGACAAAGTTTGTTCTGTCCTTTGAAAAATTCAACAGCTACATAGTTTTTGTGGCATTAGTTTAGTTTTGTAGTGCTATACCCCAGACTTCTTTAAGTTTTAGAATTTAACAAATTCTGAACCAATCGAACGTACACACTCTTCCGTGTACGGAGTGACATATATTACATTTGATCGTCTTTGGATCGATTTAGAAAAAAAACGTCGCCTTTGTTTTCATTTTCAGTTTATTAATTCTTCAAACAACGCGAGCCCGTATGATTTGATTTTATATCTAACGTTACATACAGACACGCTGGCTCAGGCATATGAACAAAAACTTGGCCTTGATATTTGCAAAAAATAAAACACAAAAAAAAAATAATAATAAATTCATAAACAAAAAAGTTGTTGTCGCTCACCAGCGAACAATTCATTTCTGTTCGAATGCACTCCAAAATGGAGAACACGTCGCATCGAACCACCGCACCACACCACCTCACCTCACCACGCCGCATCACATCGCATGTGTTCAATTTTCGTTGTCGTCGTTCCGTCGACGCGCCGTCGAATGAAATAAATGCATAACTTTTGTCTATCGCCTCACATTTGGTGCATATTCATACACAGAGAGAGAGAGAGAGGCGTGCGGACATACAGACGTACGTACGTATGTGGCTGGTTACAGGAAGACATTCTATTCGATTCGCAAATGCGTTTTTGTTTTTATTTTGTGTATTTTTTTAATTTTTGCAATACTTTCAGTTCAGTTTCAATTTCTGATTGTTTTTTTCTACTTTTTATTGCCGTTTTTTGTGCATTTTCATTTTTTTTTATTATTAATGTCGAATACTCAATCTGTAATTGGATTCTTTTGTGACATTCCATTTACACTAAATAGACGTATTGTTTAGTTTATTGAAATTTAATAATTGTTTTATTTATTTTATTTTTATTTCCAATCAGCTGAGTGGGTATGATTCGATTGCTCTTTCAAGTGTATTTTTGGGAGTCGAATTCCTTGGCAAAGGATTTGATATTTAGTGGTCGCATTAGAAAGAAATAATATAATATTGGTATTTAATTGAAAAAAGATTGGATAGATTCTAACCAGTGTTTGGCCGAATATTAAAATTTTGGGGCGAATATCTGTTTGACTTCAGCAAAAAAATATCCGCTTCGTGGGCTGAATTTTTATTCTAGTCCATACGTGTCATGGGTTTTGCAAATATACATCATTGTCGGTGCAAATTATAGTATACAGGATGAGGGAACACTATATTTCTCATAAAACATTAAATTTCAAAAAACAATTTCATAAAAATAATCATACATATAAGAACTCAGGTTGGTACAAATGGTCACTACAAAAATGGGGTTAATCTTGCAGTCACAGTTCGCAAAAATCTTGCAGTCACAGTTCGCATTTTTGGGTCGTCGTGAAGCACCGTGTCGGACCGCAATACAGAAATTGGTGGACGAATTCGAGATGTTGGGACAAGTTAGTGATGTGAAGAACAAAAGAACAACTGAGAATATTGCTGCCGTAGCCCAAAGTGTTGAAGAAATCCCGTGTTTGTCCATTCCTCGTCGATCTTTGGAATTGGGCATTCCACAAACGTCATTACACCGTATTTTGCATAAAGACTTGGGTCTTAAGGCTTATAAAGATCAGTTAACACAGGAACTAAAGCCGGCTGATCATCAACAGCGTCATGTCTTTGCTGATTGGGTCCTTGAAATGCATGAAAATGATTCGGAAATCCATCGAAAAATCATCGTGACTGATGAGGCCCATTTCCAACTCGGTGGTTACTTCAACAAGCAATTGAGAGAAGCCTCTCCATCCTCAACGTGTGACTGTTTGGTGCGGTTTATGGTCCGGCGGGGTCACTGGACTTAGTTTTTCGAAAATGAGGTTGGATCAACAGTTATTCACCGGATTGCGCTATCGAGATATGATTATTGATTTTTTATGGTCGGAGTTGGATGATATTGATCTGGACAACGTTTACTTCCACCATGATGGCGCTATGTGCCACACAAGCAACGAAACCATTGATATTTTAAGGGAAAAGTTTCCGGACCGTATTATCTTCCGAAGAGGTGATCACAATTGGCCACCGAGATCTTGTGATTTAACACATTGCGACTTCTTCCTTTGGGCCACGTGAAAGATAAGATTTACGCCAACAGCCCAGCGTCGATTCAAGACCTCATAGATGGAATTCGTAAGTCTATCGAGGACATAGGCCAGCCACTTTGCGAAACTTTTTAGTTTTGCGAACTGGGACTCCAAGATTTTCACCATTTTTGTATTGAATTTTAATAATTTCAATGCGTTGTTGAAGCGTGTATCGTTTCATTTTTATTAATGACGTAGTTTCTACTTGACAAATGTGGAAGTAGTTTCCGAAATACCGGGTGACTCAAAATAACACCTCTTGTTGGAGAACCCTGTATAGTTAATTAAATATAAATAAAAGTAATCATATACAAATTATGAAAGAAAATTGTATTGAATATGAAAATCGTTCGCTACATTCGTAAATTCTGAAGAATTTATTTATAAACTACGGCTTCTTTAACAAACTTTATGACCAACGGGGGACTCACTAATCGGAGGTTTAAATCAGAAACATTTAGTGAACTCTACAAATTTAATTTTGAAAAATGTACTCAGTCCGATAAAAAATTTACTATTCTGCAGCGATTCACCCAATAGTTTTCGATTGACCTCTATCCTGCCTTACAGACCCAAAAGTAAAGCTACCCTCGCAATGAGAACTAAACTAATTACATACATACGAATTGCCTTAATTACTTCATAAACATTCAGTAAACTTGAATATATTTTTTAATTTAATAAAATATAGGGTAAAAAGGATATTAGTTATTATTTTACATACCAACGTACATATTTCAATTTTTCTTTCATTAGAAGATCTACACATACATACGTACATTTAAATATCAATAATCGAAAACTAGAAAAATTGAAAGAATGAAAAACAACCAACAAACAATCAACAACAACAAAAAAAAAGAAACAAAATACATGGAACTTTGATTGAACCAATACATCAACATAGAAACTGGAGAAACCAATTTATAAGAATCTATTTTATCGAATATAAATTTTAATTAAAATCGGTTTTTTTTGCGCACAATAAAAATATGCCAGTAGCATAAATGCAAAACAACAACACAAAGAAAGAGATGTAAGTGAAAATGAGAAGAACAATAAACTAGTCGATCAACATGGACCCACTGATGTACTATATCTAGGGAATGTTTTACCCAGAGGTTGTTGATTGGAACTACTTTGATTTCGCTCTGAGTGAAAAAAAAATACTTGAGTAAAGGATCCACAATAACCTGAAATAATACAAACGTATTATCAACCGCTGTACTTGATAAATATAAAAAAACAAATCATCACTGCAATTTCAAATTTTCAATTACACATATAAAGTATTTCGACTGTATAAAGTATTTCGACCCACTTCCTCGCGTAGCGTACCAGCTAAAGTAAAACAACGACGACCACAACGTATGGTACGAGTAATAACAAGTAGCTGTGGCTATTTGTTGTAATTACTAATACAACATTTAAGATACATAAAGATCCAAGCGACTACATAGCCAACCAGCCATATGCCAACACACAGACACACACATGTAAACATCATCCAAGATACATTTGCCATCTAAAACGATATGGAAAACTAATAGGCAATTTGTTACACCCTCTCCTTGTATTCGCTGGAGTACGTTCGGCATTCGTTCGACAGAAACGTTGTGTGGAATATGTCCATACCATGGCATAGGGGAATATGTGCGGTGGTCGCCTCAAGTAGCTTTGCAGAAGAGAAGATTGGCTGACAGCACCGACGGAAAGGTGACCAGGCGAGCACTAATAATGTTCATTCTCATTGGACCCGAGCATTCGATGTTTTGTAAATCATTTGGCGAATAAACTATTTTAGAGCGACTATTGCGAAAAATGCTCAAGTAAATCAACCGGCGTGTCGGCAAATTCTCAAGTTGGTTTTTTATATTTTTTTTTTAAATTAAATTTTTTGAGACATTAATTGTCATAACTCGAAAACGTCATGTCCGATTTTCTTCAAATAAATCTTGAAAAATTTACCACAAAGTTTTTTTTATATGTCTTTTTTTTCAGAGTTTTAAACAAATTTAAGTCGAAACATTAAATTTGTTGATGAAAAAAATGTCATAAAAATCAGAGCTCTCAAAATATGCTCAACCAAATTTTTTCGAAGTAGTACTAGGGTTGTCAGATTTTTCTATCGTCAAATCCGTGGAAAACTTTCCACTTCTGGCGAGAAATCGCCAATTCTGACAACCCTGGTGAACACAGACGAGCAAGTGATCAAAAACGATTGTCGGTGGAGCGAAGGACCAAACCAAAGGTGAACGAAGGTTTTTTCCGCGACAGTTTCACATCGTATCAGTGGATTAGTGGTTTTTATGTGACAATGTGACAACAAGCACGACAGAGACCAATTATGAAGAGTACTGATAAAAATAGAAAATGACAAAAAGTGTCATTCTTCAATTGTTTATCATAAAGCCATATATCTTACAATTAAAAATAAGGTTTAGATCGTTAACATCGATGGAGTATTTTATTCAAGCTTTGGTGAAAGTCACTTCTTTAATCTCTTCTACAAATATGCCATCCCGTTTTTTACTTAAATCATACATTATAAAATATTTGTATGGAGGATTTCAAAAGGGATCTTCAGATATCAGACATCAGCTTTTAAAATAATATACCAAATCGCCGAGACACCTAAAAGCTACGTGTTGCAGTTTTGAAAAAAAATAATAATAAAAAACTCTTTTGAACAATAAGAATAAAGCTTCATCGTACTGATAAATTCGATGACCGTGGTAGAGGAAATTCGCCCTTATCGAAAAATGAACCCCACTAAGCAAGCAATTTTAAACTTGTTAAATATCTATGTAATTCAGATGAAAAAGAAACGTTTCAGTTCAATACAATAAAACGTTTCAAAAACGAATCTGGTCAGCTCATCCCAATTGTAGTGACGTACTCGACGACATACGGCACAACCAGTGGACAAAAATGAAAACCGATTGTTTAGATTCTAATAAAGATAGTTATTAGCTCCATGCGAAACTTCAGACCACAGGCAGCCACCACCGCAGACAGCAGACATGGCGAAATGTTAAAGTTCTTAAAGATCACTTTCTTGTTGTTTTTGTTCTATTTTTTTTTTGGGCAGCTAAAATGCAGTCAAGACAAAAGATTGCCCATATGGCAAAAAAAAAACTGAAGTAAAGATTTAGGCCTTTTCCTCTTAACAACATCTTACAAAAAAAAAATTATTATGTTTGGTGGCCACCATTATCTTATATTTTCATCATCCGCGGCAACAACAACAACAGCATCTTTATGCACCATCTCCAATGCCACCAACACCAGCACCAGCACCACCACCATACTGCCACAGCAAATTGTTTACTGCCAATCGGCCAAATGTCCGATTTATAAAAAAGAAGAAGTAACTCTTGAGCGAGTGTGTGTGTGTGTGTGTGTAAGTGACGACATGCATTGATGAAAACTGGAAGCTGTTCGACCACTTTTTTGCCCAAAGAATGTTTTCCTACAACGTTGGGGCAGACAAATAATGAATGCATTTTGTTGCATTTATTTCTATGAAAGCCACAGCGACAGCCACTGCAACAGCAACAACATTGCATGATAAGTGAGTGAGGCACCTTGAAAATTGCCGCCACATTTTGCTACTGCAGCAGCCTCAAGGTGTCTTCTTGTAACTCCTAAGACTCTGGCACATCCAGCATCCATTTGGAGGGCGTGTTGCATGTACATCTCTGTCTCTGTGTGTATGTGTCTGTGTTGAGTTTGGACACAAGTTTTGTTAGAAAATTTTGTGGCCATGCAGCCAGCTGGGCTCTAGCCACTGACATTGATTATGATGGACGGTGATTTGATGTTAGCTGTCTTGTGTTGCAGCTACTGCTGCAACATCAACCATTATGCCCTGTTTTGTTCTTGTCGTCTTCTGTTGTTTTTCTCTTTTTCAATGTTATTTAGCTTTAGGAGAGGCTGGCTTGTCTTGGCCGGGCCTGGCCTGGCCTAGCCGTTGAAAGCAACGCGTAATTGGGAAAGTTTAATAAGATTTGTAGTTTAATTTATTTTGGAATTATAATAGAGAATATTTGATTTAAGAGGCTTTTTGATATTAACAAAAAAATCGTTTCTAAAAATCTATAGAAATTCAATTATCTATAAATAGCACCGAATGATCCGAGTAGTTGTGATGCTGGCTGACTTCGGAAAGATTTGTCAGAAATCTTGGCTGATAGACAGGAAAAATAATTTGTATGACAAGTAGTATTATAAGTAATAACTCATGAATTGTTATTTTGGGTATAACGAAGAGTCAGTCGACAGAAGAAGATAGACGTAAAAAATACGCATAACAGGCAAAATATTTGCAAACAAAATTGAATGCATTCATTTGGTGGCCGCATACGTTGAAATTAGTTCATGGTTAACAAACAGCTCACTAGTAATTCGTATTCGATGTTCGCCGTTGGCCCAAATGGTTCCGAAGTACTAATTCTGTAAGAAATCTTAAGTACATTTTTTAAAATGTATTTCATTTAATTTTTAAAAAAAAAATTAAAACATTTTGAAGTTCAAACACACGATAAGCCACTTTATTTCAACCAAAATAACAACATTTTTTTATATTCAAAATAAAAAAAAATTAAATAAAATGTATGCAATAACTGGATAAGCATAACATAATTTTTTTGAATGAAAATAAGAATTTTCGTAGTTTTAGTATTCAAAATAAAAAAATTTAAATAAAATGTATGCAATAACTGGAAAAGCTAAAATTTTTTTTTTATGAAAATAACAATTTTCGATGTTTTCTGGGTATACAGCGACTGGTATGTGATAATAGTCTTCCTTAAACACTAAATACACGTTTCCATTTCATGATTACATCCAATCCCTATTTTCTGCATTTATTTCCAACTTCTAAGGCGATTTGCTCAGTATTTTGATTGTGAGAATTGATAAAAATCTATTTTTTAAAAAATTTGACGTGATACAGACATTTCCACGAGTCTGCCTGCCAAAAATCAGCTCGATTGGATCACTGAAAAAGGGTTAAAAATCGGTCCAAAGGCTTTCACACAGGCCACTACGAGCTTTATACTTCAAACTTAAAAAAAAAAAATTCTGACGTGTACATGAAAATCGCCGATACACGTGTATTTTTATTTGTTCCCCTCTTTGCGAATATGTGCATTTGGTTCATAGGACAGAAAAAAATCTATTTTTTGTAACACGGTGTAATCATTCGTGTAAATCTCAATATACTTTTTTTTCGACAGTTTTTTTAACAGTTTTCCGCTAGAGCTTATCATTTATTTAGCAGTTTTATCTTTTGTATAAAATTTTTTTTACCAACAAGAGGTGTTATTTTGTTATTCAAAGAAAAATAGAATTTTTTGAGATAAATGATCCGATGTTTATTTCATAATAAAGAGGATGGTATGCCGTTAAAAATTAAAAACAACATCAGCCAAATGGCCACCACGACCACGCTTACAGGACCATACATACAGGGACCTCCCTGTACAATTAATTAGTGGAGCAACAAAATACTAACATTATGAAACGGACCTCCTGTTTCTTAGATCGAATAGAGGAATGCATTATTATATTTAAATAAAATATGGTATATGACATATCTTTGTAAAGGGCACGATTTCAATGAAAATTGAGGAGAATTGATCCTGGATTTTGGATCAAATCGTCTTGCATGCGGTGAAGATAAATACATATAGTTATTACTGCAACATTACGAACATAGACTGTGGTTTCCGACATCATGCAGTCATCATCACAGACTGCATGTAATCAACTTTCATCACTTTTAGAAGCTCACTGCTATGCCTTCGGTTTTTGAATTAAATATTGTATTTGCTTGTGACTTCATGGCCTGATCTCTTTGTGGCTGTTCTTCCAGACTTGCTTTAAATAGTCAAACTACTGCGAAAAAAAAAGAAAAACAAGTTATTAGATTTTAACTGACCGAGATACGATAGATAAGCAGATAGTGGGTCGTATAATTTGTTTGCGCTCCGCTAAATCGATCATTTGTTAGATTAACAAACCCATACAATCGTATTTATATTAAAACGTAGCAGTCTAATAAATTTTTCGAAAAGCTGTTCAATTTTTCATTCCACATCAGATAAAACTATTTTTGAGTCACATTTGAAATGGTTTAAGAACAAAAAAAAACATGAACACATTCATACAAAAAAAAAACAACAAATACAAAAAAACGTCTCGTATTACAGCGACATTTATTTACATTTAGGTATTATTAATTTCTTATTAAATGCGTTTTAATTAAATTGTTTATCGTTGCCTATGCACTCACTATTCACTGTTACTAAACAAGTGTAGCATTTTGGGAGCAGCGCTACACCGGGAAATGGGGGGAAGGCAGTCATGTTGTTTTTCAGAGTTTTCGATTTTAGTTTTGTATTGTTTTTTGTGATACTAATTTTGTGTGACTGCGTTACCAAATGCGGAAATCATCAATTATATTCTTATTTATATTTATAACAGTTTGTGCATATTAATCAATATAAATATACGGCAACAGCCTATTAGTGTCTCGGGGTATTATAGCGGTTTCTAAAGACTTCGCTTGTATTTAGCTTGAAGTCTCTCAAGCAGCAACAACAACAAAAAAACTGGTTAAACTTTCAAATAATTTAACGAAAAATCTCGTTAAAGTGAAATTTAATTTCATGAACAATCATTGAAACCTTGAAATTGTATATAAATTATGTCGTCCATTAGAAATTCAAAGCGAAAGGTAGGTTTTTTTAAAAAAAAATCCAGTTAAATGGTATTAGTTAGAGCAAACTGTCCTCATACATTCAGAATGAGACTGCAAACGATGTTGTCGATTCGTCTGATCGCATTTAGTCGTCATTTATACATTAAACATTAAAATCAATCGAGGCAGGAAAGTTGTATCAATTCGTTAACGAAATCACTGAAAAGATGAAAAAGGAAATTGAAGGCTTTTAAGAAAAAAAAAAAATTTCAAATTTCTTATTTTGTAAGGCGGCAAATTTTAAGCTACTGTGTTACCCTTGTTCACCGGGGAATTCACGTTTAAGACAGGAATCTCCATAAGGCACATGCCGAATTCCCAAAAAAATTCCCAAATAAAGAATTCCCCAAAAGAAATGAGAAATCCCCCTAACAATTTATGAAAATTTACCCAATGCAAAATCCCTCAAATATTATAAAAAATACCAAAAAAAAACACAACAATATGTTTTGTAATATGGAAATAGTATATTTTTTAACAAAAAAAAAAAACAATAAAAAAAATCAAAAGTATGACAAACATATTAACTTTCCATTTATACATTAATAGTCATTATATTTACTTTGCCTTCACACATAAAGTGTCGTCTTTCCAAAATATGGACATATAATTTTATCCATATTGGCTCCTTGAACACTGGCCCCAATGGAAATGGAAATTTGGGGTTATTTTTCATTATGCAAATGTGAAAAAAACCATCCAAAAACAAAAGTGAAAAATGCATATATCGTATATTTTTTTTATAATGTTTTATGGTTACGACCCTAATTAACACATTTGCAGAATGATTCCAATTTCAAAGTAAATGGTGATCCCAGAAATATATGAAAAATCACCCCATATTTACATGTTGTCGTGGTCAATGTAACATTTTGGGGCAAATGTTTTATTTTTTAATTGGGGCCATTTTTCAAATGTGGTAATTAAGACTGTGACCCCAAAACCTGATAAAAAAATATGCGATATATGATAACTTTTGTTTTGAAAATATCCCCAAAATTAATAAAACAAAAAATGAATTATTACCTAATATTATTGGGGAATTCTTGATTTTTTTTTTGGGTTATTTTTCATAGAGCCTTGCATAGCTCTCTTCTGTACACTTTCCTGCCAGTTGTGACATTCAGAAATTCAAAACAAATGTCAACAAACACTACTCTCTCTTTCCTCCTTCCGATACCCTATTTACTTCCGCTAACACAATGCATTGCATTTATAGGGGGCATCCCCTGAGTGTTGGCCTTCAAAAAAAAAAAAAAAAAAAAGCCAATAAATGAAAACTGACACAAATTGATTGACAAAAGGATTTTGATCCAAAAACAAAAATTTGGACTCAAATCGGATCCGAATCGGAACAGAGAAAGCGGAGTCCGTCATCTCGGACTCAAATCGGATCCGAATCGGAACAGAGGATGCGGAGTCCGTCATATCGGACTCAAATCGGATCCGAATCGGAACAGAGAAAGCGGAATCCGACATCTCGGACTCAAATCGGATCCGAATCGGAACAGAGAAAGCGGAGTCCGTCATCTCGGACTCAAATCGGATCCGAATCGGAACAGAGAAAGCGGAGTCCGTCATCTCGAACTCAAATCGGATCCGAATCGGAACAGAGAAAGCGGAGTCCGTCATCTCGGACTCAAATCGGATCCGAATCGGAACAGAGAAAGCGGAGTCCGTCATCTCGGACTCAAATCGGATCCGAGTCCGACTTTGTGCTTATTGGGACAGTACAAATTTACTTAATATAACATCATTGTCTTTCAGTGTTCAGTGTTAAAAGGTCATGGCTAATATTGCCATATGGACTTATTTAGTCACCTCACATTGAGAAATAACGCCATAAGGCTTTATTAAGATCGAAGAGGTGAAATACGGTCCATAAATCCCGTCCGCGGCCTCCTTTTTATATACGATCTTTTTATTTGGAGATAATGTCGGAATTGTTGTGTTTATCGAAAATTTTCCAATAAAGTCCCACGAACAATTTGAAAATCTATAAACATTTAATTTCATGCAACAAATTTTTAAAGGTCTAATATTGCCATAATGACTTTATTTCACCTATTCTCTGGAAATATGGCCACATATGTAGCCTTATTTCTCAATGAGAAGAACTGCATTTTATATTTCTTCATTTGGGTCATTTTTCATTTGAGATTTTTGGACGATTGTTCATAACGAACAATGCCGGTTACCACAAATGAAATTTCGCCAAAAAATTATGAAATTTTACCCAAATTTATGTGTAGAAATTTTGGACGATTTTTCATTTTTGTTTCTGGGGACGATTTTGCATACAGGCATAGGAGTTCTATTCCATTTTATGCCGGATATAGGTGGTGTGACTAATTACGAGATCAGATGGAGTAAAGTATTTCTTGCAGCGCTTCAAAAAAACCTAAACACTTGAATGCATATTTCGACACTTCATGCCCAGAATATAAGGAGTGCCTGATTCCTTGATATTCACATCACCCATACAGATTGACCACATTGAGTGCACCCACAGATTGAGTGCACCGTGACAGCAGCTATCAAACGCCTTTCAAATATCCAGGGCCACGACCTTGCTTTCACAAAGGCGTTGAATGGATCGACTCCATCGTTCCGAGAGGAACGACATCAGGACTCCAGTAGATTGAGATCTACGGAAGCCATAATGTCGAAAAATCAGGAGGCCGTTAGACTATAGATACTTTATCAGTTGATGGTTACCCATGGCCTCCATAATCTTCTCGAGCGAAGAAAGTAGTTTGAGATTATTTACGTCAGACCATAAGTTTTCCAAACAGATATTTTTATGAGCCATGATGGAGTTAAACAAATTCTTAATGATTTTGTTTAAATGCACCAGAAATATCATAGGAAATTACAAACGTTCAAATCTTATAAAATATTAAATCACACATTATGTAAATGTAGCCATAATTTCCTCCTCAAAATTTATAGTTTTGTTTAAAATTCCGATGAAGAAAACCCGGGACTTTGTAAATGGCCAAACAGATTTCCATACAATTATTTAAAACAAGAACGTAAAATCGTTCATATTGGTTTTGATTACATGAGAATGACTGTTGAATACAACCAACACCAGATGCCTGACGAAAACTTGTACCAAAATACAGAGCCAGATGCCAAGAGCGTTGTTTTTTGTTGCTGTTGTTGTTATTCATGCCATTTAGACAAACTGCCACAGAGGCCTCAACGATTTATGTTTTTTGCAACAACTACATCAACAAAATTCGGCTTCGTAATAAAAATTTAGAAGTCGAGGTTTTTGCTTTTGACGAGATGTTTGTGTAGATTTGATTTTTAACGCTCCGCTGTGCATTTCCATGCTGCAGAGTGTGCCGCGTACGTCAGTCAACATTTGTTGTGGCTGTGGGCCTGCCAAAGGTGTTGTCATTGATATTTTACTGGCTCCGTCGGTTGGCTGTTCGGATACGCTTTTGGTATTGGCCATAGCTGCTCGACAGCGCTTCGCTATGGGTGCTTGTGTATGTGTGTGTTGGTGTGTCTTTCTGTGCTTAAAATCTAAATTTTATTATTTTGAGTTGAATTTTAGTTTTTGTCGTTGTCGCCATTGTTCTGGTATTGGATTTAACCTCGAACTTTATATTCGTTTGCAATGTTTATGGGAGCATAACGAATTGAATGCTATTTGTTTATTGGAATTCGTCTGTATGAGTGTGAACTGGTAGATTTTGTTTACACTTGTATTTGTTTGTGTTTTGCATTGAAAAAATGACACCAAAAGACTATATCCGTTTTAAAATGTAAATTTTTAAGACGAGTTGGAAGTAAAGTGAACTGGTTTGGACGCTAAAAAACAAACAAACTAAATGGCTACTGTAAAGAACTGTCAGCCAAAACGTTGGTGAATTTTAAATTTTATTTCGAAGCAAAAATCCTGCATCGATTTTCATGATCTATGTTTTTGTAATATGTGGTTTTTAGGATAACGCAATGAAAATGAACCCTTTTTTACGTTGTCCATTTTTTTATAACAGTAAAAAAATTTAACGCAAAATATATTTTCTTTTTGTATTAAACTGTCATTAAGAAAAAAATTTAACGAAAAACATATAACTCCAAAACTGTCATTAAGACTAAAAGATATTATGGGCATCTAAATCCCGATTTTAACAAAATCGCACAAGTAGTTTATAATTTTGTTTTTAAAAGATTCTAGACATCAGTGAAAATACTGTCTTGTTGACATATTAGAGGGTATACAAACTATTGTGAATTGTGACAACAGATATGAAAGATCCATGAATTGTGTGGGCGGTGCCAAGGTCTTTGTCCACATCGTGGTCAGTCTACTTAAAACAGTGCTGGTTGTGATACAAAGATAAGCAGAAAATAATAGAATTGTATTAAGTTTGGCACAGGTTATCACTCATCAGATTCTTTCTGTTTTGAATACCAACAGTTTCTAAAACACGTATGTATGTACATACATAGGGTTTTCCAACAAGAGGTGTTATCTTAAATCACCCGGCACTTCGGTAGCTGGAACGATGATATTGATCTGGACAACGCTTACATTCAACAAGACGGCAACGAAATCATTGCTCTTTTACGGGAAAAGTTTCCGGACCGTGTTATCTCCCGAAGAGGTGATCACAATTGACCACCGAACCTAGTGATTTAACATCTTGCGACTTCATCATTTGGCACCTCTTGAAAAATAAAGTCTACGCCATTAGCCCAGCGTCGATTCAAGATCTCAAAGATAGAATTTGTGAGGCTATCGAGGACATAGGGCAGCCACTTTGAGATTTGGTTATGGAAAATTTCATGAAAAGTCGTATTGGCCATTTGGCTGATGTTGTTATTCATTATTAGTGGAATTTTTCGGATAAAACTAATCTTTAGCCAGACCTTGTATTCTCGAAAAGATCAAAAATGCGATACATAACAGAGACATTCCGCCATAGTCGACTCAAGCCGTTTTCTCTTCTTTTTCATAACAGAAACTTTCCTCCATAGTCGACTCAAACCGTTTTCTCTTCTTTTTGTGCAGCAGACAGCTACACTGCCTTGGGCATTTCTTAGTTGTTTACGTCTGGAGGTGTTTAAATGGCATCGGAATTGATCAGCCACACTCCGTTATCGGAATTGTCGTTAGGACAATGAAACCCCCACTGTTTCCGATAAAAAACTTATCTTTAGCCAGACCTTGTGCTAATGCAGAATTACAGATTAACGAAAACCTTCAGCTGCCGCCACGGTATTGTATTTCTTGTTCTCAGTGATTTATCGTCACCGTCGATCGTTTGCCTGAATCTAATTTTCGCCCCAAACAAATTAACACCTCTACTGAGGCAATAATACGCCATGTATATCTTCGTCCATTAACAAGATCATTAACGAAAATATTACATTCAAATAACATTAAAATACAATGGCTTATTTTGTAACTCAAGATCACGATCAGCAGCAAAGGCATTAGAAAATGCCAAAGCAACAATAACAATAACAATGGCAACCAAAGGCGGCTACAACTTGGCCAAAAGCAAAAGTAGCTGCAGCAAACACCAATAGACGCCAGAGCAATTGAAATGTGGGCATTTGTAATGTTTGCAACCGTTGCTATCGTTGTTGTTGGCCACTACAACATGAACACCAACAACAATGGATGGATGATGGCACACAGGAAAAGGCATTGAAATCGAAACCGCATGGTGTACAAAAAAAGATCCAGTAACACACATTCGTCCAAGCGCATTTCCATTTTCCTTTTTAACGACTCTTAATGTTGTCGTTGTTGTTGTTGTTTGTGTTGACGACGATGTTGTTGGCTGCTGACGACACTGAAGATGATGATGACGATCATCATCACCAACACCAATAGGCCATAAAAGCTTTTGTCGATATTCCATGTAGTAAGCCATGATTATTATGTTAAGCAGTGACACTGAAATCGCTTGAGCTGCCAACTGTGGATGGAGTGCATTTTTGGTTATATTTGCTATTCCTTTCGTATTATATGTAATGAAGGATGAATATCCTGGAAAATCTAGTAAAATGTTTCAGCATAGAAGATATTGAACTACATATTTCTCTCAATATCCCCTAAAGGAAACGATATAATTTGTATATCGTTATTTTGTTTAGAAACGATTTGAGCATGAGTCTAAAATAATAATATTATATTAAACAAAAAGGGGAAATTTTCCTTATATGTCATTTACCCCATATTTGGATATAATTTAATGTTCTATTATGTGTGGGTGTATCGCTGGTGTGTGCGAAATAACCGAATCAAACTGGCTGCAACTCGAAGACTTCATTAAATCGGTATTTTGTCAAAAAAAAAAGTGAAATCCTCTACAAAAGTTGCATGAACTATTGTAGTGTGGCGTTTGTTTTAGATTTTGTGGGTTTCTTTACTGGTTTAACGAAATCAAGATCTTATTATGCTTTACTGCCATATTCATAGTACAAGATCAGTAGAAGGTTTCTTTATTCACACCGAATTTGTTTATACAGTTGAACCTCGTGGAATACACTCAGCATTGTTGTTAGTCCAACTAACTATGATCTGACATATCAGTAACTCATACCAGGCTTCTCAATACTTTCCCTTTGTGTATCTAATTTACCAGAGCATAGAATCGCAGTGTCATCTGCAAAAATTAACATAATGCAATTATTTGCAAATAGAATATCTGCCGTGTATATTAGGGTGGAGTGAAATTCAAAAAAAAAAAGTTTGCCTCGGAAAGAGATGTAGTCTGGGGTCCTAATGAGGGGAAAAATAAAGAAACAATTTTTAGGGGTCGCGCCACTCCCTCGAATTTTGGAAATTATCGCTATTTTGGCGTTGATTTTAGAAAAATCCTAAAAAGTTTTATGTCAATAAATGTTTGCAATAGCGTAAACAATGAAATAAGGGCATGAAAAAATTTAAAAAAAAATTTCTCATTGTTCAAAAATTTCAAAAAGTCAAATAAGTCAAATCGTCCCTTCTTTAGAAAATTGACTGAACAATGAAATCGCCACCAAAGCTACAAATATTAGTCGATTATCCTCATATTTGCCTCAAATACTTTTGTTTGGGCACTGAACAAGCTCAAACTTTTAAAATTTCGAATAAGTTAAGTCGTTAATTTTTAGGATTTTTCTAAAATCAACGCCAAAATAGCAATAACTTCCAAATTACGAGGGAGTGGCGCGACCCCTAAAAATTTTTTAAATTTTTTTTCTTTTTTTTTCCCCTCATTAGGACCCCAGACTACATCTCTTTCCGAGGTTAACTTATTCAAATTAAAAAAAATCATGTTTTCACTCCACCCTAGTGTATATTTTGTACAGCACTGGGGATAAACATGAATCCCGTGGGCAACCAGAATTTATTCTAAATAGTTCTAAAGAAGTGGATGCTATTTGGACCCTAAAAGTCCTTGAACATAGAAAATGTTGGATTATTCTAGTTATTTGTATGGAAAAGTTGAAACGTAAAAGCTTGAAAATCAATCCGTCATGCTATGCTGAGTCAAAAGCAACATTAATATCCAGTAAGACCATTCCGGTGGAAAATTGTTTGTCAAAATAAGATTTGACTATATTTCTAATTCTTACCAAGGGATGTGCAGTGCTGTGTTTCCTGCGAAATTCAAACTATTGCGCAGAGAAAGTTGCATGGTCACTAATGAAGTCTGTGATTTGGTTCATTATGACCCTTTTCGAATATCTTACTGACAGAGGATAACAGACTAATTGGGCGGTATGAAGAAGGAGAATCCGCAGGTTTTTTAGGCTGCCTGATAGCAATGACCTTCGCCTCCATGAATATTTCCGGAAAATAACCAAGTTTAAAGCAACTATTTATAAAAATGGTCAAACAATTTATTCCCTTCTTCGGAAGAGACTTTAGACATATGTTATGTATGCCAGGAGATTTTTTGGGCCTAAGATTTTTAACGATGGCAGAAACTTTGGCATTGGTTGTAGATGTTATACTCTGATCTAAGTTCAAGTTGAATTGTTTTTCTTACATGGCT
This sequence comes from Hydrotaea cyrtoneurina, assembly GCA_958296145.1. Classification (NCBI taxonomy): domain Eukaryota; kingdom Metazoa; phylum Arthropoda; class Insecta; order Diptera; family Muscidae; genus Hydrotaea; species Hydrotaea cyrtoneurina. The sequence continues at coordinate 88,737,494 of OY282512.1, forward strand.
TTCGGTATCAGTGACATTTCCTACGAAGTTATTATCATTAAAGGTTTTACCCAATATTTTACATTTCTCCGCCATAGTGATGAAGCGAGAATAGTTTTGTTTTAGTATGGGAATGTTTCCTGACTTTTTCTTTCTTATTTTAGTTAGGTTCCAAAAACTAGGGGACCCTTTGTCCAATGAAGGATTTTAATAAACGTAAATTACGTTTCGTTTTGAAGTTATAGCAAACAAATAGGTGTTTTTATTCTAAAATGAAAGTGCTTCTTACTGAAACACCCTTTATCATTCAGAGGGGTAGATTTCTGCATAACTTTCCAAATGTTTGTAATAAGTTTTTCAATTATAAAGCTCTCGATTTGTGTGCCCTCACCTTACGGGCAGGAGAGTATGTATCATTTGATACGACCTAAAAGTGTAACACATCGAAAAATTCACTTTAGACCGGAGGTGGCTTTAAACCAAAATCGATTCATGACTTTCTGAGTCTTTTGAGCCATGTCCGTCTGTCGCACGATGACTTTCGAAGGAGTTAAACAATCGCTTTAAAATTTGGCATGGGTTATTATTTTTCCAAAACTACTTATGGGATTGCATGTGGGCTATATGGCACTAAATGTTAAAGGTGCACTCCTACTGAGACACCATTTACCTAAATTTCCTCTCAACGTCTGACAACACATTTTCCGAGGTTTGCCGTTAGTTTTTTTTTTTTTTTGTTATTGTCTTGCACATTTGCATGCATGTTTGTTTGGTCGTTTGATTCGGTTGTTTCTTGAACTACACGTTCATGGTTTGATTCACCTACAAATCCGAAGAGACAAGTTTGTTAAAAAGGACAGAAACACACACAGCCACCAGTACACACTATACAATTAAATGCATCATATGAGCATGTCTGTATGTGTGCTTGAATGGCTCTGTGTGATGCATATGCATGTTGGATTATGTTTGTATGTAAGCTGGCTGGTTTGCTCGGGTATCTGTGTGTGCATTTCGTCGTTTTATTGACGTTGTTTTACAAGCCATGGTTAATTTGAGTGTGTGTGTGTATGTTGGTGTGTTCGCCTGTTTGTTTTTGTTGTTGTAAGTATGCACTTGGACTTGGTCTTGCTCTTGGTTAATGTCGCTGCCACAATGGTGGCTAAATCTGGCTGGCTGTGTTGTTGCCATTGTTGTCGTAGTCATTCGTTTGCTGCTGTTGTTGTTGTTGTTCTCGTTATTGCCACTTGCAACGGTGAGGCAGCGTTTGTGCTGCTGCATTTGAATTCATTCAACAAGTGATTTTGTGGCTTATGGCTGGTTGGTTGGTTGGCTGACGGGCTGACGGGCTGGCTGGCTGCCTTGTCTTGCCTGCATTTACAAATTTGTCTGTTGCATTTGGTTGTATTCAGGTATTTTGTGTTGTTGGTGCTGTTTTCTTATCTTCTGTTACAACTACATGTTTGTATCTCTTGATTTTCATTTGATATCATTTGTTGTTGGTGGCGGTGCTGTTGTTGTTTTCCGTTGGTTTGACTATTTGCTTAGATTTCAACTTGTACTTGACCCTAATATTGCCGATGATGACGGTGATGAGTTGTAATATTTCTTATTGCTAGAATTTTGTTTGTTTGTTTATCTATTTTTTTTTTTTTTTGGATTTTGCCTTTTTATAATTTATTTGAAGGTTATGTTAAAACAAAGAAGAAGAAGACGAACAAGATATGTTTAGATGACTTTGTAAATGTTTGAAAACATTTTTTTCCGTGTCAATGTTACGTTACCTTAGCGATGGAGCTGTCTTATCCATCGATAGATCCTTTAATAAGATTGTATTTTGTACAATAACACACGTTGTGTTTCCCCAAACAACTTCATTCTGTAACGAATGTGTATTTTCTCAGAAAGCAATTAGCAGAGAACAATATAATTTGTATACGTTTTTAATAAATCATTCCCACGCATTTCCTTTGTTGGCGTGCTTTCTCCAATTCGTGATACTAAGGTTCTTCTACCGGAGTTTCAGTATTCCTTGTCTGCGCCTTCCGTTTCAGTTATCGTCTAATCTCCAATATGACCAATTGAAATCACCGAAATGGCTGATAATATGTTTACCGAACCTGGTGGACAAAGGATGGGTAGTGGCGTGATCTGTATGGCGCCATACCACCCTTTGGAAACCAAAGACCGTCCATGTCAATAATATTAATCATCGGCCACAAATAACTGCTTATTATGCCTCTGTCATGCTCGCTGATGATATTTCCGGCAGCATTTTAAAAACAGAGGTTCTGATGCCACCCCTCGAAAATTCGCAACCAAACTGTCACAAAGATCACTTGTGCACTTTTCGATCCTCAGATCCGCCAGTCTTGCTTGTTAACAAACCGCAGAATTGAAAATGGGCTTCGTCAGAAAAAATGATTTCTAAAGCAAAAACGTTGTCCATTCCAGGCTGCCCTGAGGCCCAAACTGAGAAGTGATAAGTCTTAGTAAATTGGAATTTGCAAGTGAATAATGTGAGGATATTTTAAGGTTCTCACACTCGAGAAATTCCATTTCTCTTTTCTTTAAATAATCTGATATTTCGCTTGTTGCGTTATGGGCAGCGTTCTTCATTTTTTTTAAACTCATCGTCGTATCATGGATTCCGTATTGTATGAAACATTGATTTTCTTTGAAACTACGTCAGTATTACTTATATCTCTTGACATTTTATAAAGGCACTGGCTGGGAACTTTCGTTCGAATCAGTGAACTGGTCACGACATAATTTGTATAACCACTGTTTAAAACCGGCTCCGGGAGGCTAATGATTTTCTAGAGAAGTTTGACATGGCTTGGAGATTAAACTCTTACTCGTACAGTCGCCAGCATTTACGAGGTGGCAACAGCCGCTGAAAAAAGTTTGATGGTCTTGCCAGATTTCTAAACTGGGTATACCTCATCATGGCCGTCCACAAGCCAATCACCACTCCAATTGTTAATGTGATAGAGAGACAAGTTCACTCTTCTAAAAATATAATAAAAACCAAAAAATCAGTATTGAAATACAACCACCTTGCAAAAATCTGTAACCACCACAGAAAATTCGTTAATATTTTTTCTTAAACATTTCAAAACTTTGTAAGTCTTTAACAACACAACCTTATCGAAAAGTTAAAATTAAAACCCTACGTTTCGAAAATCCTACACTACTTTACATTCCCATTACAAACCAAAACTATTTTCAGAATAGCGTCGTCTTCTGTCAATCTGCTTTGAATTTAAAGAGCATCGTATTGCAGCAGCGCTAAATTCTCAATTCAACTCAAATCACATTTTATGTGACATTCGTCTGTCGAAAACAAACACAAAAAAAAATGGAAATGAAATCATTGAGAACAATAATGTCGTCAATGTGGCACACATTATGGCAAACAAAGCAACAGGACTCAATCATACCGCCAATACTGACATCCCACCATCAGCATCATCACCACAACCAGCACTGATATCGTCTGTACACGAGAATCCCAAAAAGCACAATCAAATAAACGAAATAAAAACAAATAAAAAGAAAAGGAGGAGTAGGATGAGAAACTGGGGGAAGAGGCAGAGAAAACAACAAAATAATGAATTCTCTCAATCTCGAATTGAAATGAATTGAATCGTACCACTCAAGGATGTTGCATCCACTGCTGGCTGACATGTGCAAAGAACACGAAGTACAACAACATTGCACAACTTCTACTACATGCTTGTATACAGACATGTGTACATACGTCTGTGCATGTGTGTGTGTGTGTCTGTGTACATGGACTTTTCAGTTTGCTCTTTGTCAGCAGCCAGGAAATGTTGGCTGTTCCTTCGACAAAGGTGTCAGTATTTGGATATCACCACCAGTTATGTGTTACCATTTTTTTTCTTCTTGTTTTTCGGTATTGACATACAAACATTTATGGAACATTTCAAACACAAAAGATGTTCCATGGCAAAAGATTCCTTTTGTCAAATGTGCACAGCGAGAAAAACTAACTGGGCAGGCAGATTTCAAAAATTGGTTTTAGTCTTTGGAATATCCGGAAACATTAATTTCGTCACCAGAAATGCAAAATGACTAAACAAGCCTTTTCATAACAACACAGGAGAAACCAAACACTGTTGTAAAATCTAAACACTCTTCTAATTGTTACGTCGTTTAGGAACTCGCCTCTTATATTGTAAATTTTGGATATTAAAGTGTAAAATACCTGGATTTTACGCCATTTTACTAGAATCAATCAGATACACGATTTTGGGTTTTTTGTGATTGGTCATTTTGGATTTCAGGTGACGATTTATAAATCATTTTTTACCCCGCTGGTTAAGAAATCGTAGATTATCATTTATTGCCTTCTGTACAGATGTATCACAGTGTAAAATGGTATTGGATTTTTGGACGAAAGGAAAATTAAGCAAAACCGGGTCGCACTAACTTCTCATTCTATCATCAAGCGAACGAAAATGTCAAAATCACTCACGTATGTTTTGGTCTTGTTTTAATAAAACAAATTCTTAAGGTCGTTTAGTCCCGAAAATCTCGACGAGTCGATAAATGTCTTATATAAAAAAAGTCAACATGAAAATTTCCCCAAAACTAAAAAACAAACTCGATGAAATCCTACAAATAATTTATGAAAAATTCCCCAGTGAAATCGGTGTGTCCGATATTTCATATGTCGGTTTAGCTATCCAGAGAGAGTTATATTCACAAGTTGGCTGCTCAACTCAAAGTTAAATCCATTCACTGGGTCATTTACAAACATGTTGAAATTTCTGGGGACATTTTAAAAAGCCTGGTCAAAGCCGAATATGAGCCTAATCGAGAGTAAAATCAATTTTTTTGTGTGTATGCTTATTTTTTGTTGTTGCTGTTGTTACTACTACACATACATGTGTATTGAGGAACGCCACAACAATTTTTGACACCCGTGTATGCAACGTGCCGTCGCTGTAGTTGTTGCTCCACCAAACAACTGTTGCATGTGAATGTTGGCTGGGAATGTATCAGGGCGAAATAATGCCGGAGATCCAAGTATTGGGAGTGCGAACGGTGGTCTCACAAAAATTTTACAAAACAAAAGTGGGGTTTCTTTGTCTTTGTAAAACAACCAACGTTCGTTGTTCTCATTTTGGTCTATCAGACGAAATGGGAGAGGGGAAAAAACTGAACACAAATAAATAATAAAAAAAAAAACACATCAGTTTTTGCGCTGTGTTGTGCTGTTCAATTCCAGTCGTAGTTTTACATGTTCCGACAGTGTGTCTCAACTAGTCTGACACTTGGTTCTAACGGAAAAAGGAAATGTAACACACGCACATACAGAACTACAACTTTTGGTATCGCTCATAGTGGTAGTGGTGATTTTCTTTTTGTTATTGTCACTGTATGAATCTGTGTCTGTGTGGGTGCACAATGAGTGTGGCATGGCCCAAACAAAAGGCCAAGGAGTGGCGGCAAGGGTAAGCAGCTTTTGGTAAATGGTTACATCGAGACAAAGCATCCCATGCAGACAGTTTTTATTTCCTTAAGAACAGAAATGGATATACTCTATACGTGTATGTGTGTGTGTGAGTGTCTGCAAGGATTGCAAATGATTTTGGTTGTTTTGGTTATTTGGAGTAAGCATGTATTTGCCATCATAGGTTGGGGTTTTCTCTCTTTGTGTGTGCCTTTCAACAAGTATCTGGGTTGCTCTTTATGTGTGCGTGAATTTGTGAATGTACATGGCTGTGTGTGCGTGCGTGCGTATTGGATTGTCTGTAGTTGTGGTCGTTTCCTGTCGTCGTTTTCGGATCGTTTTGAAGTCGTTCCTATTGTTTGTGAAATTGTCCATGCAACTGTATTTGTAACATTCGAGGGCAACGACTTGTTGCGCTTCGCCATTTTCGCTTTTCTTGTTTTTGCCCATTTCTTCTTGCGCTGTTGTGCAGACCGTCATACCGTTCTTTGGTGCACATGAATGTGTTATGTAATTGTGAGAGTTGAAGATATTCTGTCTGGACTATAAAGTAAGTCGTTTAAATTGCTCATCCACATTTTTGGAAATTATTTATAAATTGAGGAATTTATTTACATTGCTGAAAATAATCTCAAAGAAATAGATTAGACTTTTTTTTAGTTTCGGGATAATGAGAAAAACTTGCTGTAGTGGGTTGGGTAGAAATAACATTTACAAAAAAAATTCATAAATTCATGACCAAAAAAGTTTTATATTTGAACTGAGACATGAGACAACTAAAGTCTACAAACCACAAATCGATGTAAAATATACTAAATTGAATTCCCAAATGTTATTCGAACAAGTTTTTCCTTGGAATCTGAAATATAAAGAAATTTGTTATTTTTTATCCCAAGAAATACATTTCCGTTTACATTTTTTAACATGAACAATTCATAGATATCATTTTTAATTAAATTTTTATATAATTATTAAAAATACGAAAATTAACCTTCGCCAATACCGGTTTATACCAGGAAAACAATTTAGTCATATGGAATTTATGACTAAATAGCAAAAAACATTTGCTGCTTACGATTTCGTTCACTCAAATGGAAATTGCGCTGTTCCCACAAAGTGAAACCCAATTCGCTTTAAACAATTAGATTACAAATTTGATTTTAAGCTGAATATTAATTTCGCATAGAAATATCGACAAATTAGCTTTAAAGCTGAATTAAATGAAATAAAACGAAATACAAAAAAAAAATAAAAAAAAAACACACACACACAAAGTAGTCGCTGAAATCAAGAGACAAAAAACCCAAACACGTTTTAATATTTACAACAATTTAGCATAAATTAATTGCAAACAAAATGCATTAGAATTCTCCATTAGATTTGGAGAGTTTCTTTTGATTTCGATTTGCTTACTAGAAAAAAAATCGACGTCAAATTTTTTTAATTCGGCGTGGTGGAACAATTCGGATGCTACTTCATCCGATGTGGCTATATAATGATTGACTGTAGTGGAACTTTCTTGTAGTTCTCTGTGAATAGTGACCAATGAAATATCTGACAAAATGTTACATCTAAGGGAAAACGGTCAAATATATCCTATATTTTATCTCTTAATTTTTTGTGGTTTGTGGTTATTTCAACCTACAAAATTTCTCCTTTAACCCAACTTGCATTAACAAGTTACTTTACGAGGCATGTAGAAAAATTCTTTTTTACAAATGTTAGTTAGTAAATTCAACAAGTAGACTTATGACCCAGAGGCTCGGAGTCATATATAGTTTTTGAGCATAGGATGCAGTAATAGATTAAGACTTCATTAATTGTTCTTGAATTTCGTACTTCAATTTGATGAAATTCTACATCAATTTGATGAAATTCTACATCAATTTGATGAACAATGTATTACAGTTTGATATACATCGTACATTAATTTTATGAACATTGTACTTCAAGTTAATGAAAAATGTACTACAATTTAATGATATTCTACATGGATTTAAGGAACACTTTTATTTTGCTGATAAAAAAAATATGTTTTATTTTTTCCTTTAAAGAGCGTAATGCTACGATTGCAGGCAAGGTATAGGGTTCTCCAACAAGAGGTGTTATTCTGCATCACCCGGTATCTCGGTAGCTGTCACTTTCGAAGCTTTTATTCTTTAACATTTGACAAGTAGAAACTAAGCCATTACTAAAAATGGAACGATACACGCTTCAAAAACGCATTGAAATTATTAAAATTCACTACTAAAACGGTGAAAATCTTGCAGTCACAGTTCGCACAACTAAAGCATTTTTGGGTCGTCGTGAAGCACCTTGTCGGACCGCAATACAGAAATTGGTGGAAATTCGAGCGGTTGGGACAAGAATAAAAGAACAACTGAGAATATTGCTGCTGTAGCCCAAGGTGTTGATGAAAACCCAGTTTACACATGAACTCATGCCGGCCGATCATCATAATGTCGTGTCTTTGCTGATTGGGTCCTTGAAATGCATGAAAATGATCCGGAATTCCAAAATCATCTTGACTGTTGAGGTCGTCATTACACCGTATACCATGAAACCATTGCTCTTTTAGGGGAAAAGTTTCCGGACGTCTTGCGACTTCTTCCTTTGGAGCCACGTGAAAGATTGGGTCTACGCCAACAGCCCAGCGTCGATTCAAGACCTCAAAGGTAGAATTTGTGAAGCTATCGAGGACATAGATCAGTCACTTTGCGAAGGATATGGTCCTGTAAGCGTGGTCGTGGTGGCCATTTGGCTGACGTTGCTTTCCATTATTAACGGCATATCTTCCTATTTATTATGAAAAAAACATCCGATCATTTATCTCAAAAAATTCTTTTTTTCTTTGATTAACAAAATAACATCTTTTGTTGGAAAACCCTGTCAAAACATCAATTTGATGAACATTGTACATCAATTTGATAAACGGTGTACATCAATTTGATGAACATTGTACATCAAGTTGATAAACGGTGTATATCAATTTAATGAAAAGAGTGTCATGCTATGTAATTGCTATGATTGCAGGCAAGGTATACCTTTCGTCTGCAGTTATTGGTTTATTTAAGGATGTCTCCGAAATAGTGCACTTTTTTAATTTAGTATAATTTTTTTGAAGAAGTGGGAACTCTGAAATTTCGCAGCTGTCACATGTGTCTATTTCGATTATTAAAAAAAAGCGCTTAAATGTGAAAAGTCATGCTGAGGCCGCCCGCAAACGTTCACCTCGACATGATAACGCGTGTGCCAGTAAGAATGCACTTTTTAATTTCAAAATAAAATCTCGTAGTTTTGAGATAGTTGTGGTCTTTTTTATTGAATTGGTAAGAACACTCCGTTACTCTTTTTAGGAATGTTTTAATGGTATCTGTTCGCCAGATATCCGTCGTCTGGTCCCTGAAGTTAGAACATTTAGTCGGAATACATGGATATCCATTGTCTCTCATCCGTTCATTGTCAAATGGCCGGTTGACCGGACGACGCACTATAGAGAAAATTCAGCCGGACTGTTCACATGTGGAATAATCTTCCAGCAAGTGTTTTCCTGCCTGCTATGACATTATAAAATTCAAGGCAAACATCAACAAACACTAATCCCCCTTTCCTCCCTCCAATATCCTTCTTTCCTATCGCAACCACAGTGCATTGCATACATATCCAGAATGTTAGTCAAAAAAAAAAAAAAATCCTCAAGAAGTTAAATATTTTTCTTTTTTTTTATATTAATTTTGGATATAAAACCACGGCCTCTTGGACAAAAAACTGGCTCCTTGTGTATCAAAATTAAATGAAATTTCATCGTCCTGTATTTATTTTAAACATTTAATTTTAATTTTATGCAATTTTCTCTCTATACAACAATGATATTTTATACATTTGGTTGTATTTTGGCGCCGGAGATCTCGAACATTAGGCCACCTGTCGGTTTTCAAATGATATGCCATTTTCTCTCTCCCTCTCTACAATCAGTTGTTGATCACGATCTGAAGAATTGATATCTAATCACATTGACATTGGGTGGTTGCCGATCAACGCCTTTCTGGCTGCAGCATTTGGATTTGGTAGACCAGCGCAAACTCTGTATTTTGATGCGCTTAACTACCTTCATGTCGGTAAATAGCTCATACAGCACACGATTCGTTTGAGTCTATACTCCTGATCCGCCACAGGTTTTGCGTAGGATTTTTTTCTCAACGACTCGCGGCACAGTTTTTCATCATCCTTCGCAAGTAGCGAACATACTGGTAGAATAAGCGTGCAATGTTTTCTTAACCCGAAGCAGCATATTCATAAATACAAGTACTAAACTTTGCCTTATTTCGGAACCGTGGTATACAAATTCGTCCACTACCACAAGATTCTGGAAAACGCACCAATTGCATCTCATTCTAATCCAAATATGTACCTCTTTTTAATAGTTGGCTTCATATTGGATCGGTTTTCAAAATCGACCTACAGTAAATATGCACATACATGTCATCGATGGAATGAAATATTCTCACGACTCTATTCTAAGAAAATACTGGTTTGGAATCGTCTAACACCACAACCACACTCCTCTAAGCCAACAATGCCCTATTTGGAACGTACTCGGTGATGGAAAGTATATAAAATTCGGCCGGTCAGAACTTAAAATTTCTACTGACGAGTTTGTCCACTTGTTATTAGTGAAGGCAAATGTTACATATCTCCTCATATACTGTAAATATATTCTGAAATGTGTATGGTGCTGTTGAATAAAATTGATTCTAATTAAAACAGAGAAACATGTATGCAATTTATACAACAACAAAATCAAATTAAATTAACAACAAACGGCAAATACAGTAAGAACAAAAACAACGACAAAAATCTTAAGGCGGCAGTTTGCTGAATTCTAACAAAATAAACCAGAAACTTACAGAATATTAATGAACGAAAAAAAAAATGGATTTTAAACAACTTTTTACACACTGACACACAACACACACAGACTCACTTGGCTATACACAAACAGCATAAAGTATTTAAATATTTCCATCGTCCATGTGTTCACTACATATGTATGCATGTAAATATATACATGTGTGTGTATCCATGTATTTGAACAAATAAATAGAATTTAGAACCAAAACCGAACTTTAGAATATTAGAAAAAAAAATGATCAGCAACAACAAGAACAATTGGCAAAATAAAAACACAACAACTGAAGTGAAAAAAAAACACAAAACAAAAAAAAAACGATTTACGCGACTTGAAATTACAACAAGTTTTGTTGAATGTGTTGCCGCTGTTGCTGTTGCGGTTCGGCCTGTTGTTGTTCTGTATTTTACCTTGAATAAATCTCGTTTAATTATATTTGAACAGACACTATTTGAAATTTATTAGCATTAAAAATGCAAAAGTATCTTTATTTGTTCTTAGCAGAATTATCAAAATGCAACAAAACACAAAAAATGCCGATCGATCGACATCGCAGCACTGCTCCCTATGTAGTTAGAAATTCAATCTTTTGTATCAAATTCCCAATAAAATTGTCATTAGCTAATTGTCGCAATATCGTAAATTATGGATTTGTTAAACAAACAAAAAAATAATGTATTTTCCATTTTTGTCTCTTTACAGATTTACATTTGATTTTATTGTAGTTTGTTCGTAAAATACCCCCTTAATAAATTACCACACTCAGCTGACTGCAGTAGTAGCATCTCAAATAATAACGATTCTTTGTCATAAATTTTGTCGCATCAAATGCACGTCTATTGCAGTCATCATGGCAGAATGTCCGTATGCCCGCTGTATCCAGGAGCGTCGTTTGATTAAACGTGAATTGATGAAACAGTCCAAGGATATGTTAAATATTGTTGGTAAGTTGTGAATACTATATTTTTTAAAATCAATTTCCACGATGGGTTTACCCCAGAATTCCATTAGTTTTTATTGGTTAATTTGCATATGTTGAAATGATAATGGTACGAAGTATAAGAGATAACTGAAATGTAAGAAATATTATTTTCGGATATTTGTCAAGCGTGTGAAATACTTGACTTGCTGCTACATATCGTTAGCTTAGTATGCAAACGTGCTAAGTCCACTTTTTACGAAAATTGCGATTTAAATGCAGAAAAATAGATACACAAAAAATACACCGTTTACACACAAAAAACTACCGTTATGTCTATGTTATTTGTTTATGTCTATGTTATTTGTTGTTATGCAGTGGTAAGCAAATGTGTCAAGTCCACTCTCAACGAAAGAGGACGCAGACCACGTCTGGAATATAAAATTTTTTTCATTCAATCAATTCTTTGTTGTTAATTGACAAAATTGGCTGGACTAATAGAAGAAGATAACTGCGTTGAAATATTTAAAAAATATTCAAAACAAAATAAGTTAGAAAGTGTTTTCTTCCTCCTGAACATTTTAAAAAATTGGACTTAGCACGTTTGCATACTAAGCTAACGATATGTAACCGTACGACGCATAGCCGGGGCCTTTTCTTTGGTCCTTCCTTGTGGCACTCCTGCGGTCAATCTATGCTCGTTGGATGAGACCCCATCTATAACAACTCATAGAGCGATCTATGGGAAAACTCGACAGGAATCGAAAGAAGATATTACCCATATTACTTCAAAATCTTAAACGAATTGAGACACCCAAAATGCATAATTAGCTAAGGTTTGTTTTCAATTCATTGTTGAAGTTTTGGACTGGGAGGTGATTTTTTAATTTTACAATTTTGAAAAAAAATGTACTGATTCTTAAGTCTATATCTTGAGAACTCTTTTAGTTCCAGGGGCTCCATCTGTCCGACCTCAGATCGAGGGCATTTAAGCTAGACCTCTGAAAGTCTACAATCAACTCCTACAAGTACGACAACTTCTGATGAAGAACTTCTATTGCGTGTATTGTATTTAGTTCTTATTTGTTGTATTTAGTTCTATTGCGTGTATTGTATTTAGTTCTTATTTGTTGTACTCCCTGATGAAGTTCTTCAAGAAGAACGAAATATTGGAAAAATAAATTAAATAACTTTTTTTTTATTAAAAATTCTCGACCTCGAGCTTGAACTCATTAAATATATTTAAATTCAATATAATGAAATGTCGGTACAAAATATTGAATATTATCGAAATGCCGCACATATTTTCACAAAAAAAAAAATTATTTATTCTCTACGATTTGTTTGTTTAAAGCCATCATTTATAATGAATTGGTAAATCATTGCCGATCTGAGTTTTCATTGAGGTGGATTGGAAAAAAAACGGATTTTCATAGAATGGGTATATCAATTAAATATTCGTTCGCATACAATTGGATTGCATAACCACGCGGAAGTCACATCGCCCACACTTTAGCCTTCCTCATATTCGTTTGTATTTAATGTCAAAGTTATGATATTTGCAAGGAGTTTAGTCAACCGTTTCTAAAAAACGATTTTTATTTTATTAGACTTCTATGCCTCGGAGCATTCGGAGTTAAACCTATTGCACATACATATATATTTTTTTATTTTTTTCATCTTTTCATATGTACATACTGTAGTTGTTTTTTTTAACTGTCTGTGAAGTGTATGCTTATACTCTCTTCTTTATCTTAACTTTTATTCACACTTTCGTTTCGTGCTACAAATACCTTCATAGTGTACCATCCAGCATTAACCGAATGTTTTCATTCTATTAATTTCCGTCTAGAAAATCCCCTTACATTTGTATATAAGTGTCTGTCTTTTTGCAACACAACCAAAAGTATCTGTCTATTTAATGTGCAGAGAGACGGATGGGAAAAAATAGTCCAGGGTGCCCTCGACGGTTTTGTTTTCCATTTTTTTTCCATTAACCAGCCATTCCTACTCTTCGTAAGAGTTTTCAAAACTCGACACTCATCTTCTCAATAAATTTCCAAAAAAAAAGAATACATTTTTTCTCTATAGTAATACCAGCAAGTTGTTAGTTATTGTGATTGGACACAACAACAAAATTAATACTAATCGCAACACCTAAATGTCTTATGTATTTCATGTACATAGTAATTTGATTTTTAATCTACTCCAGTAAATATGCATAGATAGCTTAACTATATGAAACACTGGTTGATGTTAATACCTTTCAGGAGTGAAAGCTAGTGTTATTAGGAACTCGTAGGTTGCAAGATTATAACTTACTTATTCCCCTTAACATTCCATGAAGGAACAGACGGGCAACTTCTCTCAAATCAGTGAGCTGTGTGCGATATAATTTGTATACTCACTGACCGGGACCTACTGTTTACAGCTGGCTCCGAAAGGCTAATGCTGTTCTAGAGAAGTTTTACATGGCTTAGAGATTGCTCTCTTACTCGTAAAGTCGCCAACATTTACGAGGTGGAAACAGCCGCTGAAAAATGTTTGATGGTCTTACCCGGTTTCGAACTCGGGTGCTTCTGTGTGATAGTCGCACACACTACCCGCCACACCACGGACTGATGTAAAATCACTGTTTTAGTTTGGACATTACGACCACCCGATACTATTTGTACATGAAAAATAAACCAAAGGAAGAACCCCCCAAAGGAAGAACGCCCCAAATGAAGAATTCCCCCAAATAAATGAAAAATTCCCCCAAAACGTCAATTTGAAATTATCCCCAAAATTTCTGAAAAATCCCCCAAACAATTTATGAAAAATTAACCAACGCAAAATCCCCCATAGATACCCTAAAAAAACAACAATAGCTTCTCGTTATTCGGAAAAACTGTACTTTTTAACAAAAAAAAATCGAAAGTACAGGGTTCTCCAAAGTACAGGTGTTATTTTGAATCACCCGGTATTTCGGTAGCTGTCACATTTGAAGTCTTTATTCTTTGACATTTGACAAGTACAAACTACGAAACTACGATGCTTCAACAACACATTGATTATTACAATTCACTACAAAAATGGTGAAAATCTTGCAGCCACAGTTCACAAAACTAAAAAGTTTTTCAGAGGTGATCACACCGAGACCTTGATGATCGCGACATCCGATCATTTATCTCAAAAAATGCAATTTTTCTTTGTATGAGAAAAATACCAATTTAACATTTAAACATTAACGGTAAGTTCCGATTCACACTAGGTTTATGATTCCCTTTCGAACTTGACTCTTGTGTTCACACAGGCAAATTCTTTTTGTTGTGAATAATTCGCATATGCGAAAGCAAAAACTCGTACCAAATGCAGTCTTATTTTTTTCCAATTAAAAATAATAATTCTTGTAGAAACAATATGTGCCAAACCGTATAGGTCGCAGTCATCATTATGAAATGTGATGGATGACAATTATCTTATGGCACCCTAAATATAATTAATTAGATAATATTTTGATTTTACAAGAAAATAATCAACATATATGTATGTACTTCTTAGAATATATGGCCTTACAACAATCTCTGATCTAACATTTCCCTAAACACCAATACCGAATGTCTTTAAGGCGTTCTTCCGATATTCTGCATTTGCAAGCCAAATTCACGTATTATAAGTTGTACACCCTATTAGTTGGTATAAATACAGATCTATCAATCTAATTGAATTACGATTTAATCTCGTTTTCAGCAACCACCTGTTTAATATGTGAATCTTGTTGTTGTTGTTGTTTTTCATTTCGTTACAATATTGTTAATATACTACGGGTATTTTTGCTTGCCATGCATCGTAGCATATACTTTTTGCTTTCCTGTTTTTATTCCTTATTACTCTGGTTTTTCTGTATCATCCCATGCCAAATCTAATCCGTATTCCCGCACAAAAAAGTCAAGTGTCTTTGGCTTGTCCATGGCCTCAGTTTTTTGTTTGTTGGAGTGTGCAGGTTAATGTAAGTGGTACACTTCCTTATTGCCACCCACACTGGGGCCCCCCCAAGCACCAACGTCCTCCACTCATGTCTAGCAAACACATATACTATTTAGTGGGTGTGAATACGTGTGTTGATCGTCGTCCTTGCTGCTTTCAGTCTTCCCGACTCCCACTGCCACCCCAGACATTGGTGTCCTCAATTCGCAATACCGAAATTCTCTATTATAGTTCAGTACACTCTTACCTCACACCCAAACTATATATATATATATATATATAAAGATACTCATATATTTATAGATACATACAAATGTAGTTGACCCCAACCTGTTGCCAATAACCAACAACATTTGTGTTGTTGCCGTAGGTTGCCTGCAACAAGAACGATATCGCTGTTGCTCTCAGCACATCTTTGTGTGTATATGTGCATGTTATTGTTGTTGTTGATGACGACAACGGCAACGACGACAATTTTCGTGATTATTCACAAAAAACTTTACGAAATACTCGCTGAAAAAAACTGCATTAGTGTGAAGCAACATGTTGTTGTCTGTAGGTATGTCTGTCTGTATGTCTTCGGTGGGAGCTGGTATTTATTTACAGGTGTAGTTGTAGTATGGTTGGTTGGTTGGTTGCGAAGAGTTGTGGGAAAGTAGAGAACTCGTTCAGGCGATGCCTCCTAAGACTATTTCCCAGCCACAGGATAATGAAGCGCACTCGAACGAAACTAAAACGCCAGTAGGTGATACTGTACACAAACGCCAGCAACGACTCCACTTTGTTGGCCCTGCAAATATTGGGCGAAGGCGACGAAATAGAGGCAAAAAAACTCAACGTCTCCATACAGTGGAAAAAAGTATGCAGCGACCCGAACTGTAAGTACATACGAAAGGAAGAAGAGCTCCTAAAAACGAAGAATTGGATAAACCCTAAATGGTTTGTGGCAAGGAATATTCGGGCGGAACTCACACAAACCACGATGTGCAGCGCTTGACTATCCCAACTTTTTCTTCTTTTCCTTTTGTACGAAACTACTTGCATGCCACACTATGTGCTGGGAATTGTAAGAAGTGTTGGTGGTGGCGGCGTAACTGTGCTTGTGTGGGTGTTGGCATTGTTTTGCCAAAACCAAGGGATAAGAAACGCAAGAAGGACGACAGTGACGATATTAATGTTGATGTTACCACAGATGTACTCGGCGGCTGGTGAGGCTGGGGAAGTTGATGGAGTCGGTAGTGGTGTTGGCATTGGTATTGGTGGTGCTGTTGTTGGTTTTGCTTTGGTATAGTGTAGTTCTGTTCTGTTGTTGGTGTTGTATTTAATGGGCATCCACTTGTAGCTTCAAGGAAGCCAGCTGCTGAAAATATTTTATTCTGCTCTCACACTATTTTTCTTTTACGTGAAAGTTTTTTTCTTCTTCTTTTTTTCATCTGAACAATTTTTTGGTCGCACAGTGGAAGTTTTGCTTGGAATATTTGTTCAGAGGCGGGGATGGGTTTTCGTTAGCACGAAATAAACTTAAAGTCAATAATTACGAACTTACGAAAGCGATGGCTGTCAAGCGAACTGTCATGTGGGTATACTCTGGCAAATACATGGCCGTGGTGTGGTGGGTAGTGTGAGCGACTATCACACAGTAAATCGAGCTTCCAAACCTGGTTATACCATCCAACATTTTCAGTGGCTGTTTTGCACATCATAAATACTGGCGACTTTAAGAGAGCTTCTCTAATCTAATGTTAAAAATTCTCTAATGTTACAAAAAATAGATTTTTTTCTGTCCAATGAACCAAATGCACATATTCGGAAAGAGGGGAAAAAATAAAAATACACGAGTATCGGCGATTTTCACGTACACGTCAGAATTTTGAATTTGCGTTACGAAAATAAAATGTTTTTTGAAGTGAAACCCTAAAAAAAAACGATAACCATTTAAAAAAAAAAAAAAAAAAATTAGGAAAATCTGAGAATTGATAAAAAATTTGACGTGATATATATATATTAATATATATTAAACTTATGTAGAAAAGGAAATGATCAGGTATAATTTGTCGAAATACCTTTGCAAATATACATATATATCTTCGATCCATAAACCCATGCTGAGGCAACATCAAATTATTTTTTTTTAATATCTTTATTGAAAAATTGTCCAAACTTGTTAATATAACATTAAAGCCAAGATCTTTAGCTTTAATATGGTACCTCATTTGGTACCATTTAACCCATTAAATTCCGAAGTTATTATGAATTAAATCTTTACATTGAATTGCAAAAGGACTTCTTTGCGATCGTCCGCACTTTATTTCTTGGTATTTTTTATATTTTTTAAATTGCATTTTTTGAGACATAAATGGTTATCACACAAAAAAGACTTGTCTGATTTTGTTGAAATACATTTTAAAAAATGTACCACTAAAGTTTTTTTTTTAAATCTTTGACTTCAGTGCCGTTTAATCTGAATAACAGTTTCAGAGTTAAATACAAATTTAAGGCAAAGCTATTTATTTCGTAATTTTCTTTGGTTTTTTAAACCATGCAAATTCAAAAAAAAATGTAATTTATCGTAAATCCATATATCATACAATTAAAATCAAAGGAGAATTTTAGCCCTTATTCTCAACTTAGCCCCCACTGGTACCTTAGACATATATTCTAATATCTAATATCTGATTTTAAATTGTTAATACTAATACCGCGACGCATTGTATTTCACCCGGTGCTAAGACCACCGTGAGTTTAGGCCAACGTGGCAGGTACTCACGTTAAACACGGCGACTCTGTTGGAGATCTTTATCAATGGTTAAGGCAAAAAAAGTCAAATGGTTACCTAAACCGAACCTTCCAGGATGTACACTTTGTGAATTTCCTTTTTGGTTCACCCACAACTGGTACAACCCTGAAACCTACGCTATGTTCTGTAAAACTAAAAAAATAAAATAATCCAACCGAATATCTCAGTTTGTCGACAACAAAGAAAAAACGAAGAAGGAAGGAAAATAGCAAACGTTTTAGCATGAATTTTATAAAATATAAAGAATATGGGGCGGGCGTGAGGTGGGGTGGTCTGAAAACGCATGCACATTGCAAGGACTTGGTGGGTGGGCGAGACGGGAAGGTGGCCCGGTAATAATGATGATGATGACACCCCTTCCGAGAATCAGGCCAGCCAATGCCATGTACGTGGTATGAGAGTACAGAGCATAGACGGCGAAAACGATTGGCGATAGAAATTTTGTTGTAGCAACAACAAAGATATATTCGTACATACCTACAACTACGAATTTGGGAGAATAACAAAAAAGCGGGTAAAAAGGTACTAACAACAGCAACAAACGAAATGGGCACACACACACAAACATTGAGACGAATACTACAACATCACAACATCATCATGCCCAAACCAAAAGCAGGACCTCCCCATTCCCCAATACTACTACTGCCAACTATTCCAGCAACAGCAACAATAATGGGAAGAGGTAAAGGCAAATACCAAAACTAAGGCACAGTATGCAATGAGGAGACCAGAGCCGAGTTGCGTTGTGTTCTATTTTTCAGTTTCGTATCCTTTTTTCGTACTTTCTGCCAAAACGAGTAGGAGCACCACGATGTTGCTGCATGAGTCTCAATGTGTGTACCTGCGTGTGTGTGCTTTGCTATATTAAGGATGAATTAGTGTGAGCAGTAGTGGTGGTAAGAGTCTGTGCTTTGCATTGGCTCTACACACACACACACATACTTAGGACCTTCTTTTTTGCGAAATAAACCCAAAGCTTTTGTGAGTAAATGTGAGGAACTTTTTTCAGTTTGGGGTTTTATTTAGGTTATGCCAGTTTGTTTTCGAGAGGAGGTTTTTTTCGTCTTTCTTCGCATTGCTTGGCTGTTGCATTTGTGTGCCCGTTAGAGTGAGTGTATATATTTATGTATGTATGTGTGTGTGTGTGTGTTCAGTTCACAAGGAGTGGGACAACAACATTATGCAATGTTTGAGGTATACACAGACTAAAGACGAAACAAACGCCAAAAGAAGGTCCTCGTCTTTTTTGTTGCTGAAACTGAAAAAATTGTTGCTCGAAAATTCCTCGACGAGCGTGTATATACTCGTACCTAGGAAGCTACAAGTGGGTGGGTAATACACATTTATTTCCTATTTTGTTATATAGAACACATGTTTTTTCCCTAGGATGCATGTGGATATTGGGTGTGTGTGAGGATATGGATGCGGCTGACGATGACGATGATGGTGATGATGAGAAGAAGTTCGATTTCCTCGGAGGTAGTCGTGTTTAATGTAAAATTGGTTTATAGTGGAGGCAAGTATGCACTCTGGTATACATTGGGCATGCTTTTTTCGGTTCCGTGTGGGTAAATAAGTAGAGGGAAACGGTTGGAAAATATAATATACATACAGCACATAAGTACGTAAGCGAGTGTGTGTGTGTGTGTTAGAATAGTTTTTGGATGGGAGTGTTCGATGGTGTTAAAATTAGATATGTGCGAGTAAGATACATAGACATTCGTTTCATTTCATTTTGGCCGAAATAAGACCCAACCCATTTCTATTATTTTTCGTCAGACGATAAATGAAACTCGACAACAAGTGGCTAGTGAGCTTAGCGATTCCAAATCCCAACTGCAGATTTACGAAAACCTAATGGACTATAACTCAATTATATTTTCTAAATAGTTTAAGTTATAGCAGAGAAATATGTAAAATGTTATCTGTGGGAAAAAGGATTCGGAGATGTATGTTTTTCGCTGTGATATAATTTGTGGAGTCAACAAGCGGAACTTCGAGAATGCTTTTGCTGGAAAAGTATTAGTTGCTGCTATCGAATAATCTCTAACTCTTAAAGTCTCTGGCATTTTCGAGGTAAAGACGTTCGCTGAAAAATATCCATGAGTCTGGATTAACTTTATTTTAAACATGTGCATTATCTTTCATAACACTGCCGGCTACACAATTTTGACACATATGTAAAAGGTCTGTAGACACACTTAGTCCATAGGGGACCTTTGTGATACCACAAGATGCTGTGTTGCAACCCTACTGTGTGGAACCCTGAACAGGTTATACGGTTAATTTCCTAACGCCGTGTGTCCGAACGGTGGAAGTTATTTTCAGATATTTAAGTCTTCTTTGATTAGGAAAGCTATGAGATCGTTTATTGTGATCTACGGTATATCTGCGAGGTCCAAGAAGAAATGTGGTCTTAAAAACCTCCTACTCATCTCCACAGCTTCTATAGTAGTCATAAGCTGCGACTCCCTGTCTGGCTGTATGTTTAGTTATGGAGTTGACGTTACCTGCAACCATCTAGTTTAGAACCATCTGCGTAAAAGTTACTATAATTTATTTTTCGAGATATGTGTGGCACAGTACTTCACAGTACTTCTCGTGTGGAGTATACTCGTTCTATAACCAATGGAACTGTTGTACAAGTACAACGATTGTCTAAGGCGTATTGCAGACGCTGCAGCCTTTTGCCTGTCCAGTATATCAAGTGGTACCAGTCGAAGAATGTTCTCTAGAGCCGCGGTAGGAGTAGTGCGTAGAGCTCCCGTAATACATACCCATGCTAATCGGTGGCGTTCTGTTAAAAGTCTGAGATAGATAGATGTTCTCATACTGAGTTGGTAACACTGCTTTATTTTAATGGTGGCTGGATTTAATCGTGGATAAATGACTTTAGTTTAGTTTGCCGCCTTAGAATTGTTTGAACTTTTCTATCAAAACAATGTTTTTTTTTCGTCAAACTTACAATTTACCCATAGAAACTTTTGATACAGATCCAATATCGATTTAACGCCATTGGATTACTTTGTGTTGGCGTTGTGTTGGCCAGAGACAAAGTTAAACCAAAAATCTACGATTTATTGGCGAATTACCGCCGTAAATTCCGTGAAAAGTGATTGAAATTGAAGTTCTAAATTGCGCCTTGTACACGAGAGCATGGCAGCGATACCAATATTTTTTCAAAACTCAATTAACCACACAAAAATCCCTCTCCCGTAAATTTTTACAGATCGATGTTTAAAAATTAATGGCATAAAATTTAATTTTACAATGCAAAATTCTCCAATATTTTAATTCTGGGAATTTGTCGTTTTGTTTTGGGAAGCGACCGGGCACAATTTTTTTTTTTGTATTGTGATTTACGGTTACTACACTAATTATCAAATTTGAAAAATGCCGCCAACTGAATGTTACATTGACCACAAAAACACGTTCATTTTAAAATTGGGTTCATTTTTCAAATGTGATAATTATAAAAACAAAATATATGAATTTCCACTTTTGTTAGGGGCTGTTTTTCGTTTTTCTTTGGGATTTTTTTCCACATTTTTGGTTGGGGTGATATTCGCATAATGAAAACCACCCCGAATTTGGGGCGATTCTTCATATTTTTAGTTTTTTTTTTTTGTAAAAAATTAATTTTTTCCAAATTACAAAAATTTATTGTTGCATTGGGTAATTTTTCATAAATTGTTTGGGGATTTTTCAGAAATTTTGGGAAAATTAAAATATTGAGTGGGGGATTTTTCATTTATTTTTGGGGTATTCTTCTTCAGTCTCATTGTAAGCCTTCCAATTAGATTGTGTTCCGTCATGAGGGACATCGGGCCACTCTGACATTGTCTGAGAAGGTTTCTTATTTTAAAACCCGTAAAACTGGGTAAAATATGTACATAACAAACATCAACGAAATTAAATTTTAACCTCGAACTCAGATTTTATAAAACCATGGTCTATAGGCCATAAGGTCTTTCCTCTCGTTCAATTGATAGCAAAATTTGTCTATTGGCCAAATAGTACGTTATCTACTACCGACAGAAACTGATGAGGGAAGAACGGGCTTGTTTTCTTCACTTTCTCAGTATTCCACGACGGGGATTTCCTTGGAATCAGTGAGCTGTGTTTGTTATGCGGAAAATAGATTTTCTAGAAAAAGTGTTTAATGGTCAAATATATATAGTATATTTCACGCAAAGTTGCAGTCATATACATCTTGGGGACGGTATGATATTCTTATAAAAATATTAAATTAGGCCGCAGCTGGAGAATAATTTAGATGTATTCTTTATCTGCCTGCTGAGTTCAGAGTAAAATCGATTCAACGTTAATTCTTTCTCCAGATGGCTGATCCGAGGTAGACATATGCAACTGTGTTTCTCGACTACGATGAATTTCTTCCGTTGCGACATTTCTGGAGAAGTTACAAAGCTTGCTTTTGGTCGGATACATTTTAAAAATCTTAAAAATGCTTGGGTTACGTCTCGCTCTTTTGCTTTAGCTTTGTGCAGCGACAATGGTACATACTTACGTTTATTGTCCCATACTTGCTGCTGATAAATATAAGATGTAAGATAAGATGTTATACTCCGCCACACCCCCATTTAACACCGGCCACTCAAACCTCTCCCACCCTAATCGAATGGGGTTTCAAGCAAAGCAAAAATAGAATGATTCCTCATGATTACAATAAGGTCGAAGGATCCGATTTTTTCCGAATTTTTCTGGATGGTTACCAAGATTTCGCTCTATTATGTCTAGGAATTTAGGTTACCATATGGTATCAATGATATCTGTTGCTGGCAGAGGACGACAGCAAAGGAACTGGAAAAAAGTTGGTCACAAAAAGTACGACTACGACGAACAACAACAAAATTGTAATACTGCATTGTCAGTGAATATGGCTGTGTGTGAACTGTAGGATCTGTATGGGTTTGTCGGTGTGAGTGTATGTGTGTGTGTGTGTGAGAGAGCGAGAGAGGGAGATATAGAATGGGTGGTATGGGTGACGTCTAACTACCCGAAACTATCACAAACTACGTAAAGTTTGAGTACCCGGAATACTAACATAAAACAACATAAAGAGCTACAGCAACTTGTTGTACGTACGGCACGGCACGGCGTTGTCGACGAAAACTGGTGAAAAACGAAATGGTGAAAACAACAACAACAGCAACAGTAGCAACAAAAACTATAGAAAAGTGCAGTTGTGTTTGTTGTATAATTTTTACAGTTTTGTAAAAAAGTTTCGTGTGCTCGAAAAAAAAAACGTAGAAAAAGTTTCGTTTTATATTTTGTTCGCTTTTATTTTTTTTTTTGTGTGTTCGTATCTTCCTTTCTTGCATTTATGCTGTTCATAGCCGGAACGTGTGGATGGTGGAAGGGGATGGTATGAAGATCGGTATGGCGGTGGTGGTGGCGTTGGTGGTGATGATGATGGTGACGATGGCGATAAGGACGATGTGGCAGTGGCAGTGGAGGAGGTAATAGTGATAATGTTGGATAGTTGTAGTAGTGTGGGTGGTGGTGCGGCACTTGTATTAGCAGGCGCTTGAGAGATGGTGGCCGGTTGAAATTTTGTTATTTCGTTTGACTAGCTGCATCATTGGCTGTTTGGGCTACCATTAGGGGTGCTACAACCTTAACTGTTGCTCTTGCTGTAGCTGCTACTTTTGGCTCTGCTTCTTCGCGTCGGTTTTTTTTTTGAGCCAATTTTTTGTTGGTACACTTTTATTGAGTTTGGCGGAAGGGGCTGGTTGTTGGGGTGGCCCAGCAATGAGGTCGCTAGCATTTTCGTCGAAATTTTTTTCCCCGGAATATGGTGTTGTTGTTTTGTACAGAATCGTTTTTTAGCTGCTGTTGCTGCAGCTCCTGTTGCCTGTTGCCTGCTGTGCTCCAGTAGTGAGTGTTGCTTGCTTTTGGCATTGTGCAACAAGTGAGTTTGGCAATAGCTGGCATCAGGGCAACAACTATTAGAGAGTCTGCATTTCGTAGTTTTCGTCGTCGTCGTCGTTGTCGTTCTTGTTCTCGTCCTCATCATCGTGCTATCACCGAAACGAAACTATTCTGCGAGACAATTACGCGTCATTGGTGTTTATTTTTTGTGCTGCAAGAGCCAAACTGAAAAAATCAGCAAAAACGCTAAAAAAAAACATTTACCAACTTTTGGTGTTGGTCTTATTCCCATATTTCGGTACAGCAACAAAACAAAAATTGTCTGTGTGTGTGTGTGTTTGTGTGCAAGGAAGGATGTTAGTTTGGGTGTGTGTGAGTTAGTGTTTTTTGCATAGCTGTGGCTGCACACAGCATCCGCCCAGACTTTGTCAACAATAAGCGTTTGTTAGTCTTGAAAGCAACAGGCTGCTGAAGGCACGCACAACTTGAGGAACTTAACTTGGAACTGACTTCCTGTGCCATTTAGTTTAGAGTGAATTCTTTGCAGTTTGATAAGTGTTGACATTAACATCATTAGCATCAATTGTGGCAAACAAATTGCTTGCGTTCGCTGGCATTGCATACCAGCAACTGTTGCTCCTTTATATTTGTTTGCAACACCAGCAACAACAAGTGGGCAACTATCTTGAATAAATATTCATCGGGGAGATAAACTAAATATCAGCGAGTGTCGTGTAAACGCTTTACCTTGCTGTTCTTTAACAATTATCTAGTGTTGTCGATTGCTGTATTGTAGCATTACAAATACACTCACATCGAGTGTTTAGCTTCCGTTTCCGGTGTGAAATAACGCAAACAATTAACTGCACATACCTGTTGCAGACAACATTTACACCGAACTAACTCAACTCGGATCACATCTTAAGTGCTTGTAAATTATATTTAATGAAAAACAATAATAATAATAACAACAACAAAACTGCAAAGTATTGTTAATCTTTGTGTAACCGTAACAACAATTTATTGATGCAGAAACAGAAACAGAAAAAAATAATTCAGTTAATAACAAAAATAATTACAAGAAGTGTTTATCTAATAACTGAGTCAAAGAGAATTGAACTGAATGCAACTAATGAAATGCTAGAATCCGTTAAATTTGCTCAGCAGTGGTGGTAAGTTCATTATGTGTGTCTTAATCACCATGATATTATTGCTTGATCAGTGACGCATATTGTGGTTGAGAAATATGACTAATTGAATGCTGTACGATTTATATAAATCTCGCTGTTAAATGTCGAGAGATTTTATGAAACCACAAATTTCCACAAAAGAGTTTTATATGAATAAATGTAATGTACTCCGTTAGCCTTTAGGAAATTAGAGTATCGGAAGAAGGAATGAAACACACTGGCTGGAAGAATATTCCACACACCACGAGTTCGGCTATAAAAAACGAATTTTCTCTATAGTGAGAATCCCTCGATTGCCATGGTCCATGGATACATGGATGTAAATTTAAACAATGTATTGGGATATTTAAAATGTATGCACCAGCCAATGCGAAACACCACTTTTCTTGGCCAACATTATTAAAACATAAGATTGGACTATGTAACCACTAATAATGTTTACTACTCGCTTGGTATTTTAGTTTAAAATTAAGAAATTCCTTAAAAACATAACATAAATATGCTTCAAAATATTTGTATGTTCTACAAATTCAAGTAAAATCTACAGATTTTTTTATTGTAATCAGCGGAAATTTCCACAACTCCACTTTGTTCATAAGAAATACTTCAATAGTGACTCTTTACCTTTCCCCCTTGCCTAACAAATATTAGAAACTGCAGAATTTTGTGAACAAGACCAGCCTAAATCACATCGAAAATCATTTCACACAAAGTGCAACTTTGATTATTTGCCGTGTAACGGTAAAATACATTTTACAACAACAGCTATACGATTTCGATAAGAAAAACAATATTGGGCGCTGTCAATAGGAAATCGAATTTGGGACCACAGTCTAATGGTGGGAAAGTAGTAAACATGTAAAATAGTTTAAATTACGACATCGCAGTAAACTTGGTTGCGATGTATGAAAATATGTATGAAATTTAAAATATTTAAAAAAAAGATAGAAAATAATAAAACAGACACAGTAAACCCCAAAGGCCACATCCTACTCCCATATGCGGACAATATTGAGATCGTCGGAATTTCCCGGTGCATTTTCCAGAATCGACATGAAATCGGCGAAGATGGATGGATTGGATGGTGAACGAGGACAAGACCAAATATATGCTTGCAATTGTCATATGCTTGCTGGTCGCCACAGCCCGCTTATTCTACCTGTCCTTCTATATGGCGCCGACAGCAGATGATGCTGTGCTAGTTGTTTTTGAGAGAAAAATCTTTCGCAAAATCGTTTTCCCGATGAGATGTATGGGCTACATCCGGACATGAACGTAGTTAAGCGTATCAAAATACTCACAACAAATCAGCATATTTCAAAATAAACAAAAAAAAACTCTTTTTAAGGAGAAGGATATAAATGCAAGGTGTGCCAACTGGACTTAGTTAGAAGCTTTGCAAAGAGAGATCGCATTGTTGTAAGCGTTCATTGGTCAGAATTTGACAATGAAATTAAATTCTTCTGGAGCACCAATCGACGATTGCAATGGTTGGAAGACAACCTGGCTAGAGGGAAAAAGTTGTATATAAGGAAGAAAATGTGCCACAATGAAAAGAAAAAGGTTTAAATTGGCGGAGGCCAATACAATTAAATTAAATTAGGATATTTTCGTGCTACATAGAAGTGTGCAAGGTATTGTTGGAAGCTAATCGATTTTGAGAAACGAATCCGAAGATATGCTTGATACTGTTCCCTCAGCATCAAACAACACTAAATATAAAGAAGTTATAAATAAGGACGTGATCACCATCTATTAATCCAAATTGTAAGCTTTAACCATTGTGAGCATACATAATTTGTAGTTGCAGTCATTACCCTTCACATCACTGAGTAGTTCTTCCAAGACTGGTCTTTAGCTGCGTATCAGTGAATTTTTTATAGATAGTCTGTGCGACTATAAAGCAGGAGAACTGGGGTTAGAATCCTGGTAAGAATATCAAACATTTTACAATGGCTGCTTCCATCTCATAAATGCTGGCGACTTTAACGCAAACGTAAGAAACTCATCCCGAGATAGCTATCGACACAGCTCACTGATTCGATAGAAGTTCCCCGTCCGTTCATTCATAGAATGTTAAGGGAAATAAATGTGTAAGTGAAGTTTTTTATAGTGATACAAACCAAAGTGTGCTAAATAGTTGCAATATTGCAGGTATCACTGTTCTTTGAAGAGGCGGGCTTACTGTTTTCCACACCAAAATAAACCGTCCTTGTTGGAACAGTAATAATCAATGGAAATACAAAATAAAACAGATTATTATAAGTTGGGACAACTTTATTTTCATAGTTATGTACACTAGAGCGTACCAGGTTACAAGTAAAAAAAAAAAAGTTCGCCGTACACCTTCGAGTATGAAGTATTATTGAAAGGTAGTTTCAAAAAAATTTTTTTTATTTTTTTATGCCGAACGTAGGGGTCGCGCTTTTATATTTTTCTATATAACTTCTGCATTTAAAATCCGTTTATAAATGCAGAAGTTATATAGAAAAATGTAAAAGCGCTAATTTAAAGCAAAAAAATTCACCTTTTAAAAAATAATTCTATTTAAAAAAAAAAATTTAAAAAAAGTTTTTTTTAAAAAAGACCTATCTATAGAAACCATTTTTGTACTCAGTGGATCATCAACATTGTTATTCTATTTTTGCTCGAAAAGTTTATTAAGCATGTCTAACTGAACTTCTGAATGATTTAGTAAAATATTTTGTTTATTTTTGTATTTTTTAGGGCTTAAAAAATATAAAATTAGCAACAAAAAAATATACTTTTTGTCTTTTAAGAAGAAATAATGAAATTTCTTAACGAAAAATACAAAAATGTGTAAATATGTTTAAAAAATGTTATGTGTTCTTTAATATAACACAAGTTTCGTACAAATCAGTCAGCAGTGATTTTTTTTCTAAATGCCAAAAAAAATAGTCTCGTTTCTGGATCCCTTTTCTTTAATATGCCACAAGTTTCGTACAAATCCATGAACCTATTCCCAAACAGTGAATTCTTTTCTAAACGCCAAAAAAAGTTGCTCATTTTATAAAAATATAAAAAATGCATAAAGTTAGAAACGTTTTATAAACTTCGCCAGCTAAAGAAAGATCGTTGTTATATATTTTGAGTAAATAGCATTTTACACAAAGGAAAAGCTCAGGCCAAGACCAACAACAGGTTGTAGAGCCAACTTAAGTTAAGCAAAGCCCACGTCCATATCAGCTACTGTACTTTTCAAGAGATTACAAGTTCAGTAAATTAAAAATGTAGATTGAGAGCTTCTTCTACGGTGGTTTGTAGATCATTTGCTACTGATAAACATGTAACGCGAAACGAAAATGTTGCGTACCCAAAGTGTTGCGACCAATTCCGTCTGATGCTATTTCTAGACTCGATAACACTTAAAATTGGCTCGATAACACTTTAAATATTTTTGTTGGGTAATATTTTTCCAAATTATGCCTTACAAATGTCCCAATTTTGCCCACTGTTTCAATTAGTACATTATTTCTAAAACGGCCCGTACAATCTTTCTAAATACCAATAGATACTCCAATGAGTATTAAATTAAAACTGGCATAAGTTTAATGAACGAAAGTTGCTAAAAACAACGTGCGAATTGAAAGATTGATTTTGTTTGACACTCTCCTAGAGCTACAGAAGTTTATTTGTTAGGAATATTAAGATCTGGAAAGGTGGACATAAAATGTCTTCCATTTATCATCCAAATTCCCTACTTCTCTGCTTTGTAATTATCCTTAAGGTTAATAACGGTTGCTTGACTATACGCGTAAGTCATTTTACCCAACTGATACTTGTTGTACTTGCTAAATTGGCAATTATTTTTTTGGTTTTTGGACTTCATCTCTCAAGATGATCCACCGCCAAAAATCACATGTATTGCAGTACATTTTCAAAAAAATGTCAAGATGTATTCAATGTTTGGGCGTCTATGTGGCCTAAAAATTTATAATTTGGGTCATATGGGGCGGATGAGTAATGCCTAATGTTCGGGCAAATGTTGATAACATTTATTTAAGAACTTTATGAAATGTAAAGGAAAAAACAAAATTTCTTAAATATGTCGCATTAAAATAAAGAACTCAACTCAGTCGGTGTATGTAATCTTTGTGAAAGGACAAACTGCTGCACGAAATACGAACGAAAGCAAGAACTTTGTCTTTATCGAAAATATGAAAAGAAATGAAATGTTTAACATGCAACAAGTACGAGCGTTGTATAGCAACACGCCAGTGTCTCGGGGAAAGTAAAGTTTGTGAAGATACGAATTTTCGACGAGATTGGGTGGGTTGGTTGTTTCGTGAAGGAGGGTGGGTTTCTTCAGAACACACTTGTTGCTTTACATAATACTTGTACAAATACATACACAACTCTATATACATATATACAAAACACACACACACACAGATCTGCATGAATCTGGCTGTGTATGCCGTTACCGAGATACACATTTTTCGGGTTACGTGTGTGTGTGTGTGTGTGTGGTAAGCACATACACATATACCCAGCAAGAGTATCTGCTGGCAACAAGTGTCAGAAGGCGGAGTAGCGAAATAAACTTGGAGTTCTAAGGTAAACGATGTGCTCCTCGCGCTGTGCGCCAACGTTGTGCCAGAAGCAACAGTTTGTTGCATTCTTAAGATGACGCCTCTCCCTTGTTGCTGTGGTCGTAGTTGTTGATTTTGTTTTTTTTTTGACAGGCCTAACTGTGTCAAATACCAAATGATGTTGTTTTAACTTGGCCGATTTGAGGCATGTGTGAAAAGTTTTTCTGTGTTTTTATTTCGGTAATAGTGCCAACTTCTGCTTACTCCACGTATCAAACATCATTGTCAACACTTACCATATGGTTAACAACTGATGCTGCTGCATCACATTCTTGCCAGCACTAGTAGACAGACAGACACCGTTTCTGTCCCACCCACTACTAAACGCACCCAAGCACACACAAACTCACATGCGGTTTTCAACATATGCAATTGCTTGGGGAAATCAACAGGTTGTTTTAGAGATTAGAGCGTATACAATGTCAATGATGTTGTTGATGGTTACAATGATGCTGCTGCTGCTGCTGCTACTCCTGCTACTTGCAGTGTGGTTTTCAAGGAATGAGCCAGTTGTATGGGTGGTGACCTTTAACTGTGCTGATAATTCCGTAAATAAGCACATGTGTACGCATTTAGTAGATGAAAACCATGGGCACCAACTTACACAAGTTATGTGCACTGTGGATAATTTTGGAAATATGTCAGTAAGACCTTTCCCGGATATTGTGTCATAGAGGTGTATCTCCAGGACAGAGCTTATGAATATTATGATAGTAATGTCGAAATGTATAATAATAAAAAAAAAAATGACATTCACATAAAGGTTATCTAAATATATACAATTTGGTTAAACTGAAATGACATAATTTCATACTAAACGTTTATGTGGTCGTTTTTTCCACTTTATGGGGTGATATGGCATAACTAACATCTGTCAGAAATGAAAGATTGACATTAAAATATTTGTTTACTTTCAATCATCAGCATCATTTAGATCTGTGAGATTCAGTAACAAACCAGGGGGTACGCGAAGACAAACGCGATTCCAAAATATAGGGAAGCAGCACATAGTTGTCGAACTCGGTTCGGTTCGGTTTCAAAAGTGTCGTCTTACTAAAGAGTGTTTTTTATTGAGGTATAGAACTTCGAATTGAAATAAAACACAAGAAAATCGTTTTAATTTCCATCAATTTGGCTTTATTGGAAGGATAATTTTATGCCATTAATGTTTAAATATGATTTCGGGCATGTGGGCGCCGTTGCCCGTTGAAAATGAGCTTCATCACTGAACAAAATTTTGTGATGAAAATCAGCATCGAGATGAATCTCATTTTCGGCCCATACACCAAAATCACGACGCATTGCATGGTCTCGCGGCTTTAATTCTTGCACAAGCTGGATCTTGTAAGATCGCCAAGATCCATGGTTAACCGAATTAATTGCTCTTATGGACGATTATGTCGACCATAAAATGGACGGAGCTTGCGGTGAACTTCGCGAACTGAACCATTACTTTCGAAATAAATTTGCACGATTTGCAAGCGTTGTTCTTTTGTCAACCTGTTCATGATGAAATGGCAAACCAAACTAAATATTAATCACTTGACAGCTGACAAAATGGCCGCCAGTTAAAAAAGTGATGCCAACTTAAAGTTCTATACCCCAATAAAAAACACCCTTTATTTAACTCTGCCTCAATGACAAGGATCTACGATATCCAAGCATTTGTTTACATTTACCCAGTTAGTCTCTCGGAGGTCTTGTAAGCCTCAGATCGGTCTTACAGTCTCATTCTTCCGGAAGCTGGACAGCAGCTGAGAAAGTGTTTCATCGATTTCTCGCCATCTTCACATGTCTCCCTGATTTTAGAGCCCCCCATCAAATGGCAGATATGCTAAAAGTGTTATTAGCCAGGTTAGGCAGCCATAGATTTCATTTACATCTAATATGTTTGTTTACTTAATTCAATCAAGCTCGCTGAAAACCCATAATTTCGATTGAATTCAACGCGTTGGTTTACATTTTATGTTAAATTTTAATTGCATGGGTAGTCATTACTTTTTTTATTCAACTCTATTGTTTGGGATATCGATCATTTCCCTTTTAAAGGGCCTTTTTCACTGCATAAGACTGATATTAGATTGGGTGCTGCAAGCGATGCTAGAATATGGAGCAATAAAGCGCTGCAATGTGACCTCTCAAAGTGAGATTGTAGCGAGCAGCGAGCTTAAGTGACAAAGCAGTTTATGCACTCGTTTGCAGCATAGACTCGTTCGTATTTTTTTTTTTAGACAAACACGCGTAGGGAAGTTTGTGTATCGGAAGGAGGTACGAGGGAGTAGTGCTTGTTGATGTTTACGTTGAATTTGGCAATGTCACAACGGTCAGGAAACACACTTGCTGAAAGAATACTCCACATACGAACGGTTCGGCTGAAGAATGAATTTACTCTATAGTGCGTCGTCCGATCAACCGGCTACTTTACAACGAACGGATGAGAGTCGCTGGGAAGCTGCGTATTCCGGCTAAATGTTCCAACATCAGGGACAAGACGACGGATATCTAAGGAGCAGATACCGTTATCATATTTATAGAACAGCGATATACATCTCACATTCCGGCGATGCTAAAGGGAGACAATAGAGTTGGATACCGTGCCCCTATCCCATGTCATCACCACCGCTCTCCTCTGTACACGGTCAAGATGCTGCATAGATGTCTTTGGAGCCTCTGCGCATATATGGGACCTATATTTCATTTTAGGCCGGATGTCAAGTATTTCTTGCACCAATAGTTATGTCAAATTTCGTTTTACAAGCGTTTCTCTACACGCTGGAAAAAAATGGCCATTTTAACAAATTTCAGCAAACAAGTTCGCATCAAACATATATATATTTTTCGGCTTAGATGTATGTCTAAGGACATGAGGCGGAGAAAAACCGCCTCCTCTTCTCAACCTAACCTAACCT
This sequence comes from Hydrotaea cyrtoneurina, assembly GCA_958296145.1. Taxonomy (NCBI): domain Eukaryota; kingdom Metazoa; phylum Arthropoda; class Insecta; order Diptera; family Muscidae; genus Hydrotaea; species Hydrotaea cyrtoneurina. The sequence goes on from OY282512.1 coordinate 88,770,156, forward strand.
AACCTATATATTTTTCCATACCACAAACATTAACTTGTTTATAGGTGATAAATATCGAATATATATGTATGCAGTTTTGAGTCATTTTTATTTTTTTTTTCAATTTGTGAATTTCTATATAACAATCCATCTCATTCTCTCGGTATTGCTTTATTTTAATGAGCGTAAATGCAAAAAAAAAAATTACGAAACCAGTTGCAAATACACACTTATTCACACCCAAATGTTGTGCTTTGTTGAATTTAATAAGTTCGTTGTCTGTTTTTCCCAAACACGCTATTGCTTATACACAAATACGTAATATTAATAGCAAATGAGTTATATTTATATCCAAATAAGCTTTATGTAGATGGAAATAAGCTTTACTTGCTACAAACACCAAACACGGGTTTTACCTGTTTGTAAACAAAAAAAAATTACGTATTTTTTAGCCTGTAATATAGCGCAATAAGGTTCTAAAAAAGAACAGCTTGTGTTTTCTTATCGAAAAATGTCAGAGTGAGAGTGTAACGAAAAGCGAGTTGAAGAGCAATGGTTTGTAGCATGGACTCGCTGCCGACGTTAAGAGTAACAGAGTAATATCCAAGCCATATAAAAAGAAGGTCCTGGTCAATAAATACACAAATTATATCGTACACAGCTCACTGATTCGTGAGAAGTTCCCCGTCTGTTCACTACTGGAAATAAAGTAGTTATCAAAATGATTTTGCAATAAATCGATTGTTAAGCGCGCTGCGGACGGCCGTGGTGTGGTAGATAGTGTGTGCGACTACCATACAGTAGAACCCAGGTTCGAAACCTGATAAAACTATCAAGTATGTTTCAGCGGCCATGTACAACTTCTCTATAAAAACATTAGCGGTTCGGAGCCGGCTTTAAAAAGGTGATCTCGGTAAGTGAGTATACAAATTACAACGTGCACAGCTCACTGTTAATTCATGGAATTTTAAAGGGAAACAAGTAAGTAAGCGCGCTGTATGGCGAGTTGGCCATCTTGTTTGAACCAAAGGCCGTTGATGTTTAGCTGATTAATTTACCGAAACAAAAATTCAGTCAGCATGGCTCGATAGTGCTCCTGCCACTTTTCGAAAGCAATAATGACCAACGTGTAAACCGCACCAAGTACTCATGTTAAATGAATGTAATGGTAATTCGTTAACAGTTTGAGGATGGTCTTCTCTCTAAATACGGCAATTTTCCTTATTGACGTTATTGTGAGCTCACCAATTGATTCAACCGAAAAATGGATTCAACCTAATCTAAGAAGGCGTCGCTTCAAAGGAGTTTTCTAAATTTTATTCCATTCAAATGTCCATATGTTAGCTAAATTTCAAAAACAAAACGATTTAATGTCGTAATATGTTTTATTCCATATCCTAATTAGAAATGTTCAATAATTTATATTTTATTTATGAATTTTATCGTACACATCTCTCTCTTAACTTGAATTTGATATTTTAAAAAATTTGGAAAATAAAAATCAATCGTTGTTGTACACAAATCGACCGTCTTACATTGAATATCATCGAAATGAAAACGCCCACACACATTTACATAAATTGTTCATTTTCACATGCCCGTCTGTCCATCCGGGTGCGTTCTTACACATATGAATATATTGTTTTGGATCTAAACAAAGTAACCAGGACTGAATGTGTATGTCCGTTGAAAATTATATTATTAACACACTATGAAGCCATATGCCTGCCGACCTGCCCACCTTCCTGGCTAACGGCCCATGTGTACGTTTGTCTAATCCACAAGTGTTTTTGGGCACATTGTTTGTGCAGCCGTTTATGACTGTGTTGGCTCCATCTTGCTAAACTGTCTAAGGTTACTGTGTGTGTGTGCGCGTGTTGGTGTGTAGAACATTCACTCGCATACGATGCGTTTTTGCCACACCAATAAATTCCGTTGACTTAATAATATAAAACTAAATAAATATTAAAACCATCAAATGATGACCGTTAAAAAGCTGCTTTTAAACGTTATTAAAACCAACAAAAACAAAAAAAAACTAAAAATTCCCTCACACAAAAATTGTGTGTACGTGTGCAATTTTCTAAAAATGTCATTGCAGTTTATACTCTATTGGTTTCCTTGCTTTGGTTCTCGAATTGGTTTTTCTTCTTTGCACCAACTGCCCCACCCAAAACAAAACAAAAAAAACAACAACAACCAAAACGCCAAAGAAGAAACCGAAGAGGAAACTTATGTCTGTATATGTGTGCATTCTTCTTTCCTCTATCCATTTCCGTGCATTCCCTTTTTTAGTTGTTTCTAGTATGGGGTTTCCTATACCGAGAAATTTATCTTCATCTATTCCTTATCCTCATTACTGCACATTCAGACCATTTTTCATGTTTTTTTTTTGCGCCTTCTTTAGCAAATATCTTCTCAATATATTGGTGTTGTTTTCCTTTTGGTCGGTTGGCTTTTGTTGATGTTGTTGCACTCAGAACTCTCGAAATATTTTCTCCTTTTATATAGGATACAAACACATACATACGTACTGCCATGCATCTCTGGAGGGGTGGGTATGGTTCACCGCCGTTATTTTAATGCATTTGTACTGTTATTACATTAACGGCGTTGGTTTTTATGGTGGCCATTGGCAGTCGTTATACGTGTTGAGCTTTTGTTCTTTTCTCTCTCTCTCTCTCTCACTTTCGTCTAACACATTGCTCTCTTTGTAGTCAGCGAAGAGATATAAGATAGTTCAAGACTGTATATAAATTTTGGACACCTCCAGAGTAAATATTTCGCGGTGAGCGCGAAACAATGAATAGAATTTCGTCTGAAACTTTTATTCCGAACCAACACAATGCTAAGTCAATGGGTCAGTCTTTGGTTCTTAGCCCTTTCCGTGGATTTGTCGAATATATTCGACACTTGATATGATGTTTACCACGTCAAAAAAACTATTTGCCACGGAAAGAAAAAATTATTTAATTTTCATTGAAATTGAAATAAATATAAAAGAAATAAAAGTTAATTAAAAAAAAAAAAAATGAAAATATATCTCCCCCTAAAAATATTACACAAAATAATATATTATTATTTAATTACTTAATTTTTAGATGAGATACTTTCATAATGAATATCTGCGACCTATTACGCTAATCTGCCCTGAATGAGTGTTTTAGACTCAGCACTCTCTACTTGTCCACTCAGTTAAAATGTATAATCACAGTTCAGATGGCAATTACTCTCCGATCTTAATAATAAATAAGAATTGGTTCATATAGAATTTTAGTTATCATATTCATTAATATTAATATTTGTTCCCATTCAACTTCAGCATTTGGTCTTCAGCAAGAACTTTTTCAAATTTGGGAACATATCAAGCCCTTACCGCGAAAAAGAATCACAAAATATTAAAAACTAGTAAGTTGTAATGCGCCTATGGCGCCCGTTGAAATATGGAAACAAAATTTTGTTGAAAAAAAAATTTTTTCTTGAAAAAAAAAAATTTTGTTCACAAAAAAAAATTTGTTGAAAAAAAAAATTTTTTAAGAAAAAAATTTTGTTGAAAAAAAAATTTTTTAAGAAAAAAATTTTTGTAAAAAAAAAAATTTGGAAAAAAAAATTTTTGTTAAAAAAAAAATTTGGTGAAAACACAATTTCTGTACAAAAAAAAAATATTATTTTTTTTATTATTATTATTTATAGAATTTATATAGAATTATAGAATGCCTATTTAAATTCCTACGTACTGCGTGACAGAGTCAGTGAATCAGTGTCGAGGGTAAATATATATTAAGATTAATAACTTATATTTACAAAGATACACGAATTTATACTTGACTACACATAAACACTTTCCTGTAAAATTGTTTGGGGCGCTTACGTCTGTTTTTAGGGCTCTATATAGTCACAGTCTGTCAGATCATAAAATTTCTTTTCAGATTTCAATGAGGACTAAACTAGTGCGTTGTCCTACTTAAAACTCTCTTTACAAATGGGATAGTTCTTCTAGATTTCAACGTTCCCTGCGTCAAGAAATTATCAAGTGTATTAAATACCACAATTTGAGATTGCGGATGCCAACAACTACTCGTCTAGTAGTTCTAAATGAATTTGCTATATCTGTAATTTTCCAAGTGGAAAGGAGTGCTGAAAAAATGTTTTGATTTTCTTACCAGGATAGGAACCTATGGGCTTCCCGAAAAATGACCCTACCGCAAGAAATGAAGAATGTCCCCAGTTCTAGGGTAATTTTAATAAAGTAAAATCATTCCACTATGACATAGCCCCAATTCAAAGTGAACAAACTTTGAATTTACAATATAAAAAAAAGCCCCAAAATAATGAAACAAATATTTTTACCAAACCCAATACGGAAAATGGCCCCAAAATAAATTAGAATTATTTTTAATAATTGGGGTTGGGGTAATTTTTGATTATGCAAAATAGCCCTAAATGCGAAAGGAAAATAAATTTTGTAATTCGTTAAATACCCAGCTTCTCACAAAGAGAAATAATGTTACACATTGTGATCTCGAAATATTGATTTCTGTACAGAATTGCAACTCAACATTTGTTCATCGGCACTGAAGGTGATATTTTCCATTACATTTCTGATACTCGAAATACATAAAGATAAAATTTGAATAATTTTTTTTGACTTATATAATTCTTATTTAAACAATCTTTTAAACTCAAATGCCAACTTTAAAAGCTCAAATTCATCCCCCCCAAAAAAAAAACTGTCATCAAACCTAAAGCCAAAGAATTCGGTTTTCCGACAGTTCAGTAAAATAACTTCACAAATTAAGTCAATTTTACCGTGCTTCGTAGCATTGTGCATGCTCGTGTAGGTATGTACAAATCCGTACATACATATTTACATAAGTATGTACATATATCAAAATCATGAATAAGTGTCTCAATATGTCCAATTATATTCATTTCAAAGCCGTAATCATAATAAAAATGTAAACTGCCACACGTTGGCCTTGTACATTGACAACGAACAACAGCTCCAGTGTCGGCAGCAGCAGCAGCACCAGCAGTCACAGTCGTAGCAGCAGCTACAACGACAAGAAACAACGACAAACGCATTGCAAACTGCAAATACTGCACTGCGACCAGCAGCAATGACTCTGTAGCAATAGCAATGACATACACTCACCGAGTTAAAGTGAAGTAACTATGGCAACAACATCACATGCTATTGGCACCAACAACAGCAACAACAACAACTACTACACGAATAAGAGCAACGGCATCGGCAGCAACAACGACAAAGGCAACTTGTTGACTTGTGCGACATTTACACGGAAGCATTGTTGAAAGTCTGTTTCCACTAATATGAAGTAATAGCACCATTGAACGCATATCCCACAGATACGACGAGTACGTCTTACATGCCGCCACACATACGATTCTACATTATGTACACACGTACGCGTCCGTAACTCCGTATAGACGTATGTCGCGTACGTACGTCCGTTTCGATGTCGGCATAGCCGGTGAGCGACAAATGCTGAAATTATGCGTACAGCAGGAACAGAAACAACATCGACTCGAATCACAAAAAAAAAGTTCATAAGTAACATTCGATACAAATGTAGATACGAGGATGACTTGGACGGTCGTAGATGAATTTTGTGCGACAACTTCTGTGCAAAATGTAAAATTTGTCGATGAAAAGGGGGTTTATTAATATTTTTTTTTATTAGCTGTCAAGTGAGTTATTTTTAGTTTAGTTTGACATTTCAACATGACTGACTCTTCCAAATTGTGCAAATATTTTTGGAAAATCACGGTTCGAAATACATATCCCGCACTACGTCCATTTTACGGTCAATATTATCGACCATAAGACCAACACGTTCGGTAACCGCATAGTTTCACGTTTCGGACCCGTCAAATGGCCTCCGAGTTGGTGCGATTTCACGCCACTAGACTATTTTCTGTGGGGATATGTGAAATAGTTATTCTACGCCGATAAGCCCGAAACGATTGACCACTAGGAGGACTTCTTTTATGTTTATAAAGGGTGTCTTTTATAAAGGTATCGAAATTTTAAAAAAAAATATTTTTTAAATTGACATGAAATACACTTTATTCGAATGATAATCTTCTGACATTATGATTTAAATATGACTTCTGGCAGATGACCGCCACTGCTAGCTGGGAGTCTAATATTGGCGATATAGGGCCACGTTATTGCCGATATAGGACCTCATATGAGACTACGTCCGAGCCAGCAATGGATGTCATGTGCCCGAAGACATATTTAAATTTCAGTTACTTTATTACAGGTTTTTTAAAGAGACCGCCCACGTTTCATGCCCGCACTCATTTCTGCATGTACCAAATCTCATCTTCACACATTTCAAAACTCGAAATGCCACCCTCACTTGATACATAAAATATTCAACAAATTTAAAAAGAATTAATGGTTTCTCAAATGCTATTGTACATTTGCACATTTCTTTTTTTAAATCTCTTCATCAATCGGACAATTTGAAACTATCAGAAACGCTGTTTACGGTCCATAGAAGATTTGCAAAATGTCCTGTCCAAATCGCTACAGTAGTTTTTGAGTTGAGCATCCATAAGAGATAAATTTCGATAATTTTTCGACTCTAAAATTAACTGAAGTCGTTAACACTGCCAGACCCGAAACCCACAACAAGTACATATTACTTTTTCCGGTACAATGGACAGCCTGTATACAACTGTGACTTGGCCTCTCTACGGATGCGAAAGTTTTGCGCATTCAGGAGTTAGTTCAATAAAAAATATTTTTTTCATTACTGAAGCATATCTTGATTGGTATTATGTATCAGGTTTTCCATAATTTTTGGTGTTCCATACTACTCAAAAATATTGTTAAAGTTTCACCAGTCTGAGGTTCCCAAAGTCTGGAATTGTTTCACTTGAGGGTTATTGGAGTCTCGCTATTGCTAAAGCCGGCCAGAGAAAATGTTTCATCGCTTGAATTTCCCCTTCACATACCTCGCTCGTCCAATAAGAAATTGATGTATGTACCTTCATTGTACAATGGATTCCCGGCTTTGTTAGTAAATATCTCAAACTGAAGTATGAAGCGTATACGTAATATTTATTGGATACATTTGTAACGCATACGTTCTTATGAAGAATAAAATAAAATAATAAATGTTTTCTTTTTTTTTAAACGAACACATTAATCCGATGTCCACGACGAGTTCCCACTCAGGCTGAGCAGACACGACTTTGAGAGCAAGTGGGGTAACCAATAGACGCGTATTGGAAATAGGAAAAAAATTGACTACCGAAAATTTACAAAAAATTTTTTTTTCAATGTCAATTTTTTATTGTAGACAAAAAATATACATCAGAAACAGACACGGATGCTTGCATTAAGAAAGTCATTATATAAATGATTATCACCTTATCTCATAAGTTTCAAAAGAAAAGCCGTGGGGCACATATTGACCAAATTTTAATGTGGGTACAAAATCACAACCTGTGCTGCTAATGAATTATGTACCCAGACTCTTAGTCCCAGCTGTGATTACAATAATGTAATACAAAATCATCCAAATACAATTATTTATTTACATTTGACATTTGACCTCTAGAGACTTTCGAAATTATCATGCTGTCCAACATAACAATTAGCCTCACTTTGATTTTAGTGTCAATATTTTGAATTAACAAAAAATAGGCGTTTTTTCTTGACATATTACCTACTCAGATATAAGTTTTAAAATTATAAAAAAAAATTATAAATGCTTAAGTCCGAATATGTTCTACGCAATATTGTATTTCTCTAATCTTCAAAGACTTGCTCGTAAATTGCTATTACAGTATCGTATTTAGTTGTACAGCGAAACTCCTCACTATCGAACAGATGTTGATGCATTAATAATATGAGTCACCAGACAAAAAAAGTCTTCAAAGAACCGATCTTAGCATTTCTTCTTTGTTTCAAATATAATGTGTCACATAAATCACACTACTTATGAAAAGGAAGAAATATCTGAACAAAGATGTTGGAATTTATGGAAGTAATTCGTTAGCCTCGACCACTTCATGTTTCATTTAATAATAATTAGGTTTAACAATATTATGGCTTTTGATTCGGTAGTTAGAATATACAACAAAATTTAATTATTGGTTTTTAAAAGTGACCGGATCCGCTGCCTGTGTATAATTTGTAAAGTCATGGAAACATAACCATATACGTGATAAAAGACCAAAATCATGCAGTTTTTTATGGGCCCTCAAAAATGTGGGTCCTCAGTGTCATTTTTGCAAAAAAGTGATAATTTTCTCAGGTTTATATCTTGAAAACCGATTAGTGTTTTGATATACTCGCTGAGGCGAAGTTGTAGCTCTTGTCACAAAGAAATTGTGAACAAATAAAAAAAAAAAAAAAACTTCATCTTCAAGGACAAAATACTTTAATTATAAAAAGTACAAACTCTCCGACCTCTCCGAACCATTCAACTTTCTTTTATCATGTAGTGTTATCCGTATATGTTCAAATAAATAAATTACTTCCTAATTGATGTCCAATCAATTAAATGGAAAACTACTGATAACACAGTACGACAAAATCAATTTCTTTTATTAAAAAAAATTAAAAAAAACAAATCCAAATTTAATTCCCTTTTCAAAACTGGCTCAAGCACTTAAATCGGTTCACCCATTCTGTTTTTATAGAACTTTTTATAATAGTACTACGTTACAAGTGAACCTCCACGATCCTTCGAATCTTTAAAATCGATTTTCTCAAAATTCTGACGTGCTACAGCAAAGACACGTATTTCTTTATTTTAAGCCTATTTTCATATTCTGTTAACATTTCTCATGTGTACCAACCACTGTCGTACTGTGTAATAAACAGTTAGAAGTGCTCTTGATACCACCAACGATCAGGAGCCCCTTCGATGTTTGTCCTCGACTGACAAACTGACATTGGACCTTCAAGGAGTTTCACAATTGTGGTTTACCACCTAAAGCGAGGGAAGACTTCTGCTAGGAGCGGAAATGCAATTTTAGGTAGATCTCAACCTCTTACCAAGAGTGAGAATTCTCCCACACAGAGATTTCTCGGAGTTGGCTTCACAGGCGTTTACTGTGATTATTTGGTATGCGTGGGAGCCTATTGTAACCCCATCATCGTTCATGGTGGTAATCATATAAAACTCACTGCATTCATTCAGATTTCTTCGAATCGGTCCATTCAATTAGAGGGAATTAACCCAATTAGCGCTGTCGTCCTGTTTAAAGAACTGGAAATGGTGAAAAATGAATTTTCAGTATTAAACCCAAAAAGAAATATGTACATAAAATATTAAAACATTATCATACAAAACACACTACAGTCTGTCAGTTTTTCGTCGAATCGGTTCATTAAAACAACTTATCGCCATTGTTCATTAAAAAAAGAACTGGAAACGGTGAAAAATGAATTTTCCGTATTAAACCCAAAAAAGAAAAAATTAATTATTAAAACAATTTCGCTGCTTAATCGGTTAATATATCGATATTTGATCAGATTTACATAGCATCATTTACATTACGACTTACCGAATCGAGGGCTTATTGATCTGTATCCTGACGCATCCAAGTATTGCAAATCGAGGCCTGGATGTGTCTTCCAAATTAATCCAAACACTTTAACCCGAAAAGCTTTAGACGACATCTAGTCGCACACACTTCGTCCTTCATGATTATCTCTGCTTTATACACCTCACTCAGACTGTCAATTTAATCGGTATGGTAATCAAGAGGCTGATCCGACTGTACTCGATTAGGGAAAATCAGTTGCCAGTTAGTTAACCGGCACAATAATCGGACATTGTGAAAATGTAAATTACTTCTTAAAGTTCCTTTTTGTATTAATAAATTTTTCTAAATCTTCTCGAAATATTTTAATTCCGAATATTTATTTGACATATAATCGATATGGTTCACAGTTAATAGGAATGCTTCAAATTATGGGTATAATTCAAAACTGCAACTGTCTTTTTTATTGCATTTGCTTTTTTGAGCTTTTATATATAAATTGGTATATATGATGAATTTGGTCATAATTTGCAGGCCTATATTTCAAAGTTACGGACACGGACGCCCACGAAAGACATGGGTCCGATGTGTTAAGTGGGAATACGAGGCTACTGGACTATCTGGGTCATACTTCCATAACTCGAACTAGCTTCATTCCGGGAAAAAGTTCGACTTAAGGAGACTTTTAGTTATGGAAATACTTACAAAACTGTTAAAGGGAATTTGTCGCAGTAATTGCCGCTAGAAGTGCTTTGACATACAGAAAATTCGACATACATGTTTCCATAAAGCGAGTTTGTTCGTTCGTTACAAATCGTCAATATGGGAAGCGTTATAAAACTGAGTTCCAGACATTATTCTATTCTGGTTTTCAGATATTTGTTAGAAATCGGCATACGGAACACAATCCCAAAAGAATAAGCATTCATTACTTATAAAAATCCATTTTATTGCGCCTTCAATTTGACAATTTGTAACGAACGAACAAATTCGTTTTATGGAAACAGGCAGTTAATCACAAGAATAATTTTAAGACAACAAAATGTGAACGCCAAATGTGGGTAATGACAGTTAAAATAAACACACTTCTCCAAAGACAGTTAATGGCCTCTCAGATATACATGCAAGTACATCTTTATGAGTTCCTACTAATCTTTGACGCCGAACGAGTGCCATTTCGAGTTCAGTCAACACCAATTGTCCACCAAATTCGTCCTGCCGCTCCTCACTGGAAGACAGAAATCCAACAGGAAACCTTATGTCGTCTTCCTGACCACACTCAATTTAAAATTTGTCATTACTTAATTCACTGTTTTTCGGCAGATTTACACACACACACACACAAACAAACAGACACATATGCATAAAACGACAGACTGTCTGTCTGACTGCGTCTTTTGTATGCAAGTTGTATGTTTTGTTGTTCTTTGTTGTTCGTTTTTATTCTGTTTTCATGGTTAATAACCTTAACATTTTTTTTTTGTATGTTTTTTCAATTTTTTTCGTTTGTATGTGTGTGTGTTTGTGGCGTTCGTTGTATGGCTTCAATTTGCTGCAGCTTTAGCAAGTGTTTGTGTGTGTGTGTGTGTGCAGCTTTTTTGGCGTATTACATGTTCATACACTCGCATGAACATGTTGACAATGAACGACTGAATGAATGAATGAATGTAAGTAATTGTACTCGTAGTATGTCTGTATGTATGTAAGTAAACAACAATAATGAGAGCGACAAGAATATCGGCAACAGCGACAGCCAGCAACAGCAACAACAACAATATCATCACAAGAATGTTTTGTACTCAGTTCGTACGCTTAGGAAAACTGTACCTACCCTACCTCAATGTTTTGTTTGTTGTTCGTGCAGCGGACGGATGGATCATTTTTTATTTTTGTGTGTTTTTTGACGATTAAATTCCTTTATTTTTTTTTTTTTGGGTAAATACGCGAAATGGAATGAGAATAAAATATTCAGAATAATTTGTCTTTATTGTCTCCGCCGTAGTTGCATAGAGTTGAGGGGTGTAAATGTTAAGCATGCAATTACTTACAGTGATTGTGGACACCGTTTTGGGGCCTGTCCTAGAGAGTTTGTATTGGTGGCATTTTCCAGTGGACCTCTTGCAAGTGAATACAAGTCCGTCAACAGTCTGGTCAAAGAAAAATGTATGTTATCTGATGTGGAATGATCTTACCAAACCCATATTTCTGAAGAAAATAATAAAACATTTTCACCTTGTCCTATTAGAGCTGACCACACAAGTGACCAAACATGTGATAATTGGACTTCATTTAGGGACTCCCATTCCGTATCCCTGATCCCAGTGTATTCAAATCTCAATGAGCCGAAAGCTGACCCTTCTAGATATTAGAGCTCATTTTCAATGTTTAGTATGATGCGAGATAAAATTTCGGAAATTTGCGAAAGTATCACAGATAAGTCTCATGATCCTAAGAATGATTCTAAAAAAACATCCGCCTTTCTCTAAAGAATAATGTCGTTAATTGGCTTTACATGGAGATCGGCCAGATAGCAAACACTACCTAAAGGCACTCTGTGGAAAATAAATCTCAATGTATTCAAGTGCAATTCCATTTCATAAATTTAATTATCCCTAAACATGTTAACAACTGCTCTATTGGACCGGTTGAGGGAACCAACAAACAAATGTAGCAATTTGCCAAAGCCTTGTGAATTGAAGGTGTACACCAAAAAAGATAGAAGAACGTATTGGACAAATTCACAATTAGCTTTCTCATTTTTGTTTGGGGAGAAAGCAATAAAATTCAAGTTTGAAAAAAAATGTTTGCTAAATTACAAAAATTTGGAAATTTTAAACCATTCGAGCCCTTTTGGACTCTGTTCTTTCTTCGCCGCGCATTACAACTTGCAATAATTAGTGACACCGTGTATTGGAGGTCAATAACAACATACTCTTGACCTTTTCTTAACGTCGCATCCTGGAAAATATGAGGTCAACATTCTAGCCCCTCTTAGAAACTTGAACCATTACACCATTTCATCATCCTTTACTTTCACTGATACTCAATCAACCTCTAAACCAGTCAAGAAATGGATAATGTACATATACTGCTTGCGAACACCTCTCAGACATGCAAAGACGCTGTCAGATTCAAAGAGAAAACGTTCAGAAATTGGCGTTTAAAAAAATGCCACTACTCAGCTGCTAAGCAAGCAGGCACGATTAACGTGTCCCAGAGTACTTAGGCGGGAGCAACTTATTCACGAGCAGCGTCTTTGTGCTAAAGTTATTTCTTCTCCCAGCTGAAGTACGAGCTTTTTAGTCTTTTGTAAAAAGTGTCAGGAAGAATTCCTCATTATCTATCCCAAAACTCCTTAACGACGGACCAGATATTCACCGACCCGATTAACAAAGCTAACCTTCTGTCCCAAAGCGATCAACTCCCGTTGATCGAAAACGTATCTAGTTCAATGTCTATGATTTTGTTTTCAAACACGTGCAGTTAAAAGGGTTTTTACAGATCCCAATGTAAATAAAACACCGGGTCCGGATGGTATTCCAGCACTTGTCCTGTATAAGTGCTCTTCGACAATAGGTCGTCCATTGCGTAGTCTGTTGGTTTTAGACTTCATGTGGAAAATTGGTGAATTTTTATCTCCAAGAAATGTGAGGCTACAAATCCTGCAAATTACCATCCAATTAACCGCTGGTAAAGAGTCCAGAGTATAAAAGTATTCTGAATTATCGACAGTATGGTGTCTGTTGAAATCGCTCTACTGGAGACCTGATGGTGTTGCTTTCGAAGCGATGGAGTCGATCCATTCATCGTGTTGGTGAAAGCAAGGTCGTGGCTCTGGATATTTCCAAGGCGTTCGATTGGGTCAGGTACGGTGTACTCATATCGAAACATATTACATTTGGTGTCTGTAATAATTTCTCCCGATTCATATCGAGTTTTCTCTGAGATCGAGTTGTTAAAGATGGGGTCTCATCCAAAGACCATAGGTCGACTGCAGGAGTGCCACGATTTTCTGTGTTCTCTCCTTCTCTATTTCTTAATTTCATTGACGACCTGTTGGGTCTGACTCTGTACCCGATCTACTCTTTTTTGGACAATAGCAACCTCTGTTATTCGAATCCTAGGGTGATCGTCGCCAAAAGCCGATCGATGAATGACGATTTATTAGTGATGTTAAATGAACGGAGTAGATTTAAATGCACGTAAGACCCAGGTTTTTCTTCCTCAGATCCTGCATCGTTGTCCATCTGTATGAGTGCTGTTTATGTCGATGTATCAGATACTCTTGATGTTCGTGAGGCTATCGTGGACATGGGGCAGACACTTTGCGATTTGGTTATGGAAAATTGCATGAAAAGCATATGGTCCAGTAAACTTGGTCATGGTGGCCATTTGGTTGATGTTTTTTTACCTTTCTCTTTATTATGAAATAATCATCCGATTATATTTTTCTTTGAATACCAAAATAACACCATTGGCTACAACTGGCCAAAAATTTAATAGAACTTCCATAAATAGGAAAGGCCTCCAAAGATCTTTTTGCAGCTCCTAGACCGATAGCTGTGGTGATGATAGGTTATCGTAGGGTATCCAACTCTATTGTCTCCCTTCATCATCGCCGAAATGTGGGTTGGTCTATCGTCGTCTAGTCTCTGAAGTTAGGACTTTCAGCCGGGATACCCAGCTATCCAGGCACTCTTATCCATTCAAATAGCCGGTTGATTGGACGACAGAGAAAATCCGTCCTTCAACCGAACTATTCGTATGCGCAGTACTCTTCCAGAAAGTGTTTTTCCTGCAAGCTGTGACATTCTCAAATTCAAGACAAATGTCAACAAACATCATCTTTCCTCGTTTCAATACCCTAATTTCCTAATTGCCAACACTGGGGGGTATTCCAATTTAAAAAAAAAATTAACTTAAAGGATAACAAAGTACAGGTATTCTGATTCCGTCATTAAGTTCATTTGTAGAAAGCCTGCGACCCAGTCCAATGTTCACCTGAAAACATATGTAGCTGTATGTGTTACGCTGATATCAATTATCTGTGACCTTAAGCAAGTTCACGTACTTTCCACTGTCCATTAATTGCAACTCAATTAGGTTATTTTGGTTTTTTGAAGCTGCCATTCTCAGTTGTCTGCTTGCTGTTGCCGCAATTTACTGATGTTGCTGCTGCTGTTTGTTTTTGGAAGATGCTGAGTTTGTTTCATTGCTTCTGTTTTCACAAAAAAATTACAAACTGAATACAGCGATCATAAATTTTTATGAGCGACCTTAAATTGTACTTTCAATGAACATTTAATTTCGTCGAAGGAGGTCAATGAGATAAGTATTCCCTCCTTATATACAAATTTCTGTATGCAATGTGCAGTATATTTTTGCTTATTTTGGATGGAGTTGAAAAGAGGTGATTGAACTGGGTACCAGATACGCTGTGTGTGTGTGTGTTTTTTTTTTGGCAATGCAAACACATAATAAATGTATCAAAGGACTTGGGTAATAATAAACGATAACAAAATGTATCTACTGGTCTGCAGAAATGGAACTTGTGATCCGAGGCAAATTAATCATATGATGAAATATTTGCAAAATACGAATTTCCTATGAATGCCAACGACCTGATTTGTCAAGGTATGCTACATATTATCTTAATTTTTGTGTGTGTGTGTGTTTTTTTTTTTATTTTCTTTCGATATTCCCACTAAGGGTTATTGTTCCATTGTTGTTCGCTAGGCGGTAGTGTGATTCCACATTTCTACAATGGAACACACTTAGGTTGCTTACTCACTCTCTGCTCTTGTTGCTGTTGCGGTCCGTTGTCGTCGTCCCCCCCCCCCAAAAAAAAAAAACACACACACAACGTCGTCATAGTCATTGATTTATCGCAAATTTTAAATATATACACACACTGGTGTTGTTGTCTTTGCTCTTTTTGTTGTTGTAACAAAATACAAAATTATTTAAAAACAAAAAAAGAAAAATCTGAAACGTGAACGATAAGCAGGGTACTCATATTAATGCCTACGCTCAACACCGCTCAGAACTGGGCAATGAGAAGAGTATGTGCGTTCTTATCGTTATCGCAGTTGTTTGCTTTTTTAAAAAAACTAACCGCAATTAAAGAACAATAAACTCGTAAGCAATTTTTAGAATCTGTATTACCTACAAGTTGAAATCAGAAAAAAATACATACGCCTCCCTAAACGTACGTTCGAATAATATGTTTCTGTATAGGTAGGTACGTACATATATTTTGCCTAAAATGTCGAGCACTAAGAGATGCCCCGAATATCCACTGTTTTAAAATCTACACTTGTCACATCTGGGGCTCGGAAAACCCAAGAGTTATTGTTGAGAAGCCTCACCATCCTCAACGTGTGACTGTTTGGTGCAGTTTATGGTCCGGAGGGGTGATTGGGCCTTACTTTTTCGAAAATGAGGTTGGATCAACAGTTACGGTGAATGGATTGCGCTATTGAGAGATGATTAATGATTTTTTATGGTCGGAGTTGGATGATATTGCTGGAGAATCTGGACAACGTTTAATTTAAAAAAGACGGCGCACGAAACCTTTGCACTTTTACGGCAAAAGTCTCCGGACCGTGTTATATCTCGAAGAGGTGATCTTGTGATTTAACACCGTGCGACTTCTTCCCTTGGGGTCACGTGAAAGATAAGGTCTACGCCAACAGTCAAGTCGATTCAAGACCTCAAATATAGAATTCGTGAGGCTATCGAGGATAAATGGCAGTCACTATGCGATTTGGTTATTTTCGTTATTTATTTTATAAATTTCATGAAAAGGATATGGTCCTGCAAGCGTGGTCATGGTGGCCATTTGGCTGATGTTGTTTTTCATTATTAACGGCATACCTACCTCTTTATTATAAAATAAACATCCGATAATTTATTTAAAAAAGTGACATTTTTCTTTGAATACCAAAAGAACACCCCTTGTTAGAAAACCCTGTATTTGTTTGGAAATGGTACGAGAGGTTGATGTGGGGATAACAACGATATGTTATCGCATGTAACTTTCACGTTTATTGTAAATTTTACATAACGAATTTCGTCAAAGCATCCTATTTTATTATTAATCTATTTCAATAAAAAATAACTTTGTCTTGAGGCTGGGCAATATCAATCTAATAAAAACATTTCTTAAAAATTAAAAATACACTCTTGCTTGAACTTAACATCATCTACAAAATATCATTTCGCTTAAAAGGTGTCCAAATAAAACTCGAATTGTAATGAGTCATAGAGCATGAGTGCTACAGCGTTCTCTTGCTCTAGAGACGTTTGATACTTACAAAAAAAAAAAACGAATAAAACAGGGGAAGTTACGATTTTCAGTTTTTAAATGTGAAAAAAAACCCACTCATTAGTGGCCTGTATTGAACTGCTACTACCCTCGGAACGCACACACATACATTTGAGTATGTGGAACAATAAAAAAAATGCTCTCTTTCATCATAGAGCTCAAAATTAAAAAAATGCGTGCGTTGACACACATACATATCCATGCATATGTATTATTGGTGCTGGTGATATTAGCAACCCAGGAAATGCAATTTAGCCCCAAGCCTTTTTGCCTATTACCGAAAAACCCCCTGAGATACATACGTACACACATTCGTACATACAATTGTTCAAATCAGACGAGCGATGTTTTGTACACTCTCCACCATAGAATGGAGTGTAAATTCAATTTGTCACTCCTTGGGAAACGTATAATGTGTGTGTATTAGATTGTCGATTTATTTTAAAAATTTTCTAGATTCCTTTAGACTTTTTGAATTTATAAGTGCTTACAAATGACTGGGTCCGGGTGATGAAAAATCCAGTCACATATGTTTTGGTCCCATATACAGTTCTTTGACGACTTGCTAAAATTTGTGAATAATAACGCAGATATGTATTATGCCGTAAAATTGGAAAAAGTCTCTAGTGCAAATGCAAGTCACATAGAGCTGTTGCACAAACAAATACCGCCTAGGACATCTACAGAAAAAAATACTTTATGATATTTAATAAATGGATCATCTTTAATTTAAACTGATTAAATAAATGGAATAAATGTAAAAATAAATTAATTTGATTTAATTTTTTTTTAAATAATTAGGTCAAATTAACTAAATCATCATCATTCTTAGATATTGTTGATGACCACTGCTGATTTAAATTTGAGTGAACTTATACTACGAGGGTTGTTATTTATACTGCGGGTCCCGGCAATACCAGTGACTTCTTCTTCTCAAGAACAATCTGCGTGGTCAGTGTTTTTCCCTCAATCGGATGGAAAATTGGTGTGAGTCCATGCAAGAGTGTATCAAATAATTTCCAATGATAAATAACACTAGTCAACAGTCAAAATGTACTCGGGATGCGATAATTTTTTCTGTGTAGATAACCTTGACATGAGCTCGAAAAACGCAATAAAAAATTTTTTTTTCGTTTGGTTTTTGTTTTATTTTTTTTTTTTTAAATTTTAAAAAAAAATTTTTGGTTAATTTGTTTCGTCCGGCATAACTCGGGAACCACTAGCCCGATTTAATTGAATTTAATTTTAAAAAAATTAAAATTACAATTCCCTTAATCTGTTCATATATTGTTTTCCTATACAAGCAACAGTTTCCAAGTTAAAAAAGAATATATAAAGGAAAAAACTTATTTTTTGCCTAAAGATTAAAATTTTTTTTTTTAAAAAATCCATAAAAAATCCAAAATGAAAAAAAATGTCAAATCTTATTACTTTTACGTAAAGTCACATAACCTATGAGCAAAATGAGACAAAGATCATGAAAATCGATGCATGCGTTTCGCTTTTATTCGCAATTGAGTAAAGGTATGAATTTCAAATATATTCAAATTTCATATATTTTTGTCACCCAACAAATTTTAATTTTTTTTGTAATAAAAAAGAAAAAACCTTACCATAGACAATGTTGTGCATATGTCGAGCAAATTTTTGAAATTCATACCTTTACTCAATTGCGAATAAAAGCGAAACGCGTGCATCGATTTTCATGATCTTTTTTTAAAATTTAATTCAATTAAATCGGGCTAGTGGTTCCCGAGTTATGCCGGACGAAACAAATTAACCAAAAAAATTTTTTTAAAATTTAAAAAAAAAAAAAAAAAAAAAAAACCAGACGAAAAAAATTTTTTTTATTGCGTTTTTCGAGCTCATGTCAAGGTTATCTACACAGAAAAAATTATCGCATCCGGAGTACATGAAATTTTTTTCATTTTGTTGAGTAGTGTAATTGGTTTGTATTGCTGGACCCGAAATATAAATAGCAACCCTCCACGTCGATCTACTTATAAAGGGTTATGCATTTTGTTTTTTATTCGCATAAACACCGTCTTTCCCATAGCCTCACAAAAAAAAAAGTCTAATGGTGTCCAATCGCATGATCTTGGTGGCCAGTTGATGTCGCCTTTATTGTCTCTTGCAAAAAAACCAAATTCGCTCGAATTGAATCACCATTTTTGTAGAAGGTTTTATTTTTATGTGTTGTGTGTGACTTCCAACTGAAAAGAAAAAAAAATTGGTTTACCAAATTTAGTTTGACAGATGTCGGCACACATTTTAAGTCCTGCTTTAATTGCTTTCATGTGGATGGCACTGTCTAGTTGTATAAGAAAATTGTTTACACCATGAAAATGTTGGCTTGATGGCCGTAAAATTTACCACAATAGAGTACAACTGGCTACAATTGAGTGTTTTCACACCTCATAAGTCTCGATATTGGAATCAAATTTAGTACGAAGATTATTTCGGTGTTTCAGGCTCGTGAGGGTATTACGCTGTAGACCCTGATTGGCTTTACCCCGTTTTCATTTTCTAACATTCTTTAACATATACAATTATGTTCTTCTAAATTTACATATGTAATTACATAAATCATTGTTCGATAAACGATAAATAGATATTTTCAAATGTCCATGTATTAGTATTTAGTTGCTAAGAAAATACCTGAATCTGCACTGCCCTGTATTCTATGATGTTGTACAGCCTGAGGCTCTGTATGATCAAACAGTCATGTCGACGTCTATCCAAGTGGCAGCATACCTTTGCTGTGATTTCAATTCAAATATTCCAATTCCCAAACCAATTCTGCTCTAAACAGAAATTGTTTTATTTTCTTTTGTTCGCAGAAAGACATTCGGAACGATTCTTTCTACTCCATCTCGTTGTGCTGTTTGATGCTTTTTGTACTGTTGTTTTATTATATCCACAAATCATGAAATTACATTGAAAAATTCTTTAAACCGCATTTTTTATAATGTTTTTTAGAGTGCAAAACAAAAACCAGCAAACGAGCGTATAGCAAACAAAAAATTCTAACAAATTCTTACAAGATGGCGTTCTTTTAGACCATTTCCTGTTCTCACCATTTAAAAACAAAACAACAAAACGCTGTTTTTTTTCTGTTGTTCTGTCTGTCTGTCTGTCTGATTCGGATTCGGATTCTCTTCGATTCCAAATGATTCTGTTGAGTTCAGTTCAGTTCTGTTGTGTTTCGTTCTGTAGAATATAAATTCTAGTAACAGAAGAAAGAAACAATCCAAACAAAAACTACCCGAACAACTTGAATGCAATGCATTTTTCCACAGAATTGCATATCGCCAAGAAGGGGACGACGACGATGATGATGATGACGACGACAACGACACAAGACAATACACAACTCAGAAGTCACAGTAAAAAAGCCAACTTCACATAAATTACTAACGATGAAAATGGTAAAAATCTAAATTACAACTTTTTGCTCGACATAAACACTGTGCATTTGTTATAAAATATAATAATGCGAAAAAAAAGCCCCCAAACACACACACACACATGGAGACAGACTCACACATGCAAGTGCGGCTAGAAAAATTCAACTCAAGAGAAAAAGTATCTGCTGAAATGAATAGTTAAAAAATTCGTTAATACTCGCACTCGTAGTCGAATTTCTGCTAGTTGCCTGACTGGCATGCCTTGTCTGTTTGTTGGTCGTCTGGTCTCGCTTGTAGCCGCCAACTGAAAGACAAACTATAAACTTAAGAAGATAGCTAAAAAAAACCCCACACACACACACGCACACACTCTGTCTAGAAAAGTACGAAAACAAAAACGGAAAACGAAAAGCAGCAACGCCGAAATAAAAATGTTTTAAACATGAAAATATTGCACGTGTGTAGAATAAAATATTAACCTAAGCTGACTCGAGACGAGCCGAACCGAGCTGAGCTGAGCGACCATCTCGAGCAAAAAGTGGTTTTAGGGAGGTTTGAGTCAATTCTCTTTTTTCCGCATTTGTCTTCCACGTCCAAATGCATATCTCTGGCAGAGCAACTGCAAGTTCTTAGAGATTGTACAAAAGAAAATTATCGAGTTTTTTCCCCACACTGACTAGAATACCCGCCAGTTTGCTCTTATGTTTATTTTTTTATTTCAGTCGGATTTGAGTTGGATTTCGATGAAAGTGCTATTGTCCATGTATTAGTGAGAATTTATGAAAGAAAAACGACTTGCACAAAAAAATATGGTGAAATATCCATTAATTGCATGAGTTTGCTATTCAGTTGTTATTGGTGTGAGAGAGTGTTTGTGATGAGTTGAAAGGCGACACTGTATTGGTATCACCAACCTGCATCAATACGAATGTTATTAACACCAATTTGTCTCATTAAGTAAAAAAAAATATGAGGAGAGAGTCAACGATAGAGAGACAATGCACAGAGAGAGAACTAGAGATATTTTAATCAAAAGCTAATATTTGTACAGCATAAGAGAATACGTACCGAATATAAGGGTCTCTCTTCGCTAATCTCTCTCTCTCAATCGGAAGCTGAGATTGTCGAAAGCCTCTCAGAGAGACATCGGTGAGATGCTCGATTGGGGGGTGGGAATATCTCCCTGAATAAATGTTTCCTTTTGAGAGAAAATATACTATTTCAAAATACAAAGCTTATCAATAAATTAATTTCACATGTAAAGTCCCAGACAGCCAAGTGGGAATTCGAATAACCAATATAACAAATTTAAAACAGGGCGAGTCAGACTACTTGACTCCCTACACCACAGTGATAGGTAGAAACAAAGTTGTGCCCATTTTAATATGACTTTCATGCCAGTAGGCCCTTTAATCAGAATCGAATTATTGCTATTTCGAAGAAGCTTGTTCTTGGATAGAGGTAATAGCAAATGCCATATATTATTGACTTTTGGTTACATTTTTTGTGTTGTTGTCCAATTGACTCATCATCGATTCACAATGGTGCCATAGAGCAACTCGAAATGGGCAACGGTTCTTTGGAAAAACAATTTTACACGTATTATTTGGGAGAGGCATCATTTCATTTCTTCCCATTAAAATCTTTAAAGTCATTCTAAAGGTGGCTCTGTTCAAAGTCGATAGTATTTTGTTGTTCTTTTTTTGGAAATATCTTTATACGAAATATCGAAATGTATGACTTTGCTTTGGAGACTATAGGATTAGTCATGCAGAAGTGGTAAAAGTATATTTGGGCTTCATTTGAATTTTTTTTCTTAAATGAATCACAACTCTTGAATTAGTTTTCCGGTTTACCTAAACTTTTGCTCCGAGTAGAGAAAATGTTGGTGATGTTATTTTTGGTTACTGAATTTAACTCGAGTAATCAGTAAAAACATTTAAAAATATATATATATATATTATGTAAATTATTATTATACATCCGACCGTCTATATAACATTAACGGTAAGGAGGGGGTATTTTATATGACAGGGAGTTTAAAGTTTGTTATTTGCCAACCACACCTCACATCGGGTGATATATTTACATGGAGGCCCTGATACAATTTCAATCAGTTTCGCCAAGCCGCTAATAATTGGATTCTATCAATCCTATACCAAAATATAGACCAGATTGTCTCCCAAGTTTTCTAGATCTTATAACTGGACCATCCTTATACGAATATGGAGAACACATTGTATCTTCACAGACTCGTGTTTGTATTATTAAGAATGACAGGATCTCATATCGGGAGAGGCCTTTGTATGAGGGCTATACCAAACCATGGTCCGATATGGTGAAACTGTATACTAATCTCAAAATTTACTACGATCGGACGCCATATTCGACTTCTACAGCGGCAATACGACACTTTGCATGGTATGTATATCATAACTTTAAGCAATGTGTGTCAACTTTGGTAACTGGTTCATCTGAATTTATTACATTTTATAATGATCAGAAATTTTATGGATTTCTATATCGGCTAATATTAAAAATGGAGCTAATCAAACATGAGCCATAAAACCCCGATTCCTCATGAGGCTGATTTAAGACAGACTGCAATTTATCGAACTGACTTGACTTGATCGACTGAGAATGAAATTTTCCGAGAATTTTTTTACGTGCGTTCACATAAGAAAACACAAGCAGTATTAAAAGTGCCTTATAGCGACATATAGCAACGATAAGCCCTAATGTACCACAGTATGGCATAGGGTACAAAAATCAATCCAAACCGGGGTGCGTATACGTGACAAATGCAATTTTATTTATTGTAACCAGTGCTACCGCTAAGAATTTTGAAAAAGTCGAACAAAAAATCGTTTTTTCAAAAAAAAAACGTAAGAAAATGTCGTTTTGTTTAAAAAAAGAATCGCACACTTTTTTAACGTTTTTATTTAGACCACAACTAAAAATTTATAAAAATAATAGAATTCAAAAAAAATCTAGAAATATTAATTCTAATGGAAATTCATCTAAAAAAAAACAGTCAGATTGAACTCAAATTGGCTGGTTGTTTGAAAATACATACCAATATTGTTTTATGTAAAAAAAAAGTCTCACATAAAGCCGCAAATTGCGATTTTAGTCGCACAACGGCAACACTGACTGTAACAAATATTGAAAATCCTCTATACAAAATGCCATTCGATTTGTGTTCCTCTTATCCCTACCTCACGTTTTTTAGTAGGACAAAATCTCTACGTCTGAAAAACAGTGTTTTCAATTTAGTAACGGCTTTTCCGAATTGTAACTTATCTTTTTATTTTGTTTTTGCCTACAATAGACTGTTACAATATTATTAATTCCTAAGTTTAACCAAAAACCACAAAATGGTAATACTTTTTTAAAAATAGTGCTGAATGTTTTATACTACTTATAATATATTAAATCTTGATTATTGAGATCATACTGGTTATTCCGATATAATTTCTTCAAGGCTGATAAAAAGTAGTTTTTCCGAGGCGGTATTTGTATGCTGCCAAAAAGATTGGAAAAGGGAGTTGCTAACAATTGGAAAAAATAACGGCGGAGAATTATTTGAATACCCATTCGTATATATCGCAACCTTATAGTGCAAAAGTACTAAGTCCATTTTAAAATGGAATGTTTTCTTTTATTGAAAACGAAACAGGATGATTTTTTTACAAGAATCCAATCAGCAATGACACGACGTTGTTGATGATCGGCCGGAATGAGTTCTTGTGTTAAATGAACTTTATAAGCCTTAAGACCCAAGTCTTTACTCGCTGAGAAAACATGGTCATTGCAACAAATTTCAGCAAACAAGTTCGCATCAAACATTTATATATTTTTCCATACCACAAACATTACAAATAAGTAGGTGATAAATATCAAATATATATGTCTACATTTTTGTGTTACTTTTTTTTCAATTTGTGAATTTCCATATAACAGTTCGTCTTATTCTCTCGGTTATTGATTTTATTTTAAAGAGCGTAGGTGCAGAAAAACTGCTGCAAATACACACTTAGTCGCAATTAAAAGTTTTACTTTGTTATTGGTTATACACAAATATGTAATATTAATAGCAAATGAGTTACATTTACATCCAAATAAGCTTTGTGTAGAAAGAAATCAGCTTTACTTGCTACAATGACCAAACACGCGTTTTACTTGTGTGTAAACATTTAAAAACGACGTATTTTTCAGCGTGTATGCAAAATACGATGTAATGACGTTTGTGAAATGCCCAAATCCAAACAATGACGAGGAATGGACAAACCTAGGCTTTCTTCAACACTTTGGGCTACAGCAGCAATATTCTCAGTTGTTCTTGAGCGTGCACGGGTTTTATTCTTCACATCACTAAATTGACCCAACAGCTCGAATTTTTCCACCAACTTCTGTATTGCGTTCCGACAAGGTGCTTCACGACGACCCAAAACTGCTTTAGTTTTGCAAACTGTGACTGAACAATTTTCACCATTTTTGTAGTGAATTTTAATAATTTCAAAGCTTCAAAAGTGACAGTTACCGAAATACCGGGTGATTCAAAATAACACTTCTTGTTGGAACACCCTTTACAGTTATGTTATTTTATTCCTGTTTACGAAGTGTTGACCAAAGGGTTCAAGTCAGTGGGTTTTGAAAAGCGATAGTTGTTATTTTGTTCGTATGGTTTGAATTGATAATTTGTTATAACTGTTTTGTCTAAATGAAAACCTTAAAAAACGTGTACGACTTTTTTTTGACAAACCGACTTTTTTGTAGTAATTTTTCTTACAAAAGTACCTTTTTGCGGCTTTTTCAAAATTCTCAGCGTAAAACACTGACCATGTATTCGGCCATATTTAAGACCGGATTTTTATAATCACTTTGGTAATATTTCATTATTTTTTTTTTTTGGGGAGATTTTGCTATGTTTACGACACCCGTAAATACATCGCCGACAAAACTAGTTTTCACCAGTAAACGTTTTAGACGTCCCTTGTGTCACGTTGCATTGCCCTACTCCATACTTTCAGACTCGAGTTTCCGGGTTAATTTTGAACCATAGACCCTGACTGTTTTTTTAATGACATCAATTACAACCCCCTAATTATTGCGAGCAATGAAGAAAAAAAAGGCACTAGACTATCTCTTGCGAGCAAGTCACTCTTCCTACCATTAAACAACCTGTGGCCATGAATATGTTCACCACTTTTTTTTGCGCCAGAATGCACTCATTCTGGTTTTTTTTTCTTTTTGCACTCAACAACGTTGGGAAAGAACTCAGAACTTGAGTTTGTTTACAACTCATATTACATCAAACTACTGAGACGCCAAGACGAACAAGAGCAATTGCAACATGCAACATGGTTTGAATGTAACTTTCAATTGACATCATACTTTTGGGGGTATGAACGTACAATAAACAGTCTTGGCGGTCGGTGGCCACAGGAGTATGTCAATAAAGTCATGTCTTATGCTAAATATGAAATGTTTTATTTTGTGTTTTTGCGCGCGTATGTGTGTGCGCGCGTGTGTCTGTGTATTGTCCATGGCCTCCTCTCCCTTCGGTCGGCTGTCTGTTGTGTGAGAAATAAATGCAATGCCATCCATGGTGAATAGACCCAATGGGTTGTGCAAAAGACTCTCATAGAACGAATGAATAGTGGAGAAAATAATGCACTCTTGCTCACTTGTTGTAATTCGTTTTTTTTTGTCTGCTTATTTCCCGTGTTGTTGTTGTGTATATGTTTGTTTGTCCGTCTGATATTCTACTCTGCTCTCTTCTGTTATTGTGGTGTGCTGATGATGACGACGACGGTGGTGGCTGCCACACACACACACATGCAGTCACGTTTAGAGCACTGCTTGGAAATGTTGTTGATTTTAATGTTGCTGATGTTCTGCGGTGCTGTTGGGGTATGGAATTGTGTTCTGTGTATGTTGCATGATGATGATGATGATGATGGTGGTGGTGATGGTATGGTGTTGTACTCAATGGCGCGCTGGTGCTTTTTTTATTCAAACTCAGGGCATACAAAAGAATCGCATAAAAAACACAGAAGGAAAAACACGGTAAACGGTAAGCTTCGCTTCGCTGCTCAATTGCTGCTTGTGCAGCGGCAGCAGAGTTAGCAACAACACACAAAAAATAATGCAGTTTTTTAACGTCAATGTAGGTACATGTCCATCGTTCGTGGTCGTCGCCGTCGCAGTCGCTGTCGTGTTGTATTTTTATTCTGTACAGGGGTCGGTTCTGAGTGTGGTGGTTTTAAGAACAGAATAGAACAGAACTTAACTCAGCTGTGTAGGTTCGTTTGTCGTTCACAGGCGGCGTACAATGTATGCGACGCTGATACGTCACCGTGAACGTTGTTGTTGCCGCCAAAGTTAAAATGTCGTCGTCGTTGGGTAGAGCGAGTGAGTAAGTGTGTGTGTGTGTGTCAATTTGTTTCTGAGTGTTGGTTGGTGGGGTTCTGTGTGTGATATAATTTTGCAAATGACTTCGGCGGCAGTCGCATAAACACAACGCATCCGATATGCAACGGAACGCATTTTCGGACGCGGCCCGAGTCGATCCGAGTAGCGTCCGATCGCGTCTACCAATAGTAAATAATGGTTTATTAATCTATAATATTCATACGTTATTAACAATTTGTGACAACGACACAACAACAACAACAAAATCACAACTACACACAAAGACGCGAGCGAGAAAATGTCTTGTTTCGTTGTTGTTCTTACGTTTTATTAAAATTATTAACTCATACATTAACAACAAATAGAAATTGCATTCAGTTGCATTGTAACCCGATGAAGAAGAAGAGAAATAAACGGAAAAGTGTTAAATACAATTCAAATTCTGTTTGTGTTTGTTTTTTTTTTGTTGGTTTGTTGTGAGAGTAGGGAGAACTCCTCTCTGGCACAAAAAAGTGGCGGTGTAGCGAGCGTGTGCCTGTGTGTGTGTGTGTGTAACAATAAATTATTGCAAAAAGGAACAACAACGCAAAGTGCATATGTATATTATTAACAACTCTTTATCACTACAACAACAACCAATAATGTAATCGTTGTCGTGTTTTGTTTCATTTCATTTTTTTGCATTGTGTCGTCGTAGTTTTTCTTTTTACATCTCCCGGTTTTTATTTTATATTTTTTTTTTGTGTGTCGTTGAATTTCTGTCGTGTGAATGTTTGTGAAATTTTCGCTTACATGCTTTACTTTTCTTCGTTGTCGGTTCTGTTGTGGTGTGCTGTTCTGTTCTGTTCTGTTCATGCTGAAGTCTGTTCTGTTTCTGTGTTTTTTGCTATTTGTCAAATTTAACGCGTTTTAACGTTATTGCCATGATTCTTTTTTACATCGTTTTCATTTTAGTTCGCAATCGTTGCATTACGCGCTCACTTGCTCGCCGCTAAATACGCTCCAACAACATTACGCGTTCTTGTAATACGACTTGTAACTGCATGCGTTCGTTCGTTCAGTTTTCTTTTTTTTTTTAATATCTGAAACGTTATTCTTACCATTATTGTTTCGTTTGTTATTATAATTGTTTTTTCTCCCACAACGATCGTTTTATGTTGTTAATTAAAAAAGAATTAAATATAATTAAAAAACATTTGTTTTAATAAAAACAAAGAAAATATGTAATTTTCTTGTTATTAATTTGTGTAAATAATGGAAAAAGTTTTATACAATTCGGAAAAAATTTATAATTTTGTGTTTAGAAATAATTGTGAACAAAACGCGCGTTATTATGGTAAATAGTTCTTTTGCAGTATCTTTACGTTTTAATTTGCATATTTTAATAAATTTTTGTGCGTGAGTGCTCCGAAATTTTTCGCAACACAGTAGCGGGTGTGTGCCATTTTTTTTTTTTTTTCTTAATGCGGAAGTTTTTTTTGTTTATTTGTTTCAAAAAAAAAAAAAAAAAAAAAAACAAGAAATCAAAATCAAGGTTTTCTCTCGGATGATTAAACTGAAAATGTGATAAAATTAAAATTCACAAAAACAAAATATTTTATACAAAATCTGTCTAAAATCTAAAAAGAGAAAACAAAAAATATTCAACTGAAAAAAAATACACACACACAAAAATCTAAACAAGCACGCAGCACACTAAATAAAAATTAATAAATATTTAAAAAAACAAAATAGTACAAGTTTATATAAATACGAAGATTATATATTTATAGAAAAGTCTGGAAATCTAAAAAATTGTTAAAAAATATTAAACACTGTAACCCACACAAAAATACAAAAAAAAAATAACTTTTCTTGTGCCAACAAAAAAAAAAGGTTTGAAATCACAAAGTAACTTAAAAAGGGAGAAAAACAGTAAATAGTGAAAAACAAAAGTAAATGAAAAAAATTTTTTTTTTAGATGATTTGTAAAAAAGTGTTGTCGTAGATTTCAAATCTGGATGTGACGTTTATCGCTTGGTCCTCAGTTTTTTTGCAGAAAGAAACCCCAGGTGAAAATTACAGTTTTTGGGCTGCACCGTAAATTTAAGAACAGAGCTCCAACAGCTTGCCAAGAAAAATATTAGAAGGGATCAGATACAAACTATCATTGTGGTGTGGAGAGCCAATAATGATCAAATTGTGCGAAGGAATGAAAAATACTTCCGGAAATCCAAAAATTGTATGCAATTCAAAGTTTATAAAATAAATTTCTACGACATTTGCGGCTGCTCGCTTAAAAACACATGGAACTATTTGAAATATTAGTAGTTTTTTTGCGCAAGCCGGGAGCAATGTAATCGGAAATAACTTTTTTAAATTCCTCAATCAAACTATCAAAGTAAAAATCTGGATTAACGCATCTATGGGTTTTTGGGAAAACGAAGAAAAATCCAAGGCCTTATATTGCTGTTGTCGTTTTAATGCTTAGCTTCGTGACCAATTGTTTTTTTTTAGAACAAAGCGTTTACACGTTTATTGTTTTTTTACTTTAGTAGTTAACCTAGCATTGCTGGACAAAAAAAATGTTTTGCATAATTTCTAGATTTGAAAAAAAATATTTTTTTTTTAGGAAATTAACTACATATTTACCATTTTCTTTGAGTCATCTAACAAAACACGAAAAATGCTGCCTCGTGTAGATTGTATTTTGTAGGACGTGACATCATTGGAACTCTGTAGTTATCGTGTCAAAAAAAAAATAGTTTCCTCACAGTTTCTCTATAAATAGGGCCATTGATATTGATCAACAGATAATGTATAGAAAATCAATGTTTTATAAAAAAAAAACAGAATAAAACAAATTTCTTCAGATATAGAAGAACATAAATAATGAATCAAATCTCAAATATGAATTAAGCTTGAAATCTATAAAATATTTTTATCATTGCCATGAAATATTGAAATAGTTTGGATCAATTATTAATTTAAATTTAAATGAATACAAAGAAAATATACAGGGTTCTCCAACAAGAGATGTAATTTTTTGTATTCAAAGAAAAATTAAATTTTTTGAGATAAATGATCCCATGTTCATTTTATAATATAATTTTTATTAATGAAAAACAACATTAGTCAAATGGCTATAACAACCACGCATACAGGACCATATCCTTTTCATGAAATTTTCCATAACCAAATCAAAAAGTGTCCTCGATAGCCTCACGAATTCTATCTTCGAGGTTTTGAATCGACGCTGGGCGGTTGGTGTACACCTTATCTTTCATGTGGCCCCAAAAGAAGAAGTCGCAGTGTGTTAAATCACAAGATCTCGGTGGCCAATTGTGATCACCTCTTCGACAGATAACACGGTCTGGAAACTTTATAGTTTTGCGAACTATGACTGCAATTTTTGTAGTGAATTTTAATAATTTCAATGCGTTGTTGAAGCGCGTATCGTTTTTTTTTGGTAATTGCGTACTTTCTACTTGCCAAATGTCAAAGAATAAAAGCTTCAAAAGTGACAGCTAACGAAATACCGGGTGATTCAAAATAACACATCTTGTTGGGAAACCCTGTATAAGCAAAATTGTTGATGAACAAATTTATCAAAAAAAAAAAACGGGAAAATCCGAAACTTTAAAAACAAAATTGTAGTTTTTAGGTTTAATTGTTTTCCAGGTTTACTTGTCTCTGTAGTTCAAAAAAAAATTATTTCAAACCTTCAAAATAAACTCCGGAAATGATAGCTAACCAACTAAAATAATCCTTAGACTTCTGCTTTTGGATACAGTCCACCATTAAGAAATATATCATTTTGATATATTCACTATGAAGGTCCACGGTATATTATACTGACTTTAGAGGCATACAATCGGGAATTGAATTCACAAGATATCAGAATAATAATGAATCGTTTATTTAGCATTTAACATTTTTTGGTTCCGATCGCCTTTTTTGTAGACCGGACATCTTTTGTCTTAAGTTCCCAAAGGCCGAGTAATGTCAGAGACGATATTCGGTAGTCTACTCTTCATTGTTACATCTTCTACAGAAGTCGTTGTATGTACAGAGGTCAGGAACAAGTGATGATCGCAAATGAGATTTCTTAGATGAAATCTGGGAAGAATAATTTCGTTCCTCGTCCTTCGATCCGTCAATCTGGACGGTTAGATTTTGCTGAATTCAAGGCAGATTGGCTCTTTTATCCACCTATCATCTGCAATGAGATGAAGTTTTCAACACTTTTTGCATAAATTTGGATAATGTTTAATATTATGAGGCACATTTGTATCAAATTTCTTTGGCTTTTCTTCTCAATTTGTTTTTGTTTTGTTTCAATGTTGTAGTATTTTTCACTGGTTTGAAGATGCATAAGATGCGAAATGTTAATTTAATAGATTTCGATACATTTTGACTGGTTTTGTGATCTATTAATATTAGAAACTTTATACATATTTCTCAATTTGGTTTTTTTCTGGCTGAAAATTAAGAATTTTTGCTTATCCGTAATGAAGGAAATCTCATTCTTTTGGTCGTCCATAACTTCAATTTGAATGAACTAACGAATTTTCACAATGTTCATAGTTTTTGGGTTATTCAGGTTCTAGATACTTTGTTAATATTTATAATTGTTAAATTAAGATGTGTCTTAGTCAAGAGGCTACAAATTTTAAATGGACCGCAGTGTATCGAAAAGGTGTTCTACTTTCAAGATCTACAAAGGCGCGTGCACTGCCTTGGTCTTAAAGAGACCGCAAGCACGACTACGTTTCTTTATATTCTGGTATTATGAAACTGCATGCGATTGCGGATAATAGCATTACAAGATCTATAACCCATATTAACTATTTGAAATGGTTCACATTTAACCCTCCCCACAAGATCGCTCGATGACATAAGAAAATTTACATGTATATCGGTCTTTAATATTTTCCTAAACGATGCCAGTGAAAATACAAAAAAAAAAGAAAGGCAAAAAATCAACTTTGTCGAAATTTTTAAATCTGAAGATGTTAACCAAAAACTTTTCATACCAATCGAAACATCCAACCAACCAGCTTCAGTTCACTGGCATAACATCAATAAATGTTTCACATAAAACTCTTAAAATTAAACATTCTACCTTTAACCACTTTATTGCTGGACGAACGTCTACAAAAATATGAATACTTTTCTCTCCCGCTCTCTCTCTCACTACCTTTCATACCGTGCTTTCTTTTTTCGTACACTTCTGTCATTTTTAAGTTTTTTTCATACTTCCTGCTAAGCGCAGAAAAAAAACGCATTAATTCACAAAATGTAGACAGTCTAGCAAAAAACCTGAAGGCCAAAAATAAAAGTATAAAGGAAAAAACTTGAACAAATTTCAATTAGAAAAACAAAAAATCACCCAAAAAAAAAACGAAGAGTACGAAAAAAATGCCAAACGCCATTATAATAGAAAAAAACTGCTAACAAAAGTTCTGGCCAAAATTATTCGTTGTTTTTTGCGTCAGCTTTTATTTTAATTTTTACGATTTTTTTGTGCTCTGTCCGAATTTTATACACCTTCTTCATCAGCATTTTGTCCATGCTTACCATCCAACGTTTGGCGCTCTGGAACAAGGAGTTCTTAACTAAACTTTGCCGTCGGGATTTCCGTAACTATGATGGTGGCTGGAAAAAAAAACAGACACACACACACTCGCAGACAAAACGTAATGAAAATGTATAAAAAAAAAAAAATTAACAGACATTTTTTTATGGTATCATAAGAAAACAAAGATGAGGATAATGTTTAAGGAAAGGAGGAACGGAGTGCACAATAAGTAGTGTTAATGAAGAGAAGTTGGATGGATTGTCCAGAGAAATTATACATACTCAGAGAAATTGATTAAATTGTTAATTTTACAAGTTAAACTGGCAGCAGGACAGATAGATACATGTACAGAACGAATTACAGCGGCAGCCGTTTATAATTCCCTATGACAGCGATGTAACTTTAAAACGGTAGTCAATGAATACCGAAAAACAAAAAGGGTTGTTTTACTTATTAATAATTTGAATTTAAATCAATCATAGCCGTTTTGAAATTATAAGTATGGGGATCGCAATAAATTATTTCTATTGAGAGGTATTTTGAGACATAAGGTTTCGTTCAGACCCATTAGTAGTCTGTTAAAAACTATTTCGAATCGATGTAGCCTTCTAATGCTTCTTCCGATACCTTGTGATCTCCTTATAGATCCCGTTCTGTAGTTTTCTCCGATCATGATTATTTCCAGCTTCATTGTCACTTAGCAACTTCTCGTCTGTCCTTCGCGAGAGACCTCTATAAGTGAACACCGAAACATATGACACAGGACAGATCCAGCTGATAAATAGATAGAATTTGTTTAGTTTTTAAGCCCCGTATTAATA
Source organism: Hydrotaea cyrtoneurina (assembly GCA_958296145.1). Lineage (NCBI taxonomy): Eukaryota > Metazoa > Arthropoda > Insecta > Diptera > Muscidae > Hydrotaea > Hydrotaea cyrtoneurina. Next base: position 88,803,201 of record OY282512.1, read on the forward strand.
AAAATTTAAAACATATTTGGTAAGAAAAATGTATGAAAATACAAAAACAATTTTCTCACATTTTTCTTGGCAAAGCTGTTTGCAATTTTTATGAATCAGGGGGTAGGTGTTTAAATTATTTAAAATTGTCTATTGGTGGATATGCAACACTCACCCTAAATGAAAACAACAACAAAATCCAATCCCAAAGTATTCGAATTCCAAAAGTAGGCGTGGCCACTAACAACGGTTTTTGCATCTCAAAATACTGAATTTAATAGAAAAGAAATTGTATTAAACGTTTTCCAAAGTGGGCGGACTATACATTATTATGGGTGATACCAGAAGGGGCGTGGCTAGAGTTCCCAATTATTTCTAGAAATCGTTATCTAATTATTGCTTTAGCAAATTCCGTATTTGAGTAAGATTATGTTGTAGTAGTATGACAACACGATTTAGCAAGGGGGGCGGAATGTTACATTAAATGTAATAATCCCCTTCTTCGCGTACGGTGAATATAAACAATTTGCGATATTTCTTACATTAAAGCTAAACAATCAATTAATTGTTGAAATATTCAATGAGTGACTAATTTGTATTTGATACATTCCTGCGTTCCTCTTATAGGTGACCAAAGCGGTGGGCAAACAAATGCAAAATTGCATGTATGGGACTTGTTATTTTTGTCCGGTAAATGCTGACGACTTTACGAGTATGGGAGTAATATCTTTTCTATGTGAAACTTCTCTATCTTATCTATGTAAAACTTCTATCTATTTCTCTTATCCGTTCGGAGCCGGCTTTGAAACAGTAGGTCCCGGTCAGTGGGTATAGACCTACATATATGGGAAACGGCTTTCTGATTCAAAGGCTTCTTGCTTTCTAGAAAATCATAGATTTTTATAAGGTTTCATTTTGGTTATTTTTTAAAAATTATTTACAGCTTTTTATAAAATAAATTCGTTCGTTGCAAATAATCAGAAATAGTATGGTACTAAAATTGTCCCAATTATTGGAAAATTTTTAGACAATATTTTTTTTATAATAAATTATTATCAATATTTTTTTCATTTCATTTAATTTTTTTTAAAAAAATTTCTTTTTGGTTAATTTTTAAAAATTATTTACAGCTTTTTATAGAATAATAATCAGAAATAGTATGGTACTAAAATTGTCCCAATTTTTAGACAATATTTTTTTATAATAAATTATTATCAATATTTTTTCCGTTTTGTATCCGGTTTTGTTAAGAGCTTGAGAACTTAATATAAGACAGATAATTTCATGATTTTCATTTTATAAATATGATTTTCGGCATGTGTCCGCCGATGTTAAGAGTTACAGTCCAATTTTTCACTACTTTTTGTGGCCGTTTGACATCAATGGTGGCTTGAATGTTGGCTTTCAATGCCTCAAGAGTTGTCGGCATAAAAAACTGACTTAACATTGACCCACTCATAGGCTTTAAGTCGCACGAACTTGGGGGCCTCTTCTGGAAATAAAATTCTCACCAAATTGATTTTGCAATAAATTGATTGTTAAGCGATCTTTAACTCTATTCGTATTGAAATTAATGCATATAGATGTATTTTATTTTCCATTAGTCATTAAATAGTTTACTTTAAAAAAATGTCCATTACAGTTTTTTTAATTTTTGTTCTGATAAACCATTTCGTAAATTCAGCTTAATACGATTAGGGTTACATGGTAATAGAAAGAATAATACCGAATTCATTAAATTACAAATTTAGCAATTGATGTTACATATTTTAGATTTTTGTGATTGCCTGTGATTTGTGCACTACTCCATTGAAGAATTATAATTGGAAAACATTATCACAACACTCTCCGATCTATTAAAAACCAGGATAATTCCCTTATTTAGTAAGCTTTATTGTAATTACAACCACAGTGGAACTTCCATAAGACGAATTTTGGCAGTTAAGGAGACAAACTCTCTTAAACAATTTTAAAAGAAATCCCATAACTAAAAGTCTCTGTAAGTCGAACTTTTCAACGGGATCGAGGGTGGTTCGAGTTATGAAAGTTTAACTGTATTTAAAAAAACGGCAAAGAAGCGCGTGGTACTTATGGGCAGAAATATTAATTTTATGAATGCATTTGAATTTGCATTTTTTATACAAAACTGTTTTTTTTGTGTGTTATTTTCTACAAAAGAAAAATTAAATAATATTTTTATAATTGTTTTTTTTTTTGTTGGAGGGTAGGTGGATTGTATATTCATGACCAATCACATAACTTTGCAAAGAACTCGGTTCGGCATATATTAGTACAGAACACCACAAATACAAAAACCAAAATAAAATAAATGGAAAAACTGAAGCAATAAAACCATAATTTTTTTTGAGTAAAAACTATTAAACGTGTTGTTTCGCAAAATATTTACAAAACGTATGGAAAAACGAACACACAAAAATACTTACGCATTTCTTCGATAAACTTCAAATGTTGTTTTTGACAAAAAACGAAAACGTGTACAACAACTGAATTTGTAAATTTCGAGTGATTAAAATTAAAAAAAAAACAGTGAAAAAAATAGTAAAAATATGCGTATGTGAAATATTTCTTTGTGCTTAACAAATTTCCGTTTCTTTTTTCTTCTTTGACCAAAAAAAAAAAAAAACACACAACAAATTTTTCTAGGTTTTGTTTGAAAACAACGTTAAAATTCAAGAAAGTCAAATTTATTTTGTTAACCAAGCCACCACTTACAACAACACAAACAAACAAACACACACGCAAAAATTTCGTTCTGTTAAAAGTGTAATTTGTAATAATTGAACTAAGAAGAAGAAGAGAAGAAAAAAAAAGAGTAAAGAAAAGCAAAATCGAAAGATAACAACATCAAGCAGCAGCAACAACAACCTACGAAAGTGCAATCATAAATATTACCGTGTATGTAAAAATACAAAAACAAAGTAAAGCATATATTTAAAAAAAAAAAGAAAAACACACCAACAACAACAGCAAACACACAAATTACAAATACAGCAGCAAACAGACAACAGAAAGAAAAAAAACAAAATAATAATTAAAAAAGTAAAGAATTTATTGAATACTTTTGAATTATTTGCAACATACAAACTGCAACAACGTAAGCGACAACAACAACCAGCAACATATCAAAGGTGTAATTTATAAACAGAACCATCAATTACATTTCTGCAACAACAAGAACAACAACAACACAAATTACTTAAAAACCAGCGCATAATTCTGACATAAACGCAACGGCAATTGTCATATGCATACGCGAGCACATACAACAACAAAACTTAACAACAACAAGTAAAAAAATAAAGGCGGATAAAAAACTCTTTAAAAAAGTAGCAAGTGATTACATTAAACCTGCTGTTATATACACGAATGTACATAGCCTACAGAGTATATAATACATAGACAACTGGCGTATATACGTTGCGCGTGGTATATAACAACTCCAGCGGCACCCGGTGCCAAAACCAACACCAGCAGCAGCAGAATCGGCGACGGTATCAGCAACTTCAACAGCATCGCCCCCCCCCCCCTCCCCCCTAACGGTACGGTAGTGACAAACAATCCTCGGTATCCCCTAAAGCCCCAAGTGATTGGTTTGGGGGATTGAGTGGTAATCATATACAAACAACTGCAACAACAACATCAAAAGCATCATTACCACACCAACAAGAAGAACGCAAACAAAAAAATATCCAAATATCCCCCTCTCGTTAAACGTACGGAATTAACAACAACCACAACAGCAACAAAAAAAAGTAGCTGCATTTTTTACACCATTTCCCTGTGCTGTGCGTGTGGAAGTGCGTAAACACTCTCCCTTCGTTGGCCACATCATTTTTGGATACTGTTCACCCGAAAAAATCCTACAAAATTCAATTTTCCCTGCTGCGCCCGATAACCCGGCTTCACCAACAGCCGAGGACTGCAGATAGCATTTTGCATACACATTTTTTGGTTTGTTTGCATTTTTTTTTTTCTTGCATTCGTACGCATTAAAAGGGCAGACGCGTCGCATCGTCCCCCGAACAAAAAAGAGGAAATTATACAACATACCTCCAACGTATTCGACTGAAAAAAGACAGTAGTAGTACAGTCCATACGCAGCAGACCTTTTGTTGTTTGCCATTAAATCTTTGGCATTTACGCACATTTTTTTTGTTGTTGATGTTTTATTCGCGATAAAAATTTGTTGTTTTTTTTTTTTTTTTGGTTTTGTTTTGCCCGTTGCTGTTGTTAACCGTTATATACAATCATCATTTAAATTATATACAACACGCATACAGACTGACAACACATACACAGACAGGCGTGCGTATATATTAAAAATTGCATAAAAACGCGTATGTTTCATCGAAATTGTTGCGGAAATACAAAAATATGATGCTATGCACATCAGCGTCTATGAAGCATGTACGTATGTATACACTTTATTTTGTTTGTATGTGTATAATATTTGTTGTGTATGTACTTTTTTAAAAAAACATTATGTATAAGAGACCATATGCAAAAGTGCAGCGAAACTGCATAAAAAATTAATTAATTTTTTTGCAATATCATTTTTTGGAAAGGGTTCCATCCATGACGCAGTGACCACAAAATTCTTACTCATGCCGCTGGCGACCGAGGGGTGTTATGTATCTGTCCCCCCCCCCCCCCCAACCCCTCTCAGGGGGCGTATGTGTATATTGTCAGCAAAGAACCAGTATTTTCTCTGATCTCCTTTGTAAAACTGTCAAATGGTGCCATGTGTATTACTGACATCTGGAGTGTGCTTCCGAACTAGTGCATTAGAAAACTACTACTCTGTCCTCTGTACACAGAAAAAACATATTTTTGAAATCAATTACGAAGTTTGTATGGAATTCGTCAATTCAATTACTTTTTTAATTGATTTTCTTCCAATTACAAAAGTTGTGAATTCAATTACTCAAATTTTAAATAAGTAATTGAATTTTTTACTATTTTTTACATTGATTTCACCAAGAATTTCTCAGTTCAATTACAACATTAATTGATATCCAAGCTTAATTTCAATTACGACAGTAATTGAATATTTTTGGCCCGTATTTTTTTCTGTGTATGGTCTTTGATCACACATCGTCCACATTTTCAAATAAATCACCTCATTTAAGTGCTACTCAGCATAAATGAAATTTTTACCAGATTTTAATATTTTTTTATCGATCTTTTTCGTTTTATAGAGTTTTTGTTTCTGTTATGCAGGTTCTCATCAAGTCCATGTTCTAGCAAGGACAGGCCCCAGACATTTGCTAAACATTTCCAAAGAAACGGCGTCTGTGTAGTTTTCTCCCATATAACCAGTATTTTTTATGAAAAAAAAAACATTATTTGCTTTGAAAACCTTTCACATTTTGCCGCGCTAATTACTGACATCTAAATCTTGCTGTCCAACTTGCAAATGACTTAAGATGCCTGCCCTCTGCATGGTCTTTGGGTCTAGATCATTTATTATTTCTAGTTTTTCTGAAAAACAAAAATGGAAATGTTATTAAAATGTCTCATTTCGCCGATAGCACATGTATCAAATTTCGTCTTCATATCTCTAAAAAAATCATAAGATGTGACCGGTTAAATTGTTGTGGGCGACCTCGTCCATTGAGCTGTACACGGTACGACATTTTATAATAACATTTTAATTTCTAAACTCATCTAAAACTATTCTGGATAGTCTTTAACAGTTCAGAGAAGGCTTTGAACAGTTGGTCGTCCCAAAGAATATCGTGAACAGTCTCTTGCTTCTACATGGTAAATTTAAGGAACAACGTGTGTATTGAAGCATATTTGTAGAGCTGCTGTTTGTCCTCAGCAATTAGTTTATGTATGAGTGTATGGAGAAATCGTTAATCATACGCATTCACGAAGAGTTCATCGACAGTCAAAGTGCTAATCTTTTAAAAAGCTGAATGTGGTTTCTCAGTCACTGTTACGATATTTCGACAATTTTAAACCACCAGAATTTCGCCTTTCTGTCTTCCAATGTGCCAAAACGCAATTGCCTATATACGGAATCACTGATAAAGGAATAAGTCATGTTATAATTTTGGTAACCTGCGGTTTGGTTACTTTTTGTTTGTGTATTCAAAGAAATGAACGCATTTTTAGCAGCTGACTTGAAGAATTTTAAAATATATTTTTAAAAAATTCATCGTAAAGCACAGAAGACCGTTACGATTATATTCCCAAGTTTCAAACTGTTTCAGATACCTTGAACTACCACAAAGTCCTTCAGAAGATGAAATATGCCAGCAGACAATGATATGAGATCACAACAGACCCACACACACACACACACACATATGGAGAAGTAGTACATACAGTGACATGTAAGAAGAAGTATCAACATGAATGTATAAGTATTAGTGTGCATCAACACACTTAAATATATACTTGTATATGTGTATGTATCACATATCTCGTCGTATGTTTGCAATTACACTTGTATATTCATTTACGTATTTAAGTACTTAAGGACGCAAGTTCAAGAAACTTAAAAAGCGCACTCATTTCAACTACAGCAGCGGCACAATGAATAGTCAGATTCAGAGCTATGCAGTCTGACAGTCAGACAACACGCTTTACAACAAATGTAACGGCGACACCAACAATTGTAACTGCAACAGCGACATACGACATATCAGTGCGGAAAATGTTTGCTCAATAATTTCTGGATTTGAGTATAATTATAATAATATTAAGTACGAAGAGTTTAATAGCAAATCCGAAGGGTTCTCTAATTAAATTATAAAAAATCTACAAAAAATGTCCAAATCTCACATTGGACTTAGAATTTTAGAGGGTGTTTTATAAGCAGCATGAGATTGATCGATAACTATGGTTTGACAGCTTATAATGTCAAACTGTGTTGACATTTCTGTTCAGTAAGGTGTGGCAAGTCACCTTGAATCGTCTTACTTAAAAAAAATGTGTTCCATTCACGACCCACTCTACTGTATTTACATAGACCTACACGCTACATAATAAGTAAATTTCTTCGGATGTCAATTACGTCTGTAAATAAACACATTCATGTTAATACTGCTTGGAAATTCTGAATATCATATTGAATGGCAAACGTCATCATCATCGATATTGAAATGGAGTTTTTTTGTTTTATTAAGACATCAAAAAAAACAAAAAAAAACAATTGTAAAGCTTTTGTTTGTGAATTTAATATTTACATTATCAAGGTAAAACTGTGAACTTGTTGTAAATATAAAACGATTGAAGTATATTATAAAGACAAGTCTGACTAATTCGATGATCAAATTTTTAACAAAAAAATACGTTACTTTAAGTATAGCCATAAAAAACAAATAGCATAAAAATAGACACAATATACGAGGTATGTTCAAAATTTGCTCCAGAGGGTCATATCGACGTGGAAACCCCAATGGAAGCTGCCGCATGAACCAGGACTGAAAAAAGCGCGCCAAGTTCGGTCGATAGTAAGGTATTTGTGTTTCCAAATATTTAAGACAGTGAAATGGACCACATTTGGTTTTAACAAGACACATGTCACACACAACCATCTATATTTTACACACTGTTTTTGAAAATCGAATAATCAGCCGAAATTGTGATGTCAATTGGCCAACTCGGAGCCATTATTTAAGCCCTTTCGACTATTTTTTGTCGGAAGCCATTAAGGATAAATGTTACGCAAAGCATCCAGAGACAAATGAAGCGTTGAATCTGGAAATTCAAGTTGTTGTTAACAGATTCGACCCGAAACAATCAAAAATGTACGGATGAGGTACTGCTAAGTCAGTCGTGGTAGTTCAAACTTTTCTATAAAACCAGAAATTTTAAAAAAATTTCAGAACGTTTTTACAGCCGTTTCACATTTAAAATTTTAAATGCCCAACCCTGTATAATAATAAATTTTCGTTGGTTGATTCGTATACTCATGGATCCTAATTCGTATATTCATTGGTCAGGGCATGATGTTCAAGCATTTCCAACACAATCTGTAGAGAGCTTTTCAGTGATTAATTGTTTAGTGGTCGCCGTCGCTGTAAGAAAGCGGCTAAAAAGAATTATAAAAAATGCTCTAGCTCGTGCCAGCTTCTCAATCTCATAATTCGTCACGGTACAGTCAATCAAAAAAGTCACCGACTAAATCGTGTCTCAAATTACCATCCCATTTGTACGATTTATCGAAATATCAAAACCCTTGCCAAATACCAGCGGCGAATACCGACTAATGTAGTTCGTATTTTCAATTCGATAAAAACTGTAAAAAGTCTGCAAAAGACTTCCACATTTGAGTATGTCAGAATGTCGTCAATCGGTGCCAAATATTCCCTTGAACCTTCAATCCCACGCCCAAGCATTTCTTCTTGATATATTTCCATTTCCAACTTCATGAGCGATATTCGAACAACATCATATGAGCCACAGACGATATATACACACATATATGTATGTATATAGTTTCCATGCTCCGTCTCAAAGTTCACAAGAGGCAGCAACTATCTTGAAAATTGTAAATGAAAATGTTTCTGCTCATCGTGGAGTGCAGTTCGGTGTCCCAACTAGGGTCTGTGAACAATTACATTCATTTATCATTTTAGCTAACTATTTGTTTTTGTATTTTTTCTCGTCTTTTTTTTTTTGTAAATGAAAAATATAATTAATAATTACGAGTTAAATGAAAACCACAACAACAACATAAATAAATAAACGAAAAAAAAACAACAGAAATGCACTGATAACAACTCTTTCGCTTAACAGAATTTCCAAGAAGAAACGAAATATTTTTTTATTTCAGAAACTACGAAAAAAACGAACTAAATAAACAATAAATGAAATGATTATAGTTTAACAAAACAGCAACAAGAACAACGACGACAACAAGAACAACAACAGCACTGCCAATTAAATGGCGGTTGCAGTCAAATAATCAAAGTTTTTGTTTCATTTGCTGTTGTTGGTTATTTTTTTGTACTCTAACAAAAACAAAAAAAAACTAATAGAACCATTGTAAAATTAAAAAACAAAACTGGAATAATTTTTTGCTAATGATTATCAAAAATACATATGTATATGTAAATACTTACATACGAATGCTTAGTATATATGTCGAAATGTTGTTATATACAAAATTAAATACTCGTACTCTGGAAAAACCTTAATGATATTTTTTGATTAGTTTGAAATGTAATATGGTCGGTTTTTTTCCTATTTCTTTTATTTATTAAAAAAAAAACGAATGCATGGAAACAATCATGAGATTGGCGGTTGGTTAACCACTTTTCTACGATGCCCTACAGCATCGTATGAGGATGCTTTGATCGAGAAGTGTAACATATGGAGAACTTGAACAAAACATAGACTACACTAGATATACTAAATGGATACTTTTTCTATATATTTTGGTCAACTTTACTTGAAAACCGCAATTGATTTCTGCTCTGATTCATTCGTATTTACGATTTTTTTTTTATTTGTTCCAGTGATTTGCAATATTAAGAAGTTTGTACGTTGTTAAATAGCTTTACAATAAAGTTAAACAATGATTCTTTGTCAAAGGTATTTGGTCTATCAATGACATTCAGCCAAAGAGTTGTCAAGTAATTCTTCGATTACTACACTTTTTATACTGCACACCGATAACTTGTCAAACAATCTTATCGACCACAAATTATACAGTTTTCCATATTTTTTTGGCAAATTCCCAAACAATACATTGTTATCGAATCTTATCGAACAGTAGTTATAAAGTTTTCGATAACTTTTAAAGGACTACGGGTGTTTTTTTTATAGCTAGAGAAACTAAAATGATAATAGAAGACAAAATGATTATTGGAGTGGAAATTTTCCTAATAACAATCTGGTAGTTTATTTTATGGCATTTATTTTTTAAATACAAACACTATAACACGTAAGTAGAAAATACTCCACAAATAGTGTTTCTTTCTGAAGTTGTTTCATTTCCTATATACCCTCACAAAACGGGTTAATTTCAGTGGTGATACTCATCCCATATTCGATATAAATTCAGTTGTGACTACCAATTTTTTTCTTTCTACAAATCGATTTATTCATTCAGTACGAATGAATATTTGATGAAGCAACCGAAATTTAATTGTTACAATCATTAGCTGCGGCTCTGACAATAATTGGCTTTTGTATTATTTTTATTTTATTTTTTTTTTGCCGAAATAAATACGTTGATTATTTATTTGTAAATTAACTGCAAACATAATGTGATTTTGCATTATCAAGGAATACTTTCAGGGGATACTTTGAACATTTTCATTTGATACACAATAAATGTTCTCAATTCTTTTTGTGTACTTGGCTTTTGGGTCAAAGTTCGAAAATTTCCCCTTTCTATGAGTTGGTAAAACTCTATTCTATGAAGGTTTTTGGCCGATTTTAAGGACATTTGCTGTGGGCATGCTTTTCCAGATTTATGATTTGATTTCGTTTGTTTACTTCAATATACGGCAACAAATAATGTCTCTTGTCTAAGAAAAAACATTGCGTTAACATGTCCGCTCCCTTGGAGGTTGGAGTCTCTTTATAGTCCAGTATTTCTGCCGGCATCACCTTTGGAATCCTACTGACTTTGACAGCATCGTTTAACTCCCTTCCAACAGTATTGTTGAACACTAAATTAGTTGCATCCACCAATTTATATGTTAATGATAATTAACAAATATCGGTAATGAACGAAACCAATGAAATATATGTGTTACTGATCAAATATTATCTCAGGGAAGTGTACATTCTTTGCAACAACAAATGTAACAGCAAATTAATTGCATCTACCATTTGAGTTTTTGGGATTATCAACATATGTATGAAATAAAAAATATTGAGAAAAAATATTTGGTTGGCCATATTTGGTTTTAAGGAACTGTTTGTTTGTTGCGACGACTAATAATGTTTAATAATATTCAATCTACTTTTTTTTGTTTTCAATATTTTAAAAAAATGCCAGCAATCGATTACAGACTATAGAATTTTCAAATATTGACTATAAATTGGGTAAACAGTGGTGCCAACAACTATGTTTAATATATTTAAATTTTTTTTTAGGTACCTCCACCATTTCTGTTAAAAATATTATGAGAAATGCCAACAATGGATTAAGCGGTTGTGAAATCACAGAAGGCCAAAGTTCGAAATGTTGTCAATCATTTGTTTAGTTGTTGCTACCATTTTTTTTTTTTCAAAAAAAGTTTGCAATTTATGTTTTTTTAACTAATTGAAATGCTTTCGAGTCCATATCATGAGAAAAGATATGTGGTTACAATAACTTTGCTATTTCACGGCTCTCAATCCCTTCTTCCTATTTTCAATTCTAGATGATCTATGTACAGGAAATAGCACAGACTTCTTTATTTATTATTGAATATTCCTGTCTCTAACAGACAGGCTGATGAAATGGATATTCCTCTTTGTGTTCTATGCCAATGGACGGCCGTGTTGTGGTAATTACTGTGTGCGACGAGCACACAGTACAACCCAGGTTCGAAACCTGGTATGACAGTCAAACATTTTGCTGCGGCTGCTTCCACCTCATAAATGTTGGCGACTTAAAGAGAGTAATCTCTAAGGCATGTACATCTCCTCTAGAAAAACATTAGCCTTTCTGAGCCGGATCCTATGGAAATCATTAATATTTCCCAAATTATGTTATGGTCTAGCGAGACCAAAGGGATTACGTATACTCTGTATTACCACGTGGTCTGAAGTTTCCTATGTGCGAGCATGAGACGAAACAACACACAAGGACTTCTTTACATGTTTGTGTAGATCTCATTGAGATGATAATGAGATAGAATATCACTATACATGTTCGAAACGTTCACAGCCATTATGTAGGGTATTCCAAATATTGTAGGCTTCTTTTCACCACTGTCTAATTGTACGAATGTGAAATGTTGTTAAACACTTTAAAAGACGAACAAATAAAATAGAAAAACAAACTTTTTAATTATTGTTGGAAATGTTTTTTTTTTTTTTTGTTTTGTATTTGGTAAAATTGTGGGCACCCCTCAGTGGTGCTAGTCATGACGGCGTTGTCAGGCGGTGGTGTTGATGTTGCTGCAGCCGCTTTTCATTGTTGATATTGTTGTATGAATTGCAATGCATTCATTGTGTTGTAATTTGGGTCATAATTGCAAACATGTCATATTTCAATGATAAGAGAAAATTATCAACAACAAAAATGCAATTTTATTTAAACGAAAATGTATTTATTTTGTTTTTTAAATAATTATTTGTGGATTTATGTTTGTTTCCTTTTTTTTTTTTGGCAAGTTTTTCAATGCAGGGTACATATTCATGTTATCGTTCCGATTTTTGATGATATCGGCATAGGTACTGATTGGTTCTAGTTCGGACTATATAATAAAATAATTTATATCAAATGATAAGTGGTCTTAATTGTCAAGTATCCATCTCTGTTTTGATACGTGAATCAACACTATTGCTAGACACGTTAAAAACGGGAATTGCCCACGATGTTGTTATAGGTTGTCCATGGTTTAGTTAATCGCATTTGCAGTCATGCAAATCCAGAAACTACCAGCAGCATTACTTAATTATTTATCTTAATATTCCATGAAGGAACTAACGGGGAACATCTGTCTAATTACGAGGAAGCAGCCGCTGAAAAATGTTTGATGGCCTTAGCAGGTTCCGGACTTGGATTCTGCTGCCTGGTGGTCGCACACACAACCTACCACACCACGGTCGTCCACAAGCCACATTATTTCGAACAAAAAAGAACTACCTTTAATATAATTAATGGTCAACGAAAGTCCTCTAAACTTTAGTGTTTCCGGCTTTCAAAACACATTTACATTTGTATTCCTTTTCAAATCTGTCTTTTTCGCTAGTCTTACTGAACTGTGGCCTAATCTATTCGCAAATAAACCAAAAGACAAACGGCATAGAAGAAGAAAAACAGACACTTGTCTAAGAAAGAAACTAACCGCACTAAATGGGAAGATGGTGAGATGAAGGACTCAAAGACGTAATGCAGGAGACGAAGTCCAAGACCGGGGAGCAAAAAAAAAATTGCCAAAACATTTTTTAAAACGGAAACAACTGTCTCGCATCGAAATGTATTTTTTGTGTTTTATTCCCCCACTTGTTGCATATGTGCATGGGTATGTGTGTGTGTGCTATTGTCAAAATGCCAATAGGAAGCTGTTACTCCATACTCCAACAACAACATCGATAACAACTCAACTCTAAATGCTACTTTGAATGAATACCAACAAGACCAACAATAACCTCAACATCGGCAGCAATTGAGGAGCACATGAATAAACTTGGCTAACAACTTATTTGTTGCAGCCACCTATGCATTGTTGTTGCACATTTTTTTATTTTTTTTTTTTTTGGGTTGGAGTATAAACGAACAAATGTTTTTCCTTTTTCACTGGCAGAGTGTGTGTAGTAGTCTTTTCCTGGCGGCTGGCTGCTGAAGGAACAGCAAAAAAAAAGAGTATGAAATTTAAAATAATCGTGCAATTCACCTGCTCTGACAATAATTGCAAATGCAACTGCAACTTTGTGCCCAAGTGTGCGTGTGTCCGTAGCTTGGCACAGTGGGCGGACTAATGACCTCGATGATGTAAAACATCTCCAGAAAAGACGTTAGACGAGCGGAGTCGACTTTAAACAGTGGATTCCAGTAAGTTGAAGAGATGATTGCCATCTGTTCCGTTATTGAGGGAAATACTTGCGTAGATTGTCTAAAGATATTTTTTTAATTATGTAAGCAGACGTCAGACCTATTGTTGTTTAAACATTGTTTTTATATGAGGACAATTCCTTTCAAAATAATAGAAGTACATCCGACGAAAATGCAAAATGAAAAGAAAAATCATTTAAAAAAAAAGTTTGTCCATAAAAAAAGTTTTGTAGATGATTTTCGGAAATAGAATTCGTTAATGCACACGACTTTTTAGTTTCATGAAAATTTTTGTTGCATAGCGTAATTTATGGGCATATATATATTTTTTTTTAACATATTCAATAATTTGGCACAATTAAGTCAGAAGATTTGGTTATTACCGCTACCATTACCAGGTAATGACATCTCATTACCATCGGCATGAATTCTTATGAAGTGAACAATGAGTTTCTACGAAGAAATTTAATGGGGAACGACCTTGGTGATTCACTTTCACTTTCAACAGCGTTGTCTAGATTTTGTACGTTCCTAATTTCGATGCCGAATTTAAAATATTCAATAGATCTTTTGATGGTGGATTCGAGTTAGCTGACTGTTGACATCCAGCTTACATAATAAAATCTCTCCATATTTGTAATAGTGTTCGGAATTGACTAAACAAATTAAATTTCAATTTACTCACAAGTGCTGTTTTCAGTCGGACCGACATAGCAGGACTTTCCGATGACCAAGAATACTGCCTACGATAGTACTTAATCTATGATCGTATGTAACTCTGAGAGTTTTATAGTAAAAGTTTTGGTGATCGTACAGAAAACATTTGATCAGACCCTAAACTAAGCACTCTTGATCCAACAGTGAATTATGTTAAAATATATTTCAGTTGAGTACCCTGCACCAGTCCTTTTTGTATTTTATAAATTTATTTATAAAGTATGTTTCGGGGTCTCATGGGCAGACGTTTTTCGAAGTGGCATCCTTTGTTAGCCCACTGTGCGCCTCAATAATCAAATGCTGAATGTTGGGCCGGTAGATTGGTTCGTTTTAGGCTTCCTTCGAATGAATGGCGGCGGCGGCGGCGTTATAGTAAAATGAAAACATGCATAGATCTACATCTGCATGTTTGCATGTTGCAGCTGGAGTTTTTGGCCATTGTGTCTGTCTGTTGGTCGGTCGGTCGGTTGTGTTTTGGGTAGCCAACTAAAATGCCTGCCTAGATATTCAAAGTTCTTTATCTCACTTAAGTTTTTCCTCAATGCTGGCCCTGTCGGCAGACACAGCGAGCGCGCAACGGTTCGGCACAGGGTTTGTCTAGTTTTACTGGCAACACACTTTTCTGCAGTTGCCGCATCAGCAGCAGCAGCAACCTGCATTTATTTTCCTGTTGACACTGACTCCTTTTTCTTAACAGCTGCTTGGATGGTTGGCTGACTGACTGGCTGTTTTTTTTTTTTTTTTTTCGTTCAGCATCTGCAGCAAAGTGCCTTTTATGCTGGCTGTTCATTCTGTTTTCTGCGTTCCGTTGTGGCAAAAGTGTTTCAACAACGTCTTTTTCGCTTTTATAGTTTATCTCAAACCATGTAAATCGCACAGATGTAACGACGACTATGAATGCCGGTCCGTCTGTTTGTCGATGGGTCGGTCTGTTATAATGATTTGGTTGCCTGCTGCATATGTTGCATGCATGCATGCCACTACTACCGCTGCCAACATCTAGTGCAGCAGAGTGTAGTGTAGAGTAGTGCGCTGGCTGTGTTTAGAAATTGTACAAGTGCATGGCAGCAACTAAACATACATAGATACAAATCAACACACACACACACACACACATGTACATATGTGTGCATGGATGTTTAGTTGCATGGAATGGAGGCATCATGAATGTAGGGATGGAGGCATCATGGTTTACAAGGTGTAGAATGACATTGGTAGCGCCAATCCATTCATGCTGCCGTTGTCGCGACATAGTTATACTTATCATAGAGTATTCTCTATACACTTCACAGTAGTGTTGTACACATTTGTATTTATACCTATGTGTGTGTGTGTGTGTGTGTTTGTCTGCGATATTGTTGGCAGTACACGAGTATATTGTGTGTCTCCAAAGAACACTTGTTGTTTGTTGGCTGCTGCTTACTACTCGCTGCTGACTTACTGGCAAGCGGCAGCCAGGCTGGCTTTATTACTACTCATGTATGTTGGTGGATAGACGCTATGCCTTAGCCGCCTTGCCTTTTGTCTGTCTGTCCGTCTGTCTGTCTGTCTCTGCCTCCCCTGTATGTGAGCTTGTATTTCTACCTGGTTGCTTTAAAAAGTGCTTCATGTCATGTGTGCTTTTTTTCGTCGGTTGAAAATCTGTTTGTTGTTGTTGTTGTTGTTGTGTTTTAATGTTACAATTGTAATATTACAAACAAATTTGTTAGATGCTGATAAAGTTGTTAAAGTCATTGATGAGATGATGCTGATGGTGATTATATCGTTAAATGTGTGTATATGATGTGTACGTCCCTATAAGCACATGCCTTGTACCCCTTTCGTTTCACGTCGTGGTTGGGGTAAATGAGTGTTTTAATGATGCTGGAATTGGAGGATTTTGTCTGAAAACTCTGCCGTTTATCTTGGATATGGGATCGCGTTAAGTTGAATTTGCAGTTTGTTGGGATTCTCACAATTAGCAGTACCCCAAAAAGCTGCTCCCCTGAAACATGCATAGACTAATTTTTAGTCGAAAATGTAAATTTGGGCGATTTTCGTTGAATTTAAACGGGCCCCAAACCGGTCGGTAAGCTGTTGTGTGGGAACACCTACAAATGATTGCCCTGTTCTTATGCTAAGAACATTTTAACTGTAAATAAATAAATTACGCCGGTAATGGCAATAATGGAAAAATTATTCTCAAAAATTACTCATTAAAATCTGTACGACATGTCGAAAAATACAAATCTAACGAAAAATCTGTTTCGCAAGGCGCTGTAGAATTTTGTCATTTGTATTCGTCAATATCTGTTAGGAGAGTTATTTGTTCCAAGGTAATTCTGGAATCTTTAATAAATTCAATAAATTTGTCATTCCAATTCACTCAAAGAAAAGTGTTCATATATAAATATTGATTTCATGTGTAATATGAAAATAAACTAAACACCGATCTTTTGCAATAAGCTCTTCATTGTAGTCTTCGTACAAATGTTTCGTTCTTCTATGCCTTTCTATTCCGCTAATAACATTTTATGGGTGTTATAACGCATTTGCTGGTCTTAAACAACTCGTATTAAAGACCTGCTTAGGGGAATATATAAATTGTGTTCTACGCGAATACTTTTAGTCCCCAGTACCATCTCTGGTGTATTTGGACAACAAAATATTCGGTTTACAAAGTGTAGTTCAAAATATTCTGTTCTGTGACCATGGCAGGCCTAAAGCCCCAAGTAACACTACTTTACATTACCTACTTTGACTACTTGGGGCTTAAACCACACCCAAATAGATGGCCCAAACAATTGCAGAGTGAAAAGGCATCGGTCCGATACAACACATTATTGGCCTCTTATTATTAAAAAAGAAGGGTTTTCATCCGCTGAAATGTTCCTGACTCACTAAATCGAAACGCAAGTCTTCGCCATCCAACATTGAGAGACACAAAGCAATAGTTCGTCGCGTCGCCTGAAATCCAAAATGACCAAACATCAAAAAATCCAAAATTGTGTTTTTGATTGATTCCTGGAATACACATCTCTGCGGAATTTTACAATTCAGTATGAACAATTTACAATTTTTGTAAGCGGATTCCAAAACAACATAATAAGAAGAGTATTTAGGTTAGGTTAAGAAGACGAGGTAGATAAGGCAGTATTTGGCTTTTTTGGAATATTTCAAAGAGCTCATGCTAATTTTCAACAAAGATGTTGTTTGACCGTTTAAATTGCAATTTCTCTAACGCTCTCATTACAAACATATTTCATTTCCAATAACGAGGCACCGTGATCCAAGAAAGGATTTGGAGATGAAACGACAATTGGGTAATTGCATCGTTTTTGAAATGTTGAGTAAAACTGTTTACCAAAAAAAAAAATACAAAAATTTTGGAAATTTAATTAGGGTTTCCACACATTTCTATTGATTAATTTAATAACTATTTACAACTATTTACTACTTTATTGAACTTTAAGAGACAACGATTAAAACTGTATTAACAATTATTTTTCTCCTTTGTTTTCTTTTTAGGTAAGCTAAACTATATTGTAATATCTCAGATGGCGGCAAGTATATGAATATTTATATAAACATTAAAATAAATAATAGAAATTATTTTCTAGAAAACAAAATAAATTAAAAACAGGCTTAGAAAAAAACACATATAAAAAAGAATAGGGAAAATTTAATGAAAAGGATAAACGTCCTACCTGATTAGCTGTTTAGTGACTTTTGCGACCCTTTCTTTTCCATCAATTATCGATTTGAATGCGGCACCATATTGCAACGATAGCGTCCTAAACAAATAATGTAAGTCGCAATCGAAATGAATCAATATTGTGGTGAAGAATTCATAACGATGCCATAATGATGTTGAAAGGCCAGACCAAGAAAGTAATGAATTTTCTGATTGCATATATATATAATATAATGTTATTGAAGAAAATCAACAACAACAACAACAGCAATGGTGGACAAACGACAATCATTCAATGAAATCAAATCCTTTCCATTGATTATTTTTTTTCCATTTTGCTCTTCATGTCGAAGGTTATGATGCGTCCACATTCTAGCCAATGACAAATACAATCTCAGTGTAAAATAAATGAAGAAGAAGACTACAAATTATAGAATTGTCATTAGAAAGCAATGATGCAACCACGTCATACATATAACCTTGTCGCGATGGCTTATTTTGACAGGTACTTCACATCGTAGAAGTTTAGAAATGTAAAATAAACCGATTGTGTTAACAATCAATGTGATGTGGTTTTTAAAGAATCTTTCGACGGATATTTTAGTCCAGCTTTGCTTGTCAAACGAAACATTTCCTTGGGCAAATAATATAATTTTAATGAGCGTAAATGCAAAAAAAAAAATTTACGAAAACAGTAGCAAATACACACTTATTTGCACTCAAATGTTGTACTTTGTTGAATTGAATAAGTTCGTTGTCTGTTTTTCCCAAACACGCTATTGCTTCTACACAAATATGTAATATTAATAGCAAACGAGTTATTTTTACATCCAAATAAGCTTTGTGTAGATGGAAATAAGCTTTACTTGCTACAAAGACCAAACACGCGTTTTACTTGTGTGTAATCAAAAAAAAAAAAAAGACGTATTTTTTAGCGTGTAGAGATAAACCAACGGTAGACACAAGTATTCTCCAAAACAATTTCCCATGTTTGAATGAACACAGTCGCTGAAGCAAAATGTAATTCGATTTCGAAATTTTTTTTTAGTTTTTCTGAGAAACTTTTACTTTACGAGATATCACAAAATATACTACGAAAACCATTCATACAGCCACAACTTTTTTTTTTGTTTTAAGTTGCGAATATGAAAATATTGGAAATTTAGAACATTTCAAGTGTCTCTCACTGTTCCCAACATGGCCATATGCCCCAACCAACAACATTTCTCAACGTACGATAATTCTAGCCCCACAATTTGATTTCAATCAATTAACGAAAATATAACAATTTCTGTTTATTTTTTCTCAGTTGAAAATCAATACGACACCATCATTCCGATGCCCTCAAAAAATTGAAATGAAATGGAAGAAGAAAAAATCAATTTTTAGTTTAGCAACCACTTGTAAATAATATGAACCTTATCTTCAGTTCTCTGGTTGTTGTTTTCCCTTTCTCCCTCCCGGATATTTTTAAACAATTTCGTTCAATTGTCACTGGAATACCAGCAACGAAACACGAAAATCGTATGTATGGCATACCAAAAAATAGTCTCATTCACGTTCGAATTTTCATTGACGTCTTATTTTTTTTTTTTTAGTGTTCGTTGTTTGTCGTTTGAGTGCAATTTGTTGCCGTCCGTAGACGAAAACAAAAACAAAACAAAAAAACCTCACAAATGCATTTTACACAAAAATTGTTTGTGAAATTCAATCTTGTATGAAAGACAACATTCATGCACACATACATATGTTTGTAGTTATATATTGATATTGTCTGAATTTATCAGTTCTAAGCTTAGAGTATCGAATATTTTCCGTCAATTTCTTCGATTTATTTAATTGAGTTTTATAACAAGAATTTCTTGGAAAACTTTTACTTCCACAGTAAATAATTTACGTTTATATGAGACAAAGGCTGGTTTATTTATCGCTATTTTTGCGTACCAAATACAATGATTGAGAAGTTGTTCCGAAATATGTAGATGACGAATCGTCAGTTCAACTTTTTCCAATTATCCATTAATGGATCGACTTTTCTTAAATTATATCGAACTTAAGCTAGAAAATCCAAATTGTTGATAGACTTATGACAAATTATCGTATTAATCAAATACATTAGGAGTTCCATTTGCGCAACCACCTTTTATCGCAAACTCCATATTTGCTTTACGGTCCTTGTCAAAAATAGTATCTGAAAATGCAATTTATTGTGCTGAAATTTAGTTATTTCATCTAAAATTTGTTTACGAACAATTAATGTATTTCAGTTCTTCAACGATATTTTTCAGTGATTACATGAAAAAACGGGTATTTAAAAAATACTGTCGTCCTAAGAAAGAAAGTCACAAGACAATTGAGTTAAGGCCAGATTCGGAAGTGTGAATGAGATTTTGATTTTTGTGTTGAGCTCATAAGATCCATTTTCAACTGTAAAATATTTTAAAATATTTTTTTTTTTAATTTTTCAATAATATTCAATGAATTAACTGATTATTTTGAATCGCTTTTCTAATATGTTTAGTATTTTATACAACAGAGCTGTGGCAGGAAGTATGTGCAAGTCATTACAAAAACTCTATGAACCGTGCCAGTTCTTTTTTGAAGTAGTGCGATTTAAAGGAAGTTTTTAACGTTCGTCAACGTATTTAAATATACATTACAATTTACTTTCATAAAGACTTTCATTATTTGTATGAAACACTTTAAAAATAGTATGACCCCGCATAAGATACTAAGGTCTATCGCGATATGTGAGCCTGCTGCTCTAGACGTCATCACCTGTACACTAAATTCTACACTAAATTGTGGATCAAATCTAAAGTTCTCCATCGATTTTTATGATTTTATAAACTACTGAAAATCAACTGACACTTTCGTTTGCTTACTTAAATTATTTAAAACAAAAAAATTATCACATAACTTTGTGGATAACTCTAAGACAGCCATTTGGGTATAACTGAATTTTTTAAAATTTATTGCAAAGATATCGGACAAGTCGTTTTCAAGTTATGACAATTTACGTCACAAAAAACATCACATTTCGTAAAAAAAAACTATTCATAGAAAAAAAGGTCGGCCTTTTCTGTGCTGGGGGGGACCACAGCATATCAGAATTGTATAGTGGTTACTCATTGCCAACATTTTTTACGTAGCCACAATTCAATCGACCCTCGAATAACGCCCGACCCTGATCAACTTTTGAACATAATGTTGTAATGCACAAATATAAATTGATATTCTGATATAAATACCCCCAAATGCATAGTTATCATTCGAGTTGAGAGAAGGGATTAGTTGGATCCTTTCGTTTAAAACTTTAATACCGAAATTATTGTGGAACAGCATGCAGAAAACCGAATTCTTAATTCTTTTATTATAAGTTTTACTTTGTTTTTCACTTAACTGACCGAGATTGTCACCGACGTAACGGTAGAGTCGTAACGACTACAATTTTTCTCGAGAAGTTTTATATGATTCAGAGATTACTCTCTTATTCGCAAAGTCGGCGAAATGGAAAACGGCACTGAGAAATGATTTTTTGAATGTTATTACCAGAATAAGCTTATCCTGTGATAGTGGCTCACACTACCTACTTTATAAATTTCACCACTTGAGTTAAATTAATTATTTCCGAGAATGGTTTTAATGACGAAATCAAAATCGCCAACTTAACAAACGACGCACAGTGGTTCAGAATCGATATCCACAGACCACAACTTGTCATACTGTAAACATTTTCGAGTTCTGCAGGGACTGAAATATTATTCTGAAAATTCTTCAATTGAATATATTTTATAAAATCATTTTTGTATTTCCAATTTTAAAGAAAACTATCCATTTAAACCAACAAAATATTGTTTTTGGGCCAATTATTATTTATTTGTAATTCTGAGTTGCGCTTTTGATATGTGACCATTTCTGCAAGAACTGAAGGTTTATTTTGAGGTACTACACCTTCGTGCTGTAGTAGTACCGACTTGCCGTTGCACTTTTCCTTCAGTCTACATATTTTCCTAGAAAAATTTAGATGGAAATTCGCATGTTTGACGAGGAGCAACAACCAGGAACACTGAGAATGACTCTACCATTGGACGGACTATCCCTCAGGCTTGTTTCCACTACGAGACATTACTTTTACATATACGACGGTTTTGTCTATGATTTCAAAAGTTATTACGAATTTGAAAATTTTGAAATTCGAAAAAAAAAATTTTTTTAACGGTTTTCTCGTATATTTTTGTAAGCTCTTAGGAAGCTACCTGAAAACCATACTTAAAATCATTCCCCCGGTGAAAAGAAGAGGTTAACCTGTTATTCTTAGCGGTCTTTTGTGAAAAGAATTGTTTCCAAACACATCTCTAAACAATGAGGCTTTTTGAATAATTTCAAAATAAAAAAAATTAAATAACCCAAAGGATTGCAGGATTGCTTTGCAATCAAACATTATTTATCTATTATCCCCTTTTCAAATACAATAAATAACCGACAAACAATGACATTGATGAACGCAAACCAACCAGAAAAGGCACAACAGAAAAACACACACAAAGAGAAGAAGAAAGAACGGGAAAATCCACATTTCCAAATGAATGATGGCAACAAAATATCACTTTTGATAATTTTAAAAAGCGCGCCTTTTAATTTTTTTTTTTTTTTTTTTGTAAATACACACTTTTGTTTTTGTAGAGTGTGCAAACAACAACGAACTGACTATTCAGAAAGTTATTATTTTAAGTGCTGTAAATGGATAACAGGACGAATAAAAACAATAAAAACCTTTATTTAAGCGAACAGCAATTGTTGCAATTGCCTGACGTTTCACAGACGAAAAGGTGGCAGCAACAGCCCCCCGCCCCCCACACCGCTGAAACGAGCATTGTTGCCTGCCCGCTGAGCAAAGTTTATGATATAAAACTCAACAAAATATTATGATGGACCACACCTTAATAATCACTTAACAACAACTACAAAAAGATACAAAAACAACACAAAAAAACCGATGGCAACAAGAAACGACCCTAGAAAAATAATTTACAAAATTGCATTCATATATTTAACAATATTAAAAGAAACGATGATAGGGCGGTGGTTATTTGGTAGGGCAATGGGGGGGGGGGATGTCACAAGGATTCTTCGAACTCACGCACACATACTTATTAATGCCTCACAGTAAATGACAACAAAAAAAATGGGTTGTAGGACGCCACAGGAGTTGCAAGTACACTGAAAGGACTGTTTTTGTGTTTTGCTAGATTTTGCCAAAAAAAAAAAAAAAAAAAAAACCGCCATAAAAACTGCTTCATTAAATGAATGAAAGGGTTTCATTAAATGCAATACTATGGAAATATAAAGATTGAGTTTGTTTGCATTTCAGATATTATACAAACACTAGCTGAACCGGCCAACGTTGTTTTGCCTTCAAATTTTATTTTACTGAAAGTTTGTTTCATTGCAAACTCGTGGTGGAGGTTGTATGGGAGGTACTACGCCCCTTTGTCCAATTGGACACATACAAAAACGCATACAAAAAAATGTATTCAAATCGGTAAAATATAAAATATTATTCAGATTTATCTGTGGTCACAACCCTTAACAGCCAAACCGAGTTGAGTTATTAGCACCATCGTATTCAGCGTATCTAAATTTATTTGCTCTAAATTTTTCATAAAAAACCTAATAGCTTAAGATATTTTTCTAAATTACTGTTTTGGCATAACTGCCTAAGTCAATTTAGGATTACAACAAATATAAACATTATTGTTTCATTATTGCCTAAATCAACTTAAGTCGTTAATCCAAAAAAACAAAGAAACAATTTTATTTTCCTAACTTGAGTTAAGCTCTTATTCCGAATTACAATTTCGTTTTTTGATAAACATAAATTGAGTTAAGGTCTTTCTCCAAACAACAAGTTTTTTATATAATCTGGAATAATAGCCTAACTCAACTTGAACTTTTTGACTTTCTTTCGTTCAACAATTCATAAGAGCCTAAGTGTCTTTTTCGATAATATCTTTTGACTGCGAGAATAAACAACTATTTTTTGTTAACAACTAAGTAAAGAAATTCGTTTCCTTGGAATCTGTAGCAAAGTTTTCCAAAAAACACCTTCTCCTGATTTTCAGTGAAGATTCAAAACTTTAAATCCCACAAACCTCACGCTACCGGCTCGCTTGATTTTGAGAACTAATTTATTAAATGAAAATTACATAATTTTTATTATTTACAATGAAATGTCTTCCACTATTAATGAAATATAAATACATTAATTCAATAATAAGCGAAAAACGAATCAGTCGATTCATTTTTTTTTGTTCTGTAATTCAATTAAAAAATTAATTGCATTAAAATGAAATGAAAATTAATTGATACTTAATTGAGATAAGAAACAATTTAATTTAAACTCGGTTTTCGATTTGTACGTATAACTTATTTAAATTTTTCTTAAATATTAAAACAAAAACGTCATCGATTCACCAGAGTTTACTCACCAGGGTTTGCTCACCGCTGACTTTACTTCGAAAATTAAAAAAATAATTTATAATACATATAAAGAAATTTCCAATCCGATTTTACAAAGCCTAAGAGGCCGGCAATTATAAACTTTGCTCATAGCCTAAATAAAAGTTTACCTTGTGTTTTGCTAAAGAAAAACCCAAAAATTCTTTCAGTGTATGCATTTCTGCACCAGGCATCGGGGGGTAGAGTAGGTGGTAGGGCTGGACTGTAGGAGTATCATTTTTGTTTGTTTGTGAGACGCTAAAAACTAAAGGCTACATCACCGTTGATCTAATATTAAATTTCCTGTGGAGGTGTTTACTTTTAACGAACATATATCCTGTTGCTCTGGCGCCATATGTTTCCAAACAAGGACAAACAACACAAACGCAGACACAAGAAATTCTCCTCAAAGCACATACACACACACATGCACATTTTCATTATCGATAACAACGGCCATAATTTACGTATTTCATGCCATAGCATATAGAACCTGTACCTTTCGGGTCACCAACATATCAGCTCGAACTTTAGTCATCTGGATTGTGTATTTTGGGAAGACTTAACTTCTTTTTCATATAAAGTATTTACGATTTACTAAGATAATTTTTGGTGGTGTCTTCCGCTAACACACCTACTTTGACCGCTGTTCATACTTGAACAAAAATATGTACAAATGCAATTACAATAATCTAACTTATATAAGTCCATTTCATAGTTCAATTAATTCCATTGAAATTTGCTTCAAGGACATAAATTGTCATAAATCAAAGCTCCTGAGCCGATGGATTCAGAAAATTGCAAAAAAGTCAGATTTATTGCTTTGTAATAGCAACAAAACTAAATATCGATCAGGAAAATCGATTAAGTCTTTTCGAACTTATTTACAGTTAAGTGAATTCGCACATGAAGAACTGCAGGTGTAAATCTACTTTAATTCACATTATATGTAGCTTCTATACTTTAATTTTTCAGATTTTTTTCTTTTACATTTTTTTTACCATTTTTTTATTTTTTGCCAAAATTTTTGTAAATTTATTTTTACAAAAGCGGACAAGTTTTTTTTTATTTACTACTCCCTCTCCCCCTCTAATGCCCTTCCTTCCTATCGCTAACACAGTGCATTACATTTTTAGGGGGCATCCCCTGAGTGCTAATCAATAAAATAAAGTGGAGAAATGTCTCAAAATTTTTCTAACAATTTTACTTACTTACTTTTAAAAAAATTTTCCATAGAAATGTGACCAATTTTGTACTTAGGAAGCCATGATGCTTCAAATCTATGTAGTGGTTATTCAAGCCCGTTTTTGCTGTTTACCTATGTAATCCTTTTATTCCTAAGTAAAACTTCTTATGCCAAGCCTTTCCTTGTAGTAGAGTTTTTAATTTGCATTTATTGTTGGGACAAGATAGTGATGTAAAAAATAAAACCCGTTCACGTCGGTCAAGTACAACGAGAATATTGCTTCTGTAGCCCAAAGTGTTGAAGAAAACACAGGTTGGTACATTCCTCGTCGTTCTTTGGAATGTCACATCCATCGAAAAATCATGTTGACTGATGAGGCATATTTCCACCTCGGTGGCTACGTTAACAAGCAAAATTGTCGCATCTGGGGCTCGGAAAACCCAAGAGTTATTGTTGAGAAGCCTCACCATCGTGAACGTTTGACTGTTTGGTGCGATTTATGGTCCAGCGGGGTCATTGGACCTTACTTTTTCGAAAATGAGGTTGGATCAACAGTGAATACATTGCGCTATCCAGAGATGATTAATGATTGTTTATGGTAGGAGTCGAATGATATTAATCTGGACAACGTTTACTTTCAACAACACGGCACTACACACCACACAAGAGACAAAACTATTGCTTTTACGGGAATAGTTTCCGGACCCTGTTATCTCTCGAAGAGGTGATCACAATTGGCCCACGAGATCTTGTGATTTAACACCTTGCGACTTATTTTTTTTTAAATACCAAAATACCTTTTGTTGGAAAACCCTATATTATCCCCCTAATTCATAACAATTTTATTATTTTATTTTTATTTTAAATCCATGTTAAGAAAAATTTATGAAAATACAAAAACAATTTTCACACATTTTTCTTAAAACTTGTTTTACATTTTTATAAATACGTGTGTTGGTCTGTAAATTAAATTTTCAAATAGATTCTGGAAACTATTGTAACCAATTAATCCGAATATCTTCAATTATCGACGACTATAACTGTCTGGAAAAAATGCATAATACAACAAGAAATTGTATGTCCTGACCTAATCCACTTTACTATAATGTAATTCCCAAAATGTAATGACTTTAGTAAGCAATTTCAATCGGAAATGTTTAATCACACTTCTGTGTGGCTCGACAATGTTCCAATTTGACCAAAGTCCATAATAGCGCAAATCGTTGCGGTTTATGTACACATTCATCGAACAAATATTTCATTAGTTTCAGTTTATTTCGAATAAATTTAAATTATTATGGCAAATCATCACACCCCTCAATCTCTCCTTCGCGGTCATACCACTCGACTAACCACCATCGCATATCGCTGCATACATATTTCCGAACGTAGCAACACCAGCCATTGCCGGCACCAGCACCGGCATCGTCACCGACACCGACACCGTCACAGTCATCTTTTATGTATCAATTTCTAAATGTGAGAACTTTTCCCGATTATAATCTCATGCTATCAACTGCTGTGAATACCTAAAGTACAGCAAACAGCCACAACAACAACAATCGCACCGAAAGAAAGAAATAGAATTCAAAAGGGAAGAAATAGACAGACGATGGCAAAAAGAAAACCACTACACAAAAATATTATTTAAAATATTTCATTTTGCCGCTTCTCCAGAAGAAACAACAATAAACAGAATGGAACGGAATAGAAATGAATCGCAAATAAACATAATGGAAAACATGAAAGTGCATTTCACGGAGCAATTAAACCCGCCACCAATTAAATGGGGAATTAGTGTTAAGTCGCTAAGAAGAAATATTACTCAAATGGACGGACAGCAAACTAGTCAGTGATACAATCATAGCCCATATTTCAAGCTTTTTTTTTTCGTAAAATAACAACAGTCATCCGTAGCAGGGGGTGCGAACTAGAGAGCGAGTGGGGGGGGGGGAACTTGAACGCACGAAATTTAATAATAAATTTCATCTTATGACACAAAACAAGTAACGTGGCATTAATTTAATAGAAACTTTTATTTCAGCGATTTTTTTTTTCATTTACAGTATTTTAATCACAACTAAGCAACTGTTTCCAACAATTTCCTGGTATTTGATACGAAAGCTAAGTAAAAACAAAACTACGCATTTAAATTGGAGTTGTATCTTGCAATTAATTGGTTTTTTGAGGCGGCACAGTGTCGCGAGTTGAAATAGGTGATTCAAAAATTGTATTTTTATATGGAAAATGATTTCTATACGAAATATTTAAAAGTTAAAACAGTGACGCTGCATGTACCAAGTGGTTGTACAATTGAGTTGTACAGCTAAGTTGAAAGATTTCGTCACACTCTACGATTTTGAAACAATTTGTGAGTCAATCTCATTTCGATTTAAATCGTTTAAATTTCTCTTTTTTTTTTATTTATTTATTATTAATTACAATACAAAGTAAATTTTTATTCTAATTTTTGGGTCCAAGGGTAAACCGGGTGACACAGACCATATGTTTAGATTTTTTGCAGCGACAGACCAAAGCCTCTGGTGGGAATCGAACCCACAACCCCCACGCTGATAGGCAAGCACGCTACCAACTCGCCTACCGGGGCGCTTAAATTTCTCTTTTTTTTTCTCTTTTCTCTTTCAAAAAGCAGCTAAAAATCATTTTTTTGGACTAACTAGAGTTAGGCAGTACACAATTTTAAACAATTTCACATAAAACTTTCTTGTCGATGTTTATTTATGTTTATTTCATTTTTTGAGATTTGCCATCAAACACGAAGGGTAGCTTCTTCGATTTTGGGCCAACTGATATTATATCTCGTCTCACTGTGCAACGCTGACAAGAATTCTCGCCAGTCTTGTATTTGATAATGATGTTTCTCATCGCCCTTCAACTTGAATTAGAATTATACACATGATCATCACCATTAACGCATTCATTGTTTGTAACGATTATTCATTTTCACTGAAGCGCAATGAGAATGTTAAATAAAAGTCAGAAGTTAAATTTCTGCTGTAAGCGAAATTTTTTGACAAATTAATCCCGGAATGGCAAATGAATTTCAGTGGGGCGAAAAATTATGTTAGCAATAACTAACGGCAGAGTCATTTGCCCAACAACAAAAACTCAGATACAACCCTGGCTATTTTGATTGTCAAATTCGCATATATAAATGGCAGACAGCAGACACTTCAACTCGCGGCACAATTTTTTAGCGAACTATAACATTGTTGTCAATAGTTTTGAGAGTCCGGAAATTCTTTGTTTGGCTTTTTGTATTCTAATTCTTTGATTTAAATCTTTAATACGAAAATGTATAGACATTTGAACAAAAAAAAACTAAACCAACAATTGAAATTTAAACAATGAGTTTGACAATCAAAATTCTTTCAAAATGGAAAAATTGTAATCAGCTGTTTGCATGACTCTACCTTTAGTTATTGTGCCATGACTCACTGTAATTAAGTGAAGAAAATATTTTGAAATTTCACAATTTTAAAATCAAATCAATAACATAAAGGGTGTTTTTTATTGGGGTATAGAACTTTAAGTTGGCATCACTTTTTTAACTGGCGGCCATTTTGTCAGCTGTCAAGTGATTAATATTTAGTTTGGTTTGCCATTTCATCATGAACAGGTTGACAAAAGAACAACGCTTGCAAATCGTGCAAATTTATTTCGAAAGTAATGGTTCAGTTCGCGAAGTTCACCGCAAGCTCCGTCCATTTTATGCCATTACATCCACAAAAACTGACTGTTTGGTGTGCTCTATGGGCTGGTGGAGTCATTGGGCCATACTTCTTCCGAAATAATGCTGCAGAGTCAGTTACCGTTAATGGAGACCGGTATAGAGCCATGATAACCGACTATTTTGTTCCCGAATTGGATGGCATGAATGTGGATGAGTTGTGGTTCCAACAAGTGGTTGAAAATTGGACCTGTAGAATTGGCTTTATTCGAGCCAGCCGCGGCGGCCACATGCCCGAAATCATATTTAAACATTAATGGCATAAAATTGTCCTTCCAATAAAGCCAAATTGATGGACATTAAAACGATTTTCTTGTGTTTTATTCCAATTCGAAGATCTATACCTCAATAAAAAACACCCTTTACTTTGACAGTAACATGATTGAAACCCAGTGAACTTATTTGAAAACGTATCTGGATTTACACCCAGATGACAATTCGAATATCTACCGGTAATCTGAAAGGTTGCAAAGTCATAATGCTTTTAAAATACATTCCACAATATCAGGTTTAAAAAATTCTCAGAATTAGACATAAACAAATAAATTTGAAAAATTTTACTGATTATTAAATCAGCCGTTTTTTAAAAAAGCAAATATTTGACCTTGAATTTCATGGTGTCATTTGAAATATTATTTAGCAACTTAACGAAATACTTTCCACTTGATATACAATGTATAGCAAATCCATTAACCCACTGCTACGTCATTAGTCCGATGTGATTAGAACTTTCAGTCATACAAATTTACCCTAAATTCAGATTTTAATTATGTGTTGCCAATTCAAAACCATTTATATGAAATTTTCAAACATTTCAGGAGAAAATTTCTATAGTTCAAAGTGAACTGATTTGAAGGGAACTTTATTTTGTCTGTATTTGTGGACGACCAGTTTTTAAAATTATTCTCAAACAGCAGCAAAAACTAAGTAAATAAATACATCCACATTACCAGGTAATGCCAACTCATTACCCTCCGCTGGAATTATAAGCAGAAAAATTTATTTTAATCAAGTGATTAATAAATTCGTGCTGAATAATGCAAAATTTGTTGGGTTCGAACCTTATATTAGGAACCATCGATGTGATCGTCTTGCGATGATAATGTTTATACCTATGTACATTCTATGGGCGCATGCCGGACTGAATAACTTATAAGGGACTTTATATTTAAAGAACTTGGCAATACGATATTACTTCGATTCCTTGGACTATTTTTACAAGTACACCTACTAAATCCCTTTCAGTCTTATCGGCTCTAATAATTAAAAAATATTCGCCTACCGTAAATTCATCTCACAACTCACCGAACAATTTAAAAAAAAAAGAAAACCCCACCGTGAGAACAGAATTATTCAAGACGCAATACATAGAACAAAAAAAAATGCCAAACTATCTCAATCACAAAGAATTAAATATGTATGTATACATTTTATAAAAAATTGTGAATTTTTTTTTAAATAGAAAAACGATAAATTATGTTGCTGTTTTTTTCTTCTCTGCATACAGCAACAAACTGTACAACACAAATTTTTTTAAAAATATATAAAACTGTGAGTTAGCGTCTACATTTTGAAAGAAAAAATGTGTTTTTTTTTTATTTCGTATATAAATAAAGATACATATTTTATATATATAAATATTCTAGAGGGGGAGCGCCATCGAACAGCAACAACAACCTCATCATCGTCATCATCAACAACAACCACATTGTAAATAATACAACAATAGCAACAGTAACAACAACTACAGGGGGGCTAGAGAAACAGAAACCGAAACAACTCACGCGTACAATGATTGTACGTTGAAATACGTTGACTGCCGCGCTGACTGTAATGCATGCGACGGACGGCGACCGTCGCCTTGCCGCAAATCCATGAACTGGAAAACCTTGAAAATTCAGCTGCAATTTGTGTTGTTTTTTTTTTTTCATTTGCTGGCGCTGTTGTTGTTGCAATTGTTTTCCATAAAGCTTGTTTTCGTGTTGTTGTTGAATTTGACGCTTATTTAAAGATACATACATTTATAAACAATAGCAACAAAAACAACAACAACAGCGTATCTAACCCGGTGTAGAGTAATAACGTTAATGTTATGTTAACATTTTGCCATTTTTCCAATAAACGGCAAGCATATAATCAAAAAGGTCATAGTCGGTCAAGACCGAGTATAGAGTACATTATACCTTAGTATTTGGTATAGAGTGGGATGTGAACAGCGATCAGTTTGATCTGCGGATATTTCGATATTCGCAGGCTTAAAAGTAACCAACTTAAGGCGTTTATTTGACCGGGGCTGATGAAAGCTTCAGAGCTGTGTGAGAGTTCATTCTAAACTGTAAACTGAAACACAAAGTCAGAGGAAAACATTTTTAAATGTATGCTGCGGTAGCAATGGAAACAATGGAGACCGTCACTTAAAAAATCCAAATCCGAAAGATAATCGGTCTTTCAACAGTGTGTGGTGTAACTCGTCACCACAGAATTGCAGTGAAAATTCCCCAATGAAAGAAACTCCACATGTCGTTGGCCCCCCAGAACTCCTGACCTTATTTTTTTCTTGTGAGATTATTGCAAACATTAGCATTCGGATTTATAAATCGAATTTGTCTGAGACGAAAGAAAATGTCTGTAAATGGGGTTTTTGTAAGTCACACGAATTTGTCAGAACTTAAAAAATACGTTTCAAAAAAATTTTCAATTTGATTTCTAACAGAGACTTTCGTATATAAAAACTCGAATTAACAACAGTTATTGTTCGTTTGAACGAAACGAAATCGTTTTGTTTAAACACGGAGTAAATTGAATGGAATATTTGTTAGTCGACACCAGGGCTGTGGAGTCCAGCCACAATTGCACGACTGGGACTCCAGCATTTTTAAATAGCTGGACTCCGACTACGGAGTCGACTCCGTCTTCAGTTGTTCAAAAATTAAATTTCGAAAATTGTATTTCCGTTTAATATTCCTATACTTGATATTACACTGAGGTGTGTTTACACTGGGTTTTCCAACAAGACTTGTTATTTTGGTATTCGTAGAAAAATAGCATGTATTGAGCTAAATGATCGGATGTTTATTTCATAATAAAGAGAAAGGTACGCCGTTAATAATAAACGGCCACCACGACCACGCTAACAGGACCATATCATTTTCATAACCAAATCGCAAAGTGGCTGCCCTATATCTTCGATAGCCTCACGAATTCTATCTTTGAACTCTTGGATTGTCGCTAGGCTGTTGGCGAAGACCTCAACTTTCACAAGATTTCGGTGGCCAACTGTGATCACCTCTTCGAGAGATAACACTGTTCGGAACAAAAAGAGCAATAGTTTCGTTGCTTGTGCGGCAAGTTGTTGATGATCGGCCGGCTTGAGTTCTTGTGTTAACTGAACTTTATAAGCCTTAAGACCCAAGTCTCTATGCAAAATACGGTGTAATGACGTTTGTGAAATGCCCAATTCCAACGAACGACGAGGAATAGACAAACCTGGGTTTTCTTCAACACTTTCTCAGTTATTCTTGTTCTTTTATTCTTCACATCACTAACTTGTCCAAATAGCTCGAATTTGTCCACCAATTGTCTGAAGCACCGACAGGATGCTTCACGACAATCCAAAAATGCTTTAGTTTTGCGAACTGTGACTGCAAGATTTTCACAATTTTTTTAGTGAATTTTAATAATTTCAGTGCGTAGTTGAACCGTGTATTGTTCCATTTTTAGTAATGGCGTAGTTTCTACTTGTCAAATGTCAAAGAATCAAAGCTTCAACAGTGACAGCTACCGAAATACCGGGTGATTAAAAAAAACACCTGTTGTTGGAAAACCCTGTATATGTTTACTTGTTTTTTTTATCGGAGTTTCAGTCTTTCCTTGAAATATTGCTGAACTTTGATGGGGGGCTGATGCAAAAACTGTTTAAGTACTTCACTGCTTCTCCATAAAAACCTCTTCATATATTCAATTAACATTGGCTTGTTATTTGTGTAGAAAATAGATTGCAAATAAAAATATTTAAAAAAAATATATATATATTCAATGACTAATTTCATTGTTTGTATTAAGTATTTTATACATTCTATGAAAAAGTTTCATAAAATGGCTCAATGTTTAAAATTCGCAAGAGTAATTTCTCGGCACAATTGTTGCCGTCCTCCTCTCGCATATGCAAATGCGAATTATTCCCATCATTGTGAACATTCGCATTCACAACAAATATTTTTAGAATATGTATTCGTATTCGCCAAAAAAATATTTAAGTACGTTTTCGCTTTCTCATTCGAAAAAAATGCGATTGCTTATGTTACGCCTAAGCCATTAAGGTTGGTTCATTCCTTTTATAAACAAAATAAATACATTTCAGCAGTCTCTCAAAGTTTGGAAATAATATAAACTAGGAACGAAACGAATTTCAAATATACGATTGCGAATTATTCGCAT
Source organism: Hydrotaea cyrtoneurina (assembly GCA_958296145.1). NCBI lineage: Eukaryota > Metazoa > Arthropoda > Insecta > Diptera > Muscidae > Hydrotaea > Hydrotaea cyrtoneurina. The sequence goes on from OY282512.1 coordinate 88,837,141, forward strand.
CATCATTGGAATATTCGCTTTCGCAAAATTTTGTATTTCAGTACTTGATTTCGCAAGAAATATATTTCAATATTTCGCTTTCGTTGCATCCCAATAAAAAATAGTGGTTATGTTGAGTTTGTCATATCTCGAAAACGTGTTGTGCGATTTTGGTGAAATATATTTCCAAAAACTGTCCACAAAATTATCTTTAGTCTTTGATTTTAGTGTACATTCCAAAGCACATTTCATTTTGTGAATTGTCCAGACCTTTTTCACGCTTTTGTGGCCACACTCCACTGACATCGAATACCAAAGCTCCAAAATATTAAATATATAAATAATTACAATTTAAAAAAATATCCATGTCCTACGAGCTTGATTTTAGCAGATCAAGATTCTATGAAAATTTACATTCACCCAATTTATGAATTTGTTTCGTTAATCCAGGGCAAAGATTCATTGTATGAAACTTAACGAAACATTTTATAGAATCTATAAGTTACTTACTTAAATATAAAATTGTAAGCTTAAAAACAATTCACCAGTGAGGTAGACAAGGCGTTACAATTTAAATATATTTCAATTCGAGTTTTTTTATATGAAATAAACGTTTAACTTTCCCATTCTTAACAATGTGACCACATTTCATTAGTTTTTATCAAAATTTTAAAGTACTCACATGTCTGACGTGGCACCGCTCTCAAAATCTCGTAGCCTCCGTGCTGCGCTTGTCCACGGATGCGCAACATAGGCTGCAGCGAAATACCCGACAGCACAACATGTGATGTACGTTGTTGCATTAGTTCCAGCTACCACCAGAAACATATAAAAAGTGTGAATATTAAATAAATACCATAATACGAGTGAGTAGTCACTCATCTATCAAATCATGAAAAGATGTTTTACATGAAAACAACTCTGCGCTTCAGCGCTGTTCGCCAAAGCTTAGTCGGCGCAAACTTTGGGAGAACGAAATAGGGGCAGCAGCTGGAGGAGTAGCACATGTTTAAATTGTAATTAGCGTTTTAATTGAAGCCTACTCGCCACCATTGCTGCTTGCCCCAGAAGTCATTATTTTATTGAGTTGCATGGCTTAGACCGCCAACGAACCTGAATTACTCGTTACTCCTATTCTCTGTGTAGTCGTCTGCATTGCCACAAACAACCACCTCATGCTGAATTTTGGTTTTGTGATCGTGCAACATCTTGTGTGTTTTCTAATGTGATATGACGACGAAAAGCTACAAACAGCAGGAGATTATGCTGCTAACACGATCATACGTAAATGTTTATATGTCTTTGTATTTGTATAGTCAGCGGCGGATTTAAGCAGGCCTGGCATTCGGGTGGGGTCCGGGTATTCACACTTTTTGTGCTAGCCTGACCAACAGGGAACGGCCCTTTGGGGAGTTTCGTGGCTGCTGTTGTTTACCACCTAAATCGCTGGGAAAGTTCGGCTCGGCGTGAAGTCCTGATCTCAATTTGGGTATCATTACTTATAAAGAACTTACAAATCGTAATCAGATATCCAGATATCATCCTCACAAAACAAGTTGAATGAAAAACTATGAACGACACGACAACATTTTGAGAGATATCGGGCTAATACGGGATATGTCGCTTTACTTTACGATTTTTTTTTTCTCCATTTTAAGTCAGGGCGTAATTTTGTTTCATCATTGACCTACCAATTATTCGGTAAATCTACAAGATTCTCCAGATATTCATAACAAATTTAGCCGAACCTTCACTCGCTCACCAGGATAATGTGAGAATAGAAGTGCCCCAAAGGAAGGCCTACCATAAGGCATTACCTTACCCGCTATCCACTGTTGCAATAGTATGCTAGATATATATGTCTGTTGTAGATGTTAACAGTAAAATGATTTAATAATTCTAATCATCACTTTGAAAAAATATTATGCAATTTTCTTTTCATTAATCTGCAACTTATTCATTTGTTTATCATTACGAGCCACATTTCGTTCGACTCAACTCGACTCCAATGGCGATATTTGTGGCAACATTGCGTGTGTGTTGCCGTTGTGTATGTGTATGTGTTCGTTGTGAAAAGTTTCCAGTTGCTGCAGCTGTCATTGCGGTTGGTGAGTTGATGTTGTTACTTTTTGACAAATTTGTGTGAAGATGTATTAGTTCACTTTGTATCACATGATGAATACGTTGGCTGTTGGCCCGGTGGCAGGTGTATTTATTATGTAGCGAGAATTTAGGAAAATTCTGAAACTGGGCCAATTTAGCGGGAAAGAACTACTTAGTCTGAAAAAGAGAGAGAAGCGAGTAGGCGGATAAGTGCTGGAGTTGTTTTGTGTTACTAAATCGATGTTAGAACTTTTCATTAATGAATATTTTTCATTGGCATTTCTAAGAAAAATTTAACAGATTACTAGACAAGATGTGAGATCTATTTTGTGGAAGCATTAATAAAACTACTAATACAGGGCTCAGATCTCTGATATTTAGTGTCACGGTAGGTTCTTGGTATATTTTTACAGTGGCAGTTAGGGAATATCCCACTTGGACCCCGCTTGGTAGAGGTTTGTGTGTACAGTTTGTTATACCAAGGGACTGGAGACCCGATCTTACCTGTCTGCGCCTTCAGGCGGTTTTATAGGCGATATATTGCTTTGCTTAAAGTATTTGAGAAAGTGTGTAGATTAGGTCGACAGTTGATTTATTCGGCCCCACTGATATGACCAAATGATTTCATCGAATTTGTGTCTCAATCTTGCGTACAATCTGCCACAGAGACTAAATCCGTGGTACTTGGAGCCAACGGATTTATCTCCTTTCTTGAGAGATTCCATTTAACAGAAATGCATTTTCTCACCCAGGTGTATATACATTAGGGTTATAACTTTTTTTGGACGTCATTCTCCCAAGGGTCTATCTTACGGCCAATTATGTTTTGATAATAAAACCCATTTTTTTACTTCAATTTGGTGAAAAAACATCCCGCGCCTAAAGCAATTTCTAAAATGAATTTATTTTTTTTAAATTTTTTTTTTAAATACTCTATACAAAAATTATAACATTATATGGTTATGACTAGGTATTAAAAGACAAAAACTTCAAATTCAGTGTACGCGATGTTTTACAAAGTGGATATATGTCTTGGACTAATTTAATTCCACGTTCTGCGCATATATTGCTGCGCTGTTGATTAGCAATTGCAGGTGGTGTTGGTACCCAATGTCTGATGAAACACTCGTGGGCTTTCGTAAATTTTATTAATGCCTCATTTAAGCCTTCAAAATTAGTTTCTTGGAAACAGTGGTCTGAAAACCAAATTTCAAACCATGCGCCACAAATAAAATCACATATTGGCTCTAAAACTTTTTGGTAATTTGGAAGAAGGATAAAGGACAAAATACAAAAAAATTGCTCTTGAATTCCACCTGGCATTGCTAACTGGTGGTAATGAAAGATTGCACAAATGACATGAAAAGCAAAGTATTTTCACATAAATACTATATAATTTGAATAAAAAAAAAAATATTTTCATTGACAACTTCATGGCGTTAGGTGCGGGACCTTTTTTAACGATAGCGAAAAACTGATAATGCAGTTCTTAATATTTTCCCATGCCCTACACGATTTTACCTTGGGAGAACTGATATTTGCAAAAATGTAAAAAAATTATAACCCTAATATACATATACCGCATCTCCCCCGGTCTTACATAGCTCTGTCGGAATTACATCTTCCCCAGCGGCCTTGTTGGTCTTAAGTAAGCTTTTTTGGTTTAGTGGGCGGAGATTCAATACCATTATCTACAAAGTCGAAAACGTATTTTGAACATCCGACAAATTACTATGAATGAATTTACAATAAAACCTCCCAGTTCAACAATTTCTCAAAACACAAGGCCGGTCGTATTTGCAACCTAAGGCTTTATTTATGGAAACCCCCTATTCTGTGAGTTCATGGAGTCTTTTTCTTTATAAATATCCTCATTAAGTTAGTAAAATTTCCACGGAAACTCTGAAAATTTTGTTCCTGTGGAGTCTTCACGAAATTGTGTTCCACAGTATCAGCATATTAGACTATAAATACGAATTTAGAGGCTGTTCAAAGTTTTCTAAGTACCAACTTTGCCCTTGCAGCCCAGCAGAGGGTAGACCTATTTGGCATATCTCTCAGGCTTAAGATCGAATAAATCTCATTTTAAATCTGGTCGGTTGCTGATGGGCCCGTCATCCGTTTTTTCTCTTACAAAACCAACTAACTCTTTATGAACAGAGAAATGTACTTAGAACGTATTTATTTGGTCAAAAGTCTCAGCGTTTGTATGTCACACAGGTAATCAGATTTGATTTCTTACATATCGATGTACGCAGAGAACGTTGTTGACCGTATATTTTTAAAAATTGTATGCAATCGAAACGCATCGTGTTACGCCTGAGAGTGTATTCGAGTAAATCTTAACACACATGATTGCATTTTGTATTGCCCGTCAATAGTGTTACACATTTACATTAGAGTGCCTCGACCTCAAAGGCTTTAATTTTATGATAACTGCAAAGATACACGAATTTTATTCAGACATCATAAATTTGATGGACTACCCAAGAAATGTAAATGGGGAGAGGAACGTTTATTTTGGTAACACCACCCGGAGCGAGGACGCAGGTAATTCTATAAAAAAAAAATCATTAATGAGACTTTCGATCACCAGATTACTCACTGGAGATTTTTATAATCGTTGTTCATATTTATTATTTTTATTAGAAAGTTATTTCAAATATTTGGTATTTTGAAATTTATTTTTTTAATTTATCTGCTACTGTTCATTTAAATAAGTTTGATCCGACGAAACACTTTCCTAGAGCTGGAATATTTCGGCAATGAAACTATGAAACAAGTGTGAGCCAAACCATTGTGCACATTTTCCACCTTGTATTTCTGCTGTTTGCCTTTGTAGTCGCTGTTTAGCATCACATTACATTGGGAATGGTAATAGGAAAGCAAGCGAGCACAAACAAGAACAGAAAATTGAGTAAAACTCATTATGCATGAACTTAACAACAAATAAACGTTGCAAAAAAAAAACACAACACTGGCAAGAATTTGATTTTGTGTTAATAAGTTTTCGTATGTTGTTTGCTATGTTTTAACTAATAACACACACACACACACACACACAGACAGATGCAAACTCTGAATACATTACATGTAAGCTAATAAGTGTATGTCGGCCTATGATGAGAAAGCCATTTGTGCAAATGTAGTGGTGTGTGTGTGTGTGTGTGTTTGAGCCGGTATACCAGGCAATGAGGCATACTTAGAATCGGGAGAAGCATTTCGACCAACCCACCGACCATGCTTTCCCGCAATTATTCCCAAGCACTTTGCATTATACATATGCAATGAGGAGGCCTATGCCAGCTAATTGCCTTTGGAAATAATGTTGCCTTAGCTTCCATATTATTATGCCACTGACGCTTCTGTTTCTGTTTGTTATTGGTCGTTTTATTTTTTAACCAAATTAAATAGGTAGAAAACAAACAGCGCACCAGAGGAACGGAGAGGGAGCGAGTGGGAAGAGCAAGCAACATCTAAAGTACATTCTAGAGTATTATGATGTTGCCCCTGTTGTTGTTGTTGTTGTTTTAGTTTTCATTTAATTTCAGTTACTAGCTCTAATTTGAACATGCGAATACATTTCATTTAAGTACACAACACCGAGCTACTTTGTCTGTTCGCTCCTAACTTTGTTTGCTGCTGCCTTTTAAGCGTTTTTTTTCTATTCGCATCATGTTGTGGTGGTGGTTGCTGTTGTTGTTGGTTATAATTATGAAAATAAAACAGAGCCTTCACTTAATGTAAATTAATAACATTTTAGTTATTTCTTGCCACACTCACACACACAGACACACAACAGTCACACGCATTTAATGTTTTCTTTTTTACGAATGCAACTCTGTGTATATGCTCACGGTAGTGGAGAGAGAGATAGAGAGAGAAAACGAAAAAAATCTATTGCAAAAGTGCATTTGTTAATTAGTGAGCCACACACACACACACAGCAAGCATTTAGTATTTGAACATTTAACCGGAAGTAGAGCCAAACATATGTACCACAGCAACAATAAATCATATTATTGGCCTTAAAAGCATTTGATAAAAATTAGTAGAGCCATTGCGAAATATCAAGTGACATGAAACTAAGGAAATATTCGTTATGTAGGTATCTCTCCCTAATGCTCCTGGTAGGATCGGGTGGGGAAATTATGTCGGAGTATATCGGAATTTGTATAATCACTGGCACCTACAGTTTCAAGTCTTGTCCGAACGGCTAATGCCTTTTATGTTGAGAAACCTTTACATTCATCTACACGCTGAAAAATAAGTCTTCTTTTTTTTTGTTTACACACAAGTAAAACGCGTGTTTGTAGCAAGTAAAGCTTATTGCCTTCTACACAAGGCTTATTTGCATGTAAATATAACTCGTTTGCTATTAGTATTACATATTTGTGTATAAACAATAGCGTGTTTGGGAAAAACAGACAACGAACTTATTAAATTCAACAACGTACAACATTTGGGTGCGAATAAGTGTGTATTTGCAACTGTTTCCGTAATTTTTTTTCTGCATTTTAAAATAAAAGCTATACCGAGAGAATAAAAGGATTGTTATATAGAAATTCACAAATTCCAAAAAATAAAAAGTAACACAAAATTGCATACATATATATTTGATATTTATCACCTACAAACAAATTAATGTTGTTTGTGGTATGAAAAATGTATATATATGTTTGATGCAAATTTGTTTGCTGAAATTTGTTAAAATGACCATTTTTTTTAGCGTGTACCTTTTCGCTTCCCGATATAAAAATTTTACGAAGTTCTGAAGCAATTTGACCGGCATAAATTGCCAGAATTAAGTTATGCAGAAACTGATATTGAACCTGAAGAACAGAAACATAAATCTATAGATACCATTTTAATGGCATGTGTGGATCACTTTTTCACAGTTTGACGGTAATTTCATTTCACACTTATTAGATTTTTAGCCTAAATGTTAGGGGTCTATTTTTAAGCACACTCTCCAACGAATTTGTGACCCAAATGGTTAGCAAAAAATAAAAAATCGCTCGAATTTTATTTACAATTTTTCGCCTGCAGCACTCTTCCGTCTTTTGTCATAAATATAAAAATAATAAAAGCGCCCCGGTAGGCGAGTTGGTAGCGTGCTTGCCCATCAGTGTGGGGGTTGTGGGTTCGATTCCCACCAGAGGCTTTCGTCTGTCGCTGCAAAAATCTAAACATATGGTCTGTGTCACCCGGTTTACCCTTGGACCCAAAAAATTAGAATATAAATTTACTTTGTATTGTAATTAATAATAAATAAATAAAATAAAAATAATAAATTAAACACAAATTTTTCACCTGCGTTGCTTTTCATATTCTGCCATAAATTATAATTTCTTTTTTTGGGTAAAAATATTTTTAAAAAAAATTTAGTTAGACACACATTTTTGTGTTTAATTTTCATGCGGAAAAGAAAACCATCGATAAACAATAACGAAAACTTGAAATATTATTAAAATCTACGACGATTAGAAATCTGTTTTTTTCTTCTATTTTTATCTACAATTTGTGGACATCACTAGAGTGGGTGTGGCATTAAGGCCCTTTTCAAATCACAGTGCTACTCCGTGCTAAATTAAAACTTAGCCGATTTGAATATACTCCTTCCCGTGGGCTGGAATAACAGTGTATACTTTCTATTAACTAGTTTATTCAGGAAAATCTAAAATTTGTTGATATCTCCAACAAGGGAAAGATTACATTAAACAGTTACCGGGTGAAACCCAAATTAAGCACTTATGAACTCTTTTCAATTAAAGGCAAATGATCCGTGCCAGAAGTGTTTACTGATGGACTTATGTCACGATGGAGGGCGTTTACGTTTCGATGTGGATGGACCTGAAACCGTTTATGGTTATTTGACTATCGTGTGGTTTCACGCCCTTTGTTTAAAATTATCTAGCCAAATTTTATCTACACATCTCTATTTGCCTAGCCAACTATTTGTCTTCAGCAAACAAACACTAGCGAGTCTCAAAAAAAACAGCAAATGCTAAATAAAATAATTAACACCCTTAACCAAATATCTACATGTGTGTGCAGATGTCTGTGTGTGTGTGTGCGTCTCTACCTACGAATATTTAATTAGCAACCAAATGTGTATACCCGTTTTTGTTTCTTTTTTTTTTAATTTTTTTGTTGCAAAATATATCTGGGCAAAGGAACGGGCGAGCGTCTTATGTGATAAGTGACACAAGAAGGTTAAAGACAGTTTTCGTTGAAAACAACAACAAAAAATATAAAAAAACACAACCAAACATCAAACGTAAATGGAAAAGTGTAAAACTACAAAGGCAGCATTTGGATAAGTCTCAGTTGCATATTAAACAACAAAGAAATATTTTCGACTTTTTCCCTCCCTCATGCCGGTCTTTGTAATTCTTAAAAAATTAACAAAACCACGTTGAAATTTTAGTGTTTAGTGAATTCTATAAAACAAAAACCAACAAATTTGTTTCATGTTAAGTTTTTGTGTTATAACGTTTTTTGACGTTGTCGTTGTTGTTGTTTGGATTTCCATTTTGTTTTTGTTTTATTTTAGCGCTAAAACTCAAGGTGAATTCTAATTATGTGTGCTGTGGATATTCTTTGAACATTTCAACGTTATTTGTATTTGTTAAAAATGGTTAGTACGTTTTTCAAAGCTACCATCTTGAGATGTACGTGGTGTATTAAGTTTGTCACTGCCTGTGTAACATTTCGAAACACTCAGCGATTAGAATTTTATTTCTTTAACTATGGTATTCAAATGCTATGCCGCTGTTAGTTAGCGAATCGCCTTGTTAGCCGGAAATGAAATAAGTTGTTAAGTTGTTTCAGAAATTCGTAAGCAGATTTTTGAATAAAGTCTTCCTTAATATAGGGTGTTTTTTTATTAGCTTGAGAACTTAAAATGAAACTACAAGACTGAAATATTTTTGGATTGGCATTTTTTGTATTACAATCTGGTAGATAGTTTCATGGCATTTAATTTTTAAAAATGATTTCCGGCATATCTCCGCCATGGCTACGAGTTACATGGTCTATTCGATTTTTGACTTCATTTTATGACGTCCATGGTGTCTGGAAGCTTTGGCTTCCAATGCTTCAAGTGTTGGTGGGTCGTAGACATGAACCAATAACTTAACATAACCCCACAAAAAATAATTCAGAGGCGTGAAATTGCACGAACGAGGGGACCAGTGAACAACACCACATTTTGATATGAAATTGTCTCCAAATTGATTTTGCAACCTGCAGAAGTCTACCGTCAATTTTAGTTGTCTCTCTCTAACACATGCAAAATGCAAGCCCAACTCAAACAGCTGATCGTCTACCGTCAGCTGTCAAGACTAATTGGGCCTTTACTGAACAGAAATGTCATCAATAAAAACACCCTATACCTTGTAATATTCAGTTTTTCATGGAAAAAATTATTACAGTGTACTCTTACATAAGCGGACACCTAAGGGACTGAGAATTTTGTACACTTAGAGGTGTCCGCTTATGAGAGAAGTTCACAAGAGGACTAAAGCGGAATGGTCTTTAAAAAGTGTCCGGTTATGAGGGGTGTCCCCAAGGATACAGTGTCCTCAAAGAGACTTTCCACAAATCACTCTACCAGTGTATCAAGGATGTTTCTTACCAAATTTATCTTCTTGGTTCACTAAAATATCAGTTCTCACTAAAATCGAAACATCAGTTTTTGTGTCAGAAAACTTTAATAAAAATAAAATTAAGTGAACAAATTATTTTCCAAATTAATCCGATTTCAGTCACTGAAGAATAAATCATGACTTTTGCTTTCTGACAACAACCTACCAAACCACCGACCAAAATAGTTGCTAGCATAATTGAGTGTTCCTAGCGTCCAAAACAACACTAATCTGAAGCGAAGCGTATGGTGTAGGGCACCTAAAATTCGTTTTGGCCAATTTTGCAAAACGTTTTACTTGTTTTCCTTTTTTTTTTTTTTTTTGGTTTGTAAAAAATGGTGGCTTCAGTCGAGAACGTCGAGTATACATTTCATGAATGTACGATTTCACGGGCAAAAACAACAACAACTGACACAATACAGCCTTAGCATTTAAGCTATTGTTGTTGTAGTGTGTTTGGCTGCTCGGAGAACCTCTTGCAATTGGTTGGTGAATTCCATTCTATTTTCGCACTTTGCTCAAACACCATTCATTGGATGGTATTTTTGTGTGCCAACAAACTGTATCTGATGTTGTTGTTGTTGTTGTATTTATTATTATTTTGTTGTTGTTGTAGATTTGGTTGTTAACCATGTTATTGAACGGAATCATATGAAATGCCACTACACTGAGACGCCGATAGCCGATAGCGAGCTGATGATATATCTGAAGACTTACATACAGACATACACAAATGTTTTATGTGACGAAAAAAAAAACTGTAGCTTGTGGGAATAAATTTGAAAAATATTAAAAATAAAATAACTCTACCAGCAATCAAAGTATTTTGAATACAAATCGGTTTTCTCAAAGTCCTACAACATTCCAGGGATGGGAATTATAAAACACGGAATTACAAGTGCTGGGAAAAACTATTCAAACTGATAACATCCATCCAGACTTGGTCGAATGTATTTGAGAGTGCTGGCAATTCATTCCAGTGTTTTTTTTTTTGAATTTTTGGTTAATACTGGAAAATTCCTTCAGACAAAGGTTTCCCAGTAATTTTGGTTTTTCCCTATGTACAGTTGGCAATGCTCTCGGATCAAATTCTCTGATTGGTGTGCTGGTGGCATCGATGGACTATGTTTTCAAAAACGAAACGTTTAAAAAATCACGCTGTACAAGAAATTTTCTACAAATGTAGCCTACAATAAAGCAATCTCTATAATTGAGGACAAACATTCGGTATAAATTAGATCTCCTCTAGAAGATATTGACTGGATTTTCAAAATAGACAAATTTTCCATTTAAACTTCTTTTAAATTCTACTTAATATGGTTAATCTCAAAAACAAAATAAATAAAACTATTCTATAGTTTTGCTACCTGAAAATGTACGTACATCTGTATGTATATGTAAATATTCGTGTACCTGTATGTATATGTACACAAATACATGTCTATATATGTGTATGACGAATAAGATTAATCGGCATTTTGTATTCGATTAATCTTATTTGGATACCACAACTGAAATGAACACCACTGACAGTTTTGACAGTAAGCTCAAACAACAATATACAGTCGGTTCCAGAGGAATCGAACCGGAATAGCAATGTAGTTGGGATAATGTCAGAGCTTTAACAACGACATTCGACAACTTCATATACCACAATAAACATTGGTCGAAATGGCATTTCATTGTCGGTGAGAAAGCCATTTAAATAGGAATAGTATTCTTATTTTATTTTATTTATTAATTACAATACAAAGTAAATTTGTATTATAATTTTGGGTCCAAGGGTAAACCGGGTGACACACATCATTTGGCTACAGACCAAAGCCTCTGGTGGGAATCGAGCCCACAACCCCCACACTGATAGACAAGCCCGCTACCAACTCGCCTACCGAGACGCCTTAAATAGGAATAGTATTTTGTGTCCTTAGGCTGGACTTGTAATGTATCTGTGATAAAAAAAAGTTTTCCTGCAGATTCTCATGACTCAATATTCCTTTTCGGCCAAAATAAATTACCACCACAAGAAATGTTCTGCCCTAACTCCATCTATATGAAAAAGAAACTTTGGGAGAGTATTCTGTAAGCTTGATCGCCATTTAATTTGATCCATTGTTCCAATTCATGGACATACTGTCAAATACATGGTCATTTTTTCTTAAGTTTATTTGAAACTAAGTTGGGTCATATAAAACATTTTCTCCCTGTGGTCTGTACCACTTATGGCGAAGCGACTGTATACGATTTCTTTCATTCGTATTCTTACATCTAGTCACGAAATATTTTTTTTATTATTAACGAACTGCGTCATTTAAATGTGAATAAAAATCTACAAAATATCAACTTGGGATTGTCATATTCTATATAAGTGGGCAAGTCTAATGCAGCAAACTACAGGGTGACCCATTCGGATGCATACAGTATGTAGATTTTGTTAACAGCAAGAATATTGGAATGTAAAAAACTTTAATAAACCAATCAATTACTAAGGGCTTCTATGAAAAGAGGATATGGTTTAGTTGTTAATAGACATACTTTTAGAATAGGATTCTCTCGGAAAATAAATTGTAAAAACAGGGCTAATTTTGAAAAATGAGGAAAAAATTAAACAAATACTGGACAATTACACACATAATTCTCAAGCTGTCTTACATAAAGTAATGTATCGTTCGAAAGGTTGTTCTCCGATGTACTTTTGTCCCCTAAATACAAAAATTACCGACATTTTTTATAGATATTTTTTTTATTACATTTTTTTTAAACGCAATTTTTTTAATCAATGGTCATATATTTAAAACGAATCATCATATTTTTTTGAACACACATTTTGCATTTGATTACGAAGTAGAGATTTAGAGTCATTGACAAAGCCAAGACGGACATTTTTTCGTAATTTTTTTTTGTTGGAGAATTCATAAAATATTGAAAATAACAAAAAGTGTAGGTTTTCAGTAGTTACAATCAAAAATTCAATATAGGTCATTAAAATCAATGGAGTACTTTCGATTTTGGTCACAAAATTTAGTGAAAGGCCCTTCTGGAATCTAAAATACAAATCAACTATTCTGTTTTTTTTATAGACCACACCTAATCAAATTTAATATTTTAAAAAAAATATTTAAGTATTTAAATAAAAATGAAAAAAATGTTCCTGCTTTGTCAATTATTCTGAAACTGTACTTCGAATTCAAAAGCACTAAGTCGAAGAGGTTAAACTATTCCTTTTCAAGTTATGACAACACAAATGTGGACAAATTTAATATTTTAAAAAATTTAAGTATTTTAGTAAATACAAAAATTTAAAAAAAAAAAACAATTTTAAATTAAGTTCCCTCTCATATGACACCCATTTCGTAACAACAAAAAAATGACTTTGGTGGACGGCCGCGGTGTGGTAGGTATTTAGTGTGTGCATTTTCCAGCGCCTGTTTCAACCTCGTAAATGTTGGCCACTTTACGAGTAAGAGAGCCATGTAAAACTTCTCTAGAAAAGCATTAGTCGTTCGGGGCCGGCTTTGAACAAAAGAGGGCCTTGTTTTGATGTCTTTACTATTAAGTCTAAAAAACACTCTTATTTATAACCCAATAATATCTTAATTTTTGTTTTTTTGGTACCACTCATTATGGTCCATCCTATCACGCCACAAACGTTTTTGAAAAATGTGTTGTGTTTTTTTTTTCCTTTTTGCAGTTTGTTCTGTTGTCTGAAAACCAGTCAACCACAGCCCCTTTTAACACGCCAACAACACCAAAGCTTACGATATTTTTTCGCGAAAAAAAACGCTGTCATTTTCAATAAAACAAACAAACCAAACAACACATGAAATGCCACTTTTTTTTTTCTCCTAAAAAAAAATGCATTACTCAAAAAAATTTCAAACGACAACTTTTAACGAAACTACAGAAAAGAAAACCAACAACTACAACAACAACATGTTGCAATAAAATTCCAACCGAAAAAAACCTTGAAATTGAAAGCAATTGATTTTTTATACATATGTACGTAGTTTTTGTTTTTTTTTCGTTTCGTTTCGTTAGAAAGAGAATTAAATGCAAAATTTTGTTTAAATTAACCCAACCTCTTACAGCGCACGTCAAGCGCCTCCATCCACCATCTATCCCCCATCCCAACCCATATATGGGCAAAGTAGCTGGCTGGCTGGCTGTCTGACTGGCGGGCTCGCATTCGTAACTGTGTAACAGCAGCAAAACTCACTGCATTCACACCGCACACTGAATGGAGGCTAACTGACGGACGGATGCATGGAATGGCGGTCCGTCCATTCGACTGGTTTGCCTGTCCAAATGTGTACGATCGCCGCAATGTTCAGTTTAAAATCAATTCCGCATACGTAAGATTGGTTGGCATTTGTGACCGCCAAAACAACAACTAGAAAAATGTCGGTGCATTAGATCAACAACAAAGCAACTTGTCTTAAAAAATGAAATTGAAAAAATTATCGAAATCTTGTTCTGTTGGAAATACGAACAGACACACATATACACTCTCACTTGCCCCTTATCGCCCAATCGTACAGTGGACGTAACAAAGTTAAGATCAGTCTTATCACACTTATGAATTTATCTGTAGAACATAAAGTTATTTATTCAAAAAAACAAACGTTTAATTTAACATAAAATTTGTTTGCAGATTTTTGGAATCGAAAAAGAACTTTTTTGTTTCCAGACAACATTATATTTTATTTTTGTTGGATAGTGTAATTATAAAATACACTCATCCCTCGATTTGCACAATAATTTTTTTATAGAATTTCACTTTTACACGACTTCTTCGGATTTCGTTTAAATTAAGGGACTTATAAAATTCCTCGATTTTTGCCTTCAATAACTCATTCGAGTATATAATGTGGTCTCACATTAACTTTTGAAATGAAATGCATTTCTAATCTACAATATGTATCAGTGTGGTATTACCAGAGTTGTTACATAGACCTCGACCCATATTGGTACCCTCCGGTTGACTTTGAGCTGACGACTTCTGGTACTACGCGTCGATCACACCAGAAATCCAAGGGCATTAGTAATTTTTTAAATACGGTTTTGCACACCACTCAAAGTATCAAAGAACTTATTTAAATTCCAACAGAAATTTCACTATTTTTCTCGTATTTCGATATTAATCAACTAAGTTCGATCTGCTCTGGATCCATTTTCGTTAATGGATTACTCGATCCTGAATTTGCAGCCTGAATCTTTGCATCGTATGATTTTTTTGTTGAGTTTTAGAACATGTGATTTTGAAATCATATTAGCTTGTATTCCAATAAGAAAATACCCTTAGCGAATGAATTCGAGTTTGACAAATTAACTATGTGAACTTATATTAATTTCGTGGAGTGTATTACAACTTTTGTTGTTTTTTTGTTGTTGTTGTAAGAAAAACATGCACACACGAAAAAACATGGAATTCAAAACGAAATTAGAATTAGACTTAGACTTGGGACAAAACACACAACAGCAACAACAAAAAAACGCAAACTGGATTATGAGTGAGTATTTATTTAAATTGTTTTTAATTGTCAGGTTGCAATTTCGTTTTTGTTTATGGTTTTTCGTAGCCAATGCGGTTGTTGTTGTTGCTGCTGCTGCTGTTATTTGTAATTCGAAATAAACCGAACCGGTTCGCAAAATGAAATTATTAAATGTTATTATTAGCGTAAGTATTTGTTTTACTCGGCGAAACGAAAAAAAAAAAAACGAATCGAAATGTGAAACAACAAATGCACAAAACATGTCGAATAGTTTTAACAACAATCATTTACAATCTTTAATAAGTTGGCTAATTGATGCGGTTCTCACCGTTTCGTTGGCATTAGCAATGTGACCGATCAGTGGTGGTGTGTGTTGTTGTTGTTGTGGCCTATAGCAAATTTAAATTTGCTTTTTTTTTTTTTTTGTTAAAAATCCACACACACAAAAAAATGCGGGGAAAAATGCTTCCTCATTGCATTTGACCTTTAGATATAATTTCTATCATTCATTGCATTAAATTGGAAAACAATTTAATTTGAATAAACCAAACCGGTTTTCAGTTTCATTTAACACCACTAATTATTCAAATACATATTAATAAGATTTTGTTTCTACTCGAAGTTTGACAAAGTACAATTGCAATAAATAAGCTAATCATTTATTATTTATTTAATAAAAAATAATTATCTAAACGGAAATCTATTTTGTTTTTCCTAGCTAGTTCAGAGTTCACAATCCGATTGGCGACTTGTGGTATTAGGGTAAAAATATATGAAGTCAACCAATGAGTTTCCCTCACCAATTCCGAATTGGCTGAAAGTTGGTACGAAGGGAGTGTTCAATATAACAATAGCATCTGTCAACTTTCAGTCTCCTAGCTTTTCTACTTTCAATTTTATGACGACTTTAATTTGAAAAAAATGATTAGAAATGTACTGAGATGCTTTAACACAATTTGTAATATCTCTGAAAGTATTATACGTACATAAATGATCAAAGGCTTATTTTGAAGCTAAAATTATGCACCGTTAAATAGAAATATTAAATAGATAATTTTCGGACAAGGATATCGTGGATAGGTTAGGTTAGGTTAGGTTGAGAAGAGGAGGCGGTTTTTCTCCGCCTCATGTCCTTAGACATACACCTAAGCCAGTATTCGGCTTGTTGTGCGCTCTAAACTGTGCATGGAAAGGTTTTGAGAAGTTATTTTAAGAACTCTGTACTATTGACATAATCTTTAATTGTTTTCCAGTCTGCGCCCCTGAGATGGGTCAAGTCTGTTAAAGTGTCATTTCCCAAGAAACGGGATCTATTGTTTGCGAACGCTGGGCAGTGACAGAGGAAATGCTCCAAAGTTTCGTCATCCTCCCCGCATGCCCTACATACGCTATTGTCTACAACTCCTATTTTGTGTAGATGCGATTGTAAGCCTATGTGCCCTGTTAGAATGCCCATGGTCTTACTAGTTTCTGTTTTGCTCAGTTTCAGCAATGTTTTGGTTTTATCCTCGTTTGGTTCACCCCACAAGATTCTTGTCGTTTTCCCAATAGTTTCACTATTCCATAGTGTGATATGGGCGTCTGCCGCCCATCTTTTTAGCTCAGAACGCGTAGCTCCAAATGGTTTCGCGTTCTCTAAATTTATTGTTTGCAACTCCCTGGCTCGTTGAGCCAAGGTATTGGCTTTCTCGTTTCCTCTTACCCCGTGATGACCAGGCACCCATATGAGGCGTATTGTGCCATGTCTGGAGTAAGAGTTAATAGCCATTTTACAATCTAAAACTGTTCTTGATTTAACCGTTTTAGTCGTTATTGCCTTGATAGCCAATTGGCTATCTGTAAAGATATTTACGTTTGTTGGTCTTGTGTTAGCGCTAAACCAGATCACACACTCTGTAATTGCTCGGATTTCCGCCTGTAGGACCGTGTTATGGTCTGGTAGGCGGAATAAAAGTTCGGTTTCCGGTTCTTCGATATAAAGTCCCAGCCCCGTCCTTTCCCCTAGTTTCGAACCATCTGTATAACCGCAGTTTCCAGTTGGTGTCTGCGCTAGGGTTCCATCAATCCAAGATTGTCTGTCTGGTATTAGTGTCTCACACTCAACAACTATTGACGTTTCGGGTATTCTATCGGGTACTGATGTTATGTCAGTTAAATTCCCTTCCACTACCTCAACTATTTTTTGATGATATGACCTGTGATCAGTTTCGATCCATTCGCCCATTGCTTTGAGTCTCATTGCTGTGAGGGCGGCTTCATATTTAATCTGTATTTCTATTGGTGGGACATTTAAGATAGTCTCTAAAGCCCTATTAGATGTGGTCCTCATTGCTCCGCTTATGCCGAGGCAACACATACGTTGGACCTTTTGTAATATTTTTATGTTGCACTTCTTTTCCATCGATGTCCACCATACTACTGATGCATAAGTTAGAACAGGTCTAATTACGCTTTTGTAGAGCCAGTGTGTCATCGTTGGATTGAGGCCCCATTTTGAGCCTATAGCTCTTCTACATAGAGACCAGCATCTGTGAGCTTTGTTTGCTCGTTCTTCCATGTGGTACTTCCAATTTAGTTTTCTGTCCAAGATTACACCTAAGTATTTAACCTTGTCTGATATTGAAATTGTTTTGTTAAGGAAAGATGGGTCTATATATGGACCAATCTTTGTTTTCCTTGTAAACAGACATATTTCAGTTTTGTCTGGGTTTACATTTAGACCTCTTGGTCGAGCCCAGTCATATGCAAGTTTTAGGGCAGTTTCGGCCCTTCTGCAAAGTTGGTTTGGATTCTGGCCCCTCAGAAGTATTATAACGTCGTCTGCATAGCAGACTGGTTTAAGTCCTTCGTCAGTTAGGATCCTCAGGAGACTGTTAATAGTGGTAACCCATAGGAGTGGTGATAAAATACCTCCTTGTGGTGTTCCCTGTGATACTTTGTCTCTTATTTGTATTTCGTGAGACCCACAGTTAATCCATCTATTCCTTAGCATGTGGCTTATCCAGTCTCGGAGAGCCCGGTCCACCTCGAACTGGTCTAAGGATTGAATTAGTGTGTTGGTCTGTACATTATTGAACGCTCCTTCAATGTCAATGCATACCGCAAGTGTGTACATTTTCCCATTGAAGGATTCTTCTATGTTTTGCACTACCTCGTGTAGGGCGGTGTCCACTGACCGTCCTTTAACGTATGCATGTTGTTTAAATTTTAGCATTTCGCTTGGAATCTTACTTTTGATCATGGTATCCACTATGCGCTCCATGGTTTTGAGTAAGAAAGATGTTAGGCTTATTGGTCGATAAGCCTTAGGTGTTGCATAACTTGCCTTGCCTGGTTTGGGTATGAAAACAACTCTTGCCTCCTGCCAGGCTTTCGGCGTGTATGAGAATTTTAGGCATGCTGTGAAAATAACGGCTAGATGAGTTGACATGTAGTGAGCCTCCATCTGTAGTAGTGCCGGAAAGATTCCATCAGGTCCTGATGCCTTAAATGGTGAGAAGCTCTTTAAGGCCTCTTTGACCATATGGTCTGTAATGATAAAACTTTGTTGAACTTCATTATCCCTATGAATCGGTATCTCTGTGTGTCCCGCCATCCCTTGGGGAAAATGAGTGTTCATCAAAAGTCTTACCATTTCTTCAGTTGATTCTATTCGTCTACCCACATCATCTACCATTGTTTCGGTTTGGGTGTGGGTTTTTGAAAGGAACTTTTTTATTTTTGAAACATCGTTAACGCTATCCACCTGTTCGCAGAATAGCCTCCAGGAGTTTCGTTTTGCAGTTCTTGTAATTTTGTTGTATTCTCTGAGTCTTCTATGGTAGTCGTCCCAGTATACCGGAGATTTTTTACGGCGTGCCCTATTGAAAAGTCTTCGGACCTCTTTCCCAATGTTGCGAATCTCCCCGTTCATCCAGGGTTTTTCTTGGGCTGATTTCCTTTCTCGAAGTGGACAGCTATCTTCGAATGACTTCACTAGAATCTCCGTAATGTTATCAACCTTGTCGTCGATGTCTTCAACACTTATCGTGGATAAAAAAGGACTAAAATTGCCGAAGGATATATCTCAAAAAGCGATATTTTTAAAAATTTCAAAAAAATATATGTTATTCCCTATTCTGTTTTGCACACGTCTTTCAACTTTTAGCCGTGGATCTTTATAATGGAATGAGTTATTAAGAAAATAGTTCGCAAAGGTTTACGTATTCATAATTTTTTGTATTTTTTAAACAATTTCAATTAGTATTTTAAAATAATATTTCATATCGTACCAGTGAATTACAGTTATATTCATTCAGCTACTAGTAAATAATAAAAAATATCAAAAACCTAGATTATATTTACTTATTTGTAAAGACTTTCAATTACAAAATCGGTATCTGCCGAGTAACGCTTTACTTTAATGTTAGTTTTTCCCACAGGTACAAAAGAATGCAGTTTTTGCGTCCCAGGAATAGTACGCAATTGTTTAAAGCGTATTTGGAGGAATCGTACTTCTTCATCGTAATCTTTTACTGTTAAATACTCGAAGTTACAGTTCAAAAGATTACCCAGGCACCAGTCATATAAATGTCTTGGAGTAGTTATTTGACCTTGTAATGGACGCTGTAAACTGGCTCGTCGTGCTTCTCTCTTTACAGTACCTCCAAGACCGTCGCTGGGGCCTTTTCCATGACTTGTTTCAAAAAAATGCCATTCAGCATTACATCCAAAATCTTCCATATGATAACATAAATTGATAAAGTTATTTTTATTTTTAAACTGGGCTGCACTGCCGTCTGAAAAATACGTAATTTTCTTCGGGATTGTTTTAAACTTGTTCCTCAAAAATACATTCAAGTGGCGATGAAACAGGTGAACAGCTACAGAGTCGTGTATAAGACAATCAGATATTATTATAAAGTTTGTATGTTGTGTTTTTCCGTCCGATTTAAAATAAATAGCAATTGGGTATAACGTGGCTTGATAGTTGTTCCAGTGAAATCCCTGGACTGCATCCTGAACTGTAAAAGAAGCATTTTCTGAAAAATCACAAACTGCTATGTACTCATTTTCTTCCAAATTGGATTTTCTTTCGCTCAGATATGCTGCCTGTTCCGTGCCTGATGCAATTTTATCGAAAGTATCTAAATTTCCGCTTATGTCCGAACCTTCGTCTAAACTAGATTTGTTTAAATTGGAAAGCTTTTTTCTACATGCCGCACAAATTTTATTTGAGGTCGTGATGTTTTTATCCGTAATATACCGTAGCATCCATTCTTGAACTCGTATTAAACTTTTATCGCGCGTAGTGTGTCCGGATTTATTAAAAGGATTACAGCAAAATCTTGAATTGAATGGCATGTTTTCACGGTCACAGAGTTTGTTGAAACAGTTTTTAAAATACCGCACCCGAAGAATTCACAATTAAATGAAAAATGCAGCATTACCAAACTGACAATATTCTCATAGACTACTTTCTTAATATATTTTATATTGCATATATTAAAAAATACATTCAAAATTAAAGATTTTATGAAATATCATAACTTTTTCTTGGGAATTTAATTATAACTCATTCCATGATGACGATCCACGACCAAGAGTTTGCAGACGTGTAGAAAACAGAAAAAGGATTAATATACATTTTTTTTTAATTTTTAAAAATATCGCTTTTCGAGATATATCCTTTTGAAATTTTAGTCCTTTTTTATTTACATTATCCTTGATCGATTTTTTTTTTTTAAAAAATGTTTTTAATGGCTCATATTTTTATCTGTAAAATGAGCCTTTGATTATTTACAAACATTAAATACTTTTCGAGATATTTACAAATATGTTAAATTACCTCAGTGCATTTTTGTTGATTTTTTTCAAATTGAAATGGTCAGAAATCTGAAAGTACGAGGGCTATATGTCTGAAAGTTGGCAAGTATTATTGTTTTGTTCCATAGATCATGTATAAACAATATTATCAAATTCGCAGATGATGTGGTCAGAAATGTTAAATTTTCGGTTGATTTCATATGTTTTTACCCATTAGTTACTTAGAGCAGATTACACTGGTCATATGGACTGATTTTGCTGGTTTTCTGTAGAGCGAAGAAATGTAAGGCGGTGAAGGTGACACAAACTAACTTCTTAGCGAAGCGTTTTTCATGGTTTAACAACGGTTGCATGCCACCAATGAAAATGTAAACATTGAATTGTAGACCGATCGTAACAGAAATAAATCCAAAATATACAAATTGTGTAATTGTGTTAAAAACCCTAAATAACGAGACACTTTTAAATTCTGCTTGTCCAAATCTTGTTTACCTTCCACAGTGCTGTAAGTTCTAGTTGGACATTGCCGTCATAATGGAGTGGGAGTCTCATATCCATAATTTGTTAGAGGTTTATATCCATAATTATCTTGAAATGTGCATGACTCATTTTGATTCAAATATTCTAGTTTAAAATGTATTTTGTGTATTTTTTGTATACAATATAATTCGAATGACTGTCTTTATTCGTCCCGGCAAAATGTGTTTTTTTTTGCAGCGTTTCCCAATAAATTTTCGAGCATCTCGATCGGTGTAGTAATAATTTCCACACGAATGTTTGTCTAGCCAGCTGTTTGGAGTGTGATTTGCTCTTAAAATACCCTAAAAAATCGGAAGATATGAATGTGCAGTAAATTTTCGTTGCAGAAACTGTTTAGTTTGATTTGTACTGTGGCATCATCATGTTAAAATCAATAACCATCCAGACCATTTTTACACATTTACATCCACCAAAATGGACTCCCATCAATTTGTTCACCTTCCCAACTTTACAAGCGAATTTGACGTAGAATCCGGCTCAAAATGTTGCCAACTTTTCAAATACAATACACACCTACATTTATGGATTGGTGGGAATATTTCATTATTGCGTGCGTCTATACTTACGGGTATAGTCGGTGTCATAGGCTCCACGGTTATGAACCCAAAATATCGCCAAATCTTAGAAATATGTGTATTAGGGTGGAGTGAAATTCAAAAAAAAAAGTTAACCTCGGAAAGAGATGTAGTCTGGGGTCCTAATGAGGGGAAAAATAAAGAAACAAATTTTAAAAAAATTTTAGGGGTCGCGCCACTCCCTCGAAATTTGGAAATTATCGCTATTTTGGCGTTGATTTTAGAAAAATCCTAAAAAGTTGTATGTCAATAAATGTTTGCAATAGCGTCAACACTGAAATAAGGGCATGAAAAAATTTAAAAAAAATTTTCTCATTGTTCAAAAATTTCAAAAAGTAAATTAAGTCAAATCATCCCTTCTTCAGAAAATTGACTGAACAATGAAATCGCCACCAAAGCTACAAATATTAGTCGATTATCCTCATATTTGCCTCAAATACTTTTGTTTGGGCACTGAACAAGCTCAAACTTTTAAATTTCGAATAAGTTAAGTCGTTAATTTTTAGGATTTTTCTAAAATCAACGCCAAAATAGCGATAATTTCCAAATTTCGAGGGAGTGGAGCGAAACCCTAAAAATTTTTTAAAATTTTTTTCTTTATTTTTCCCCTCATTAGGACCCCAGACTACATCTCTTTCCGAGGTTAACTTTTACAAATTAAAAAAAAAGCATGTTTTCACTCCACCCTTATGTGTATACTTGTATTCGTAAGCAATCTTATTTGTATTATCCATATGTACATGTTTAAAGATGGCTGGTTTTCGAAGGCTTTGGCCCATTGGTTGATAATACCAACAACAAAAAATACAATTATTTGAGTTATACTTTGTCATGAATCGAAATAACAAAAATTTGTCATAATTTTTCTTTTCAAAAAATCATAAAATTCGAAAATGACAGAAAGTGATATTTTATAAATCATACATAACCATACATTTGTATGGAGGATGCCAGAAGCGACCTTCACTAATTGTGAATAAAACCGAAAATGGTTCCTTGATTTTCAAGTTCTATACGTGCTTATTATCCTTAACATTCCATGAAGTAACATTCAAATCATTGAGCTTGTATACTCACTGACCGGGACCTACTATTTTAAGACGGAATGGATATATTATCTTAGAATTGAACACTTTCTGTGGTACGACAGGGTCCTCTTACCCCAATGTTCCCTGTTTAAATTTACCATCAACATCTACATAACAATGGTTGAAATCAGGTCAACTATAAGTGTGCTTTAATTAAGTTAAAATGAGTTGCCAAACTACCATAATCAGCATATGTATGCTTGGTCAGATGATTAGATCCCTCGACATTCTGCTCATAATCACATAAACAATTATTCGAGCACTTAACTAATCACACAATCCACACTGTCGACCACCAACTACCGACAACCAAACTTCAGCAACCTCATCTCATGGTGTTCATGAGGCACGTCCACTACTAACCGCAAAAATTGACCAAACAAAAATGTAACCATAATAGGAGTAAACACCCGACTAAAATTCCTAAATCAAGAAATTACAATGCATTTAATGCTGTAAGTGAGTGTGTATTTGTGTTTGTGTGTATGTGCATGTCTGCTAGAGCAACATAACATATCCTTTTCGAGTCATGTCTGTGAAGCAACAATTACCATCATCATCACATCACATTCATTGTCGTCTCTGTCCAACCATATCATCCTACAAGTGAGCTAGCAATGCAACAAGTGTACACCACAGACATCAACACATGGTGTTGGGTGTTATTTCCAAAAACGAAAAAAAAAAGAATAAAAGTCCCGAGAAAAAGTTGCCAAAGTCAAGTGTGGCCGAAAAAAAAACCCCTAGACCGACTGGTTAACAATTTGAACAGCAAACGGCCCAAAAGCACTCTCCCATCAGGCACAACCACATCAACATCATCATCATCGTCCTTGCAGTAGACATGATACTCATCAACAACAGTATCGTTTGCTAACTACTCATACATTCACACACGCACGCACCCACACACATACACACTGCACACATTTGTAGCCAAACATATGCCTGTACATATTTGCATCATATGGATATGCACACATTCAGATGTTTCTCTACATGCACTTGCCACATTTAAGAAAAACCAAAACAAAAACAGAAAAGAATTGCACTTGTCCTCTTGGTATGCAAGCGCTGTGCACCATTTGAACATGATGGGATAACAAGCAAATTCTGATTGTGTACAGATCAACTTAATTCCACTTGTGCACTGATACATTTTATGACGCTACCAGTTGACTACAACACTTTACTTTCCCCGAAATGATGAAAAAAATAACCAAACCAAACAAAAAAAACCGGCCCCACCAAATTTGGTTTCACCAAAAAAAAAAAAAGACAAAAAAGAAAAACGCATCCAAGGCAAATGTACCGAAAAAAAAATATACGAAAGGAATCAAGTTAATACGTTGCACAGTGGTGCATGGTCTCTGAAGTCTGTCAGGGGTTTCTGTCAGTGTTATATTCTCACTTGAAACCCAGGTTTGTTCATTCCTCGTCGTTGTTTGGAATGCCACATTGGGCATTCCACAAATGTCATTACACCGTATTTAGCATAAAGACTTGGGTCTTAGGGCTTATAAAGTTCAGTTAACACAAGAACTCAAGCCGGCCTATTATCATCAAGGTCGTGTCTTTTCTGATTGGGTCCTTGAAATGCATGAAAAAGATCCAGAGTTCCATTGAAAAATCATCCCGACTGATGAGGCCTATTTTTATAGCATCTGTGGCTCTGAAAACCTAGAATTTATGGTCCGGCGGGGTCATTCGACCTTATTTTTTTCAAAAATGAGGTTGGATCAACAGTTACGCTGAATAGATTGCTCTATCGAGAGTTGATTAATGAGTTTTTATGGTCGGAGTTGGATGATATGGATCTGGACAACGTTTACTTCCACCATGAAGGCGCTAAGTGTCACACAAGCAACGAAACCATTGCTATTTTAAGGGAAAAGTTTCCGGACCGTGTTATCTCTCGAAGAGGTGATCACAATTGGCCACCGAGATCTTGTGATTTAACGCCTTGCGACTTCCTTTGGGGCCTTGTGAAAGATAAGGTCTACGCCAACAGCCCAACGTCGATTCAAGACCTCAAAGATAGAGTTCGAGGGGCTATCGAGGACATAGGGCAGTCACTTTACGATTTGGTTATGAAAAATTTCATCAAAAGGATATGGTCCTGTAAGCGTGGTCGTCGTGGCCATTTGGCTGATGTGTGATTATTTTTTATGAAATAAACATCCTATAATTTATCTCAAAAAGTTTCATTTTTCTTTGAATACCAAAAAAAAAAATACCTCTTGTTGGAAAACCCTGTACAACCAGTAGTCGTTGCAAGAATCTTTTTGCAGTTTTACAGTGACCTTTACATGTGCATCAAAAAACACATTTCTCGAAATTCCACAGTGGAGCTTTATAAAAATGTCGTCAGACGCCGACCGTGATTCTCAGGCGGAATTCCAACGATTTTACCGCAGCCTGTCAACTATGTAGAGTAGGTTATACCATGACGTTTCATCCCATTGTATTTTTCAGAAAAACGGCCTCAGTTTAAGGGATAAGATAAACAATATATTCCTAGAGTTGCTGTAGAAAATCCGCTCTATTTTGGGGACGTTTTGTTTTGATGAGTTTCATCAGATATGAGTACTAAGGATCGAAGAAACTCGAATACTTATGGTCAGATGGAAACCGTATAAAGGATGCGTAATATTACATTGATCCAACTTATTCTTCATGATAACAACATCATTCACCAGAGTGACATATAGTGTTTGTGAACTGTTCAGGAGGTGGTAAAGGAACCTCCAGCCAGCAGCTGAAACAAAGAAGGGCAAAAAACGTTTCAGTAATGGAAGAGTCGTAAGAAAATATTACCAAAAAACACATAATTTTATGAATATGCACCACAGTACCCCGGTGCATCACATCAAAACAAAACGAAAACCTCGCCAACGTATGGGTGTTGGCACTGTGAATTGGGCAATTGACGCCTTGCGTGCCAGGCACAGCACAATTGCCTGTCCGTCCACGGTGGTCCAATGCAAATGTACCCACCCGCATATGCCCAAAAAAAAAAATGCCAAAAAAAAAAGATGCAGATTCCCGGATATAAACTGCACTCGTAACCGATTGTTAAGCACAACAGACACAGGGCATTGGCAAAAACAAAAATAAGCAGAAAAGAATCAAAAATTTCGTACAGCGACGGCAGGATATACCCCGAAAAAAAGAAATGGTTGAAACACATTGCCTGCTTTTAGGCGATTTTTATGATGTTTTAAGTGGCGTGCATGCAAATGTACGTGCATATGTTGGTGTATGTGTTAATCTGTAAGGACTGATGTGCATTTTCAGCCGGTTTGTTGGTCCACAGGCAGACATATACGAAACACACGTACATATATGTTATGCTGTCTGCTTTCACTGTCTGCTGATTTTTGTTAAATTTTGTGTTCCTCTTTTTTGGGTTTTTTTTCTTATACATACATATCAGGCCGAAATGCCTCAAAATGCAGGGCATGCATACATTTTTTTCCTCCACATACATGTGAATATATATGGGCAAAAAAAGCATACATATGCATTTAACGACTATATCTCTGTGTTATCTGGCTGAGTTGAATTTAAGTGTATAGAGATTTATGATTCAATCAAACTGAATCACTTTTTATACTCTCGTTGCTGTTTCTGGTGGATTTTTTTGTTTTGTTTAATATTTCGTGATTTATTCACCGAATAACGCTGATGAAAAAGTTTTCATTGAATGCAAGAAGTAAAATGAAACCCTTTAAATAACTCGATGCGTTTTATTCGAAAAATTGCATCAGCAGCACTCATTTCATTTGCGATTACATATAGGCGCTGTAGAGTAGTGTGGTGGTATTATTTATTTTTTAATTTTTGATACTTCACTGAATTGGCAACGATTTTATAAGATCAGACAATTAACGTATAAACGTGCACAGTTTGCCAACGGACAGAGTATTTTATTCAAGAGCTATTGAGAAAAATATCCATAAATTATTGTTAACAAATGGACAAATTATGAGTATTGAGGCTGTTAATCTCGTCATCCGTAGCTAAGTCGTCCATATATTATCGGTCATTAAGGCAAAGGAACAACAAGTCAAACCACAACGTTTAAGGGCCACAATTAACGCTCGATATAGGAAATATTTGTATAAGAAATGTTCAAGACCAAAGACAATGTAATGGTGAGACGACCTAAGGGAGATGTGGCTTTTTTCCGCAGAGGTTAGCTATAGCTTTTTCTACAAACGGAGCACACATTTGCTATGAGAGACGTAGTGACATCTAGAGCTTATGGATGTACTGCGACTTCTGCAAATAGAATTAGGTCGTCTGCCCTCTAGATTGTGTTTGTTCAAAAGGACATTTCAGCCCTTCTACGGCGAGGCTTGGACAGTATTGTTATTTAAAAAAAAATATTTAAAAAAAAAAATTAAATTTTTATAAATTTTAAAAGTTCATAAACCCGTTTGAATGTAGCCGTTCGCAATATAAAACCGTTGGTGAAATACATTGTACAAGATCATAAACCACTTTAAATTTAGCAGTTCGCAATATAAAACCTTTAGTCACCACATTTCCAGGCAAAATATTGAAATCGATTAGTGTAGTCGTAATCCAAAAATATTTTTTAAAATTCCCCTGCAATTTATTGCGGGTATAACTGTAACTTTATATTCAAAAAATAAAGGAAACAAATCATAAAATGACCATTACCATTTTATGACGCCATCATATGCGATTATTTCAAATAATCGCTAGTAC
This sequence comes from Hydrotaea cyrtoneurina, assembly GCA_958296145.1. Classification (NCBI taxonomy): domain Eukaryota; kingdom Metazoa; phylum Arthropoda; class Insecta; order Diptera; family Muscidae; genus Hydrotaea; species Hydrotaea cyrtoneurina. The sequence continues at coordinate 88,865,106 of OY282512.1, forward strand.
TTGGTCCGTGGAAGGGGCGACATTTGAAGCATTTTGCATCAGAACTCTTTTTAGTAGATAAAATTGAATGTTTAGTTGTATACAACAGAGAAATATGTATGTATGCCCGTATTGTATATATATACAATATATGTGTGTATTGTATGGCAAATAGTATTTGCCACTTGTTGCTCCAAAATACAACATAGCTTAGATATTTAGTTGTAGTAGAGAAAAATAACGATGACGACAACACCAACGGCAGAATAGAAATGCTGATGACGTTTCTGTTCAAACTGATGATGACAATGCTGCTGATGGTGATGATGTTGGGGATGATGTTGTATACATAAGCGCACAAACATATATGGACATTCTGAGATATACATATGTATGTGTAGACGGTTTTTACCTCGTAGTTTTGTGATGGCATCAACAACAACTGGTTTTTGTGTTGTGTGCAGCTTCCAAAAAAAAAAAAAAACACCGAACATAAAAAATAGTTTTAAGATATTTCCGGTAATGTATTTAAAATGAATGTCGGTGCCCCTTCTCTATTGAAGGAAATTTGTGGCACTACAGCACAATTTAATGGTAAGCATTATCTCATTTTATACGTTGTATTTGATGTGATAAACGGTTGCCTGGATATCGGGTATTGGGAGAGCTTTCAGACATATCCGTACACAAGACGAAAAATAATTTGCAAGTGGATGTTGAAAGAACGATATTTGTACAGTGCAACCTCGACAACCATTCAAATGTGATGGGTGTAAAATTCCAAGATAATCGGAAAGTTGATAAGCGATCATTTTGAAACTTGTGAACAAACTGAACTGTCACCACAAGAAAAAAATGAGAAAACATTTTTCTGCAAATGCAAACAATGACATTTATCCTGGAAATATATAAAGGGTATATTTTAGTTAATTTGTATTGCAAATGTTTTTGGGTTCTGAGTATAAAAGTCGTCATCTTTTAAATGTAACAAAAACATTTTTATGCCACGATTTACGAATTTCCACAATAGAAGCCATGCAAAGAGCTGATTAAAATTTTTTCATTTTGTCATCATTTTAATTGTCAAACTCGTTGTTCACATTCCAATTGTTTGTTGACATTCTTATTGGAAGTTGACAGTCCATGCACTAATAATATTTAAAAACAATGTTTGTTGTGTTCAGAGCTGGGCAATAAGGATTACGATTACCACACGATTACGATTGCAGTAATCCTAAAACAAAAAAAAATCCGATTAAGATTAAAGTAATCCTTCATCGAAGGCATTAAGATTACGATTGCAGCAATCGTAATTCTGAAAAAGTCGAAATTGCAATTACAGTAATCGTAATCCTAATGTCTTCGATGAAGCATTACTGTAATTGTAATCACGTGTTTTTTTTATAAGGAATAAGTAATCCTAAGGCATGGATTACTTTTTTATTTTATTTAAAAAAAAAACCTTTTGCTTACTACATTAGCTTTCGCTAACTTCTTTAAATAACTAAGATTACGATTACTCAAAAAATCGTTATTTAAAAAAAATTAAATTAGGATTATTGTAATCCTTCATCGAAGACATTAGGATTACGATTACTGTAATTGTAATTTCAAATTTTTCGAAATTACGATTACTGCAATCGTAATCATAATGACTCCGATGAAGGATTACAATAATCCTAATTTTAAAAAATGTTAAATTGCAATTAAAATAATCGTAATTCAAACCGCAATCCATTACACATGTAATTCTTAGCGTCCAGCTCTGGTTGTGTTATAGTTCTCTGAAAATCAGAGAACTATTGATTTTTAAAGAACTCCAATATGTTTTTAAATATTATTTGTGCACAGACTGTCAACTTTCAATAATAATGTAAACAATTTACTTTTAACCATGGCCATAGATGGAAATTTCTCTATTGTGCCACGATTTGTAACTGTCTGTCATTTATCGCTCAGTTGAATTAGGCAATCAACATGCCCCGGGTTGTATCTGAGATTTTGTTGTTTGGCAATTGACACTACCTTCTGTTATTCTTAAAGAAAAAGTTTTACAATAAATTTTTCTCTAACACCCAACTAGGCAATTGTAAAAAATTCCATTAGAAAGCGAAATCTAACATTAAATTAATGTTATTTTTCTGACTGCCACGAAACATTCAATTTAACCCCATTCGTACCAAGCTAAATTGTAATAGACATTTTTTTAAAGGAAGAAACTTAGACGTAGTGGACGATAATGAATAATGGAAAATAAAATACATCTATATTTATTAATTTCAATAGTGACCCGAAGTCACTGCCTGGTACGAATAGGGTTGAAAAATGCACAGAATAAATTCGAAAACCGAAATGGAAATAGTTGACAAAGCAGCCTTGACATACACATCAGAAACAATTTAGAGAGCAGACAATGTAATTCGTACTTAACTTATGTTAGGCAATTCCAATTAAATGTCATCCATTAAGGAACCTACGGGACACTTGTGTCGCATCAGTGAAACGATATAATTTGTATATCCCCTGGCTGGGAAACCACGGTCAATGCTTTTTCTAGAGAAGTTTTTACATAGTTCATACTCGTAAAGTCGGCTGCCTTTATGAGCCGAAAACAGCCGCTGAAAAATGTTTTACAATCTTACCAGGTGTCGAACCTGGCAACCATACAATTAAATTCACATGCCGTTACTTCCAATGATCTAAGCACACATTTACTAAGAGAGACGTAGTGACATCTAGAGTTTGCAGACGTACTACTTACTAGCTTCAGTTGACTCTACAACATGTTGTTGGTCTTGGCCAGCTTAATAAATGATTTCCAAGCGCTTCGATCTTGTGAATGCCTTCTCGAGTTTGTGATACCAAGGACCATCATGTTTTCTCCCTCTTGGTCCTACCACCAGAGTCTTGGTATATCCTGTCTGCGCCTTCCGTGGTAGTTGTTGCCCGACCGACATGACCCTGCCAGCGCAAACATATTAATTTATTAAAGTCAATCTAGAGTGCAGACGACCAAAGCCTATGTGCAGAAGTAGTACTAAAATGCGGGCAACACTTAACAGCGAAAACGCAACATTTTTACTTTTGTCAAGAGTTTTTTAGGCAGTACTTAAAGTAAATTTATTCAGGCTCTGTTGTTCTCAAATGGCAGAGAAATAATGAGTCAGCGATAATGCTGCCACCAGGAGGTCCTCGAAGATACACCTTATACACCAATTGTTTGGTTCCTTACAGATACACCCTAAACAACCACTGTTTAAGGTCGTCGATGATACATCCTTCTCCATCGCAGGGTTGTGTCTGTCATCTTCGAGGATACAAACCACCTCAGGCTTGGGATGGATCATCGGAGATTCGCCATAGTTGGATCATCGATGATTCACTTTACACAAACCCCGGGATGGGTCATCGATAATACACCACAATCCCAGCTATCGCTTTGCACTGCCGGTTAATTATCGCCGAATTATCAATACCCCTTTTGTGCACTAGTATCGACCATTTCATGAATTAGAGTTTAGTTCCCAATACTTTTTATTGAAACATAACAGTTTTTTTTTATACAGTCTTATGATTTTCCGAATAGCACTCACATTCATTTTTAATTTCATTACGATAGCTTTAGTCTATAGAAACTTCGGGCTGCTCGAAATTTGAATAATCATTTTTGAAAATTTTTAAAAATATGCAAGTAATGCAGGATTATTATTTTCTTAGTGGAAAATCACCAGAGTTCTACGCAAATTTAATTTAGCTAGGAAAATTGTCTAAACCGTGCGAAATCGCAGAGGGTATCCGCTTTGGGAAGGTTTCACTGTACATATTTTCTTAGTGGAAAATCACCAGAGTTCTACGCAAATTTAATTTAGCTAGGAAAATTGTCTAAACCGTGCGAAATCGCAGAGGGTATCCGCTTTGGGAAGGTTTCACTGTACATATTTTCTTAGTGGAAAATCACCAGAGTTCTACGCAAATTTAATTTAGCTAGGAAAATTGTCTAAACCGTGCGAAATCGCAGAGGGTATCCGCTTTGGGAAGGTTTCACTGTACATCCAAAACGACATCATCATTTCCGGCAGTGGATGCAAAACAAACAGCAGCAATTGTTAAAAGAACTTCAACGGCAAATCATTTATTTTTGGAAGACTACAACATCAGCAACAGCAGCGGCAGCAATATATAGAATTCTATTTCTACTACGACTTAGTCGTATTTTCATGAATGAATTGAAATTTTGCAATACACACACACACATCTATGTACATACGTACGTGAGTGCAGTTTGTAATAGTAAACATGTGTCTGTCTGTATGCATGTATGCGTGCATATATTTTTGTGTATCTAAATAATTCAAATGGATTTTCTAGTAAATAGAGTTTAGTTAGTTAGAGTTTATATGTATTTGTTTGACTATGTTTGTTTGTGAGCCTGTGTGTGTGTATGTATGTGAAAGTCAATAACAACGGCTTGTGCAACAGGCTGCGGTGGGGAGTATATATATACATGGGTGTATGTGTGTGTGTCTGGTATGAATAACTCCAAAATATAACAATAATAATAACAACAGCAGCAGCAGCAACAACAATATCTTTTATTGCACGCGGACACACACAGAAACACATAAACAGCTACTGGTACGTGTGCTTGTGCACAACACTATGCATACTCCTCAATGTTGCCAGTGGTGGTGGAGGCACAGCTTTACAATTTCGTTTAGTTGCAACAACCATCCATCTATCCAGGCCATCCTCAGTGGCAGAATGTTGAATGTTGTTGGTTGTATAACGACCATGCTGTAGATACTGTCTGTGTTGCATGCAGCCAGCCAGTCAGGCTGGCTGGTTGGCTGGTAGACGGGCAGCTTTGGCGGGGTCCTATGCTAGTTTTCAAAGACTGTCCGTGAAATTGTTGCCAGTTGTTTGGGTGCATGTGCTGTGGAGAAGAGTATCAACATAACAAAATGCTCGTCTGTTGCAGCTACTGCTGCTGCTGCTGCTCGCTCTGCTTGTGCATGGAGTTGTGTGCGGCTAAATTGAATTTCCGAATTCAATGAATGAATGAATAAACGACTGAATGAATTGTAAATAGTTTGTTGGTATTAGATTTAATAGTTTTTTATTTAGATTGTTTTGTGTGTGTATTCAATTTTAGGATTTGGCAGCCTGTTGCATACTCGATGTGCAACAGATGCACTGATAGTTACACATACACACATGCATGTATGTATGTATGTCGAATGATAGCTTTGCATATTTACCTACATATATAATAAAATGCTGCTGTTGTGTGCATATACATATACGTCTATTAAACTTTATTACATTTTTTTCGAAACGTTCGGTTGTTCTAATTTCAGGGCATACGTAGATATTTTAGTTGAATGTTCCTCCTTCGCATTCCCTTTGGCCAGGATTTTGTTTTATTTAGCAACTGGCAATAACTGTCAGTTTCGGTTCATTACATCTCAACCATGCATGCGTTCTGCTGAGCTCTTTGTTTTCATATTGAGATTCTAAACATTCATGTGGACATGTTGGTATTTTCTTCTACACGTGATATCCGTTAAGACACACATCTTGGTCGTTATAGTGGACATGCATTTGAACTGAGAATGAGAACATTTTTAATATGTCCTTTGTGAAATTTACAGCAGTAGGAATTTGATACAATCCATCGTGTACTCACGGCCTGTTTCCGTAAATCGAAATTGTTCGTTCATTACAAAATGTCAAAATTAAAGGCCCATTAAAATACATTTTTCTCTGTAACGAGAGCTTATTCTTTTGGGATTGTGTTCAATATGTCGATATCTAATATAGATTTGAAAACCAAAATTGAATAATGTCTGAAATCCATTTTATATCGCTTGCAATATTGACGATTTGTAACGAACGAACAAATTCGCTTTATGGAAACCGGCAGTCAGTCTTATACTCTGTTCGAATTTAATATTTTGTGTTGGCATAAAAATCTAAAGCTAGCTAGCGCCTGACTTTTGACATTATTAGTGAGTCTAAACGAAATGAGTAAAATTGAACCTTAGTGGGAATACAAAAAGTCCTGAAAGAAATATCTACATATTTTGTAATATATCACAATTTTTTAAAAAAATTGCGCTTAGAAATCTGGAAACATGAAACGAGTCCGAAAAAAAAGTTGATCTTAACTAAAACGAATTTTAAATGGGCGGTCACTCTTAATAAAGCCCATGTCTGCAAAAAAAATTAAATTGTCTGCATCTTATCCTGTTCTTCTTTTGGTCAATACTTCTGATAAAATTCCTACATTTTTTAGTGCTCACGGAATTGAATCACGGAATTGAATCAAATATCCGAGGAAAGAGTCGATGGTTAAAAGTAACTTCCGCTCTTGGTATAAGGTTTTGAAAATAACAAAATATGGATTTTTAAGACGCCCATGATACCACTCACTATTAGTTCTACTAATGGATTTGGTTTTCTCCGTATTAATATTAATTGCGGCTTTGGCTGATTAGCTTAGCAAGGTGACGATTTTTTGCTGAATATCAAAGTTTCTATGTATGAGAAGAAACATGCCGCCGTGGGATTTAATAGCAAATCTATTGCTCTCGCAATCAAAAGAACACCAGAATTTATAAAAAGGGGGGAATTGCAATTTTTGTGTCCACAATTCTGGATGGACTCTAAAGTGGTGAATGAAAATTGTTAAAAAAAAACAAAGATACAACAAAATCTGGCTATACTTTTTGATTCATAGTAGGGTGGTATATAAAAAGAGTCTACTTCGATTTGAACCACATATCCTGCTCAATAGATGGAAGAAAAACAAACATATCGTTACTTACTTATTGCCCTCAACATTCCCCGTCTGAACTTCTCTCGAATCACTGAGCTGTGTACGATATAATTTGTAAACTCACTGACTGGAACCAAATTTAGCAAATTTCGAAGATCCAATTAAATTAAACCTGGTCCGGATTTCTTCAATTTAAGCTATAATGCCTGTTTATCGCTGATTGTCTTTGAAGAGCTTTAAGCCCTTTAGTAGGCATCTAAAAGCATCAGGTAGCTATAGAAACCCTAACTTCCAACTCATTTTTATTAAATTCGTCGACGCTCTGATGTTGTTAAGATAATGCAAATATTTTTCTCATTAAAGATATTGTTCTAATGACAACAGAGGGTTTTTATAATAATTCCGTTTCCAAACTTGAAACTTGACTGAAATCGGACTTCAAATAAACTTGTTATAAGCAATAAACTAAACCGGTGTTGATCAAAAAATTCGTTTAAAATGCGTTTTATGAGAAAAAGTAACACAAAGTAAAAATATTTTGTAAAAGTATTTTCATAAGTTTTAACCGCCACCCTATTCATGTAGGCATTTTCGACTATAAATAAAATGTTGGCGGAATTTTTTGTTAAATAACCGAGGGTTCCTGCTGATATTTCGAGCTGCAAAGCGCTCATCTTTGGTAATATCTTCTGGGTCCATCTTCCAGTGTTAAGCTCGAACAGAGTTACGCTCCAGACTCCAACTCACCTAGGTTTGTGTGATATTTCTATCAAACACATTTATTTCAAAAAAAAAAAAAAAAAAAAAAACACCTCTATAAAAATATTGGCACTGCCGCGGCGTAATGTATAGGCTGTGCGACTATCACACAGCAAACCCATGTTCGTATCCTGTTAAGCCCATCACACGATTTTTCAGCGGCAGTTTCCAACTCATAATTGCTGGAGACTTGACGAGTAGGAGAGTCATATCTAATATGAGAGAAGTCGTCGTCTATTCCTTAATGGAATACTGAGGCAAGTAATTACTCACATATATATTGGGGCTTTAGAGCAACAAACACAGTTAATGTTTGATTGTGCTGGCACACTCTTCCTGTTAGAACTTTTTTTAACAAAAGAAACTGATTTTCCCTTGCTTTGTTCATATAAAGAGCCGATCGCTTTCAGACCCTCTCTTTCCACTCTCCACTATATTACCAAATACTTGCTGCTTTTAGACATAAATGTAGATATGTTCTAATTTAAATCATCTAATAAAATAAATAACTTATTTTTTTATTTTTCCTTTCAGGTAAGCATTCTATTACATTTTTAAAAAAGTTAAGGCAGGTAAGATTTAAGTACAGAATTAAATATTCGGCAACACTCTACGTGTTGGTTGAATTTTAAGAACAGACATAAATTCGGGGTCATTCAATCTATAAGTCAATTGATTCTTTTGAGGTAATTTTAGACCACTTTTTGGCACATATTGGGCGGTATCTCAGCCATAACTTGACGAATGTTGGTTCTGAAGTTAAAGGTTTATCTGCATAAAAACGGTCCTTCGCGTAGCCCCACAAAAGTCGAATGGTGTCAAATCGCATGATTTTGGTGGCCAGTTGATATCGCCACGACGAGAAATTACGCGACCAGGAAATGTCTCTTGCAATAAAGCCATATTTGCAAAAAAAAAAGTCGGTTATCATACGACCATAACGCTCCGAATTGGCACCTTCGGACCAAAGAGCCCACCAAACAGTGACTTTTTGTGGATCTAATGGACTCTCTTCAATTACTTGAGGATTCACAGAACATCAAATAACCCTATATGTTGTCACATCAGACATTTTGCAATCGAATTTCTATGGAAATTAAATGTACGAAAATGCCAAAAAGTAACCCGTACTAGTCATCGAAAAAGCCTGCTTAAAGAGATAATTGTCGCTGAGTGGGCAGAACTGTAACCTATCCTGACGCTGTAATTTTCTTGTTTACACTGTTCGATGTTATCAGTTTATCTCTAGCACCAATATCGATCGAACAAAGGAATTGTCACAAATTTAACATTTGCAAATGGAATTTTGTGTGCCGAATAACGTAAAATAGTGAATCACCATTACGGTGAATTAACTTTACAAAATACAATGCGGTCAAGAAATATCTGTCTGAAATATTTATTGGGGTCAATAAATTCGTTCATGGTGTGGCAACGTCCTGTTGAAATCGCACACCAACAATGTCCAATTCATGGCATTTTCGGAGAGAAAAAAACCCGTCATCACCGAACTGAAGCTTGCTCCATTGACGATAGCGTCCACTAATGCGTACAGTGGTCCACAATCAATTTCCATCGGACAAAACTCACTAATTTTTTTTTTATCAGATGAAACTTTTTTGAGTACTGTATAAAATAGGTTCAAGGCACGGCCTAACGATTTAATTTAAGGAATATAAGAATATACAGGGATTTCCAACAAGAGGTGTTATTTTGGTATTCAAAGAATAATGCAATTTTTTTCAGATAATTGATCGGATGTTTATTTCATAATAAAAAGGAAGGTATGCCGTAATAATGAGAAACAACATCAGCCAAATTGCCAGCACGACCATATCCTTTTCATGAAATTTTCCATAAACCGCACCAAACAGTCAGACGTTGAGGATGGAGAGGCTTCTCAACAATAACTCTGGGGTTTTCCGAGCCCCAGATGCGACAATTTTGCTTGTTGACGTAGCCACCGAGGTGGAAATGGCCCTCATCAGTCAAGATGATTTTTCGATGGAATTCCGAAGCATTTTCATGCATTTCGAGGACCCAATCAGCAAAGACCGACGTTGTTGATGATCGACCGGCTTAAATTCTTGTGGTAACTGAACTTTATAAGCCTTAAGACTCAAGTCTTTATGCAAAATACAGTGTAATAACGTTTGTGGAATGCCCAATTCCAATGCCCAATTTTCTTAAACACTTTGCAGCAATATTCTCAGTTGTTCTTAAGCGACGTGCAAGGGTTTTATTATTCACATCACTAACTTGTCCAAACAGCTCGAATTTTTCCACCAATTTCTGTATTGCGATCCCACCCAAAAATGCGCTAGTTTTGCGAACTTTGATTAATATCTTTCAATGCGTTGTTGAAGCGTGTATCGTTCCATTTTTAGTAATTTCCATTTTTAGTTTCTTCTTGTCAAATGTCAAAGAATGAAAGCTTCAAAAGTGAAAGCTGCCGAAATTCCGGGTGATTCAAAATATCACCTCTTGTTGGAAACCCCTTTGTTTGAGAAATATTTCCAAAGTATTCAACCGTTTGTATTTTTAGATTTCGGGGGAGGGAAGGGGCTGTGTTTTTTATACATTTTACCATGTAAAAAAGCAATAAATTTAGGAAAATTTATAAACTTTCGTTAAGAAAAATGTGTGAAAAAACAATTTTCACACATTTTTCTTAAAAAAGGCATTACCAATTTTTAACTGTTTCAGATTTTGAAATTTGAAGAAATTTAATTCCAGCTTTGAACTATGTCGAGCTGTATTTAAAAGCTATTGCAGTTTTTTTTTTTAAATTAGAGAACCTGAAGATATTTCCATAAAACGTGTTTAAGAAAAGTATGGATTGTTTGATTATTCATTAAAGTGTATAATTTTGAAAGTGGTCTTTCGAAATGCCACGCTTTCGGTGGATCACGCCAGTGTGAGAGCAACAGGAGAGGCGGGAATAATTAAACCGCTTTTCAGTTGAGGAAATCTCAAAAAAAAACCACAATTATGATTCCATTCTCTTGCTTTCACTTTTAAAAGGCCCAAGATCTTTTCGGTTATAACGCAATGCAAGTTTTAAGAATTATAGAGTAGTGACAAAAATGTCTTTGTTTGACCCCTAATTCGGGTCCATTAACTCTCGTCAAAAAGTTTGGCTCACCTCTATCGAGTATTTATGGTCGCTTGGCATTATTTAATTAAAATCGATTTATTTTATTTTTTCCTATCGAATTTCCAAATGACCTCGTCAAATATTTCACCACATTTTTGTGGCCAGAAGAAAACCTTCAACAAATAGTAAAGCATTCAAAGCTCTAGCGATTTGTACAATTCGACAGTTGGTTCGTTGTGTGTGTTTCTGCCGAAAAAGCACAGAACGAAAAACAATAACCTAAAATTTAGTTACAGTTTTTCGGCCAATCATAGAGCTTTAAATAAGCCTAAATATCATAGAAAGAGACAGGGCGATAGTTTCGTTGTAGTTGTAGTTGTTGTTGTTTTTTTTTAATGAACACACAAAAGTCAACAGCAACAACAACAAGAATAATGCACATTTGAAAACTCACCCTTACCAACATTTCCGATGCAGAAACACACCCACACTTAATGTGGCTGTGGCTGTGACTGACTATGACTGTTTGTATATGGTTATAAGTGTGTGTGTGTGTGTGTAGGTACATATAAATATGTATATGTGCGTAAGACTTTGAGAATGAATATAAGGTATGGATATGTGTGTGTGTTTTTTTGTGAGTTTGTGTGCATTTTTAAGGAATCGGAATGAATTTTACCAACAACAAAATTAAACATAAAAACTAACAGCCAACAACATTTGAACAAACTTTGCTGTAAATCCTAACACAAGGCAAGTCAAAAAGTGGTTAAATTCTGCAGGGCCGCATCATATGTACCTTTCTAAGTGTTATTGTCTCTGTAACAGACAGTGTGTAATATACGCAGATATTCGAACGTATCTGTTTTTGAGATCGATTCGAACGTACCTGTTTTTGAGATCACACCAAGACCGAGTTTGTTATCAACTTCCATTCATTCATTTGTTTATTTATAAATTATTAAATTATTTACAGTTGATTTTGGTATGGTCTCTAATACAAAGAGTTCAGGGATTTCTTCCCTTTCCTACTTAATAATTTAAATTGTTGAGAAAAATTATTTCTTGTGCAGTTATCAACATAATTTGTTTTTGTTTTTCTTCTTTGAATTCAGTCCATTTTTGAACTTAATACAGGGCTATATTTTAATACAGGGCTATATTAATACAGGGCTATATCTATTGAGAATAAAACAAAGAAAATTTTGGGGGGATTTTCCCAGTTTAACTGTTTTCATTAATTAAAATCACCCCGAAATTGTGGATATTTTAGAGTAGTTTTTTCGGGCTACAAATTTTACTATTGCGGACACCAACACGAATTTTTTGGGCAGTTTTTCCAATAAAGTTGGGGTAAATTTGTTATTCTAATTTGGGACTCTTTTAATTAATACAAAATGTCGAATATTTTTTAAAATTCTGTGGTAGTATTACCTTTTTTGTTTAGCGATCAGTTTTCATAATGAATACAAAATTATTCAATATTATTTTAATTGGTCCTATTGGTTTTGGCACAAAACGTTTGTTTTTTTATTGTTAGCTTGCTTGCCTATCAAAATAAATACAATTTATTGTGTGGTGATTTTTTTGTATTGCAAGTTCTACAATTTGGAACCTAATTTCCTTATTGTCATTTTTTCAGTTTGATTGGAATTAAATTTCATATTTCATTGTGATGCGATTTGTCGAAATCAAAATTACTCCGAAATTGAGACCATTTGCCTTGGCTGAAATACATAAAAAGTCATGATTTAATCAAAACTTACTTAAGTGAATATTTCGATGCTCTAACATTTTGGCCGATTCACATTAGATGCACACGTTGGGGGAGCGTTTAAAAATGAGAAACAGTTCATTGTGAATAACACCTCTTATATTCAACATTGTGGACGGCCGTTGTGTGGTGGGTAGTGAGTTCGACTAGCACACAGCAGAACCCAGGACTGTATCCTGGTAAGACCATCAAACATTTTTCAAATGCTTTTTATTGCAATATTTCGCCATTTTAAGTGTCAAACATCAAAAGGACGATATTAAATATTTCACTATTTGTGCATTTATTATCAAATTTTCATGCTAAGAAATATAACATTTTCCAAAAAGCATTACAATTCGACCACGAAGTTAAAATAAAACGAATCTGTATTTGTCCGTTTTGACATGGATTGACTCATGTTTGTACGAACATTTCTCCACATTTTATATATTCATCCAATCAAATACATTTACACACATTCTCACACATATATATGTAAAAAAATATGCAATGTCATGTAATGAGTGCTTAGAAATGTAGAATTTCTTGGTATTCAAACTCTATTCTATAGCCGATATTGAACACTTAGACTTGGCTATAGGCGAGCGTATGTCATCATCCACCTATGGAATGGGTGCTGATGGGCATGAAACAAAGACATGATGATACGCACGTTGCGTAATGTCCTTGCAGTGAGGACTCGTATGTGATGACTTTATTAAACGAAGCTTTGCAGCGCTAGACATACAGACACACAGGTCTGCAAACACATATGTTATATAAATACATATTCCAGTACATACTCACGTATGTGTGATGCAAAAGTAGTTCACAATGCAGTAAGTAAGGCTAGACACCTCATACTTGCCAAAGATATTTACTGATATAATCACCATTGAAGACAAACACACTCCAATAGGGTTTTTCTCCCCCAAAAAAAAAATAGTTTATTCAATAATTCATAGAGTTGTCAAGCGGTCTCCTATAGACGAGTCAAAATTACTCGACTCAGTTTCCATCATCGTTAAATCGGTTGACTCCGGAGTCGACTCCGCCTTCAGCTGTACAATAACAAAATTTCGAAAATTGTATATCCGTCCACTATTCCTCTACCCTGTATCACACTGATACAATAAAATTCATATAATCGAAAATATTTCAAATTTAAAAAATATTAACCGATTTATTTATTCTTAATAGGTTTTATTTGTTTTATGGGAAATGTAAACAAATAAAACTTGGAGTCGGATTCGACTCCAGACTCTTGTCCGACTCCGACTCCAAAGCCCTGGAAAAATTAAACTTGTGTGATTGAGTTAGGCAACGTTTATCTATTTTTGAAAACTCAAATACTGTTAATATTTTTTTCTTGTCTCTTACACGAAATTTGTGCCCATTTTTTATGATGATTTTTTTTTTTGTTGTAAAACCTTAAACCCATTGAATCACTTCACTGATCGTTGCCTATTTTGCAAAATCAAATTTTGCTGATCGCACCATCATTTTAACGACCTACTTTTTTTAATGAAATTTGGTAAACATTTTCAACCCACGCCAAAAACAATAACAAACATTGACTAAACGCAATTTACGCATTTTATTTAGCCGAAATATTTTTAGGCGACATCAAAAGAATTCGCAAAATTGCTCTTAAAAATATGCTCAACGTAGGCCTGCGTGTGTACTAATTGGGGTCACATTAACAAAAATTATCACCAAAACTAACTAGACATACAATTTCACTTGACCATCCACCGTTGAAAATGTAGCCGTACACAGAGGCTCTATAGTTCTGAGCCCACCACACATGGCATACACAGTCCGTGTATGTTAACTTTTTTGTTTCATTAAATATGGACTATAATTAAATAAATAAATGGCGAAAAAATAACAAACAAAATGTTAAAAACTAATTAAGTTCATATTGAATGGCCTATAATTTTCTACCAAACTTTGTTTTTCTTAATCCTATAATTTGTGAAACAAAAAAAAAACTTATTGTTTTAAGAGAAAACTTTTTTTTTAAATGGCTTTGCTTGCTGCACCGCAATACATTTGAAAGCCAATACAAACTGAAATAAAAAAAACCCCAAACGTATTCAGGGATTATGGGAAAATCAACATACACCAGCAGATTAAAAGCAACAAATAATATGAATGAGCAAGCGGTTGTTGTTCGAAATAATTCGCGAATATTTCCCAGAATAGATAGAAGCTGATCAGCACATGACTCGGGCGGTTCAGAAATGGTGTTTATTGAAATATATTACAAGGTATATATATATATATATATACAAACTAGTTTAAGTACAGGCATTGGACCACATTGATTCTACGCATTCCGGCCAAGTTCTGATGTGCCTTATAGACAAGAGAGCTGGACCTCATGGCGTCCATCGTCCGAAATGTCAGTGTCGATTATTAGAATTAATGCCTCTTCTTATCCAGTGCAGCATTCAAAGCTACAATAACCAGACTCTTCTCAAATACTGAATTGTAACCAGTTTACTTAGAATTCCAGAATTTCATACTGCCATCTTATAGATTTAGAATAGGATTGCTTTGAGGAAAACTGTTGCACGCCAAGTATTTACTGAATTGAAAAAATATATACTATTCTTCCACGAATATGTCAATAATTTAATATGCAATCATATATATATATTGATCGACATATTGGAATGAAACATAACAATTAATTAAAAACAAACGACACCCAACAAATTTTCTTAGTTATCACCCAACAAAAATTTGAAAAATGAGAAGAAGAAAATAAAAATTGAAAAAATATTGGGGTAATCTATTTTTGCTCTAAACTGGAAAAAAAAATCGTTAAATGTTCTTAACCTTTCTGTTTGTGAAAAGCCGAATTTAGCATTGTTCAAAATTTGGGTTATTTTGAGTAGCTCTATAAAAAATACCCCAAAAAAAAACCAAAGATTGTCCAAAAAATCTCACACAAAATTCTGAAAAAATGTCCAAAACAAAATGATGATTTTTCATAATTTTTAGATAATAATTCATTTTTTGTTTCTGGGAAATTTTTCATACGAAAGATAACCCATAATTTTAACAATGGAAAATTGCCCAATTTTTTAAAGCGAGAAATCTCCCAAATTATCGGGTTATAGCGGAATCTTTTAACTGGAAAAACATATGGGAGCGTTTTGAATTCACCAAAAATACAGCACATGAAAAATATTTCTTTAAAGCTGGCATTTCTGCAAATGACTTTCCGTTTTGTACATATTATTTTGAGGCCATTGCTTATTAAAGATTGGAGTGCAAATTCCGGTCGGCAGAAGGGCATTTTTAATATACCAGGCGACTTTCCTTTTTTTGTTTTTTATGCAGCCATATGATTAAAGTGAACATTCCATTCGGGGAAGGAATATGTAATTGACGGTACATTTAAAATAGTACACTATGGGTATTTCAAACAACTTTTATTCGTTTATGTTAAATAACTAGAATTTACTTACTTACTTACTTATTTCCCTTAACATTCCATGAAGGAACAGACGGAGAATTTCTCTCGAATCAGTGAGCTGTGTACGATATAATTTGTATTCTCACTGACCGGGATCATCTGTTTAAAGTCGGCTCCGAACGGCTAATGCTTTTCTAGAGAAGTTTTACATGGCTTAGAGATTACTCGCTTGCTCGTAAAGTCGCCAACATTTACGAAGTGGAAACAGCCGCAGAAAAACGTTTGATCGTCTTGCCCGGTTTCGAACTCGGTTTCTTCTGTGTGATGTGCCTTTTTTTTTTTGTAGGGCAAATGAAAATTGGGTAATTTTTCATAAATTACAGTCAAACTTCCATAATTATCCATTATCCCCTAGAAAAATTCGACTTATGGAGAATTTAAGTTTACGGAATAACTTATAAAATGTTTTCCCTTTTGGAGAACAGTACATTTATTCGCATTATTGATTTTTAATTTATGTATACAGTTCCAACTTCTTGAAAAGCTGTGTAAATGTTTTTGTTGTCAACTCAAATTTGTTTGGGGCTTGGTAATAATCATCAGTTGTCTGGAAGGTTGTATAACAAACCTCCTCATCATCACGTATATCGCTTTCTGCAAAGTAACTGATTTGGAGGAACAATAATTATTTTTTTCGATTATTATTTATTTTTTTTGTCCATTTTAAACCAAAGAGCACTTTTAGAAGCCACCACAACTCTATTGTTCGGTTTATTTCTATGAAAAGTTCGTCTTATGGAAGTTTGTGCCATTTGTTTTCTTTGAATTATAGAGAAATTCAAGTTATGGAATTTCGAGTTACAGAAGACCAATTTAAGGGAATTTGTCTCATTAACGCTATTGCCACTAGAAATTCTTTGATTCGAATTATGGAAGTTCGAGTTATGGAAGTTTCACTGTATTTGTGTGAATTTTCAGAATTTTTGTGGACATTTTCATTTTGGCCTTTTTGGGGATTTTTTCAATTATTATGGGGAGTTCTTCATGGGGGGCATTTTTCATTTTATTTCATAGAGCGAAAAATTAAATAGGGATAACCTAAAAATTATGAAAAAAATCCTATTTCAAAGCCACTTCATGAACTGCACACGGTGGCGTATGATTATTATGTCAGAACTTCAAATGTGTAATAAAATATTACTCATACGCTATTGTTCAAGGAGTAAACATTTTTATATAGAAATAATTTTCATAAATTAACTTTCATGAAAGGAGTGATCTAAATATGAGGTTATTTATAAAAATTAAAAAACAGCAAATTGGAGATGCTCCCAATAAATGGAATGCACCGTGTTTGCTTTGGGAAATAAGGTTATAGGAAGGAGCAGAATGCCACAGCCGCATACGAACAGTTCGGCTAATTAACAAATTGTCTGTACATAGTGTGTTGTCTGTTCAACCGGCGACATCACAATGAACGGATGAGAGTCTCGGGATAGCCGCGTATCCCGGCTGAAAGTCCTAACATCAGGGACCAGGCGACGTATATCCTGCGAACTGTTGCAATTAAAATACCTATAGAACCGGCATATACACCCCATGTTACGGCGATATTGGTGGTAGACAATAGAGTTGGATACCCTACTATCCCACAACAATCCTCTATACAAGGTCCAGGAACGGCAAATATGTCTTCCATAAACGCACTGTTACATTGACTTTGGAAATAAGTTTGAATGTTTTTCCCAAAGTTCTTCAAAATACTATACAGGGTTCTCCAACAAGAGGTGTTCTTTTGACTCACCCGGTATTTCGCTAGCTGTCACTTTTAAAGTTTTTTGACATTTGACAAGTAGAAACTACGCCATTACTAAAAATGGAACGATACACGCTTCAACAGGGAGAACCCTGTATGATTACTAACAGAAACCACTGGATGGGCCACCCGATATATTTTAGTCACTGTGTCTGTGCTAATATGGCATAGCAACTTCAGTCAAAAGATATAGTTACAGGTATTTTATTGAATTCATTTCCTTTTGGAAAAATGTTCTCGAAAATACGCTACAGAAACTACTTTTGGCGTTCTAAAGGGTGTTTTTTATTGGGGTATAGAACTTCGAATTGAAATTAATTGAAATTACTTAATTTGAATGGTGCAGTCTTTACTCTAGACTATTAAATGACTCTTATGGCGAACACATGATCCCAATGGAGCTGATACACTGTTTTCTTAGCTTTTATTCAGCTCCTGTATATCATTCTGTGCTTTCAATTCAATATATTTTTTAGAATTCTTTCAGTATGAAATAAGACCCAAATTTTCGTGGTTACAGTCAAACTTCCACAACTCGAACCAACATTATCCCGCAGAAAAGTTCGACTTACGGAGACTTTGAGTTATGGAATTACTAATGAAATTTGTTTAAGAGATTTTGTCTGCTTAACTGCAACTAGAAGTGCTGTTACTTAAAGAAAATTCGACTTACGGAAGTTTCACTGTATTCCATTATCCATTTGATTTTAAATAAATTTTGGTTTTGTTCTTTCTTATTTCTTTTAATAAACCTTGAAAAACCCCTTTGGCTCACCATTTGCATCGATGATTCAAGAACGCGTATGATAAATACATTTGTCAACAAAATAACGCCAGGATTTGAAATAGATGGTCAAACTAAATCTGTATTGTTTAGGAACACTGTGCGTTCTACTAAGAATAATGTCGAACTTTAAAAAACCCCAACGTAGTATGTATTTGTAATGATATTTTGTCGCTTGTTGTTTGAGTAAACAACGAATTGTTATTCCAGATAAACCTCAGAGTAGTTAATGTCCCCTCGTCAAACCACAAACTCTAGACAATGTCATATTATTATGTATGCATCTCATATATACAAACACATGCATATGCAATGTACCATATACATAAATATGTATACATATGTATATGTAATCAAGCATGTATGCATGTATGTGTGTGTATAAATGTTATTGTTTTAACGTTATTTTCGTCTTGTATTCATCCATCGTCCTGCTGTTATGACATTTTTATACTAACCAAAAAAAGAAATACACTCACACGCACACATATTCCCCGAAATTGTCTGTGTATATGTTAAAAAATTGACAGGGCAACAAAAATAAACGCACTTGCACACAAACAACAACTACATTATATAATGATGATAGGTTTATATAACTGTGTGTATGTAAACATTTTATTTATATACATACATTTGTCATACCTTAAATATGTTTGTACATAAATAAATCCAACCATATACATACGTACGCTGTACATACTACATGTACATAACCCACACTACATCAATAATAACACCAAACCTCTACACATACATGACGAGTAGTAATGAAAGTATGAAGAGAACAAAAAAACAACGTAATGCCAAAATAAAACGTACTCAATGCAGCACGAATCGTTCAACAACAACAACAACAAAAACCCAACGCACATTAAAATTCTGCCGCCGATGACAGCACAAAAGGGCGCGCAGTTGGTCTTCGCACTCATACCGAAAAAAAACTGCTTACAGTCATTTAAAACAAACACACACACGCACACATACACACATATGTATAAATTAATGTGTGCACCTAAATAGAAACGTATGAATGGTCGTGTGTGTCCATCTCCCCAATACTATGAGTCCATGTGAAGAATTCATGAGCTAGTGTGAGTGCATGGAAAATATTTGCCCAAATGCATTTTGTTTTTGTAAATCCGAACTGCACCTATTTAACGGTGTTCGTCGTTTTTATTTCACAGCGATGTCACAAAATTATTTTGTGGGTTTTCATGGCACTCTAGTGTGTGCATTTATTGGACGTTATTTGAGTAAAGGCACACGCTCACACACAAACATACAAATTTGCAGAGCAATCAATATGCACATACACCTACAACTGTACACACATATTTATAGCGCCAGCCGCGTTGTATATTTGTGAAAAACCTGTCAATTAAAAAAAAATTGTTTTTTTTTGTTTAAAAAAATACTGGTTTTTCTAAGGAAAACCACCAAGAAAAGGCGGCAGGGTACTGCCTATGCAACTGCATGACGTCGAGAGAACTGCTTTCTGATTAAGTTAACTGAACGATTTCTGGGTTTGCCGGAATTACATTAGAAAATGGAGACCACCACCGAAGTAGGGACCCAAATTGTGGCTCCTATTGCCTTGTAAAAAATGAAACCTACACCGTTGAAAGCGTGTTATGAGAAAAACCCCAAAATGTTTATGGCGATATTTAATACGAAAAGAAAATGCACCCTAAAACAGATGAAAATGTGCCGCAAAATGTCGTATTGTTGATTTCTGACTGAAATTGGGGCCCATTTTCGTATTGAGGTTTGGGGTGTAATTTAATGTTTAATGTAATGTTTTATCAGGGAAATTGCAACTCACGAAAATTAACCCGGAGACTGATATTTTTTTCAAATTCTGGTTTTGCTTTTATTTATTTGTACCCAAAAAGGAATAAAATAATAAAAAATTATTTGAAAAACGCCACAGATAAATTTCTTTTTTTTTTTTTTTGTTTAAAATTTTTCATTTTGCTTTTTTTTATTTTTGGGAATGTTTGAGGCACAAATTTGTTTCTGGTTTTGAGAAGTATTTTTATTAAATAAAGCTAAAAAATTAAAATTTACCGTAAAAATCAAATTAGTATAAAAGGAAACTATTCACCAAAAACTATTTGGAGCTCATTTTCATATTTTGGGATTTAATTTCATAATTATGGTGGACCAATGGAAAAAAAATGCATTTGTTGTTTTTTACCGTGTAATTTTTGGGGTCCATTTTCATTTGTGATTTTGGTAGCTTTCCTGGGGCCTTCCACTTTGCGAAACATTTACATTTGGATATTGTATAATTTGGTCTGATCGAATGGACCATGTAACTCGTAGCCGCGATGGACATATGTCGCAAATCATATTTAAAAAATAAATGCCATGTTGTAATAAAAAAAAAATGCCATTCCAACAATATTTCTGTCTTGTATTTTCATTTTAAGTTTTTAATCTCTAAAAAAAAAAATGACCACCTCCCGAAAATACTGCCCAAAACCAGAAACAAATTTGCGCCTCAAACATTCCCAAAAATAAAAATAAAAAAAAGCAAAATGAAAAATTGTAAACCAAAAAATACAAAAATGTAATAAAACAAAATATGCCATTCCAACAATATTTCTGTCCTGTATTATCATTTTAAGTTCTTAATCTCTAAAAAAAATTACCACCACCTGAACTGTTGCAAGCATTGATTCTTTTGAGGTAATTTTGGACCACTTTTTGGCACATATAGCTGCCATAAGTGCTCAAGAGTTAAAGTGCTTAAGTGCTCAAGAGTTAAAGGTTTATCTGCATAAAAACGGTCTTTCGCGTAGCCCCACAAAAAAAGTCTAATGGTGTTAAATCGAATTTTTTCAGTTGATGTCGCCACGACGAGAAATTACGCGGCCAGGAAATGTCTCTTGCAATAAAGCCTCGCTCGAGTTGTGTTGCATGTGGCACCGTCTAAACCACATATTCTCCAAGTCGTATTCTTCAATAGCAGGCAAATATGCTTCCATTCAAAATCTATCCGAATATCCACCAATTAACTTTTCGGAGACATAACTCTTTCACAACCAACCCCATATTTACACAGTTCAGTGACATCAGAGGTCTATGTTTATAACCACTTTTTTTATGTTGGAAACACTGTAAGATGGCCGGATGTAAAAAATCACTGTACATATGTGTCTAGGTGCAGAATATATCTACACGTGTCCATACATTTATACGTGATACCAGAGTAACTGTCAAGGTGTTGCGAAGAGTTCATGACAACCAGCTTATTTGCCAGTTAAATTGTACAACCACTGCTAGTGTTCAAATGTGTCCTTAAAGCTTTCGTAGTTAATATGTCTACAATGGAGACCCGACTCTTTTATTTTCATTTCCCCTCCTGCTTTTGTTGTGGAAATCTTGTAAACTTATCGATTGCATTCCATAGCTTTGACAATTACCTACATACACCGACACATATGTACGTACCAGTGTGGATGGATGTATGCACATAATACAAGCGGAGGAGTTTCGCCCCATAACGACATAGCCCACAGCATTAATGAAAGAAAAAAAGCGGTGACGTTTTGATGTATTAAACACTTCCACCGCGGCGGCGAATGACAAGATTTGATTGTACTCCCGTCACACAGATATGTATGGCTGTACATACGTACACACACAGCTGAGATCAGGCAATTTAATGTAATTTTCTTAAATACGAAACTAGTCGTGTCGCTTACATACACAGCTGAGCTGAGTATCCGAGGAGGGAGAATCGAAAGAGCAGAACTTGTTGGGCAGTAAAACATGCTACAGACATGTTTAAGAAATTGAATCGACAGCCGCAACAGCAACAACAAGACCGATGGAACGAAAACCAGCAAGTCCTAGAAAAAGGATTTCTTTTTCTTAAAAGCAACAGCAGCAGCACCAACAACGCAGCGCACACATGTTTTCTAAATATTATAAAGTGTGTGGTGTGTTAAATATTTAAAAAGTTGTTGGAAGAAAACACACTCACCCTCACACATACTCACTTATATATATACATATATATATATATAATATTGAGAGCTTAGCAAGTGGGGCACTAACAGCACACATACATACACACAAAACACACACACACATATGTGCATGTTTATTGCATCACACAGACAGAAAACTCTTATAGTTAACCTCTAGCTGAATAAATTCTATGGAAAATTCTATTTAGCATACATGAACATACACACAGACATACATCCATACGTAGCTATGTGCGTACGTAGTACAAAGGGGCCTCACAAACAAGACAGCGACAAAAAAGACACAGACACAGACACAGACATACTTATACAGTCGCTCACACACTTATGCACACATGACGACAGCAGCATTCCTTTAATGTTGTTGGTAAGACGAGGTGGCAATGAAGTTTGTTTATATGTATGTCTGCAGACACACTCGTACAAGTGTATGGGTACGTAAATGCACAGACACACATACGTGTATTTGTTTATGGCTCTCGCGCTCTCCCTCTCTCTCTCTCTCTCTCTCTCTGTGTGTGTGTAGCGAAGCTTTTGATTTAAACTTCTTTTTTACTTTTTGTTTTTAATCCTTTGTTCCATCATCAACATCATCGTCATCATACGCAATTTTACGCTGCAATTGCATGCGTATGAGCATATGCAGCTGATGACTGTGTATGTATGTATGTATTGTTGTTGCAATTGTGCGGGGTTTCTGTGTGTCTGTTGGTGTGGTGGAGAGCGGAGCGGGTAGATGGGCTGGAACGCACCCAGTCCAGAGATGGGAAGTTAAAAGTGCATGTGCAGTAGATAGTTAAAAAACGAAACAAAAACAAAAAGTGTATAATGAAAAAAGAAACGAAAATATAAAACACACACACGCACACACACAAATGAACGAGCTGTATGTGTATGCGTTTGTCTGTCTACGGGTGTATGTATGTACATATGTACGTACGTACGCTTGCATTTTGGTTATGTGTCGTTGTCGTCATCGTCGCATCAACCCTATTTTCATGTCTTTTTTTTCCAACAAACATAAAATGCGTTTGCATTTTATGCGTTTTTAAACGCAAAAAATTCTCCGTTTTTTTTGCATTTCGGTGCAAAAAATGCACAGAAATCAGCAAAGTTTGAGTTTTTAAGTCTCTTGAGGACATTAACCTTTTTGTGGTGCATATCATAGCATACAAACATGGCCCATAACAGAGAAACCATGCAGCAGTAGTTTGTGCCTCACGCACAGACACACACACACACACACTTCACTTGTATCTACAAATGTATGTACGTATATAAGTCATAAGTGTATGGAGTAGACATTTGGTATATATGGCAGAACACATGCATACACGTGAATTTCAACTAAACTTTAATGCACAATTTCCATTTGTTTGATAAACTCCGTTTTAGTTTGTGTGTGTGTTTGTTTCTTTTTTATTCTATTTTCATTTTTACATTCCCCCTTTTTGCCTTTTTGCTTTTCTTAATGTTTAATATTTTGAACTTATTTCGCAGTTCGCATTTTTGTTGTTGATGTTGAAGTATGAATTTGTGCAATTTTCATTGAATGGTAGTTAAAAAAAAAAAGGCACACCGTGAAAAATAGAAACTTTTCTATGACTTTTTTTGTTCTTCTCTCCTATAGGGGATAATAAGCACAAGTGGGGAGAATTATAAAGTTGTTGTATGTCTGCCGTTGGATACCCTACGCACAGACAGTAGCGACTTTATCGGGAAGATCGTTTATAATTCCAAAAAAATTTTGATTTTGCAAGCAATAGAAATTTTGAAGGCTCCGGGTAGCACATCTTGGTTAGCACTACCAGGTATCAACATAATTAGATTCTATTCGTAATGAGAAAAGCTTAAGTAAAGCAAATACGTGGAGTGAAACACACACTCATCCCATGACATCTTCCCAGGGACAAGTGCAGTCCAGGGGATGTCATGTCCACCTCCAATCTGTAGCTCTAAAAATGTGGTAGGGTGTCCCGTGCCCACCTACGATAAATGCATGGATTCCGGCAACTACAAATCCGAATCCATAATCCGAAGTCCTAGCCTTTTAACTTGCAAACCATCGGCGTTACTGGGGAAATTCCTGGGGGGGCTATAGACCCCGTTGCTGGTGCATTGTACATCTTTTGCAACTAGCAGAGCTAGTTTGGTTTGTGGCGGGGGTTAACATTTTTCTGCGAGGGCTTAGACAGTCCTAGTTACGTCACAACTAGAATGTCGGTCGATTGGATGAGTCGGAATGAGCTCGGAATCATCATACTTAATGCCGAACCCCCTATCCTGTCTTGCCACATTCAAGGGTATGTTTCGTATGGGTTGAACCCACCAAAGAGCGACAAAGGAGTCGAACCGACAGTTACTGCACCGGGTATGTGTCGCCAGTTCTTGGCGTGCATATAAATGAAGTTAGCGTCTCTTCCTAATACTATTCTCTTCATCACAAAGCCGGGCGATGAACATCGCGGAAAGAGCTTCTGGCAGGCAACGGCCACGATGGTGGAGAAATCTGATTAAAGCTGTCGAAATGGTCGAACAGCGATTATGGTTACAGTACCAAGAAGTAACACATATGGATCAGCATGAATGGAAATTAAGACCTCCTGACAGCACTTAATGAAATAATCAAATAGGATCTACTCCAAAGACCCAGAACTACATGTACCCACAGACTACCGAATCACTGTAGGGTTTATCCGGCTGATATTTAATTTGGCTAGCTTAACTCGGAACTACGGTAGGGTGTCCAGCCGAACTGTCCTTTCAAACTAGTACCACCAGGTCTGGCTTCTACTGGACAAGACGCGTTCACTGTCACTATCAGTATCCGATGTCTCATTGTGTCCGTCACGACTGGGCTTTGTCTGACTGGAAGACATGTTATGAAATTGCAGGCAGTGGAGGAGGTTTCCGCATAAACAAAAGGGGATAAACACTGGGTTTTTATACCCTCACCCTACTGGTAGGAGGGTATATATCATTTGATACGGCTCAAAAGTGTAACACATAGAAATATCCAGATTAGACCCCAGGTGTCTTTGAACCAAATTCGATTTATGACTTTCTGAATCGTTTGAGCCATGTCCGTCTGTCCTGCTGATACGCACGATAACTTTCAAAAGAGCTAAACCATCACTTTGAAATTTTGCATGGGTTAATATTTTCCCAAAACTGCTTATGGGATTGTATATGGGCTATATGGCCACACCCCTTCGCGTACCTCCCATACAAATCGTCTATTTCGCCCACTTTAGAAATCCTGTAATAATATCAATATGCCCAACGCGATCTTGCTTAAATTTTGTATTTAGTAAATCTATAGCCAGACAAAGATATGGACAAAAACATGGAAGTCTGGCAACTCCCCTTCTTGTACCTCCCATACAAATGTACCATTCCGCTCCATTAGAAATCGTGAAATTATATAAATTCGCTAATCGAATCTTTCCGAAATTCAATATTAAATTAAATTTTGTATTTAGTAAATCTATAGCCAGACAAAGATATGGACAAAAACATGGAAGTCTGGCAACTCTCCTTCTTGTACCTCCCATACAAATGTACCATCCCGCCCCTTATAAGCCGTGTAATATTATCAATATGCCCAAATTTTATATTTGGTAAATCTATAGCCAGGCAAAGATTTGGACAAAATATTGGAAGTCTGGCAACTCCCCTTCTGGTATCTCCCATACAAATGTACCATTCCGCCCCATTAGAAATCGTGAAATTATATAAATTCGCTAATCGAATCTTTCCGAAATTCAATATTTAGTAAAGCATTAACTACATACAATTTTCAAAAAAAAAAATCTTCTTTATATTCCGTCCTTTTTGTAAAACGTGTAATACAATATTTTTCTATAACATTCGGTATTTTAGGTTGCTCTTATGACATTTCATCATATGTTACATCCAATGGTAGCAGCCACGCTCACTTTTGACTTTCCGATACTTTGGAGTATGAGACTTTTTTATGAGTATGTTTTTTTCTGAGGGTGAGGGTATATATAAGTCGGTTTACCCGCCTGCAACTTTTTCACTGGTTATTGGTATTGGCCGACACAGAAACTTATTGGAGCGCTCAGGATGGTTCAACCGGGGGGGATCAGAGATAGATTTTTTCCCCACACCAAGTAATAAAAACCATCGCTACTCCACACGGTTGAACTAAATTAAGACCAAATATAATTAACTTCCCTCAGTCATAAATATAAAAATACTTCCAATGGAACGACAAAGAAAATCTAGAGGCGAGAGAAAATCGTATGACAAATGCGAGTATTTCCAAAACCGGTTTTTATCTGCCAGCCGTCGCTTGCCCTCTAGATTATGTTGAATTCAAGCACAATATTAACCGTTCTGTCGTAGTTCCATTCGGATTAATCTGTGGTCGGCAGTGCACCCTGTAGAGAGCTTCTATAAAAATGGCGCCACATTCTCTTAACCCTTTTCTTACCCACACCACATGATACAGCTGTTGTTAAAAGTTCAAAAATAAAAAAAAAGTTTACTAATGGTGTTGTTGTTGCTGTGTTCTCCACCACTCGCTTTTGTTTTGCAGCTAGTTGGCCAAATCTGCACGCATATACGCACGCAATGAGAAATAAAAAAAAAAAAAAAAGAGTCAAAAACTAAAACCAAGTCACGTTGTGTCACGTTAGTGTTGCACGTCATATCGACAGCTAACGACCTAAAATACATTCGCAAATGCACACACACATAGACACACACACACACATAAGCAACCTGCACTGACACAAACATATTTAAATGCAATTGCATTTTAAAGGGACGCATGGGTATGTACGTACGTACATATGTTGGTTTGTTTTCGAGAAGCGGAGGTAAAAAACGCACAAACAAAAAAAAAAGGAAAACAAACAAACAACAACTCAGTCAGCCAGCCAGCAAAAAGGAGAAGGAGTCAAATGTTGGTGGATTTTGTTGTTGCGTTTTTTTTTCGTAGGTTTTTTTTCTCTCAATGGCCATCAGGCTGCAGGTGGTGTGTTGCCAACCTGATTTTTGCATGCAACTGCATTATTTGCAACGTATGCAACGTCGTTGTAGTTGCTGCTGCTGGTTTCGTAGTTTTTTTTTGCTGCGTCTTCCTTTTCTAGCTGGTAGTTTAGGCTTCCGGTTTGTTGCTGGTTTTTTTTTTTCTTCAGAAAAGAAATTCAAATTTTAGCTTTCGTCTATAAACACAGACAGCCATACAAATCTAAGTAAACAAACTGTTAGCAGAACAACAACAACAACCAAAAAAAAAGTGTACTTCGTTTACGAATGGCGCACGTGCATCCGTTTGAGCTCCTGTATGTTATGCCTGCCATGTGCATACGTGTGTATGTAATTTTTGAAAGTACGCCTCACGTAACAGCGACATGCGTGAGCTTTGCCTTATGCACTCACCTTTTGCCTAGCCTTGCCTTTGCCGTATTATTAGCGATGCGTAAACATTTCGAATCCGTCATAAAAGTGTAACAAAATGTGTGTGTTTTTTTTTATTAATAATTTCATATAATTTTCTTTTGGGTCTATATTTTTGAAGTGAATGAAAGAAATCTTTGAATTTTGCATATTTTATTTAACAAATACCTTTGGACACACTCGCGCCCATTTATTAATTACGTTATTAGAGAAAAAGAAAACTACACACGTGGCATGTTTTCTTTTCGTACTCACACATGTGTTGGTGTCGGACACTACAAACGAGTGCACCCTTTTGTAAATTGCAAAACCAAGTAAATATGATAGTGGTCTAAGTCACTTTTGTTTGGGGGTTGGTTTTCAATCAATTAATTGATTTGCTTCACTGAACAAGTATAAATATATTTTTTTTTTTTTTTGAAAATTATGTCGTTGAAATCTGGAACTTTTGTAGAAAAAAATCCCGCTGTTGTTTGTATCTCAAAAGAAAGTGCGATTTGACATGTACTGTGTCCCTGAGTTGTACATCATCCTTGCTGTAATAGCTTTACTATTTCCATACATCGCCCGTTTTCAGCCCTTGACCAATTCCGCCAATACTTACGGTCTAACTCAAACATCTGGTGACAGCACGTATACTTCTCGTATATTACTTCAACCAAATACCATTTAATATACAGACGCCTTAAGTCGTCTGCTAAATATTTCCAAAAGGGGGCGTATGTGTATATTGTCAGCATGAAACCAGTATTTCCTCTGATCTCCTTTGTAAAGCTGTCAAATGGTGCCATGACATCTGGAGAAATGAGAAAATGACTTGCGACGTCTGCCCTCCGAATGGTCTTTGACTCCAACTTCACCGAAGCAGTACCTGCAGTAACCTCGTTACTCCTTGAGGGCGCTCTGGGCGATCGATGGTGCCGCCCTGATCTCTAAGACGCCTCTGAGTTTGCTTTACCTTCTGCTCACCCAGAATTCATAATCATAACCGAACTGAGTGATAGACCAGGAACCCCCATCTGAGTATTGCAAACTCGCACGTAATCTTGGAGAAGCATCCTCAAAGTGTGACAGTTGGGGGCGAATTTTGATGCGGAGGCAGCTAGCTGACGACGTCATTTCGGTTTCCCATTTTTCTGTTGCCCGAGATTGAAGACATGGATTTGGACAATCGTAGGTATCAGCAGGATGGCTGAAAGTATGCCCACATCCCTCGCCACAATTGACTTTAGATATTTTTTGTGAGATACCGTGAGGTCTCGACAACCAATTAAAAATGTAGGCTCTTAAGGTAAAATTTTCTCAAATAAGTGAGCAGTGTGTCCGATGTATACTCACTGGCCCGCACCAACAGTTTGAAACCGACTCAGAATGGCTGGTATATTTTTTAGAGAAAATAATCCGCATTTATGTGATGGAAATGGCCGGTGACAAATTCTGAAGGTGTCTTCAAATCTGATAATCACAAATACTTGCTATCACACCACGGCAGTACCTGTAATCATCATCAAGGTCATGGAAAGTCGAGTTGACCGAGCCAGCCGAGGTGGCCATTTCAATGAAATCGTGTTCCATAGATAAAAGGAACGCCGAAAACAATAATTTTTGTTCTTTTTTTTTGAATTATTAAACAACTTTTATTTAGACCAATCATACTTTCCGAAAAGTTGGGGTGGCCCCAGCCTTTTATTGGCAATGAAAATCATTTGCATTTTTACAATATTTTCTTATTGCTCAAACCATTGGATTTCTTTTTATGGGTCATTTTCGGCATAAGTTTATTTCTACAAAACAAGAATCTCTTGAAGCATTGGAAGCCAATATTCAATCCACCATTGACCCCATACAGCCAGATCTGTTGGAAAAAGTTGCAAAAACTGTTCGAATGGACCATATAACTCGTAGTCGCGGTATGACGAATTACAAAATTAAGTGTATGACTAGCACAAGAATTCGGCTCTATGGCATTAAAAATAACTCTTAATATTTTATTCATGCATTTTTATTCACCATCTTATGATTAATTGAAATAATTTCGTTTTCTTTTTATATTTAGGCTTAGAACGGGTCGCTGAGGAGTTAATGGGGCGCAGGAAATGGAAGCAATATCAAGACACATTAATGCGAACCCACTTAAATTCCGACCAATTTGTCGCATCAATCGAAGACAACAATATCGAACTGAAGAAAGAGCTGGATAAACTGGATATCGGTGAAACAGCTGAAATTCATAAAACAGCCACAGCCAATAACAACTCAAACCTCGAAGAGAACCACCGCAAAGAAATCAATCTACAACATCAACAAGAACAACAGGAGAAACATCACAACATTGTAAAACAGGAAGAAAAGGAAAACGAGCAACAACAACAAAGGAATTTAAATACAGGTACATTTAAACTACACGAAAAAGAGGTATATTTCCAAATATCGATAATTTATAACTGATTTCAATCGATATAATATGTGATTATTCCACCTTGCTAAATTCGTCCGAGACTGTTGTATGAATCGGTCGTAAAAATCGATACCTTCATAAATCATTGCAAGTATTCACACAGTAGTTCGCATCGATCGGTGCTGTTAGATCGAGAGAATGTTTAATTTTTAAAAGAAGGGAATGTTTAATTTTACCCTCTGTTCTACCACCCATATAAAACAAATCCGTCATTTAAAAAAAAACGACTAGCCCAGTAATTTCTGTGCTTAATTAAAGAAAAAAATATTAATTTTATTGTTTAATATTAAGACCACTGAACCCTAGTTCGAAACCGGGTAAGACCATCAAACAGCTTTCAGCGGCTTTTTTCATCTTGTAAATTTTGCTAACTTTGCGAGTAAGAGAGCAATCTCTAAGCCACATTAAACTTCTCTAGAGAAGCATTGGCCATTGGGAGTCGGCTTTAAACAGTAGGTCCCGGCTTTAAACGGTAGAATTCAATTGTACAGCCATATTTAAATAATTCCCTCTTTATGTAATTCCCCCAAAGATCGGCCTGACCGAACTTCGGATTTCTTTTTACAAACCCCGATAAAATTTCATATAAAGATTTTTTTAAAAATTTTGCAGCATCACAAAGTCAAAGTGAAGAGATTTCAAATAACAACAACAACAACAATTCATCACATATATCCGCTAATAGTAGCAACATCACAATTACAAACAATAATCTAGAACCTATCAACAACAGTCCACCATCATCACCCTCACCACCTGAGCCCATCGATTGGAAACCGGATGATAAGTGTAATTTTTGCATTAACGGCAAATTACTCACAGTGAACGCTAAAGGCGAACTAGTGGCCGAATCTGGCCCAACCGGGTCCGAAACGGACCACATACCAAGAGTACGTTTAATTCAGCACAAAAAAAAACATACACCCCCATGAATCGTACATGACTGGTTGTACATGTGTATAATTTTGATTTATTCTTTTTACAGCTTGATTGCGATAGCGATTCGAACGAGTCTTCGAAATTAACCGCAGCAGTCACCACGAATGGTAATATCCCATTAATGACTGGCGGAGGTCCCCTAACCGAAAGTAATCGTTCGACTTTAAGTAAATTACTAACACAAAAGATGACGTCAATGGATTCGGTGGCAGCCCAGTTTGCAGCCATACAATCAATATTACCAAGTGAGTAGCAAAAAACGAAGATGGATTCATTAAGTCCGTATCTATAACGTTTTTCTCGCTTGTTGTTGTTTTCATTTAGATTTCAATTGGATGAATCAGCAACAACAGCAACAGCAACAATCTCAACCAGATTCGGTTACACCAACTACCTCAGATACATCAGCCGCCGCTATCAGTCCTTCTCTAAAGGATTCACCCAGTCCCAGTGATGCCACCGGTGAACAACCTTTAGATTTAAGTTCCAAGCCATCTCCAAACTCATCAATTAGTGGTGATTTGAAGAGTGTTAGGTAAGTACATCTTTCATTTGTGATATTTTAAACAAACTAAAAACAATTACGAATTTTTTTTAATGATTTTGCTATTTTTTTGTAATTTGAAAACTATTAACTTTACCGTTAACATGATTTAATCATTTAAAAAAACAAGTCAATGAAATTGGACATTTTTAAAAAATATTCGCATTCAAAGTTTATACTTTTTTAAAGCAAAAAATCTTATCGAAAATAGAATCCGAACAACTGATTGCAGTTCAGGGTGGTTTATAGATCTCCGTAATTTAAATTTGAATCTTCACATGACTATGACCTCTACGCTATTTTTGGAAAACTCAAATATCCAACATAAATAAATAATTTCATTTTTATTTTTTACTGTTTAATTAGTTCTGAAAGATATAAAAAAATGGATTTTATGTAAATGTTGGTCCAAACTGAAGACTCTTTTAAAAGTAATTTTTAGGCATACAAATTATATCGATTTATTTAAAAAGTCACGCGGCTGTCTTGGTTGGTTTTGCAGTAGCGCATTCTGTCAACCCAATTTTCCAAGACCTTGGTGGCGGTTTCTGGCTGTATCTCTCGAATCGTTAATGGATAGTCCGCATGATATCGCCGACGTCGTCAAATCTCAGCTCCGAGTTGGTAAATTGACATCTCCAAAACGGCTGTGTGAAAAAGATCAGGTATCCTTTTGAAACCAAGGGTCGTCCAAGTTCACGTCTTAAATTTTCATACCCTTATCCAAAGCATAGAAAGAAAATAATTGCCCAAAATAAACACTTGCAATATGAAAAAAAAAAAAACATTTTGTGTCAAAAAAAAAAATTACGAAAAATGGCCCAACGAAATTTTGAATTGATTTTTTATAATTGTGGAAACACAAAAACTTTAAAAAACAATTAAAATGACGCCAAATTTGAATAGAAAAAATTATTCCAATTGAACTGGGAAAATTTACTAAAAAATTCGTTTACTTCTTGCCTTGGGACCATTTTGCATTAGGATTATTTTTCTGGGAGCTTATAAAGGGGTTTCCAGGGGGAGCTTAACAAGTGGTGTTATTTTGAATCACCCAGTATTTTGGTAGCTCTCACTTTTAAAACCATCTCGGTGGCTACGTCAACAAGCAAAATTGTCGCATCTGGGGCTCGGAAAACCCAATAGTTATTGTTGATAAGCCTCTCTATCATTAACGTGTGACCGTTTGGTGCGGTTTATGGTCCGGAGGAGTCATTTCAACTCTTAAAATGTGGCTGGTTTATTTGAATCAACTTCATTTTGAGATAGGCCCACAGAAGATAGACCAAAGTTTGACGCCTTGGCAGCCCAACTTGGTTGCATCGTTCCTATGTTGTAGGGAATATTAAATGATTTTTTCCGAATATATATCTGAAATTAATGTGGTTTCTGTGGTATTTCAAACAACCAACTGACATTCCAAGGCATGACACCATTATTGAAGTCTCCACCAAATCCAGAAATTATCTCGGATTATTTTTTACAAAAAATATCTACTTTTATAGAATTTAACATTGCCAGGAAAAATGCACATGCGTTTTCAATACTATGTAGGTACATGCATAAATTCACAATTTGATTTCAATTCGTACGCGAAATTTCTATAAAAATCTCTCATACACCCAATATGCCCTATGGTGGGGCGCTTTACACCGATGTGGACAGAAGTGGCAGCAGAGAGTTTCGACAACAACAACAACAACAAGCACAACATTAATATATATATGAAACAAAAAACGAGAAGTTTTAATTGCGCAAATGCAAAAAAAAAAACGTAAAAAATGCACAAAAATAAAATTGGTAAAAAAAAAAAATATAAAATTAATGGAAAGAGAACAATCGTGGCTCGTTCGCAAGCATTTTAAAACGAACCAAAGTTAATTGCAATGCAACAACAACAACAACAGCAGTAGCAGCAGCAGTGGCAACAACAAGAATGCCACAGAAAGACACAATAACAACAACAATGGCAATAATAACAAAAGTGCAACTGACTGACACTGTCCTTTAAATGACATGGAACAAGCAACAACAACAAAAACAATAACAATAATGAGTAAATGAATGGCATGCCCTGCACACACACACACACAAGCGTATATACACAGATACACACATGCATACATATGCACCTATGTATGCTCTGGCATAGACTTTTTTTTGGGGGAAATGTTGCATTTTTTTTTTGTGAAAAAAACCAAGAGATTTAACAATAAAAAAAAATGTTGGGATGCCTGAAATATGGGCATGGGAAACACGAGTCATACGTATGGCTGTGTAAGCATACATGCATACATACGTGTGTCTATGTGCCTATGTGTGTACATATGTGTATGAAGCATTGTTGTTGAAAAATGCTTTTTGAAATTCACAACTTAAATTTTGCATTTCCCCCCAAAAACAAAAAAAAAAACAAAAAAGTCGCCACAGCAGCGACAACATGTTCACTCAGTCGCTGTTTGATGATGTTTTTAGCACCTATTCATGTTCAAGTCTCGTCTTTTGTAAGAGTCATACGCCCATGCCTGTGAGTGCCTCCCCCGCACCCCAATATCCAGGGCAGATTTGCCTATTTGCTTCTATTTTTTTTTTTTTTTGGAAGGTATTCTAAAATATGTCTGTACATGTGTAATTTTGTACATGTTTTTTAATCACACCTCACACAGTCTATGTCACAGTGTTGCACAGTGTCTTGGGCAGGACCAGTGCAATTGAAAATCGCTTAAGCTGGTTCTTCGTTGACAACACATTTCGGATCCCACAGGCTGTGTACTGCAACCAACACATGGCGATTTTTTAAATCGTTAAACATTTCCTGCTTAATAAATGAATTCCGAGCTCTTCGACCTTGCGTGTGCTTTCTCCAATTCATGATATCAAGGATCTGCATGTCTTCTTCCACTTGGTCCTTCCACCGGTATTCCAATAAAATCTGCCATCGAATCAATCAAACAGTTATTCACTTTGATAAAGTCTTTTACTTTCAGTGCATTATGCACAGCTGTGTAAATTATACGTCCACGATGTGGTGAGCGTTATTCTTCTATTTTTTGATCAAGAGAAATGTGATATCACAACACTGTGCATCACATGATGCACAGCAACAGCAACGTTGCTCGCTGTTGTCGTATCAGCACGGTCGCTTACAAGTCAGTGCATCTTTTACTTAATTGTTGTTGCTATTGCATTTCCCAAATGTCTGTACATAATAATAATAATAACAACAACAAATGTCTACATAACAGCAACAAAAGTTGCTTATGTACATTTAACAAAAAAAAAAAATCTACATAAATTTCAATGTTGTCGCGACGCCGTAAACCATTTTTTTTTTTGTGAATTTTAATTGCTGCCATCCATCGTTGTTGCTGCTGTATGTTGCATATGTAATTTTAAAGATCCGAAATCAACTCTTCGTGAACCTTCTGAACATTTTACAAAATGACTATTATATGGACATGCATGTGTTGAATTATTAAAAGTTATTAATTATTGCACGGAAAGTAAT
Source organism: Hydrotaea cyrtoneurina (assembly GCA_958296145.1). Taxonomy (NCBI): domain Eukaryota; kingdom Metazoa; phylum Arthropoda; class Insecta; order Diptera; family Muscidae; genus Hydrotaea; species Hydrotaea cyrtoneurina. Next base: position 88,900,385 of record OY282512.1, read on the forward strand.
TAATGGCCAAAACTCAAAGTAATTACTCAGAACTTATAGAAGGAAAATTCTCCTAGTGTTATCTCTACAGTTAAGAAGGCAAATATAAATGACATAAGATTCGTGCATCTTTCAGCAACAACATTTCGCAACATTTATTGTCGAATACTTATTTAAGTTACAGTTGGTTGGATTGAAATATGAAATATTACAATAATGTTAGAGGACTGCGATGGGGTTACAAAAATGCACCTGTTGAGGCCTACCTAATATTTGTGATACTCTCTGTGTCATAGCGCCCAATTGAGATCACAACTCCAAGCTGAGCCGAACTGTCACTGCAATTTAGGCGGTAATTCGCAGATACTGCGAAGCTCCCCGCTGGATCGATGTCAGTTGGCCAGTTTAGGACAAAACTTCTACGGGATCCTGCCCAGGCGCGGTAACAGATTACAGACTCCGGTTAGATCACATACCATTACTATTTCAAGTTCGTGTCCAGCGGACGGCCGTGGTACGATGTGCGACTATCACACAAGTAAACCCTGGTTCAAAACCTGGTAAGACCATCAAAAATTTTTCATCGCTGTTTTCCACCTCGTAAATGCTGGCGACTTTACGAGTAAGTGAGTACTCTGTAAGCCATGTAAAACTTCTCTAGAAAAGCATTAGCCGTTCGCGCACATTCGAGAGAAGTCTGTTCCTTCAAGGAATGTTAAGGGAAATAAGTAAGTCCAGCACACAGTCTGACTTGAATTCTATATGACAACTAGTAAGTTGTAATGCGCCTATGGCGCCCGTTAATTTGCTTGAGAAAGTATTTGTTACTTAATTTTAAAAATTTTGTAAAAAATATTTTGAGAAAACTATTTTGTAAAAAAAAATTTCGAAAAAAAATAAAATTTGTGGAAAAAAAATTTTTGCTGAAAAAAAAAATATTTGTGGAAAAAAAAAAATTTTGTGGGAAAAAAAATTTGGAAAAAAAAAATATCTTGAAAAAAAAAATTTGGAAAAAAAAAATTTTGTAAAAAAAAAAATTTGTAAGAAAAAAAATTTTGGAAAAAAAAAAATTTTGGTAAAAAAAAAATTTGGGGAAAACACAATTTCTGTACAAAAAAAATATTATTTTTTTTATTATTATTATTTATAGAATTATTATAGAATGCCTATTTAAATTCCTACGTACTGCGTGACAGAGTCAGTGAATCAGGGAATCAGGGAATCAGTGTATCAGTGTATCAGTGTATCAGTGAATCAGTGTCGAGGGTAAATATATATTAAGATGATTTTTACCGGGCTAATTTATTTATTAATATTACATATAGTATTTTGTATTAAATATGTTAGTCATTTAATCGGGAAATACATTTTCTTCAAAGAACAGCTCCAGCCTTTCTGGTCAGCAAACTGTTTGGCCATGAATCAGAGTCCATCACTAGAATTAGCGCACATGCCAAAGAGTTATATAAATTGATCTCGCAGGTAAATATATCTCAAATAACATCAGGCTATCCGAACTTTGTGATTAATAAGCCATTCGTGCAACTATGGAAGCCACATTTCGTTAGTTGTTAATCAGCGGCTATTTTGAAACAAACATACTACAACATTTCTGTAGATGAATGAATCAGTACATATTTGCGGACATTTTTATTTTTCGAAACCTCAGAGTTGTTATCGTACTTTTTATTAATGCACAAATTCACACACACACACACACACATATATGTGCATATATTAATTACAAAACAAAACTGATTCATGATTCATGTCTAGACTTAACACAGAAGAGAAATTTATTAAAATTATAGATCAAAAGGAAATAGCAGCACAAAGGGGGAAAATACTGTAGACGAGTGTAGAATTTCTAAATGAAAATATATTTTTCAAAATTTTACAATATTGATGAAAAATCAATAAACATTCGTCTTCTAATCAACAAAAATTTCTTAACAACAACAGCAAATGGGCTGCGAAAAAGAAGAGATACAGGAGAAAAGCCAAATCTAGACATGTTTTTCACAAAACATAGGCGGGTCAAGGACAATCAAGATAGCTGGCGACCTAGGTTAGGTTAGGTTAGGTTGAATGGAGGATCGGTCATGTATCATGACCGTCTCATGTCACTGACATACACCTAGGCCAGCAATTCGGCCTGTTGTGCGCTCCTGGTTTCTTCTTCAATTCCCTTCCCCTTTTTCTTACGTTAGGAATTCGGTCCCCTCTATAAAGTTTCTTAAATTCCTTACGACCTGGCGACCTAAGTCGCATGAGAATGTTGTCCAATAGAGGACAGCTGTAGCTTTTTTTTCTATGAACACATTTGCCATGGGAGACAATAAGAAACCTAGGACGACTGTTCTCTAGAATATCTTCGGACGCGTCAAAAACTATCTAAAAGGCAGACGATCTAAGTCTGTTTGCAGAAGTATTAGTATGGTTGCGTGCTTGTGGGTTCGATTCCTACCAGAGGCTTTGGTCTGTCGCTGCAAAAATTTTGCCACATGTTATGTGTCACCCGGTTTACCCTTGGACCCAAAATTGGAGTATAAATTCAATTTGTAATGTAATTAAATAAATGTAAAAAAAATAGGACAGCTGCATCACCAGATGTCTCCCATAACAATTGGGCCGAAACAAAATTATATAATTTTATAATTGTTAAAAAGTTGAACCAACCATTTTATGTCTAATGGATAGAATATGTAGTTTTGTAAGAACTTTATATCCATTACACCGTGTTACACACATTCTGTCCTATGAACCAAATGCACATATTCGGAAATAGGGGGGAAAATAAAAATACACGTGTATCGGCGATTTTCATGTACACGTCAGAATTTTTTTTTTTTAAGTTTGAAGTATAAAGCTCGTAGTGGCCTGTGTGAAAGCCTTTGGACCGATTTTAACCCTTTTTCAGTGATCCAATCGAGCTGATTTTTGGTAGGCAGACAAAAAATAATTTTTTTTCTGTCCTATGAACCAAATGCACATATTCGGAAAGAGGGGAAAAAATAAAAATACACGTGTATCGGCGACCGTCAGAATTTTTTTTTTTTTTAAGTTTGAAGTATAAAGCTCGTAGTGGCCTGGGTGAAAGCCTTTCGACCGATTTTTAACCCTTTTTCAGTGATCCAATCGAGCTGATTTTTGGCAGGCAGACTCATGGAAATTTCTGTATCACGTCAAATTTTTTAAAAAATAGATTTTTATCAATTCGCAGGTTTTCCTAAATTTTTTTTTTAAGGTTTCAGTTCAAAAGACGTTTCAGTTCGTAACGCTTAAGTAGTTTAAAAATTTGGAGTCTCTTCAAGTTATGCTAAGATTTCACTTTTCTTAGCATAACTTCATAGGACAGAAAAAAAATTATTTTTTGTAACACGGTGTTATAGATCGATTATTTAATGTAGTCACGTGTTTACATATGAAGACACCCCATATGTGTGAGTGTGCAGAACAGTAAACCATTTTCACAGTAAAAACTGAAAACTGATATCAAAATTTCATTTGTTTCGAATGTATTCCTTAGTTCACTTTTTATAGGGTGCCTCGGTACACTCCCCTCTAAAGAGATCCAAGGTGACAAATGTGGTTCATCATTTCTATCACGGAATTATGGTCAACGTACCCATACATCATACCACCCGTAGTCACATGAGGTCTATGAAAATTAAAAAAGAAAATTTTGTAGTCTTTCTTTCTCAAAGCGTATGTGTGAGGGTCTGGTATGTGTGGGTGTGTGTGTGTGCTTGCGTCTGCTTGCATGTGTGTGTGTGTGTTTGAGTTCGGTTGCACGAGGACATCACAATTAAGAACCACTTCACAAAAAAATCTGACGTTGCAAATTTTGGTTTACTTTTTCTTTCTTTTCTTTCTAAACGTTTATTATGCATTATTACTACACATACACAATTACGTATTTTTTCCTTCACATCTTATATGTCTACGTCTTCGCTTTCTTTACCCTGTCCTCGTAGAACAAGAAATGTCTAAGGCATCTCCTAGTCATTATTATCATCATCATCATCATCATCGTCTTCGTCAGCATCCTCGCCACCAAACTAAACCGCACCATCCCGGCCTGGCTACCGTCCCCGCCGTCATCATCCCCATGCTCATACTTATCATCATCATATTGTCGCTGTCGCCGTTGTCGTTGTCGTTGTCGTCGTCATGATTTGGTGTCAGTTTAAGTCTAAATTTCGTACTGTTTCAACTACACACACACATACATATACCCATAAACGGGTGTGTGTGTGAGTATTCTTGGCAGTGTCTATGTGTGCGTGTCTCCAGCTGTGTGGGTGTGTTTGTGTCTGTGCAGTACGTAAACATTGGATGCCATGCACTTCACACTGCGCACCAGACAGAAATGAGTGCATCATATCGATCGACTTTTTTATGCATTTTTCCACTTTTTCACCATAATTCGTAACCAGTTTAAAATCATTTTCCAACTAACAACATTCTGCTTTTTTTCACCCCCTGGCCCATCAACGTTATTTTTTAGTGTGCCTTTCGTTCTTGCGAAAATAACCGACAACAAAATGCATTAAAATCGTTTTCTGTTTTAGCTTTTTTTTTGGGCTCATAAACAATTTAGTTCTGTGTTTTTTTTTCTCGATGGGCGTTATTTGTCTATGTCACTGTTTCTGATGCATTCCATCGGATTGTGGGTATATGTAGATGGAGAGACCGCCGACCCAGATGACAAACCGGCCATCGTAACAAGACATGTCCTTTTCCAATAAACCCTCGCACACGTACATGTGTATTAGGGTAGAGCTAAGTATTCGATTGCATAGAGATGTCGTTCTTCCCATTCTTTTTTTTTAAGAAAATCAAATGTTTTTAGAAATAAGCTAAATTATATACTATACGGTGAGGGATTGTGTTCAGGCTGCGTCATTGACCTACACATCTTCAGCAGGAAGTAACTTTTGCATTAATTCACTGAAGATCAACTGATGACTTTCATCCACGATCGTCTTACAAAGAGACGTATCAGGGCCAAATTAGGGTCGTCAGACTTGAATAGATTTGTTGGGTCTCTGAAAACAAAACTGTACATCAAATCAATGAAAACGATTCTTCAGTAGTTCTACATCAAATTGATGAATAAATTCATTGACTTGAAGTACTTAGTTTTATGGCATTCATCAAATTGAACTATTATTTTACATCAGTCTTTAGAACTGTTGTTGCTTTTTAACAACAACAGCATTCTTGTTGGTGGCATTGCACACAGCGCAGAAGTTTCTGCATGTGTTTGTTTTGGCTTTACTGATTGCATTTCTTGGGGATATGCACTACTAACAAGTAATTCTCGTTAACATGATGAGAACTATTGCTTATACAGTCGTACACCGGTTATAACGAACTATCGCCTATAACGAACACTTTTTTAAGTCCCAAGAGTTGTGCTTCTACCCTATTTTACCCTGGATATAACGAACTTCGCTTATAACGAACCAATTTGTCGAGTCCCTAGGAGTTCGTTATAACCGGACTCGACTGTACATGGTTCTCCAACAAGAGGTGATATGTTGATATTCAAAGAATAATGACATTTTTTGAGATAAATGATCGGATGTTTATTTCATAATAAAGAGGAAATAATGAAAAACAACATCAGCCGAATGGCCACCACGACCACGCTTACAGGACCATATCCATTTCCTGCAATATGTCCTCAATAGCCTCACAAATTATATCTTCATCAAATTGATGTAAAATGTTCATTAAATTGTTGTACCATGTTCATTAAATTGTTGTACCATGTTCATCAAATTGATGTACCTTGTTCATCAAATTGATGTACCATGGTCGTCAAATTGATGTACCATGTTCATCAAATTAATGTTCCATGTTCATCAAATTAATGTTCCATATTCATTAATTTGATGTACAATATTTATCGAATTAACGCACAACGTTCAACAAAATGATGTACAACATTTATCGAATTAACGTTTTTTTCTATTTTTTCAGAAGTTTTTGCAAAATACAAATGTTTTATTTTTTATCGAATTTATAATTGATGTACAATGTTCATCAAATTGATGTACCATGTCCATCATATTGATGTAAAATGTTCATCATATTATTGTACCATGTTCATCAAATTGTTGTACCATGTTCGTCGAATTGATGTACAATGTTCATCAAAATGATGTACAATATTTATCGAATTAGAATGATCATAATGTACGATGTACGGATTTGAACAACAATTAATGAAAAGTTCTACATCCAATTGAAGAAACATGTAGTAGGTTGGAAAATGATGTCCAAATTGATTAACCCTTTTTTTAAGGTTAGGGGAACATCTTAAGGCGGTCTCCTATCTCCCCTACTATGGAACTTCGCTCTGTGCGGTATACGGGTCTACCTAGATGTGGCAATAGCAATTAGGGGCACGTTTTTGAGTTCACTTAAAGACATCCTTCAAAGAGCCCTTCTGACTATGGCAAAGTGGGCTGGTGAAAACGGACTAAATCCAAACGAAACAAAACTGGTTCTGTTTGCCAGGGTGCCTAAGATTTCAGCAATGGAACCAGTCACCTTGGGGGCTTTAGTTGGATGTGCAAACAATATTAGACAAGAAGTCGAATTTACAGTTCAACATCATATACAGAAAAAGGTCACAGCCAATAGGGCTAAAATTCTTGTATACTGCAGTTGTGGCACCCATAAATACTTATGAACTTTTCCACACCACGATACGTGTTGACCCGTTCTACTTAAACCCAAAGTCCACTTAATGGTGATGACAGCAGATACCTATTGGATACAATTAAAATCAAAGGTCTTTAATCTTCTGAATATCAGTACAGGACCTTCGAGAGTTGATATGTGTAGACGAATTTGCCTGATCGTGGTGTTCGGGCATAATATGACATACATTGTTCCTAAAATCGAGAAAAAATCTAGTGTAAATATCAACAATTCTGATCCATCTCCTAAACGACAACTATCACCATTTTATGGGTCTTTTACGGTATGACCTGCGTGTGCAACAAAACGAAAAAAAGGATTTTTTTTTATCATACCAACGAACTGCAATCGTCACACATTTGCCAAGAGTGGGATGCAACGAAAAACAAACAAACGAAAATGAAACAAACGAAAATCAACCCTTTTTTCTGTGTTGTTGCCACAAATTGCAACGAAATTTCACAAAAATTACAAAAACCATCAGTGTAGACCACCCCCGCCCTCCCAGCGCTGAAACGAAATGCACCAGCGGATAAACAACAGCATAAAAAAAAAGCTGCTACAGACACGCACACAAATAAAAGGGAAAAAAAAATGAAACGAAATCCCAAAACAGAAAACGGCAGAGGAGAATATTTGTATGCAATTCTATTACATGCGTGCTTGTTTTGCAGGGGCAAACAGAACGACGGACGGACGGAACGAAAATAAAACAAAAGCAGTTACAACTACAACTGAAATTGGAAATTGCAAAGCAAACGACGATGACGGCAACGACGACGGCGACAAAGCGAACAACAAAGAACTGAACTGCAGCAATTGCAATTGCGATTGCAGCAGTTGCACTTGCACAATTGCACTGTTGTGCATATGTGTGCGCGCGTGTGTGTGTGTAATGCAAAAGGTAGACTAAATATATACATACGAACACACGCAAAACGACACTGAATATTTTTTAGCCTATAAAAAGTCCATGCGTATGTATTTGTGTTTTTTTTGTTTTTTTTTTTACATTTCTCCTTCTTTATTTTTTGTTATTGTTGTCGTACTTTTTGTTGCCAGCAGACACGCTACAGCGGGGCTCCGGGGGAGTATGAGCCGGGCGCGTTATAAAAATCACCAAATTACAACCCAAAATATACTCGCATGTACCTGAATGTGAGTATGTGTGTGTGTGTGTTTGCATTTAATGACGAAAATTGCAAACGCTTTTAATGCTCAACTCAGACTCATGTTTTCTGGAGCCCCGCACCAGAGCAGTGTTGTTTTCCCGATGTTGTATGCAATGAAATGCATTGATGCATTGTGCTGTACTTGTTTTGGGGAATACTCACACTCTCACACACTGGCAGGAACACGAAAGAGACTTGTCTGTGACAGGATGTTAAGGACTTGCAAATTTTTGTCAAGCTTTGACAATAACAACATCATCATTAAAAAAAAAAAAAAAGAGTTGCATCAGTTTCCTCACCTGTCTGACGGTCTGGGCACATAATGACGTCGGCAACAATGGTGACGATGATGTTGACTACGATGCATGCTGCGTTTTGTCGCAATGTATATGTATATGTATGTTCTACACTTCCTTTCCGCTATCCTCCTTCAAGTCTGTCAAATTTTTGTTTCACTTTTTTGTTTGTTGTTGCATGCATTTGTTTTAGTTGCTTTTGTGTAACCTTCATTTGCCAACATTTTTGCGAGGACAAATTTCAGATTCTTGCCAAACATGTTGCCCGCCCTCTCCGCCCCCACCAAGTGTACTACACAATAACAAACCATATGCACTGCTCTTCCGGTTTACTCCAGCACAATGATATCGAGTTTCCGTCATCTCAGCTACATGTAGACAGGTATATATGTGTGTGAGTGCCTTCACTCTTTTCTTTTGCTTTTTTCGGAATCCTTTCCAGGCGTCCCTAAATAATTTACACAGTCCAACCATCCAACCAACCCTCAGCTGCAGAAACGTATTTTTTCCTCTCCCTCTCCCTTGCTTTTGTTTTTGTTTTAATTTCAAGTGCATTGGATTCCCCAGCTCGTGCTGACAGAAAAAAAAGACAAAATCGTCTAATGAACTTCAAAAAAAGATGTTGGATGTCTTCTTATTTCGAAAACAACACTTGTCATCTTTATGTCTCCATGACCCATCAACAATGTATTGTGTATCTAGAGGGTGATCCGTCAGAGTGCACACAAATCTCAGCGAAGTGTTGTTCTGAATGCATGCATGAACCAATAATAATCTAAAGACGCAAATAAATATGACCCAACTAAATTAAATAATCAAGGATTTCGAAACTATGCGACCATGAGTGTCCAAAGAACTTTGTCCATAACTTTAAAGCAAAAATGTATTTTTAAATCACTTGCTTTTTACTCTTTGATAGAATTTTTAAGTTATGAAACGTGTTCTGAGCTTGTTACTTCCAAAACGTCCAAAACAAATTGAAACGAGCAAACAAATTATCAAAACATATGATGTACACTACAGCTCGAACATGTTTCTTTTAAAATGATAACTCAAAGACGTAACTCGAAATACGAAAACTGTCAGATGTGTGCCACCTTTAAAACTCGTAGCCCATATTTCTTTTTAACAACCTGCCGACTATTAGGTGAATATGGCATTTCACGAGGAAACGTTTTCCATGATTCTATTTATGTAGATTTCGTAAATGTTTTTGGTTTTTTTTCGGTAGAACATTTGTTTCAGAAGATATGATATAACATAATCCTCTACTATATTTCTAAAATATCTTTGTTTCAATTTTATTAGTATGCGAAGATATTTTTAAATATTTATAAATGGAAACCCAAAAAAACAAAATGTGTTTACTTCAAAAATGGGATACATGAATCCGGTTAAACAAAACTAAAGCCTCGCAACCCAGTTTTTTACCAATAACCGGTTTCAAAGAACCAAAACATTACTTTTTTAGATAAACCTAGTCCATATTTTTAACCACCAACATTTAAGGTTAATTTTTTCACCGCCAATCCGATTATTTATCCTTAATGTAAAACTGTTCCATTTGTTATAACATTTTGAGTCACATTGTTTTGTCCATGTCAACGAGCGCCGACCCATTGTGTTAGTCATGTTTGTTGTGTTACAGCGGAAGTTAAACTTATTCCAGCCTGTCCGATGAAAAAAAAAACCACGTTAGCATCATTGTCTTTGTTCCCGCTTTTTTTTCTCATCCTTTACAAAACCGTCCTTAAGGGACAGAAGTATTACTTTGCTCCACAAAAACAAAATGCAAAAAAAGAATATCTGAAAATGTTTGAAATTCAAAAGGAAATTTCGTAGCAGTGATGCTTACGATTTTTTTTTTTTTTTTTTTGCATGAAGCAGAATTATGCTGTAAGTCACTTTGTATTATTTTTGCTGTTGGTGGCGGTACACTTTACCATTTGTAGAATACGCGCGCAAGGAGTCAAAGGATTTACAGAGAAGAAAAAAATGAAAAGAATATCTGTCAAAATCAATCATCAAAAAAACGTATCAAAAAAGAAGAAGTCCTTTCAAAATGAATGTTATCTTTAGTTCTTTTTTTTCTATTCTTTTGATTTGAAAAATACTGCCAAAATGTGTGAAGGGAAAAGCGAAAGAGCCACTTTGAAATGAATAGTAAATCATGTGGGGGGTTCACAAAAGGGGTGCTGCTAACAGTCATTCCAATGAATATATTATGTGTTTCTTTTTTTGTTCTTTAGGTTTTTTCTGGAGGTGGAGGGGGGAATATCTATTTGAATCTATTCTTCATTGCACTTGTTCTGCAGATGGTGGGTGATGGTAGATTTCTATTCATACAAATCGATGAATTGGAAATAGCTTTCGACCACATCGATGTTCGAGTTAATGTTATTTCATTAATATGACTTGTGGGTGAATTTCGAACAACTTTTGAAAAGAGCCCACACTGGAGTGGGTCTAGATAAGCCTACAATCATTCCGATTCGACATACGTATATCCATAGCTCAAAAAAGTATTGCAAAATGCTCTCAAATCAGTGAACTCTTCAGAATACCATTTGTATGCACACGGATCGGCAGCCAGGTTTAACTTGAATTCAAACAACAGAAATGTAGACAGCAATTCCCACGAACAACAACAAGGATATATCTCTCAAAATTTAGTATTGAGAACTCCTATCTCCTATCATAGTTGGTATTAATTGTGAATCCGAAAGAGACAACAGCTAATCCACTTTCTGTGTTTTTCCCCCACACTCCCAAAAGCAAAAGATCCACGATGTATTGGAATCTTGGCAAAAGGTCAATGAGACATTTCGGAATTCGTTTTCAGTCACACATTAACGCAATAACTCTTACAGAACCTGTCAGATATGAAATGCGTATGTGTATGCGGATTTCTTTATTATTGCATATTTCAAAACCATGTGTTATCAATGGCATTGGCTTTATCAGTTGCTATTTCAACAATTCGCTTTTGCAATGTACGATAAGTACAAATTAAAGGTTCACAAAATTCGAAAGTGTGTATTATTTTTTTCTGGAAATCCTTCAAGTAGTCGTCGCAACTATAAGCACTTGAATTAGATGGTTGACTTTATCGGAACTGAGCCGATAAGACATCTCAATTTAATTATTTGTAATCGGTTTGTTTCTACTGATATTTGTTGTTTCTTGTATCGTTGCAGAATTAAATCATCACGTGCTACACCTGTTCCTTCAACACGTCGCACCTACAGTGAAGAGGATATAAATAACGCTCTGCAGGAAATACTATCCGGTAGATTGGGTACCCGTAAAGCGGCCGTACAGTTCAATGTGCCACGTTCGACGTTGCGCAACAAGATCTACAAACTCACGACGGAGGCCAAGCGTAGTAACGATCAGACATCTTCGGAAATGCTACAGCTGCAACAGGAACTCGAAAAGGATTTATCGGCCGATGAGGCCGAAGTTGAGAGTAACGCATCGACGCCCCAGCCAGAGGACGATGTTCGGCGTATCACAACGCCGAATATGTTAAAGAAATTATGTTCGGCCAACAATGGCGGGGTTGAGGCATCCGATGACCACCACTTGCTGAACTCGCCGAAGCCAGCGCATGCCGAATCCTCGAAACCACAAACAAATGACATACTAACCGAACTACCAACACAGCCGCAAATTCCCCAAATAGATGCCGCCTTGTTGCTGCAGACACTGTTACTTTCCGACAAAAATCTACGCGATCTCTTTAGTGCTTTGCTCTTGAATTCCACCATTAATCTAAAGGACATACTTTTGGGGGCAACGTCAGCGGCTAACAATGCTGCTTCTGCTACCAGTGACGGCAGTAGTTGTCTCAATAATGGTAATCAACAGCAGGACTACCGTCCACTTTTGCAACTGCTACTGCAGCAACAACAACAGCAGCAAACGCCATTTGCCGCCAGCCGCCGCCTACCAAAGTCTGATACACCCGAAACGAATTCATCACTGGACCCAAACGAGACGTGTGATGATCCCTCGGCGATATTGAAAATTCCGTCCTATACACCAGTGGCAGGAACATCCACGTCCATGGGACCCAGTAGTTCGCGTTGTTCGCCAGCCTTGCACTGTCACAACAGCAACAGCAATCCGAATACGAATCGCAATGGCGATAGTCCGGGTCCTCTAATATTGGCCGCCAAGAGCCAATTGGGCGCCAACAAGAATTTGTCAGTGACTCCACCTCTGCTTCACCCCGGCGTCGACACACAATCTCCTCAGTCACTGAGAATGTGTGACGTTATTGCCAATAGTATACATCGTACCATGAACGCGCAGGCCAACACAGACGCTCACGCGGCCTCTGTGTCTCTCCTAGGCTTAGGTTCCGATGGTGAACGCGCCGACTATAAGAAACCTACCATATCAGTGGTTAAGAACATTGGGGGTACGGACACATCACGCTTTGGAGCGGCTCCAAACCTGCTGGCGGCTGCTGCTGCTCACAATTCACACCATCATCAATCCGCTCATTTGCATGCCCACCATCTGCGAAGCCAAGAAGCTGCCGCTTTAGCGGCTGGCAAAGGCACCCGACCTAAGCGAGGCAAATACCGTAACTACGATCGCGACAGTTTAGTTGAGGCTGTCAAGGCTGTGCAGCGAGGAGAAATGTCGGTCCATAGGGCCGGCAGTTATTACGGAGTTCCACATTCGACACTAGAGTACAAGGTCAAAGAGCGACATCTGATGAGACCGCGCAAGCGTGAACCCAAACCGCAACCGGGCCTCGATGGCACGACCAACAGTTCAAAAACGAATGCCAACATTCCTTCGGGACTTACGGGTCTTGACAAATTGAAAGCCGGAAACGGTACCAATGCCAGCATGAAACTAAGCGGCGGTGCTTTGAAAAATAATGGCGGCACTGGCACACCAGCATTTCCGGGAAATGCCGGCAACGGCATGAAACTGCCTATATTTGATCCCGCCTTAGCCCACTTGCAGTATCCATCATCCATATTTTGGCAACATCCTCAAGCAGCTGCCTTCAGTCAATTGCAAATGGATTTCAATCGCAACACAACTGCCCCCAGTAGTACATCGCCCACTGAGGCCAACTGTGAAATTCTGAAATCCCACATCCAAAGGTATCAAGACGTCACGGGCGGCAACACTACAAACTCCTCCAACGGTCCCAGTCCAATATCCAGCCCCATACCATCCGGGCACGACATCAACAGAGCGAGAGAACTGTACGAAACGAATGCGGCCAACGGAGCCTGCTTTCTAGATGGCATCATACGCAAAACCCTCGACCGTAAAACCAATGAGGTCAACACAAATCCCAGTAGTAGTAGCGGTGGCGGTGTACTACTGGACCAGCTGCTCATGAAGAAGACCCCGTTGCCGTTTACCAACAACCGCAGCTGTGATTACAATAGTCTATCACCCACTCACCTCCAGGCAAACAAACGATCCGGCAGTCCACTGTCCCTAAGATCGGCGTCCATTAAACGTGAAAGAACGGAAAGTGGCAGTGACGACGATGAAACATCCCAAAGCGGGGTCGATGAATCGTACGAGCGCGAAAGCAACAACAACAATAGCAGCAGAAAAAGCGGTAATGGCGGCCTGAAATCACTGATGCACCAACGCAGCAGTCGTCTGGCTTCCCATGATTCGGCATCGGAAACCGATGCCAGCAGTTTGAAGAGTGAACAGCTGCTACAGATCAATAATCATCTGCACAACAATAATATCAGTGCCGCCGACATCAATGGTGGTGGTGGCGGCGGCGGCGGCGGCGTTGGCAACACTGTTAGTGTTAAATCCGAAATTCCTACACTCGAAACGGGCACCTCCATATTGCAAGAGAAACTCTCACAAATCAAAGCGGAGCAACAGGAAACGGAAGAGAACTTATAGAAGCAAATACCATACGGTGGCATCATGCACTACGCTGCGGCTGCTGGCCACCATCACCCGGCATGGTATGAGCAGAGGCGGCGCTACGAGGAGCATCGTCATCACAATCAATGGCATGGACAACAACAGCAGCAGGGTGGCAGTAATGAGGCGACGTTAGCGAATAACTTGTATTACAGTTACTGAAAATGAAAAATGAAAACTGAAGAAAATGAGAATGTAAATGGCAAGAAATGCTGAAACAATGGCAAAAATTAGACAGAAATTTTAGTAAAATTAAGAGAGAAAAAAAACAACAACAACTACTACACAAGAAAATGAAAAATGAAAAGAGCATGAGCGCGAGCGCGAGTATATGCGAAATGTAATACAAACATTGAAACATGCATGCATACATATATACATACATACATACATATGTATGTACATGCCAAGAATGTAGAAAGAAGGAATTAGTCAAAATTTTTGTTTTTTTCTATTTTGTTGTTTCTTTGTTTTATATATTTTTTTTTTGAGTTTCCCTTAAAATAAATGAAAGAAAGTGAAAGAACCCACAAAGTGTATTTAGGTTTAAATGATAAGTAAGAAAAAAAAAGCAACAACAAAAACAAAATTAAAAATAATGCAAACATACACACACACATACATACACACACGAAAAGCTGAAGAAGAAGAAGTGAACGAGAATGATAGCTGATGGTCGTTGTACATACATACACACACATACGTATATTAGAAATCTAACAGTAAAGGTAAACACAAAAAACAACAACAACAGAATAGACAAAAAAAAATAACAACAACAAAACAAACATAAATTTTTAACATTTTTAAAGCCCAAAATAGTTAATAAACTATAAACTCGACAACAACAAGAAAACAACTTTACAGTACTATAGATTTAACAATACATACTTACATACATACATACATACAAAGAAACAAACAACAGCAACAATACAAAAACAAAAAATGAAATATACCTACATTTACATATACTATATATATATTGACCGATTTTTACACAGTATATATATACAGTATATATGAATCAATATATAGAGACATATATATTCACTTAATCTTCGTTTATTTTTTTTTTTATTTCTTCATTTTTTTTGGACAATCGACGCAATAGGCACTTGTACAAAACAACAAAATGCGTGAAAGAAACAAACCTAACAACAAAATGCAAACAAACATACATACATACTTTGTATGAGGCAAAGTCATCATACAGACAAACATACAAACTAAACACTGAACAATAATCGACCATAACCACACATACATAAACACACACACCTACATAAGAGTTAAAATTGGTTAACAAAAACAAAAAAAACCCCAACCACACACACACACACATAAATTTCAAATTTACAAAAAAAAATAAACTTTCGTTTTCTTACAAAGAATTTTATGTGTTTTCTACAATTACAATACAATTTTTATTGAAAATAGCAAACAACAGAAACAAACCAACAGAAAACATACATCAAAGCCGAGACAACAACCAATACAACCGACTTACATACATCATAAATAGCTAAACCAAAAAAGGCAATAAACTAAACTAATTGACAGCAATACAACAATATATAATACCAACAATAACACAACAACTTTTTCCAAAAATAACACGCGGTTTTCGTTCAGATGTACATGGCAATGAATTCGGCCAGCGGTTTTTTTCTTCCGAAGAAATTTGCCCCCGGGAAATATTAAACAGGGTCCAGGTGTGTCCCCTTAAACCAATTGTCGTCGATAAAAAATGTGTTTATTCTAACCGGTCGATTTATTTTTCAATTTTTCGATTTATTTAGGTCATCACTAGAGAGAGAAACAGTTAGTGTGTGATGCCAAGCATTTAAATGTGTGTTTTCCTTTAGTCCTTCCAACGGACTAAAGGTCGTCCATAAGCGAGCCTTCTGGCTGGAGCGTTTGTATTTATTTCAAGCCAATGCAATCGCTGTCTTTTGATGCGCTTAGCCACATTCATGTTGACATATAGCTTATATGGGTCACGGGTATACTCCTTGTTAATTCAGATAAGGCCATAGATTTTGCGAAAGATGTTTCTCTGGAAAACACCCAGAACCGCCACTTCTGCTTTAATAAAACCATTGTTGAACACTGGAAATATGCAGACATATATTAGACCAAAATGTTGCAACACATGTGCGACCATCGCTGGCTTAGTAAAATACAACTCTGATTGTTCTTGAAAAAGTCTCCGGATTTGAGTTTTAAATAAAATCGACGATCACAAAAATATCAATTAACTGGATGGAGCATATTAGCTCCACCACAAGGTTTTCATGGTTACGAACATGCTGGAACACATATCTGAAACATTGGCGTTAATATGTTTAGCACCCCTCCCCCCTCCTCTCCGCCTTGAAAACAGCTCTGCGTTGGCGAAAGAAGTAGTCAATGCACCAACAACGGGGGCAATAGCCGCCAGACAAATTGTCTAGTTACGCCAATGATCTGAACATCCCTGTGTTAGCATTTTATATTAACACGACGATCGCAAACCTCAAGTAATTGAAGGGACACATGACCGTACCCCTGGACGCTCGCTGATAATAAACTGTATTACAAGAATTATTAATATCTTCTTATTCCAACATTTCTTAAATATCGTTCGTAATATTTTTCAAAGTTCTGTCGTATCGAAAACGATTCTCAAATTTCAAATTTATAAACCAATTTACTCCACATTAACGATAGCCAGTTACGGAGGTGTTCAATTTATTCCTCATTAAATGCTGCCGATAAATTTTTGGCCGAATCTAAGAGAGCCGCTTGTTATTTTTTGTTTAAAAAAGTTACATAATTAATTGAAATCCACCAGCAATAACAACAGCAAACAACAATATCCGATCAGAATATATATATATATATACATACTCTATATATATATATAATAATGCAAAACAACAACAATTCAAAACTCCCCCCCCCCCCTCAAAACCAATCTTCAAAATTACACCGAAAACAGATAACAAAATTTTCAATATAACCACATTTTTTTCTTACTCGTCATAAAATTGTATAAGTTTAAACAATTTTTTGTGTTTTTATTTTCTTTCAAACAAGAAAACGGAAATCAATAAACAAAGCTGCCTTCAAATTTTACAAAAACAAAAAAAAAACATAAATGAAAAGAAATATTTAAAATAACAAGAGAAAAATACTATTCCAGAAACTAAATAAAATGTCTAAAACAAATAAAAAGCACACAAAATATACATGAAAATAAAACCCTGAAACTCTTGACCGACCTCCCATGCCCCCCCCCCCCTCTCTCTCTCTCTCTTTTTCTATACGCCCCCGAAACAGAAACGAAAACTGAAAACCATTGACCCCTCCTTTTTTATGTTAGTTTTTTTTGGACAATATACAACTTTGGCATGCATTTTGTAAAATATGGAGAATAAAGTAAAACAAAAAACAAAATTAAATGTTTGGCTTATAGAGAACATGCATATTTGGCATTAAAATTAAACAAACTCAAATGTTTAGATCTAAAACCAAATATATTAAAATATATATATATATATATGAAATATATGTGTGTGTCTTTATTATCGCGTATACCTCAAAAGTAAAATATTATCAGTTTTTTTTTTTTTGGAAACTCAAAGACAACATCAACCAAATCATAATCTATCTCTCCTTCAGCATTAGGTTTGTTTGTTAAATTATCAAAAATTATTATCTTTTTGTAAACAAAACAAAAGTCAAATGAAAAAAAAAACCTCTATCAAAAAAATCTCAAATTAAATGTACCTTAAAAATATTTTGTGTGCTAGTTTAGTAAGTGTCAAAAATAATAATAATACAAAAACAAATCAACAAAATTATATATTTAAATGAAAAATTAGCTATTAATACCAAAACAATTTAATCAAAATTTAAATGTCTGTCATGTGGAAATTTAAAAGTCTAAAAAACCAACAAAATTACAACAGCACTCTATACCAAAAAAAAAAAAAAAAAAAAGTCCCACAGGCCTAAAATCTAAAGCATTGTCACAACATTTTGGCTTACAAACAAATTTCGATTTAAATATAGAAATTCAAAAATATATAAATAATTGAACAAAATTCCCTGGAGTGTATAAAACCCAATGTTTGGCATAAACATTTTCTTTTAGGAAATATTATTTCAACACAAAATTATATATTATCAAAACAAAAATATAATAATTAAATTAAATGTCGTGGTCATAAAATATTCGGTAGAATTTAACAAACAAACAAAAAAAGAACAAGTAACAGAAAATATAAAGAAAAGAAATGAAGACAAACAAAATATTATAACAAATCATATTTATTATGCTAATTTTATGATATTTTGAAAACATATAAACAAACAACAACAACAACAAAAAAACAAAAACATATTTATTATATACACATTAGACACTATCTGTGATTTTTAATCCAAAATTTTTTGATGAAAATTTTCTAAATAAAATCTATTAACAACAACAACAAACAAAAAACAAAAACAAAATAAGTAAAAACATAATACAAAAACAACTTGAATGCAAGGACAACAACACAAAATTTATTAAGGAATTAAAGAAAAGAAAGCAAAAAACATAAAGATCTAGTAAATAATTTATAATTAAACAAATCAAAAGGGAAATAATAATAACAACAACATGATCGGATTATTATAACAGACAAACATACATACTTATATATAGAAAAGTATATACAAACAGACATATGTACGCAACTACATAACGACATACATATATATCTAAACAACATACTCGTATTATGTACACCAACAGCCATTAAAACTATTATGATGCATATATTTATAACTATTTCCATAGTTAAGGCATTTTTTTAAAAATTTGTTTCGAAAAACGGCACTCAATTTCCAAACTTCAAGGAAATGATTTTTAATGTTACACCTGGGAGACCGAAGCGATTTTCGTTCTTGCTGTCTCCTATACTCTCTTAATAAATTGCATAGGCACCTGCGAGTCGGCACGACTGTAGGATGTGTGTCGGTACTGTGACAACTGACATTTCAATATATTACCGAAAAGTCTCGGATCTGTCTAATACCTAATTTCATACGTAGTGTAAACTTTATATTCCAAAAATTGTCATATCAAATACATATAAGGATTGCGATTTTTAGAACTGATAATTTGACGGTTTTGTTTTTCTGTTTAATGAAAACTTAATAAAAATCCTGACAGGATTGACTGCGAATTTAAATCCAATTTAATGGAGATGTGGAAGATTCTTTATCATGGAACATCCTGGGTTTTTATGAAACTATCTGTATGTAATTAATGTCGTGAATAACTTCACTTTCAACTCTTCCCCCATAATAAGGGTGGACAAATTCGGGTTTTATTTAAAATTCAAGTCTGTTTTTTACGAGTTTTTTAATACTAAGGAGTTCATACAACATACGAATTTTTTAACTTGGTATCACATTGGAACAGTTTGTGAGTTTCGAGTTCACCTGCTCTCATTACCTGGACATTGTTCCGAGTTGTGAAATATCTTGAGCAACATTTGGCAATTTTCATGTTTTGATGTGGGTCACATTGTTAGATAACATATATTAAGTCCGATAGCTGTTCTGGCAGACTTAAGAAACTGGTAAATTATTTCAAAAATGTTTATGAAATATGTTGTTATGTTCGCCCAACGAAATGACAATTTGATGTTGCTGGTAAATATATTTCCTGTGTGTTTGTTTAAGAACTTTATATCATTGGGTTCTTACACCTTACTTCATTGCATCCAAATGACAATGGTTCTTATTACTTAAGGTAACTTATGTTATTTGTCCAATTATGTTTACGAAGCATTTCCTCCACTCGCTCCAGACATAATGTCAGCAACATGTTGTTTTGATGTTGCATTGGGCTGCAGACTCATGTAGCTGATTAGTTTTGTGGCCACAAGTACCCCTCCTTCAAGACCGAATGTCCTCGTTCTTTTTTCCCATTTAAAATTTGATTTGCCAAACATATCAACATTTGCAAAATTGTTTTATATAGCGAACGAAGGTGTAACAAATTGGAACCGCTGTCATTTCAATGTTTTTGGTCTCTTGAGCCTTACTTGGACGCCTAACATTCCAAGCTTCTTGTTCTTGCACAGTGTTTCGAAAACGAACGTAAAAAATGCCTTAATGAAATAGTTATAATAGAAAAGTGTAACATCATTGTCATTATCAACTGTCAACGGCTTTGAAACAACAATAATATAAAATATCATAAATGTTTTGTATTATCAAAAGAAAGAAAAAAAGAAACAACAAACAAATAAATATTTAAACGAAAAGCCCGAAATTCAAACCAATCAAATATTTTACAGACACCAACAACAACAAATGTATCATAACAAATATAAATACAACATTTTCCAGAAGAAACAAAAAGAAAACGGGGCGAAAATGTTCTCTGAAGTCTTATAAATGGAAAATATTTGAAAAGACAAACAAACAAACAATATATAAAAGTGCAATTATGTGGAATATTTTTTTAATAAACAAAAAAAAAAATATTAACAACAACAACATCAAAACATGGTGAAACATAGTAGTAGATTGTTTTATGGTAAAAGTTGAAAAACAAACAAATTAAAATAATTTTAAAATAAAAACGGTCCGCAAAGGGGAAATAAAGCAAAGAAAAAATAAATTAAACAAATTAATTAATAAACATAAATTGATCGTTGAGAATTAGTGAAAAGCAAAACAAAACAAAAAAAAAACCCGCAAATTATAAATTAACGCAAAAAAATAAGATTAAAATCTAAAACACGAACCAATTGAATGTTTGCATTCATACAGCATTTTTTTAAGTGTAATTGATTCTAAGATCTAGGCAAAACAAAAACAAACCTAAATCAAAAATCCCATATAAGGAAATTATAATTCGTATAATTTGTTTAAACAAAAACGTATTTGTAGTAGTGTTGTCATAATGAGAAATATTATAAATATAATTTTTCTTCTTAAGCTGTAACGTATTGCAAAATCAAGGGAATTGTTTTTTTTTTTTTTTAATTGGGTTTGATACATTTAATTTGTTTTCTTCATCGATGCTATCTTTAGTAATTTGTTATACAAAATTTTGGCCATAATTGTGCGAGCAAGTTTATACATAAATCTTTGTTTTAATTTCTTTTGAATTAAGTTCAAATAATTTATTGACTATCAAATGAAAGTGGAGGAGGCGAGTTTTTGGGGAGAATTCATTTCTCAATATGACCAGATGCAAATTCACTGCTATAGCAACATGTTGCGGTCAACATGCTGAATACAAACTTATTGCTGTAAGATTCGTCAAATGCCAGCATGTTGATGACAAATGTGTATGTGTATCTCTGTCAGATTTCCAGGCAACATGTTAATGAGTATCCTCCTTAATCCTTTCAGCGGCAAAAACGCCCTCAGGCGGTGATCATTGATGTTGTGTTAAAATTCGTAAACAAATGTGTATGTGCATAAGGGTTAAAAAACCGGTTGCAAGGATTTTCCAGGATTTCTGTTCGGCCGGTTAGAGTGGTACTTTATCTACTGTTCGTGCACAGCTTAGAAGTTCCGTGCCAGTTCCTTCATGGAATGTCTGACACTTAAGAAGTGAATTTCTATAATTTGGCGTTCGTAGTGCCAGCCGTCTTTTCAGCCAACATGTGCCTAAGGACTAAGATACTTTACATACACTGCAAAGACTATTCCTTAATTATTCAGCCAACGAAAAATTCATAATTTTTGATTATGAACATATTTCTTTCGGTGATTTTTACCAAAATAATGTTGTCACTGACAAAATACTGCAATCAACTGGCCAAAGCTTTGAGGAAATCTTTAATTCTATGTGAAAACGAGCTGAAAACCCCCTAGTTTTAGCAGTTTTTTGTTGTGTCAGACTGCATGACATAAGCAAAGCCTTTCTCCAAAACTCTATGCCAGCCACCTGAGGTCAATAACGATTTACCAAAAAGAAAAAAAAAGAAAACGTATATTTTTTTTTTTTGAATAGGAGGGACAATTAATGCAACAAAAGTATAGATTACTTTATTTGTAAGCCATTTTAAAGAAAAGCAAGGAAATCGTCTGTAGTAGAAGCAAGAAAAAATGTTCATAATTCAGCAGTGTTTGCAAAAAGGGGAATATCGAATATCGTTTACAGCAGAATGAATGGATTTAATGCCGAACACAGCAGCGTCGGCACCCATCCACTGCAGAAAAAACTATCCCTCAGGTATGTGTTCTTTTAGTAACGGAGAGAAACAAGATTGATTATTCATATTAAACAAAACAAAAAAAAAACATTAAAATTTTTTTTATCAGATATATATTTTTGCATTTTTTAAAAAAGAAACAAGAAAACAAAAAGAAAGAATCATTTTTCTTAATTATTTTGTGTATGATTGTGTTGTTTTTTATTTAAGTTAGTAGCCATGCCCTAGGCATACATACATACCTAATTTGTAAAACTCTTCTTTTGTAAATATAGTTACAAATTTAAAATGAAAACCGGAAGGTGAAAATGAAAACAAAAACATATTAATATTGAATTTATAGTGCAATTGTTTAATGATTTATATTAATAGTGAAAAAGAAATGTAATAACGATCCTTAACTTTTTTATAATTAATATTTTTTTTTATTAAACAAACAAAAGCTCCAAAGGAAAACAAATCAAAAACATCAATATTTTTTTAAATATAATTTTTTTTTTATATATATCTTGTAATCTTTTATGTGTACGCTAAAACCCCAGAATTATATATACTATATTTTTTTAATTAAAAAAACGAAAACACAAAAAACGTATATTATTTTTTTTTTACTTAATTATTTATAACGCTGAAAATTAGCAAAATGTTGCAATGACCTCTTGAACCAAATGTAATTCATAAAACAAACATATGTAATTCTTTCCGAATAATATAATTGAAAACAAAAACGTTTCTTTATACATAAATACATATATATTTTTTTTAATTTTAAAACAAACAAACGTTTATCTACAACAAAATTGAAACAAAAACATAACCTAGAAGAAAAAAAACGAGAAACATGATTTTTTCAAATATTCTTTTCTTACAATTTATTTTGTAATGCAAACATAAGTTTTGGCTTTTGAAATTTTACATACATAAATGTAGACAATAGAGGTGTCAATACTATTTTAAATTTGATTTTCATCTAAAAAAAATAGCTGATCGAAACTTCAGGGCCAACAATTAAAATGTGTAGACTTCCCCAATGCCCTTAGTGTGTTCTACCTGGAATAAAAAGTCAATATTTCGAAAATTTTATAAAGATAGACCTACACAATTTAGGATTTTCACCCAAATATAAAGAAAAAAAATTACAAAATTACATTTTTCAAAAAAAAAACAACATTAATTCTGTAATTTTCAATAAGTTTTTCTGTGCGAACTTAAATGTTTGTCTACTTTCTAGATTTTATATCGGCTATTTTTTTTCTAGGTGACTAGCGAATACCAAAATATAAAACTCGCCTCTAATGTTTACGAAATATGTATTAAAACTGTTGGCATTTCGAAATTGGTTTATACCGAGAATAATGAATAAATTTATTACCAAATGCAATAGATCAAACTACAACAACTACAAAATCATAATGAGAACTACAACAACAAAAACAATAGTTGAGACAAATTTACCAATACTACTATCAATAATAATAACAACAACAACAACATCCACCATATCCACATCTACAATAACAATAAGAACAACAACAACAACAATAGCCCAATGCACTTTTATGCTGCCAACAAAGTATTTGTACACTGAGTGCAATGCATCCATCCAATAACAGTAACTCAACATTGAATTAAAATTTTCGTTCTTTTATTATTAACCAATTTTAAAAACGAAGCCTGTGCATTTTTTGGTCTTTATGAAATTCTAAAATGATTTTGTTCCAGATATATTTCGTCCAAGGATTACAACTACAGTCTGATCAATGTTTCAATTAGATTCTGGGGAATCATTTTAAACCAATTAATTCATATTCGAATTTTATTTTCAAATCTCCTGACCGAAGTAATGAATAATTGCTGGGTCTAAAATTCGGTAGCATCAGTTTACACAGTTCACACAGAACCCAGCATAATCAGCATAATTTTGTTGCCCATATCGGAATGTATTCAGACACAATCAATTTAATTTTTAACCTTTCAGTATGAAAAACGCAAGCTTCTGGAAAGTAAGAAAAAACTATGATTTTTTTTCGTTACTCTCTTGTTTTTCTACTTTTGATTCGTAAAACGAAAAAAAAAAATCGGGCGACTTGTTGTAAAATCAAAATTTGTTGCCACACAATTCACTGCGGAAACGTAGAGATTTCTAAAAACGATGGACATAACTCGGTGCATTAAAACTTTGTTGGCTGAAAGGAAAAAAAAACAACAACAACCAACAATAGCCCTGTACAGATACAACAACTACTCAAAATGACAGGACAAATCTGTAAAGAATTTTAACAGATTTTTGAAATAAACAAAAAGCAAAATAGAAAAAACCAAAAACAACAACAACAACAATATATCAATAAAATCAGAAACAACCAAACAACAACAGAAGAAAAACTCAATGCCTAACAGTCGATTGTTGATTTATTTTCGTTTTCATCATCAACCGAAATCAAGCAGAAAACAAAAACCAAATCAATTCCGTTTACTAAAAAAAAAAAAAAAATAAAAGACAACAACCAACCAACAAACAAACAGTCTTAAATGAAAACCCAGCAAAATAAACACAGAAAATAATTAGCTTAAAAGAAACAATAGCCATGAAAATAAAACCACACTCAAAACTAAAATGCCGCCACCACCATCAAACACCCTACAACCTACAATAGTACTATATATATGCCCCCTTCCCCCCAAAACTTCAACTCCAACAACAGATGATAATTAACAATAGTTCTTAATTGATTAAAGCAGAAGAGAAAAAAAACAAAAATCCAATAATCACTTACACACACACACACAGAGAAAAACAAAATTAACAATAGTCGTCTACCCAGCAAACCATATTATAAACAACAATTTTAATTAACAATAGTTGTCTTTTAAAACTACAGAATACAAAACAAAAAACCAAACTTCTTTAAAGTAATTAACAACAATAGCCATAAACAAACATGAAAAACCAACCACAACAACAATAGAACATTAGCAATAGTTTTATTTTGTTTTACTTATGTTTTTCTTTTCTATTTCAAACGGAAATTGACTGTTAAAATTCTAAATACAAAATAAGAAATTCAAAAAAAAAACACACACACAAAATCTAAAATTACCTAACCAAAAGTAACTAATTTATTCATATTCATGGGTATTTTTTTTTTTAAAAAAAAAAGGGGTGCCTTTTTACTATAATTTCTGATTAATTTTGGTTGAATTTTTGCAACGTTTAGTGGATGCCCATGTAGGGGAATTTTTCGGAAAAAAGTTCCTTTTTCAAATATAGAAAACTCACAGTAAAAACAAAAACCAACCAAACGACAAGAAAGATTTTCAACGATATTCTTAACGTTTTAAATTTCGAATTTACATCAATCACTACAACTCTGTTCTGTTGTTATAACAACATTTTGAAACTTAACTCTTAAATCTCTTACGATTTAATTTGTGTCTTTTCTTTTTTTTTTTTTAATTTCAACTCTATTCAATTATATAAGCAATAGTTAAGCAAACAACAATAGAATATAAAATATTTTAAAAGCAAAAAACAACAAATTCTTCTATTTTGCAAAGTAATGAAAGAAACGGAAAAGAAAAGAAAAAGTAAACCAACAAAAAAAAACAAGAACGACATGAAAATGAAATACAACTCTCTACAATAGATCAGCGTATAAAATATAAATTTTAAATTAAAAACCAACCACAACAATAGATCTTAAGCTTCAAACTAAACCCCAACTCCCCATATACTTACAATAGATTTTAACTAAACAAAACAAAAAATATTTAAAAAAACAAATAAAACAGACAACCGAATATAAATAGAACAGAACTACAATAGCAAGAAAAGAAAAAACCAACCACACCCACACATACACACAGACACCACCACCCCGCCCAAAAAAAAAACATGAAAATATAACAACAATTTAAAAAGAAAGAAAACTTCAACATACAATTTAATATATAATTGACAATTGACATAATTTATAATCGAAATGTTTCTCGTTTTTAATGTGAAAAGAAAGAAAGAAATACAAGAGGAAAACAGAAAAAAAAAAGAAAAACAAACGCAATTATCTTATAACCATATATAATTTATGACATTTAGTTTGAAAATACAACAACAAAACTATTTTGTTTTCAAATCAATTGAAATCATTTCAACAAAACCAAAAACAATATAATCCACAAAACAAAATGAAAACAACAAAAAACAAATCTATGTTTCACTTTTACCATACATACCAACAATATGAAATATGACAACAATAGAATTTAAGTTTGAAAAACAAAAGAAATTATCCCTCCCCCCACTCCCCGTTTATGTTCGTTTACTATAAATCTCAAAATTTTCAATTTTAGTTATTAACCGTATGTTAGTAAAGGTATTTTCTACGTCTTTCACTTGTCTTCTTTTGCTCTTTTTAAAAGTTAAGGAAGAAAAAAAGCCTTACATTTTTCCACACAAAAACAAATATCTATTTAAAAAAAAAAACAAACAAATCAAGTAAGTATAAACTGTGTTAATTATTTTCTCTCATGCTGTACTATTTGTTTTTATTCATATACTTATATTTAACTAGTTTTCTCTTATATTTGTTTAGGTTTACTCCCCGTCTCCCTCAATTTGTTTGCCTTATCTTTTATACTTTTTATTCTTAATATACATAAATGTTACGTTTGTTTTTTTTCATTTCCAACCCCCTCACTTATTGTGTGTATAATACAAATAAAAACAATTTCTTTAACAAAAAAAATAAACCCCAAGAGAGAAAAAGGAATTTAGTTTAAAAAAACAAAAACAAAGTAAAAGAAATGTTTAAGTTTACCTTTTAATCTACAGTTAAAATTAAAGTTCAGTTTTTTTTAAGCATATTCTTTACTTTAACTTAGAAAACAAAACAAAAATTATTAAAACATTATCTAAACATACGTTTACAACAAGCTGATGAATAAGGAAAAAAACAATCATTTTATATATTTAAGTTTAAAATTACAAAAAAAAAACAGAAAAAAATATGAAAAAAAACCTGGATAATTGTTTATTATTTTATATAATTATTATTATTTTTATTATAACTATTATCATTATTATTATTTTGTAATTGTATGCTTTTTCGTTATTTTGATTATATTTTATCATAAAATTCTTAATATTTTACAAAAAAAAAAAAAGAAATATAAAAATAAAAATATATGCATATTTTTTATTAATAAATATATTAGTTATCAAAAAAAAAAAGAAAAAAACACATTTGTTTTTATTTGTTTTATTTTATTTATGTTAAACCATAACAAGTTCGCGTGTACAGTGCAACAGGCTTGTTTGCGCACCCCTCGAATGAAGAAACACATATCGCGACCTAAGAGTGAAAAGCCGCTAAGTCGCAAAATACATCGATTTGTACACAAAACAAAATCTTGCTTTCTTAACAGCTGAATCGTAAAAGCTTTTTCAAAATACATAAGTTCTGAATTATGTCTCACATTAAGCAAGTAATTCCAAAAAGGACACTTAAAACAAATGTAAGTGCCACACATTTTTAGCTTACCTGCCATGCAAATCACTTGTATCGTTTACTTTATTTGTATTTCACAACTCGATATTACTGAAATTCGTTCTCATTTGATAATTAAGGATTCGGGGATTTGGAATAGTTGGATTATTATGACTGACCACTCAAAAGCGTATTTGAAGTTTAAACTCAGTTTTATCTGAAACTGACTTTTACATAATCGTGGTTTTACTACGATCTCATTTATTGGGTCTAATAAATTTCGGGAGATATTAAAACCATGATTGGTTCATTTTGCAATCTACTTGATATCCTAATATGAAAAAACTGGAGCGGACAGAATAGTTTGAGAAGCAAAGCACCCGATAAATCCATGGCACAATAATAAATGGTAGAGACATACAAACAGCTGATTAAAATTTCAACAGAATTTTGATTGTCAAACTCATTGTTAACATTTCAATTGTTTGTTTAGTTTTGTTTTTCAAACATTTAAATCAAAGAATTAGAAAACAAAAAGCCGAACAAAGGATTCTGGGGCTCTCAAAACTATTAAAGATAAAGTTATAAATCGCTAAATATTGTGCCATGAGTTGTAACTAAGGTTTTTAACCTGGGAACGTATTTCCCAGGAAATTGTCCGATTTTTTACTTACCGATTACCTGGATTATTGGTCGGGATTCCCTGGGATAAAATACCACCAACAAATTAAACTATTTACGATTCTGGGCACTTTTTGCAACTGTAATTGCGGTTCATAACCATTAAATTGTACGATTTTTTACTTCCTGAATTATTTATATGATTCAGATTTCGCTTCATTAACTTTGATATTGAAAAAGAAGAACAATGAAGCATTTCTTGAAATATGCTTGCATGATATCTCTCAACTCCGAAATGTTGGAACATAAGTTAATGTATTTCCAAAATTCTCATTTCTGACATACCCAAATGTCCAAAACTAGAGGATGAACAGGTCACAAAAAAAAAAGGAAAAATAAAACTTTAAAAATTATTAAACATCTAAAAAAAAACACAAAATAATAAATTTTCTGCGATACTCGTATCTAGAAAATTAGGACTGGCTATGAAAAACTCCCTTTATCAAAAAGTCTTCATTGGTGAGACTGTGTTATGGGTGAAATACTGATTTAGGAAAGAATGGGGAAATATTTTCTCCATACCAGTGTTGGGACAACCATCATTTCGATTGATTTACCAGAAAAGTTGCACCAACTATTTATAACGTTGGTTTAGACCTGATCATATAAAACAAATACAAATTTCAGTTGACTAAATACTCGTAGCAACTTAAATGAAATGGTGTAGGTGAACTTGAAAAAAAAACGTGTCAAGAAGAAATCATTTGTTTAGGGTAAACATATTTTGGCAGAACTACGTCACTAAACAGAGTTGGTCGAATTTAAATCTTAACATTCTTCTTTTGAATGAATAACACTTTCGTTTCGTTAAAATAACGAACAGAAATTCTCATTTAAATTCTAATTGAAATTTTTTTCTTATGTATTTTTGTGTGTATTGTCTAATTGGATTCGTTGGAGTTATAGAAACACAATTCAATTTCGTTTCGGCTACATACGTTTCTATTCGTCTCAGACGTATACATTTTATAAAAACTGGCTGCAAAGGCGTCAGTAACAATTACCCATGTCATTTCTTATCTAGCGTTTTTCAAGATTATAAAGACCTGTGCAAGTACAGCTTCTGCAATCATACATCTGATATTCGATTATTGGCTTCAAATCGGCTTGACTACCAAACAAAATGCAGATATAAATGCCGTATATCGATTCTGTGTAGTGTTGGTTCACACGAACATACTAAAGAGACACAACTCAGAATAACAGCTTTTTGACAGAAGTACAGCAAATAATAATTTGATCTCTTTTGAGCTGATAGATAGACGTGCATGATGAAACACTTTAACAAGTAAACGGGAAAATGCAAATTTTGTGTTGTGCCTGTTTAGTAGAAAGTGTGCGATTTGATTTTGGGAGTTCTTTGCCGAGTTACTTCCAAATTCCTGTTTGTTTCTATAAGACAAATTCAATCAGCTAATCGAAATGTGACCGAGGAAATCAATTACATCGAAATGCTGCACAATAAGATCGTCTATTGTTTTCTTAGATCTTTCTATGTATAAAAAAACTTGATTTCAAAACAAAATATCACCTGCCTTTCCTCACTGACTTAAAAAAGCTTTCCTATTCTGCTTTATATACAAAAAATAGAGAGCATTTTAACTTTAAAGGTTTTACAAAACTAATATCGTTGGTAGGTGGAGTTTCCTATGAAATGTTGTCTTTCCAGTGAAATGGGACCCAGACTGTTGTAAGAAGTGACCGGAAGTTTTTGTACAGGTCAATCAAGCAACTTATATTCAAATCCTATTAAGTTGCTAGCCTAATAGGATTGCAACTCTATTTGTATGGGGGTATTATGGGGTATGAAAAAACAGAATCATTACAAAATTAGAAGAAAAAATCAACATTGGAAAATATCAAATCAAATCATGATGTGTTAGGACAGTATCCATCTGGGGATTTGTTGAAGATCCCAAACCCTCACCGCGAATACTGTTGCACTGTAACATACGAGTAAGTCGTTTTGCTATTCAGCACTTTTATGTTGTTTGAAATTGAATCTTTATTTTTTTTTTTTTTGTTTCTTTAAACCTCTCTCTTAAAACAACCCACACACAAACATACATGTTTTTTTTTTCTTAAGCTCCGTACACAACAAACAACCCCAATCAACAATAACAAAAAACCAACAACAACAGAATGAACAAAACCAATACCAAAAAAACCAAATCCACAGAAAACAAAAATTATTAACCATAACAATAGCAACAATATCAATACAGATACAAAACCAAAACTACAATTACAGTATAATTAAATATTATGAAAACAAAAACTAAATATGCAAAACACAACAACAAACAGAAAATAAAATATTTAATCAATCTATAAAAACAACAATAGACCAAAGTAAATATTGACTGTGTTAGTCTCAATACCAACAAAACAACAACAACAACAACTGACATATTTTAACAAACATAACATCTACTAAATTAGAGTGATCCTAACATTTACATGAGCGTAGCATTCTCTGCCATAACGTCACAACTCAAACAATGGTGTAATTGGTCAATCGACTTTTATGTGCTCATTTAGAAAATACTAACATACTCTCTAGTGCCAGAACTGAGCTACACATGTACATTCATATGTATATCATTTGAAAGGGGCTCGCTCTGGAGGGTATTTTATAGATTGAACATGGCGAAACTACCCGTAAGTCCAGTTAGTCAGGCTATAAGAATCATTCATCCGCAGCACCAGAATCCGTGTGACGCGTAGCTTCCAGTTCAAAATCGGTACACTCTGGCAAAATCGATACACTTTTTAAAAAAAAAAAGTCTAGTTTATTGCAGATCCTGGCCCTGCCCTCATCAAAAGTTTGTTTTTGGTTCATATTAATTTAATTGTCATCCTCTTGAAAAGAAATTCCGTGTATTCTTCAGCTGCCCTATATGTTATATGTTTCCGCTGGAAAGGAGCTGATGTTTCATTACAACAAACGCGGATAAATTATTCTCAATACGAAATTAAATGTAATTCAAGCTAAATGCCAAAAGATCGTATGCAAACAAGAAATCTGTTAATCGATAACAATCCGAATTATCCGAATTAAGTTTCATAACATTTTATATTTCTTAATATCGTATACATACAAGCTAAAGTCTCTCTAGCCGCCATATAGCTCTCCC
Source organism: Hydrotaea cyrtoneurina (assembly GCA_958296145.1). Taxonomy (NCBI): domain Eukaryota; kingdom Metazoa; phylum Arthropoda; class Insecta; order Diptera; family Muscidae; genus Hydrotaea; species Hydrotaea cyrtoneurina. The sequence continues at coordinate 88,932,003 of OY282512.1, forward strand.
CATAGCAAACAATTTCTGTTGATATATTATGTCAATCCCAGAATTACCTAGGTTGAAAACGATTTTGGAGAGAAGTCTCTAACTAGATAATACTTAAAAAAGACCATTTTCGTTTGCAGTAGGGCATTTATCATACGGATGAACAATTTTGTCACCAAATCCATGTTATGTCTTTTTAAGACCTTTGAGACTTGTCTGTACGGCATACGATAGTTGTGACCAGGAGCGCTAAAATTGTTCATGGGGAATATTTTTAAAAAACTATACATGGGATTGTAAATAGACGATAATGGCACGCGCCCACTTTTGGAAATCTAAAAGTCCGTATTAGGAATTACAAAGTGAGGCTAGGTTGAATAGAATTTATGGATCCTTTCTGAATGGAGTTACTGTTCAATGTAAAATATGAAGATCACTCGAATTTGTAACATTTTGAAAATGTGAAATATGAAAGGAAATGACAAACTAACACCGTCATTATTTGCTCCATATTCACATATCAATTGGCTTCAAAGCAATAACAACAACAACAACAATAATAATAAGGATATACCAAATACAATAGTCAAAGCATCAATACCAATAGAAAGGAAACCGAGATAAAACAATAAAACCGAACAATTTAATTTTTTCCTAATTCGTTGATTTTATTTTCAGCTGGTTTTGTTAAACATTTTTGGTTACCATCTTTTTGTTTTCTTTTGTGTTGATTCCAAAGTCATTGTGAAACATTACCAACAAAAACAAAACACTTTTATAATTTACAATAACCCACTTAATGCTTTTGATAGATTTTTTTTTCAACTCTTTGAAAAAACCAACAAACAAAGTGCACTTAGGGGAAGGCTAACGGGGGATGGCTCCAACTTGAAAAGATGAAGATGATTGCATTGGTTGTACAATCGGTTCAGTTGCGGCCCAAACCGAAATATTCCGCTAAGTGTGTGCATTAATCATAAAACTAAACGACTGTAAAATTTTGAACAATAAAACTTAGTTTAGATGAAGGACAACCACAAGAACAACAACAAAAGTAAGATTTATTTTTGAAACAAAAACCAAGAAAATAAAATGAACAAACAAAAGCAGTAATAAAGCAAACTTATCATTCAGGGACCAAAAGTAAGAAATATTTAAGAACAAAACAGTTTAACATTTTTTGAAATAGACACTTTAACAAAAAAAAAAACGTCATCAAAACCAGGATTTAAAAACTGAAACCGGCAGCCGCTAAACAAAGCTGAAATCAAATACAATTCATATCCAAAACAAAAACATGAAAGAAATCCAATCAAGGCCTAAAAGGAAATTAAGAAGAAAAACAGATTTTTTGTATATAAATTTTTGGAATGGAAAAAAAATATTTAAACTAAAAAATAAACTATACACACGTTTGGTATACATACATAACAAAATTATTATAAATGTTGTAAAGTACTATTTATATTATTAAAAAAAAAACTTAACATTTCAGGCGTATACGATTTAAAAAAGAAATATAAACAAAACACCTATAGGAAAATTACATTATGATTAATTAAACACAAAAAGAAAAACAGAACAATTTAGGAACTAATCAAAATTTGTCGTGAATATTATTTGTATTAAACGAAAATGTGCTTGAACAAGAATTAAACAAAAAAAATATTACCCCTTTCCTTCAAAAACAAAAATTTAAAATCATTGCATTTTAAGTGGGTTTCCCCAAAAAAAATACAACAAAAAAAAGAATATCTGATATCAAAATTTTACTCGAAAATCCAAAAAAAAAAAACAATATTTACGAATATTGTTTAACATAATTTATCATAAACAAAGAGACATTAGCAAATATTTTGAAAAATCATGGTCAGAAGGTAAAAACCGCAAAAACAAAAATCAAACACAAAACCTAATTTTTACAAAATTCTTGATCTTAACGTAGTTAAGTCTAAAACAAACAAAAACCATCAACGTCATGTCAAAACAAAATCAAACACACAGACACAAATATTAAAGAAAACTGAAATCTAAATTTATTAAATTCATTCATTGTGTATTGTATTCAATCAATGTGTGCTGTTTATAAATGTGTATTGATTTATTTATTTATCTTATTTTATAATCAATCAAACCACAAACAGACAACAAATCAAATCATTTTTTAAGATATGTTTTTATGTTTATTTTTTTTTTTATAAATAAATATATACCTATGTGTATTAATTATCATTATTAAATTACAACAAGAACAGTTGAAACTGAAGGATTTCGCTTAAAACCGAAACGAGTTTAAACTAAACAAAAAAAAGCAAGAGAAATGATATTGTGTATAAAAAGTAAAAAAGGAAAATTAACAAACCGAATAACATTTGAAAGCCACAAAACAAAACCCGAAACTCTCCCAAGAAACCAGAAACGGAAATTAAAAATGCGCGAATGTGAGATAAATAAAATGTTGTAAAATAACTGACAAAAATAGCAAAAACAAACAGAACAAATGTACTTTACCTATTGTATAATAAAACAAACAAACAAACAAAAATGATGTGAACATGGAGCATACTCTTTCAGTATTTTTTATGAATACTGCTATTATATGAAAAATAAAATAAAAAAAAATAACATAAAAAACAATCACTCAACACTGTTTTATTTGGCACAAAATACACGTATGAAAAAAAAAAATCGTAGTAACCTGTTAAAAATTTTTGAATTGCAACTGATTGTCCTGGTAAATGATACAGATCAACATACACAGAGGTGGAGAGAAGGAAATGTTATAAGATCAGAATATTTAATACGGACCTAGGAAGGGTGTTGTTGAAAAATTTACAATGTCATTTGCACCTTTTCCATAACACAGTGCTGCAAAAACGAATGAATGTGAAATACCGGAAGAGTTATACCATTTTTCTTGTAGGACTTGTCGAGTGCAACAGGAATCTGTCTGTGATAATTCCCTTCCAAATCTTTGGCGTAACTTTGAGCACTTTTAAACCGGTAACATAGGTGATTATCAAACCGAGTTTTAGTTTCATAGCGGACTTAAAAAGATGAGACTTAGAACATTCGAAAGTAATATGTAATTTATTTTAAAACACATTGAGAACTTTATGGTTTTGTCCAGCAAACTCATTTCTTTAATTATTTCGCCGCTCTTCAATTTTAGCGACGTTTTTACAAATTATTTTATGAGCGAACAGTACAGCGGTTGAATTTACTTATAAAGCACGTCTACTAAGGATTACAACGCAATCTCGCTGGTTAATATCCGTTAGTAATTGACGAAGTTATTCAAGGTTCCATGAAGTCTTGTGGCCGTTTTTTTGTTAATTCGGCTAATCAGTTTGAAATGAAACTAATATTATGCGAACACTTTAATAACTCAACTAGATTACAACTAGATTTTAAATCCGTCCCAAAACAGCAACATTTTTCGTAAAGCCTGAATTTTTCAACACAAAAACAATTATAGCAGCTTTTTATAAACTTTTCGGAAGAAAACTAATTTTATGTCCATATTAAACCCTATTAACCCTACTACAAATATGTGAAGTTTCTATTATCGTATTTTGAACAGGAGAAATGCAAAAATTGTACACTTGAAGTATCTGTTCTAATGTAGTTATTGCCACCTTAAAACGTTGACCATTCAAAATACATTTCATAAAGAAACAGTATTTATACTTTTATAGGAAGGAGCCGGGTAAATTGTAATATGCTTGAGGAGGTAACTAACAAGATCCTACGAATTACATACATGCGTATAAACCTCGAATTCACGGATTACATTTTTGTTTTGTTTTAATAGCCAATATCCATTTTAAAAGATAACAATTCCAAACAACAAATTGTGTACACCAACAGCAAAAGTAACGCCACCATATTATTTCCTCGGTTTAGCCAATACAATTGTACGTGGCTTTGCCTTGGCCTTAAGAGCTGCGCCGGAAATTCCATATGGATTTTCCCGAATATGTTTATTCTCGTACTCCTTGGGTTCGGCCAATTCATTGGTGCGTTTGGATGACTTCGCTTTCAGAGCATTGGGTGCGATGGCAAAGGGATTTTCTCGTAGTTTCGATGAGGCCATTTGAGATGTTCGTCTAGCAGTCGGTTGTGACAATTCATTTATACGCTTTGTTGCTATAGAATTGACAATTTTGTAATAGTGTGCACTGTTGAAATCGACATAATGTAGAAATAACACAAACCTTTGTATTTCAAAACTGTTAGAGGTAACTTTAGGGGTAACTCCTGGTATAACATTGACATATCACGTTGTATGGGCTTTGCTAAATTCTTGAGACGTTCGGAAGCTTTGTGAATTCTCATTTCATATGACAATGTCCAATCAGGCTTTTCCAATACACCACGTTTAACGGGTTTCGATAAAAACTTGAAACGCTTCATTCTTTCGAGTGGCATTCTTTTGGTGGGCTAAAATTAAAAGAGATTCACAATAATTATCTGTTGTAAATGCAGACTCGACACTTTAGGAAACCTTGACAATTATAGATAACACAAATCACTTGATATGAGATAACACAAGCTACTGCATTAAACAATTTAAGATAACACACCCCACTTGTTAAACATGTTTCCACTAGTTGTGAGTGCTCAAAAACATGAAAATACATGTTCGAATTACCATACATACATATGTATTTAAAATTTGGATCTAAAATGAAAACAGACTGAATTTTTTAAATATGGTTTTGATTTGCTCTATCTTCTTTGGTTCAATTTATAGACGGTGAATTGCGCTATCGACCCATGCTGACTGACTTTTGTTTCCAAAATATCAGATAAACATCAAGGACATTTGGTTCCACCAAAACAGCGCAACTTGTCATACAGCGCGTTTAACAATCGATTTATTGCAAAATCAAATTGGTGACAAGTTTATTTCCAGAAGTGGTCCTGTTCACTGACCACCTTGCTCGTACGATTTAACGCCTCTGGATGACTTTTGATGGTTTAGGCCAACAATCCAGCAACTCTTGAAGCATGGGAAGCCATCACCAAAGCCTTACTGCCAGATTTATTAGAAAAAGTAGTAAAAAATTTTACTAATCGAATGGACCATGTAGCTAGTAGCCTCGGCAGACATATCCCGGAAATCATATTTAAAAAATAAATGCTATGAAGTCTTGTTTAATCAGTTTAAACTCTTAAAAAACAACGATACATCGGATAAATTTTTTCAATTACGATTCATTTTAAAATATATTTGTTTCTTTCATGAAAAATACATTTATTAAGCTTTTAACTACGTTGGCACCAGCGGTCTCCTTAGCAATTGGCATAAATCTTTTCTCTAATATGTTCCCTAATAATGTAAACCATTCATCTGCAAGAAACTGCAACTCCGCATGTATGATTACGTGGATGGTTGATGTAAAAATAAAATATAAAAAATTTCCATATTAATAATCTGGTCTTAATAATCCGGCACCTTTTAATATATTTAATAAATTAATTTATGTAATATATATTTGTAATAAATAAATAAAAAATGTCCTGTCACGTTCTGATTAATAAGATAGGTCCACAAATATGGTTCTTTTGGGCCAACTAAGAGAAAATCTTACCGTTTTGAATGCATTTGCTTCTCTGTTATCGAATATGGCTCTAGTACATTTGATATTTTAAAATATATATTTGTATTTCCTATGTATTCCTATCCTATTCCTATGTATAGTGTGTATGACGAAATTTTATTATGAATGTTTTGACAAACCTTATTGTAAATGGGTTACTGTAGAGATAATATTTAACTCCCTGGACTGAAGTGACCTTTGTCCTCTACCGTGTCTTTTGATTAATTTGAGGTTATTTTAAGGATTAAATGACATTTGTACCAGAAGGGACATGTCAACCATGTCTGTCCATCCAACAAAATCTATTAATTAGTTGATTTATTTGAGGAGATTATGAGTTAAAGTATTCATTAAGCAATGTTTTTTGGATACCATTTCTTAGAAAATCCTTAGAATTTCACACACTAACTGATATCTAAACTAAAACTCACTACCGATCTTATACAAACTAAAACAAGAACTTACCATCTTCGGCTGCGACTTTGGAATCTTAGGTCTCGACAATTTTCTTAGCTTTTTCAAATGTTTAGTCCATTCCGCTCGATCCCATTTCTTGATAGGTTGTCTTTTTAAATAAAACGAAACAATAAATACTATTTATTTACAATTTGACGACAGTCTTCCACTTACATCTCTTCCGGCGGTTGTACGTTGCCCAAACGACTGTACAGCGAGAGCAAACTTTTCCGTATTAACCGGTTCAGATTTATAATACGATTGGGAGGAAATAACTTCTTTATTTGTTCCTTGAATAAAAGCAAATATCTAAAGGACAAAGCATATTCCTATATGGAAGATTGATAATTTAATGGTTATTTTTTATGACAAACCTTGCCTTCGGATAGGCTAACTGCTCGGTTCTCGTATAAGTCTTTTGATCGAGATGTATAATCTCCACTGGTTTCTTCAGGCGGCAAGGACACACAGGCATAAAACGTGGTGTCGTTTTCAGGGTTTTTGCTTTTGCCAGAGACGTAATACGTCGACTTTTTGCGAAATTGTGTTTATGAAGACTGTACAAATTCTCCAGTTCTTTGCATAATTCGGGCAGAGAATATTTAAAATCCTTTGCTAGATTGTTAAATCCACAGCATTCAGCATTGCTTTCCTTGGCCCACATATTCGTTCTTTTTCTTACTTTTCTAATTTTTCAATATGTAAATTTGTCGATTATCTTTTATTACAATAAATTTTGAGTAAAATGTTTTTTCTTTACAATTTTTGAATAAATTAAAATTCCTATCAAATTTTTAATGACTTTGATGGTTAAAAATTGAAGTTATTCATGGATTGGCGTGCGTATATTGACGAAAATACCTTATCGTTTGAAAAGTTTTCGTTCGTCTACCGGTCACCTGGTATCTTACTTACTTATTTCCCTTAACATTCCATGAAGGAACAGACGGGGAACTTCTCTCGAATCAGTGGGCTGTGTACGAATTAATTTGTATACTCACTGACCGGGACCTACTGTTTAAAGCCGGCTCCGAACGGGTAATGCTTTTCTAGAGAAGTCGCCAACATTTACTCCGAAAAATGTTTGATGGTCTTACCCGGTTTCGAAATCGGGCTCTTCTGTGTGATAGTCGCACACACTACATACCACACCACGGCCTCCCACCTGTTATCATTCATGGCAAATATAATACAAGGAGACAGACGAAGGCTAAGGCTATTGCAGAAGAAGTAATATGTCTGAAAAGTCTAGATGTCAGTAGGTCTCTCATAGCAAACGTTTAACTCGTTCGTAGAAGATATTACACTGTCATATGTTGAAAAAGTCAGCAGGTCATAATGGTCGGCCGCCATCTAAATTGTCATTGATCGCGGCCTTAAAGGCCCAAACAGATAACAAAAATTGTTTGTTTCTTCGATTTACTTAATTTTCCCAATTTTTCTTCAGAGATGAACAAGCTTCTGTTTTTTAATGTTACCAACCTTCTCAGTTATAGATGTTTACCTTTTACTTACATAACAAAATTACTATTTATTTAATGCATCTTTGTAATAATAAAATGAAACGTAATTTGTGGTACTTTCAATAATTATTGTATCTTTTATAACATTGTTTCTATGTTCAAACAGGTTATATCTTTTTTGTTTCTTATAAATATTGTAGAGTTGCATACAATTTGAGACATGCGTTGTTAAGTGAAACAATAAAATCAATTTTTCTCCGGCCATTATATTAATCTATTTTTTTTTATCTTTTAAAGAATAAAACTTTTAAATCAAATAAATAAGAACGCTGTAATGCGAAGGATGGGTGAATGGCAGGTTACACACATAAACTACAATCTTTGTTAAACAAAAATATATGGTGGATTGATGGGACAAAAACACAATTGACTAAACTTAATAACAAATAAAGAAAATTATGATTTAAATAAAAGGAAAAAAATATTCGCCAGATTAATACTCAAAGGATGTGCAAATTAATAATAAGTATACATCAGTTTAAATAATAAAAACATCAAATTAAAACAATAAATCAGAGACACATCGCGACGTTGGTAAGGGAGGGCATAGTTAGTTAATACTTTACTAACCATACCGATTTTATGCTTCCTGCACAACAGCTTTAACTTAATATTTGGTTTATAAAGGAAAGCAAATGAAGACCTCGTTTTTTTTTTGTAATTGTTTATACAACTAGAAACGTTTAGTGGATGTTGGCAATGACGGCACGGGTAAAATCTTGGGTTGTAGATTGGCCTCCCAAATCCTTGGTTTTGACTTTGCCATCGGTAAGTACGCGATGAAGAGCATTGTTGATCATATCACTGAAGGTGGGTAGATTTATATGACGCAACATCTTTGTGCCACACAAAAACATAGCAGTTGGATTGGCTACATTTTTGCCCACAGCTTCGGAGAAAGTGTGGCGTGCACCCTTAGAATTGTAGAAATTGAAGAATAAAATAGCGTGACCTATTTTAAACAATTGAAAGTTATATTTATACTTACAGGTTCAAAGACTACTGCTTCAGCAGAGTAAGAAGCACCAGCCACAACACCAGCACCTCCTACTAATCCGGAAGCCAAGTTATCGACAATGTTACCATACAAATTTGGTGTAACCATGACATCGAACTATAAAAAGGAATATTTCATATCTCCGAGCGAAGCCTTTTGTTCTATTGTCTTACCTGATGAGGATGTGATACCATTTGCATAGTGGTATTGTCAACTATCATTTTTTCAAATTGGATGCGTGGATACAATTTGGCCATTTGTTCGCATGACCTCAAGAACAAACCATCGCCCAATTTCATAATGTTGGCTTTGTGGACAGCAGTAACCTTCTTGCGGTTATTCTTGGTAGCATAATCAAATGCAAACTTGGCAATGCGCATAGATTTCTTGGCAGTAATAATTTTGAGGCACTCAACAACACCGGGCACAGATTCATGTTCCAAGGCAGAATACTCGCCTTCAGTTTGTTCACGAATAATGACGGTGTCAATGTCCTGGTGACGAGTCTTGACACCGGGCAAACTACGTACATGTACTACGTTAGCATACAAATCCAATTCATTACGTAGTTTCATGTTAAGAGTTTGCAATTCACCGGCAACGCTGTAGTCAGGTGTAGCCAAAATGCCCTGGAAAGATAACAACTCTATTAATATAATATGTAATAAATCATATTTAGACATGTGTCGCGTTAAAACTAGTGGAATATATATAAACGCGGCTATACGTTCCAATTAAAGAACGGTACAGGCTATGTGTAATATATCGGTGTGTTTAGATTTTGATCAACAATATGAAATTCAAAAAATGCACACCTTAGTTGTTAGGTTTTGAAACTAAAAAGACATATTGCAACCGTAAACGAGAATTTTCATTCATATATATCTGCCGTTCCAAACTCGACAAATGGGCAAAAAAACTACAAACATTTTAATTATTTTAATAAATAATATCAACTTTGAGAACCCTGAGTAATTCGTATCGACAGTATGTCTTATATGATAATAAATGGTATCTCATATATGATAACTGGCGGATGTCCTTGAAGAATACAGGGCTGACATCAACGCCATCCAGGAAATACGATTGAAAGGACACTGCTTTAGGTAAATGAGAAACTGCGATCGAATGCAGATTTGTTGTGAGCAAACGAATACGTCGCCGGTTTCACTTCAGTAAACGAAAGGCTAACCGCAATATGCGTCAATGTTCTTTTTTATTAGCTTGATTTGTGCTCATGCACCGACGTAGGGACCAAAGAAGTTATTTAAACCTTCATCCTCCCGATGATATCACACAGAAATTTGTTACCGAAAGCGGCAGGAAAGGAGCCAATATTACGATAAGGAGTAATATTGGCTCCACGCACTACCATGTCGACGTGCGCTGTGTAGGAGCGATGCCGAGATTTGAGGAAGAAGAAAAATGGCCTATTCCGAAAAAGAAATGGAGAGACTGAAATTTGAGGTAATAGAAATTACCCCAGCAAATTCTACCAACGAGGAAACATCGATCAAACGACACGTCTACTGCCATAACTTCATGTAGAGATAAAAATGGGAATCTGGTGATAGAAGCGTAGTGTACTGGCTTTTAAAGCAACATTTTCTAGCTGGTTAGCCGCCGAAAATTGATCCGAAGAAAATAAACCGCAACCAATCATAGGTGTTAGTGTTGAATATACACCTCCTTATTCAGATGAGGTCAAGGTAATCGCCCGACTTAAGAACAGTAAGAACGGTGTATACAGAATACAGGCAGAGCTGTATAAGACCGAAGGAGATAAGCTGTATGGTGTATACATCAGAGCATCTATAAAGAAACATAGTTTGAAACGTATGATATCCCATCACAACATGTACGCCTTTGTCAATGACTCTGAGTGACACTAGATCTTGAGTAAACATCTACAATATCTCTTCGATAGGGCGACATCATATCGTGCAACTATTGGAAAAAAAACAGGAGTTTTTGCTCCTCGCATATGTGGACGACATTGACATCGAGAAGGAATCGGCGAAGATGGGTCTGATGGTGAATGGGAACAAGACCAATCGTATGTGTTGACTCCTAGCAAAAGACCAGTTTAAGGGGTTCTAAACACAAACTAAGTTTGTAATTTTTAGATATCAAAGTAAAAGTAAGAGAAATAAATAAAAGGAACAAATTTAAAGTAGAAAAAGGTTAAAACTCATATGTGTCAGGGGGACTTTTGTGCTCCTGGTGAACATGGCATCAACAATAGGCTTACAACAGCTAGGCAAACGTCGCGACGACAGAAAGTCGACATTGCAACGTCGTAGTAGTGGAAGATTTTTGTTTTATAGATAGTATAAACCATCATTATGGCTAAATCTTGATAGAACCAGAACTATATCACTAATGTAAAATAAAAAGGGCAATATAGCAGTGCTCAAAGAAATATGACAGGACTCTGTAATATTCGATCTATGACCATTAATTGGCAGTCCTTACTAGTAATAGTAATGGTAATAGTAGAATATACAAATAAAACTTAATCCTAAATAATTTAAAAGAAAAGCGTTAACAGTTATTTTTGAGTCTACGACCTCGGAATGGACGTGGATATAATGACTGCATTTAAAGAACATCGTTAACTGTTATTTTTGAGTCTACGACCTCGGAATGGAAAGAATGGCTGCATTTAGTGTTCGTAGACATAACAATGTATATCATTGATTGGCTGGCGATTAATGGCTCTATTTTGTCATTATCCTAAGAATTCAGGAAATAGTTGACCGTTCCTATATTTTCTTACCTTAATGCAAACTTTGTTTTTTTGAATTGATGCTACAACATCTTCCAATTTAGCACTGAGTACGGGATTGACTTCAGAAAGGAAGTACGATTCGAAGTCAACAGGAACATTAGCGCCCTGGAAAAATGTATATTCTTTTAATAGAATTACCTTAAAAATAAATTCAAATGTATACTAACCTTAAAAACCTCTTGTAAGGCGTATACCAATTCCGGGCCAACACCATCACCTGGAATCAATGTGCAGGTTGTACGATTGCCGCCATGAGTACCAGGATCCTATACAAATATTTTTTTTCAAAATCACCATTGTACAGAAAAAAAACTGATCAGATCAACTTACGCTATTGACAGCTGCTGTAGTTTGGATGGAACGTGCAGAAGTGGCCTGAAGACCCTGCAAGTTGAAATTAAAAACACGATTAAGTTTAGACTAAACATTGAAGGGATACAATATGACATTTTAAGGATTATAACCTCAAATGTGTATTCTGTGCAATTTTTTCATCCACAAAGATACTCTTCGTTTGCGGGCATTGAGTGTTTATGTAATTTTTAGGCCGAGCCGCATAAGTCAAAGAATAGTTCTTTTTGATATTACAAATTACCTGCACAAGTGTACGTCCAACAGTTCTCGCTAACATTGCCATATCGATGCTGTCTTTATAAAGCGTTTACAAATGCCGTGAATTACTGCAGAAATTATTTGGTGAATTTTAATTAAATTTTCGAATCGCCGTGAAAATTTGCTGCAAATTTGCAATCTTACCTTCCTCCTTCGCAGCTGTTGAACTGACAGACGCAGGGTTGAATTAAAAAGTACATTTGATGTCTGTTGTAGCAGTGATGACTACATCTCTAGTTTACAAAAACGCCTGAAACACGTTAAAGGTAATGAAACATGTCACAAATTTCAAGACAATTTTTATCGGGGAAAATAATGGATAAACAAATTAAATAGTGTACAGCTCACTGATTCGAGAGTATGGAATGTTAAGCCAATGTGGTAAATATGTCAATGTGGTCCCGCCAACATCATGACCTAAAATTAATTTGTTTAGCGCTATTATGTAGAAATCTGCTCAAAAATAACTGAAATAAATCAGTTTCTAATGACATTTTAACGTCGGTAAGTGTTGTCCCCGAGTCGTAATGTGGTAGGTAGTATGTGAGACTATCACACATCAAACCCAGGTTCGAAACCTGGTAAGTGGGATAAACAAATTATATTGTGTACTGTCCACTGATTCGAGAGAAGTCCCCGTCTGTTCCTTCATGGAATGTTAAATGAAATAACCACACTGAAATAACTTCTGCAACGAAAGTCTAACAACATAGATGTAACCTTCTAACGACACCGAACACGTTAGCAAAAGATACCCCGTAGGTAATAATTATATTGAACGAGGGCGACATGAAACACATAAAAATTCCCAGGCAGAACACGCCCAAAAATAGAATATAAACCAAGGAATATGCGGAAAAGTAGTTCACCAGGCACGTAGTGGTTAGTTCCAAACCCGATACCATACTCCTCCCCACCACCGATGCCTTTCGATGTACCACTAATTCCAGATAAGAGCAGAAGCCAGGACGATGTGGAGACATTACTCAGATCACAGGATAACGTTGTGATAGTGGAAGATGACGACAAAAAATTACCAAATCTAAAAATACAAAAGAATGGAGCCACCGCTGTCCATTCCATCGTGGGAGGCATAGTTAAAAGTATGTCCAAGTCTGGGATACACCGCTGCCGCTCCGGCTGCCGATAGCATAGAGACCCGTGACCTTTTTAGAGCTACACGTTTTTTCGCGACATAAAAATGAAATATTCTATTCGGCAAGTGACATGGAACAGCTGATTTATTTCAAGATAAAAACACCACTAATCGTGCCCAACGACTAAACCAAGGAAAATATTAACCGTGTTCCACTGTAGTTGAAAGACAACTCTGTTACAATTTTTTATGACGTTTGTGAGCAAAATGGATTTGATGTCGTGCGAGCAAAAAGGAATGGGAGAAACTACACCAATACACTCACAAACAGCAGATCCACACACATATGCTCATGAAGAAGAAGAATCGCCTAGTTGAAGTCTCCGAGAAGTACTGCCTGACCCGGTGTAATTTTTCCGGAATAAATCACGTAACACAAAGCAGAAAATCATAGACAGAAGTTACCAGACAACACATCGCGAACATCAGTGAGTTAGCCATCGAACTTCCCCGTCTGAGACGTTAAAATTCATCATCTGAGTTCTCTGTGTTTTATGCTTCCCCAATCCCAAGATTGTCTTCCAGGGAATATCCTCCCAGATATTTTTGCCATGTGACCCACTGTTCTAATCTTATCCTTGTGCATTCTACATATAACTTTTCTGTCGCTAGCATGTCATCGGATATTGCAGTGTCCTGTCATAACTCCTACGAGCAACTCTGCTATTCCATAGTTCTATATTCGTCACTCCCAGACCATGAACATGACAACGTTATGTTTGTCACTCACTGAACATGCATGTATCCAGGAATCTCGTTGTGGGCAAGACGCCCTAGCTAATCTGTCACTTCGTCCCCTTGCACATCATAGTATCCTTGTATCCTGTTTCATGGCAATATTTATTACTATCTGTTTACTGCTATCAAGTACCGCTTAATCGCTCCGAACAGTGAAGGACAGAATGACATGGGTCACCATGAAATTATCCCATAGCATTTCTTGTTTTCGGATTGAATTTTTGAAATTATATGTACATATGTATGTATGTAGAGAAAATCATAAAAAACTAAAAAATTTCCGTGACAAATCTATATCTATTCAGATAAGGAATATAAAATACTCCAAGTATAAATTCTCCGTACAAAAATTCGCCTCATTTCTTTTTTAGCAATAACATTGCGTAAACATAAAAATGGCTTTGAGAGTGTTTGGAGCACTGTTAAGAAACCACACACACAGGCCCCCCACTGAATTGTATGGTTGTATGCGTTCCTACAGTTGTGAAACGTAAGTCAACGAAGAAAGTATAGCAAACACGCGTATACGCGACCAATTATTAATTCATTTTAATTAATAATTCCTTTTTAATTCGTATAGGAAAAAAGACATTGCAAAAATGAGATTTGTACAATTCTTACGTAAAAATGACGATCGTAAACGATTGGGTGTTGTGTCGGAAGATGGTAGCTCATTGGTGGAGCTATCTAGTGGATCATGTGTCTCCAATGACATGATTACATTCATCAATCAAAATTACTCGATCTCGGAATTGGAAGAGAAATTGAAGAATATCAAAGCCGAAGATATGAATGATGGTATTACTTTATTGCCACCTGTTACCAATCCGGAAAAGATAATTTGCATTGGTCTAAACTATAAAGATCATTGCGAGGAACAAAACAAAGAGCCACCGAAAGAACCAATGTTCTTTAGCAAATTCAATAATACTTTGGTGGGTCCAAGGGGTAATGTTATTGCCCATAAAATAACAAATGTAAGTATATTATTGATTAGAGGCTTTCTATCTGATATTCACAATGTTTATCGTCAACAAAGTGCGAAATAGAGGGGGAAAGGACATGGTACACTCGACATTGTATGAGCAAGACATATGTTAATTGTGGGTTTAGACAAAAAATTAAAAAAAAAAAAAAAACTATTTTGCATAGGAGAAATTACGGACCGTGAATTTTGGCATTTGTCATAGCCTGGGTCTCAAACTGAGCGTGCCAATATATGCTTTCCTTTATAAAAATATTAGAATGTCTCCTGAGACAAAACTGCAATTTTGTATCATGGAATTCCGTGAAGATTTTGTTGTTTCATTGCAATGACTAATTTAAAATAAAGTATTAGAAAAGGGCTTTCTTATACAACATGCAAGATTTAGACAATACATAATTGTGAGAGATGACCAAATGGCAATTCGTACCAGTTATGTACGAGTCGGTACGGGTGTTTTTTATTTTATTTATATTTTGTTCTTTCTTATGCATATAGAAAATCGACTGGGAGGTGGAACTGGCAGTTATTATTGGTAAAAAATGCAAAGATGTTAGCCGAGAACAGGCATTAGATTATATATTTGGATATTCTATTGCCCAAGACATTTCCGCACGTGACTGGCAGAAGTCTCGTAACGGTGGCCAATTTTTAATTGGAAAATCAATGGACACCTTTTTACCACTTGGACCTTCCATAGTACACAACAGCGTTATTAAAGACCCACATGATCTGGAAATGGTGTGTAAAATCAATGGCGTGGAAAAACAACGCAGTAACACCGACAACATGATATACAAAATTGACGATATGATCAGCCGTTTGTCAGAGTAAGTTAGGACGTTTTTTTTTATCATTTATGTTTGAAATTAATGACTGAACTCTTTGGCTTCTTTAGGTGCATCACTTTGCTGCCTGGAGATATTATCTTGACTGGAACACCAAAAGGTGTTGGTATGTATCGTAGTCCACCGGAATATCTGAAAGCGGGCGATGTCATTGAAAGTGAGATCCAGTGCATTGGCAAATTGGTGAACAATGTAATTGCCCCCTAGATTGTGATCCATACTAATCTTTGCAAATCTGCTTAAGAAGTATGTTTTGTTAAATAATTTGTATCTTTTCTGATCAAGTCGTAAAAGTGGAAATCATGTGCATTTAAAACAAACAATTGTTATACTTTATTAAGTTTGTATATTCAGAATTATTGTTGATTGTAATAAATAAATTTCAAGTGTATTATCTCTTACAAGACAGTTAATGTTTAAATTTTAAGTATATCCCAATTGTTCAAAGCTTATTTTTTGGTAAGCGAAATATTGGCGTACAGGGTTTGCGTAGGTGATCATAATTTCGGACTATAATAATCTATAAAATACATTATCTCCGCTTGGCCTTTGCTGCGTTAATACCGAACTGTACCTTAAGGGTTCCAGTCATTGGCGTTTCTGGTAAGGCATCCATCGCTATTTCCGCTTTCTGATTTTAGATTCAATTATTATCTGCGCGGCTTCGGTCCATAATCATTCGTTACTGATGGTGTTTGGGTAGAAAATGTGCAGTATTCGAAGGAGACATCAATTTACAAATACTCGGCTACAGCATTTAGCCGGAATACGCAGCTATTCATCCGTTCGGTTGGCCGAACTACACTATTGAGAAAATTCGTTCATCTTACGAACTATTCTAGCTAAATCTGTTCAACGTTGGTCCTGAATGTCGCTTTGGAACAATTTCTATATGTAGTATACTCTTGAAACAATACATTTGATGATAAGGAAATATTTTGTTAATACAAACAAACTTCAGATTGACATAGACAGAACTGACCTCTAAAGAAGTGCTAACGTATGTATTTCATTAAATCTAGAAGGTTAGCTGAAAAGTTAAGCTTATGATATCTGTTAATTTATTTATGGATTTTTATGATGGAAATAAAGTTAAATTAGTTCTACGAACAAATCGTTGCCCAAATCCATGATATTAAAAAAGTCCTAGAGGAAAATTTGCCAGTTCTCTTGTTTACAAACTTTAAGTTGGCGATTATATAGCGGAACATTCGTTCCAACTGATGCGCTCATAGCATCGCCATCACATTAGAGTTTTTGTTCCAACTCAATATAAAAATGCGTCGTACATTAGACAAGTTGCGTTAGTAACTTTGTCATATTATCAAGCACATGCCGCATTGTTTATGTTCAATTAAAAAATAATTAAATTATTAGACAAAACAAAATTAAAAAAATATTTGAGTTAATGTTGCTTGTCAGGTGTGGGGTTCGAACCCACGCTCCCTCTCGGGAACCAGAGCTTAAATCTGGCGCCTTAGACCGCTCGGCCAACCTGACTTCTGACACATGGACATCAAATTGCTCTTTTAAATGGCATGATACAGAATCTAATAAGAACAAAGCTAAAATTCTGTTGTAGAATAGTTGTATTTTTTAGTACTTGTTGGCACAGTGTTACCTACGCCTCTCACATGTCAAGTAGAACAATGGAAAAAGATAAAAAAAAAACATCGACTTTTTTAATTATGTAGTTTAAATTTTGTCAATACACTATGTAATTAACAGATTTTTTTTTCAATTTGTCCACCATGTTTAAATCATAAATGTTGGAATAAGCGTGTTGAAATTGATGCTAATCCTACATTGATAATATATACAGCCAGATGGCCAGCCAGTGGTTTATTAAGATTTTCGATGTACAGTGTACCGGTGTCCGCTTATGAGAGAAGTACACAATAGGGTTCTATAAGTCGACTTTCGACTAATCGATTAATCGACTTTTGGGTACAAAAAAGTCAAAGTCGGTAAGTCGACTTTTTGTTTTTAAAAAAGTCTAAAAGTCGACTTTTTCATGTCGACTTTTCGACTTTTTATTTTATCTTCAAATATAACCATATGTATTTTTACTTGTCATCCAAACAAAGGGTTCCAAGGCCAACGAAGAGGATTGCATATGGGGGTTCCTTGACAAGAGTGTATGCACATGGCGCGAAAAAGGCCATAATGATGAGTCAATCGTTGCCAATGCAGGACTTATTGCTACCCAAATTGGGAGCCAAATTTCCCCAAAAAATTTAAATATGATTATCTTTTTGATATCAATAGATGCGGACATGTGGTTCCAGGAATATTGATCAACTATTTTAAATAAAACTTTTTTTAAAAGTTTTTAAAAACTTGAATATATATAATTTAAAAACTACACGAATTACCTGATGTTATTACCTTTATAAACACTTTTTTTTATATAAAAGTTTTTAATACAAAGAAAACTTGTTTTATTCCAAAATATTGCATTTTTTTTTATCTAAAGAAAAAATTCGAAAAGTCGACTTTAATCGACTTTTTTATACTAAGAAGTCGAAAAGTCTAAAAGTCGACTTTTGATTTTATTGTAATAGTCGAAAAGTCGAAAAGTCGACTTTTGGTCTTAACTATATAACCCTAGTACACAAGAGGACTGAAGCGGATTGGTACTGAATAAAGTGTCCGGTTATGAGAGGTGTCCGCAAGGAGAAAGTACACTGTATATAACTATCTGGCCACTGTTTTTGAATGTATCATAAATTTGACTCTATGTGGGAATGACAAGCCGGAACATGACATAATATCAATAGATACTCCGATGTTTTTTAACCCTGCTACTATGTTAGAAAAAAAATACACATGCTGTGTTCCGGGTCATATTTTGACCCCACATTTTTTTACTGAGAAAATACAAAATTTTACATTTCAAAAATGTAATTCAATTCATTGAATTCAATATATTTCCCCAATAGATAGATTTGGGTCATCAAAAGACCCTAACATAGTAGCAGTGTTAAAAAGTTTTCGAAAAATGTAATGAAATGCAATTCAATTAAAATGCGTTTGAATGAAAAAAAACTATTAAAATGCAAAAATTATTGCCTCAAATTAAGTTCTTGTTATACAAAATTTTAGTTATTAAAAGTGCATTATCATATAAAATTAAACCATTTTAAAATATTGTAATAAAATGGGAACAAAATCGGGTACATGAAAAGAAGATGCGTTGCCCAGGAATTATCACGTGGAACTATTATACAACTGTGAATCCATCTCGAATCCATAGTCCAACTTGTTTTTTAACTTTTGTTCTTCGTCTGCACTTTCAATTGTTCTACAGACACATAATATGGGTGCCACCTACGATTTCTTCCATATGTACATAAAATATCCTAAAATATTCCTTTTTGTATTCGTATTTCTTGTCTATTACCACCTCTATATATTAGTTTTCCATACTTTGTCGATGACTTTGATCTATCCAATAACTAAATTGCCTACAAAAGTGTTCCTACGTCATTCCCCTGACTGTCCCTAACGTTGTAAGATTTGCACATACGGACACTCTCAAATTAAAGTAGATTTAAAACATGTATTCAGTTGTTGCAGATGAATACATTCATGAAAATAGAAAATATACAAAAAAATGTCAGAATTTATGCCACAATAGGGAGCAAACTCATGAGGGAAATATTTATATTTTAAAAATTACAATACATTTTTCGTAAAAGACAACACTTATTCCTAAACATATCTTATGATGGACATATTTTTGTCAACCTTAGCTAACTCCTGATTAATATTTTAAAAAATAACAACTTATTGATCGTAACAGACAACACTAATTCCCAAATTTATCTTATGATGGACACGACTTTTTTGTTTTGTTGTCTGACACGATGTGAAGATTTTTCTTACTTATTTCCCTTAACATTCCATAAAGGAACTGACGCGGTACTTCTATCGAATCCATGAGCTGTGTACGAAGTAATTTGTACACTCACTGTTTGAAGCCGGGTCTGAAGGGTTAGGTTAATGCTTTTCTAGAGAAGTTTTACACGGCTTAGAGAGCTTACTCGTAAAGCCGTCTACATTTACGTGATGGAAACAGCCGCTGAAAAAGGTTTGATGGTCTTACCCGGTTTCTTCTGTGTGATAGTCGCACACTCTACCTACCACACCACGGTCATCCAAGAATTCAATATTTTGGTATTGTTAATTTCACGCTCTTACCATAGAAATAATGCAAATGAAAAGAATATCTTGCAAATATTTTTAATTTATTTATTTAACAAGTCGAATCTTCTTCTACACTTTAAAAGATTTACCTTTGGTGGCAAAGAATTCATCACGTCTATGATATGGTGCATAAATGTCATCTACCCAATTTTTAGGACGACGCCAGAAACTTGTAACCATCTTATCGAGCAGCCAACTTTGTGTGGAGTTCACAAAGACATGTTGACGCAGGCGTCTTTTCAAGTTTGATGACTTAGCGAACAATTTCTTCTGGCGACCGGTGTATGTACGGATCCATCCCCCCCATTCTAGGCGTCGGAAACGTTTTATTACAGCTTTGACGGACTTGCGTTTGCCCTTGTTGAGTGTAAATTTCGTCACACTGCGAGATTGTTGTGCTTGCAAGGGCAAAGGATGTTGGAGAATGTTTGAATTAAGTAGAGCCGGCTGTGATAATTTTGGAAAGACACGATTTGCGGTGGCAACTTGTAAAGAGGAGAACGCACATTTTTGGATAGTACAGACTGAGGTGTATGAAATGCCTTTCAGCGCTAAAAAGATACAAGGGAAACTTAATATTCAATAGAATTCTTGTGCTGAAATAATATTTACCACTTCCAACTAAAGAGCGCAACATTTTTCTTTGACTTTTTATTGAAAACTATTTTAATCACACTGCCGCGATTGATTCCATAACCAACATACGAAGAAAAGTGCGAAATGAAATATGAACTGTCAAAGACATATGTTGCATGCACCGTCTTATCGACTGTTTATGACTGTTTTGATTTTATTCTTTGCTCTGACATTTGTAATTGGTATTAGTTTGACAGTGACATTCGCTGGTTTCTCTCTGTAGTTATTCTGCTGCTCTCGGACAAAAGTTGATTTCGGAAAAGTTCCTTAGTTCCGCGATCGAAGAAGGTTTATAGCCGGTCCAAACAACTCGACTCGTCACAAAAATTCCAGAATATTTGCCTCAGCAATTATGTATCGTTTGGCCTTGAGAGAGCCCTGCAAAAGTGCTTTGCAGGTAAGTTGCAATCTTCGCTAGAGTCTTCACATGTGTATGAATGTTTGTGCAAAAACATAACCACAGCCCCTCACCTGTTTTGCCGATGTATGATGGTGCGTACATGGCACTCACAAACGTCGAAAATTAGTCTGACTGTTATGTCACCATTGAGAATGGAACGGAACTGAACACCATATTTCCAAACATTAGAATTAAGGACACGATGTAGATTCGCAAAAATGGATTGAACTGATTGCGGTGGAAAATGAAAGGCTTCCCATCTACTTTCAATATAATAGATAGTTAGGATTGATGTTTAGGTTCAGTCCCATCTCTCAGCAGCTGATGCCATCGTTTATTTTGATAGTTGACATTGAATATGTGATTCATGTGGGGGATATGGAAAGGTGGTCTAGCATTTTGTACGACCACATCCAGACTTGCATCATGCAATCGACATAGCAACTAGATTTTTCTGTTTGGGCCGAAAAGTTGTCAGCGACAATATCTACAGTTGTTCATTTAATCCTTCAATGCTTAACAATTCAGACATAACATTTCCTCCGCTAGTCATTGTTCATAAATACAACAGATTTATATAATAATAATAATAATAATTAAGCTTATCGATTTGCCGTTTATTTTTATCTATTACTGGTCCTTTTTGATGATTTGCTTGTTCTATCCCTTCATTGTGGTAATTTGCCGGCTGGCTTAACCACTCATAACATGCATACTGTAATTATCTTTGTCCTTCTATATTGTTCTTATTATGGGATCAAGTACACAGAAATGGTAAATTTTTTATAAGATGCACAGACAATTAGGAGTTAAGTGTAGCTACATTTTTTCATTTTATAACCAGTAAAATTTGCTCATTTTCAAATAGCTTGTATAAAATCTTCTCTGAAGCCAAAGGTCACTCAAAAGTCCCAGACATTTTTCAGATAGTTCATCGTACATGTCTGCAATTTATCTAGATAATACAAACTGGATTTAAGCTAAAAAGAAATAGAAACGAAAAACGTTCTTTTTTTTTAAATTTATATTATTTTTTGATTGGGAAACAATGCAGGTGTTGATGCTGTCGGCGGTTTGAGGTTGCTCTTTCGATTTTCGAATACAGATAACAACGTATAAACTAATAAATATTTTTAAATTCATTTTGACATTTTAGAGAACTCTGCAGCAACATTCTCGCAGACAATACAGCAACAGTAATGGCTTACCACCAAACGTACGGGAGGCTGGTTTTGGCAAAGTAATTGTACTCCTCACGCCATTCGCAGTAGTTGGCGGTGCGATAACATATGCGAAGTAATTAAAATTATTCAATCAAAATGAGAACATAAAGTATTTTTATTTCCAATTCTCTCCCATTTTCAACAGATACGACAAAGATTTTCGAAAAACGCTCGAACAAAACGTGCCTGGCGCAGAATCCCTTATTAAAGTAGCATTACAAGAAGAAAACCCATTCAAAGGTATTAGCGAACAAATCGATGGTGTCAAAAAGCAATTTGACAGTGTGTCCAAAACAATTGGAGGTGCAACATCAACTGTAACGGGATTATTTGGCGGATCGGAAAAGGAGGCTCCCAAAAGTATGATTGCATTTGATTTAAAAATATTTATTACAAAATTTGGTCTTTTAATTCACAGAAGCAGAAGAAGTAAAAACTAAAGCTCCCGTACAAAAAACTGTAAGTAACTATACAAAATTATGTGTAATTAAAAAATAATAATATTAATTATTGTTAGGTAACTTCTACAACTGCTACAAAAACTCCAGAAGCTAAACCTGTTGCAAAAGTTAGTGAGCCAGCAAAGCCTGCGCCAAAACCTGTTGAGCCCTTGCCCTCTGATGTTTTAGAATTGCAACATGCTGTAGAAGTTGCTGCCTCCTTAGCTGTGCAAGAATATAACAAAGCTATTGACATTCTGAAAAAGTAGGATATTCTTGTTCTTCCCCATTACATTATAATGAATTCTAACAATTATTTCTCTCAGTTTCAATAATGACGTACGTCGTATTGTTGATGTAGCTGTTGAAAATATGGATACTTCATCTTGGACAACTTTGAAGAATAAAACAAATGCTCGAGATTCTTCAGTGGCTACCGCAGAGAAATTGGCCCGTGAAGCCCTAGAAAAAATTGGTATGTTTGTTCACATATTGATATCTTCTAAGACTTTTTAATTGGTGTCTGTTTTGTTTAGAAAGATGTGAAATTGCTTTGGCTAAGGCAGCTAAACCTGAAAATCACGATCAAATTCTAGCTATTCGCAATAAAGTTAAAACTTTAGTTGATCACATCAACAGCGTTAAGGATGAACTTTATAAAAATAAAGATCTAGCTAGTATGTCCGAAAAATATTGGAGAAATGTAAGTACAAAAAAAAACGAATACTACAAAGGAATACAAATTCAGATTTCAAGCTCTGTCGACTGATGGGAAACCTAAAATTATAACGAGTTATTACCATCAGTAGATTCACAATGGACCCTATGGGTCTCCGAGTGGAGGTGCATCTTAGGATGTACCACCCTACCTAACCTAACCTACCATCAGTAGATTTTTACGGGATGTTTAACGAGTATGCTTTTTGTCCGGATTTGAAAGTCAGAAAGGCTCTTCACTAAGTAACTCAGTTTGATTCATAGCAATAATAATATCAGAATGACTGAGAACTAACAAGTATCCTCAAAATATGTATATGAGGAATCCGAAACTTATCATGGTCGGAACTCTCGGATTTTCATTTCAGTTTTATTCATCTTTACTTGCAATTTATTAATAATTTTCTAATATTTTCAGGTTGAAAAAGCTCGTAACTACTTCGTTGAAGAGATTGAATCCATTTTCCCTGGATTAAATTTGTCTGACCAAAAATTGCAATTATCTCACGACGATTTAGATCTGTTTATCACTCACGCATACTCTCATGTTTTGGCTCTTCAAAAGGAAGTGCAACGTTTGCAAACTGATGGAGAATTGCGTTTAAAGAGAGCTATTGATGCTTTACGCGGTGACAATGATTCCGAAGCAGTGAAAGCGCAGTTGGAATATATGTTAGAATCGGAAAAGCGTAAATTGGCCATTGAAAATCAAAAGAAAATTGTGCAAATTCGTGCTGAATCTGAAAGGCTTTTGCGTCAGCATTTAAAGCAACAAGCTGAAGCACATATGGATCACTTGAAAGATGCTATTAGCATGAGGGAAAGTGAATTGAAACGTAACTATTCTAAGGATATGGAAGACAAGTTGGCAACGGAAAAGGCGAATTATAAATTGCAGTTGGCAGCAATGTTGGGTAAACTACGTGGCATGGACGCTGCTTTACAGGGTAAGTTTTCATAGATTTTATTTCAATAAAATACATTGTTCAATATTGCACTCGTTTAAATGCGGCTTTAAGATATTGATGCTGAATTGAAAGGTAGTGTTTACTAGTTTTACTTATTGAAAGTATTAAAAATACCGATTTATATTTTACATAGATAGAAAACTGCGGACTACGTAGCTACTACTAAATAAAACTATTTTTTTTTTTTAAATTTGGTTTCCTAAATAACTGTTCTTATTGTAATTTTTTTACTTGTATTTATTATTCTTTTAATTTTTTGGTTATCTATTTGGTTTTTTATTAAATTTAAGCTCGTGCTGAATCCGAGCGTTCCGCCCATCAAGCCCAAGCCTTGTGGGCCGCTTGTCAAGCCTTATGGTCTACTGTAAGGACTGGCGAACCAGGTGACGATTGGAAGAACAAATTGCGCCCATTAAAACAAGAAATTAAGGCCATAACTAAGGTTGCTGGTAAGTTTTTCGAAAATGTTAAATGCATAAACGATTTTGAAGGATTTTTTTCCCCTTGTAGAGGGTGATGAGTTAGTTGCTGTAGTAATTCAAAATTTACCACGCGAGGCTCAAGATCGTGGCGTTTTCCCCGAAGACGCCTTGCGTGAACGGTTTTTGAACGTAGAACGTGTGGCACGTAAATTAGCGTTGGTTCCCGAAGGAGGAGCCAGCCTACCAAAGTACTTCCTCTCCTATTTGCAATCCCTCTTAATACTTACACCAGATGATCCCATTTCTCAAGATGAATTACAAAACAAGAAGTTTGATTTCAGCAAATTGGATACTTATGATATTTTGAACAGAGCCAGGTAAAAATGCATACTATATAAAACTTACCGATATAATTAATCATACAAAATTTTTTTTAAGATATTTTGTCGATCGTGGAGATTTAATGACTGCCTTGAAATACATGAACCTTCTGCAAGGTGCTCCCCGTAAAATAGCTAGCGATTGGTTGAAAGAAACTCGTCTACTTCTGGAAACCCAACAAGCCGCGAACACTCTTATGGCCCATGCTGCTGCCAGTGGTTTGCTGTATTTGTAATTTGTTTTAATTTAAATTTATGATCATTTAATTTTAATTAAAATTGAATCAAAGAAAACAATGTTTACAAGTTGAAAGCATATTAAACTATCAAAGTTGTATTTTTTTCGATCTAAAATCATCCGGATATAATTAACATTTGAGGAAAGTAAATATTTTGATTAAGTTATTAATTACAGATTTCTTTTTTAAGTACAAGACTTTAATTTTGTTGTGAGCATATTCATACATCTCAGAAAGATTTGTGAACAAAAAAAATAGCTAATTCAGATGGAAATAATAAATACTGAAATTTAGTAAAATATTTAATTTATGTGAAGTTGAAGGAATATATTCCTAGTAATACCGAGACGGATTTTTCAAACTATCTTAAAACTATGAAAGCTCTGAAAATGGGCTGTAAGCTGCCACAACTATGATCGAGATCAGATGTATTTATTGACTATGTATATGGCCCGAAAATTAGTCGAATTCTTTATTTGTGTACTTGGCTATTGGATTTTCATTTTAATTTGTTCTATGAATTAACCCTCTCCACTGGCCTTAAAGTTTGCATATCGAAAAGCAGATGAATATACACCATATTACAACATTGCCCTATTGAATGAAATATATATTTTTTACCTTATCCACTTAACAAATTAGGCATATTGAACTATAACATTTTTTTTGGCGTGGTCCATTAATCTAATCGGTCAATTTCGAATTACTCCTGTGCGACATCGGTGGAGTCCAAGAAGATTCAATGAATCATCTGTACTTAAGATTATATTTGTTACAAATTGGCCTCAACATTATTGAGGCAAATAGGCAACAATTGAATTCATAACAATACAAATAAGTTTAGACAATAGGATTTTACAATATTATTAAAAAAGGGGAAAAAATTATAATTGAATTAGAAACGTAGTTCAATTTAGTTACAGTAGAAGCGTTTCCAAAAAGCTAAATAAAAGGATGGAATTTCCTAGCGAATCGAAACAAACATTTCGTTTTAAGAGTTGGCTAAGTTAAGTTCCTGTTTCCTTTAATATAAAGTTACATTTGGATCTCGGACTCTAAGACCAACTTGCATGAACGTTTGGATAACCAGTTTCATACCACTCCATACTTCCGGTTAAACTACCAGCCGTCACCTTAATTGCAAAGGGGCATAACAACCAAAAAAAATAATGAAAATTTAGTTAATCATTGATAATGGTAATGGCTTCAAAATACACATTATCACACATTTTTAGCTTCATACTTTCAAAATTATCGGCTTTCTTAACGAAATTCAAAATAGCATTACAAATTATAAAATAAAACAAAATATTTGTTATAAGTGGTTATTACTTATTAAGTTAAAAAACAATTAAAACCGATTTTGTCCGAACTTAACATTGTTACATAGGAATTGTCCAATTTTTTTTTTCAATTCCTAATGAGGCATTTTATATAATTTGTTATCAAAAAAATTCATATTTCTGAAAATATACAACTAATATGTACTCATGTATGTATGTATGTGCCTTAAGAACCCACATCAAAAAAAAAAACATGTAGATTTTGAACTTGCTTCACTTGCACGTCGTAAACTTCAATGAACTTTACAAATTTGCTGACAAAGCACTGAAGAGCATTTGTGAAATTCCACAGAATTATATATAAGCTAAACAATTTTAAGATCAAAAACATAATTTGAACTAAAGAAAGTATTAAAGATCACGCACAATATACTTGGTCAAGTAGTCGGACACAAACATCGTCTGGAACACACGCTATTAATTTTGTAAGATAACACAACAACTGTTAGTGAGATGTCTTGGAGGAAGTTCATAATTTATGGATTTATTGCGTTTTGTGGCGAATTCGCCTTGGCCGATATTATTGTGCAGCTGAATATAAATCGGCCCATCAATGATGTTAGTGATAAATTCGTTAGTTTCACAATGAAACCCGAGGATTTGTATGACGCTCTAGATGGTTCTCATAGGTGAGTACAACAGGATTTCGAAAAATAATTTCTACACCATTTCATTTTCCTATTGACCGTCTAGGAAATCTATAACACGCATGGCCTCAATGTTGAGCAACTCCCACCTCAAATTTGTGGGTGATTATTATTTTGCATCTAAAGCGGATACGAAGCTTCGTAATCCGAATAAAATCGTATGGAAAGGTTTCAATAAATGGACGAGGTAAGAGCAAATGTGTACACTTTTATATCGGGTAATAATTCAGTGTATGTCGTTATTATTTAGAGCTATTAATTGGTCTATGGTTATACCGGTGCCATATAGCCCCAATAATTGGGACCCTATGCATGCCTTGAAAATTTTGAATAACTCCCAAGCTGTGGGTATAACCGATTGTATTTGGCAATTAGGCACAGGTATGAATGCATTTTTGTATGATTTTCAATTTCATCATTGATTGACATGTTTGGTATACAATTTCAGATTTCGGTTCATCTGCTGCTGATGAATATGTCACTGAATTGAAAACCTTCAATTTGATGGTGGAATCCTTTAGACACACCGTTGATAATTGGCAAATTATGGGTGCTGATATTTCTTCTGGCAGTAGCCCGGATGAAACGCGACGTTACCTGGAAATGTCACGAGATTTAAATGCTGCATTCGGTTGGATAGAGTAAGTAAAGCCAAGATGGAAGACAGAGTGAAATCTACGGATACTAATGTCCCGAAAGTCGGCTAATTGAAAATGTAGCTAATTTCATCCATTGATTACATGTTCTACATGAATATATAGGCCTGAACTATGTTACGCTACCGTACAAGGGCCGATTAAAATGCGAAGGCCAGTGCCCTTTCAGGCTGAACAATGTGAAGACTATCAAGGTCAATCTGCCAGTACCAATTTGAAGCATGATATATATTGATCATGGCTTCCAACACCTCTGCAGATCTTTGGATCACTGTACCCGATTGCGATGCAATATCAAACTGAACCGAAAGTTTCCGCAACTGCTTGTCATACCTGTTAGTCCGGGGAATCTTGACTACTCCTGGAACCGATTTTCTTCTTTTCCCCTCATTTGCTATGCATATGAAAGTGTTGTTGCTTTGGTGGTATAGACAACATTCCCCGCATTCGGGGTAAGGGGGAATGATTGGTGATTTGACTACTTACCAGAAACCACAAGAATGTACTTACTCGCCAACACACTGGCAATGCAGTTGGGTGGCGAATTTAACATGACGATGTCATAGGAGATCTTTCGCTACAATGGACATTACCTCTCGCTACTCACATATTGATATTTACAAATTTCTGTTTTTTTGTTATGGTGCCGTTATTGGTAATCGTAAAAGTGGAAATTCCTTTTAAAACTTGCTTATTTAAACACAATGTCCACGATCCTCTATCGTGAATGACCCCATCATAACAAAAAAACAAATAGAAGATTGATTTATTTATTATATCTCTTTCATAGGTCCACAGATACGTTTTTGGGAAATAGCCTGACAACGGCTTTGAACGAACATGATCCTGCTTTGAAAGTGTTGTTAAGGGAAAAGGTACCCGTTTGGTTGACACTGCCTAAGACTAAAAACGCAATGATGCCAGTGGCAAACGAAGTGCATGAAGGTCTTAATTGGGCCCAAACTATGGGAGATGCTGCCCATACTGGTTTCGACACTATATTTAAGCATGTCTCACTCTCTGACTGGGAAACTCCCAAATACAGCTTCTATGTTACAGCTTTATACAAGAAAGTCATGGGCTCAAGAGTATTTCCAGCTAGACCATTAATGGGCCTCTTTGGCCGTAGCAACAAACTGTATACACATTGTGCTAATACCGTATCAGGTGGTCTGGCTTTCATGGTCATCAATAAGCAGGAGATGCCTATGCAGATCAGCGTCAGATCAATGAGTAAACTCAAGGACACTGAATTGTGGCAATATGCGCTGACTATGAAAAATGGCCACATTA
Organism: Hydrotaea cyrtoneurina; assembly: GCA_958296145.1. NCBI lineage: Eukaryota > Metazoa > Arthropoda > Insecta > Diptera > Muscidae > Hydrotaea > Hydrotaea cyrtoneurina. The sequence goes on from OY282512.1 coordinate 88,961,267, forward strand.
TGTTGAATAACAAAAGAGTGAGCATCAATTCGACACTGGCGCCGGAAATCAAGAGGAAACAGACTCAATCATTAGTGCAATTGAAATCTCCGGGCTTATCGGTAAGTTTCTGGGTCTTGCCCAATGTCAACATGGAACATTGCCAATTCACCGAAGTGGAAACCTCCGAGGAAATTGCAAAGGATATTTCTGCCAAATTTAAACGATACTCTTCGACCGATCGTTTGTTGAAGGAACTCATCAAGGAAAGTGCAAAACCCAGTTCCCTAGGGGGGCGTAAAATGTATCGACAACGGCGTTCTCTGGATTCGAACAAACGATTCAGAAGATTTGTCTTAGAGAATGGTCCAAATCCTGTTAGGCCATTCGGTACTATAGCCGATAATATTGCCGAAGGTTTGAATTTGCCCTTCAAGCAAGATGTATTTTCGCTGGGGAGAAGAAACGCTGCTATAGAATGGTTGGGTCAAATCTTTCAGGAACCTTTAAACGTTAACTTGCCATTGCTTCGCAGAACTGTACGTAATTCGGATTCATATCTGGGACCTTTCTTTATGACCCGGGACGGCAAGAAGACTGCATTTACCAAAAAGATTACGGAAATAAAGAAGCCCGAAAAAAAGGTTAATAAGCGAGTGTTTGAAGATTTGGAATTCGATGAGGAGAAATTCTTTAAAAACGTTGGGGTACAAGTGGAGCCGGAATATGTTAAACTTCCCGAGGGAGATGTATTCTTACAAAATATCGCTTCACTAAACGGCGACGACGAGGCGGACGATGAGTTGAAGATAGAACATATCAAGGAATCTAAAAAAACACAAAAGCCCAAAGCTACCAAGGAAATTGTCAGCGAAATGAAGCCACTACGTCTATTGCCCACGGAATTCTATGAAGCTTTGCCGGTCAATCCCTCAAAATCCCTGCTGGGCAATAATTTAAATATTGGTTCAGCCTTGAATTCCCTACTATTCTCCGAGTCTTTCAGTAAAACGTTTGGAAAGGCCAACACAAATATATTCGGTAAAAACTTTGATTTACGAGAAGATCCCATTACAACGAACATAGAAGAACCGGACAACGACAAGGATGCGGATTCCCATGGAAATGACGATTTTGTGCAAGCTCAAATTAAGATGAGTGAAAAGGTTTTCAATAACAAAGCTGATAAGGACAAAGAAGTAGAAAAAGTTGTGGATGATCTTCTAGATAATGATGAACCTTCACTGGTGGCTAATACCAAATCATATTTCTCTGATTTTATACCGAATAACGGATACAACTTCTTCGGCGATTCCACTAAGACCGAAGATGATACACCCACTACACCCAGTGTTACATCGCCGATCACGAACGCCAAATTCGAAGAGTTGCCCTGGTGGGACTTGACACCGTTGCGATCCAAGCGATCTCTAGACACTCGCTATCCAGCTGACTCTTGGCACAACAATTTGATTACGAAAGACGAAGATCCCATTGCGGTAGCTAATAACATATCTCCACGTCGTTTGCGGGCCTTTGAATATAAAGTGGATGAGGCGGTTCGTAGTACCAATAGTGGGTCGGATGGTGAAAACGATTTAGATTCAATAGGTCACAAGCTGGTGAACACATTCAAAGATCAAGTCACAAAGTTGGTGGACATTGTGTCACAACACGTCAATGAGTGGTACAACTCGTTAACCAAACAATTGGACAGTTCGGATGCTGACAGCAAAACCGATATTTATCGCATTGTCTAGTGGGACTCGGTTGAATTTCTACGAATTGCAACATTAGGATTAATTAATATTAATAATGTGTGTTAACAATTTATGCACATCTGATATTTATATATTTATTTTATTAACATAATCAACAAATTGTCAATACAAAATAGTCTAAATAATTTTGTAATATTTTTATGAATGCCGAGAAAGTGCTAAAGATGTGTTTATATTGAAAATGATGTGGTTATTTCAAATTAACCCAATTGATTTTACTTCAAAGTTGTCACGACTGAATCTATGTAAAGAAAGTTAGGTTCTGTGGTGGCCTTTATATCTCTATATCTACCATATACATACCAGAAGTGGTATTCGACGTAATTGGCAATATATTAATGAACCCGGCAATTCTTGATTTCATATCGAAGTATTTTTCATGTACAATTTCGTAATAATTTTTAAACAATTTTTGTGTTGAAAAATCGAATTTATAAAAATTGTGTGTTTACCTTTGTATTGTGGAAACATTTATAAAGTAGTCATATTCATTGTAAATTATTTAACTTGTCAAAAATATTATCACAGAAAAGTCCATCATCATCATTAATTCAAAAATAAAATTAGTCTAATTCAGAAATAATAAAAATATGAATTATCAATTAAATTAGCGAATAGAAAATTTTTCGAAAATATGACAAATTCGTCTTTGTCAGGAAAGTACTTCTCATGTTGTATTTGACAAAAATTTGACATCTAGGAGGTTTATTTGTGTAACGCACCTAAACCGATTTTCTTCAAACTAAACTGAAATATTCCAATTTCCCGATCAACAGCTCGTGGTCCGAGTAAAAAACCATTTATATTTTATTTGGCTACTGGTGGGAATGTATGATAGATAGAGGGAGGGAAACTTGTATGACAGCTAGGACAAACCATGGACCAAATGTGTTAAACATTTGACTGGACTATAAAAATCATTGTAGCCAATTTCAATGCCCAAAGCTGCCTGTTCGTCAATCTGCTGTGTTAGTAATGAATCTACTTATTAGTAGACGCCACTATTTCTAAGCCAATCTCTATATAGGACAATGGGGCTATATTAATTCTGTGGTTTTCACAAGCAACCGCCTAAGTTACTTTTTTGTCGATTTTTGAGGTAGTGACACCAAATTGCTACATTTTTAATGCTGATTCGATTTGACTAATCTTGTATAGAAAATAATAAAACAACTTATGTGGAATGTTTCTAAAAATTGTTTTCATCATTAATGTGATATGTCGACATATTTCAATTCTTTTCTCAAATAAAAACATATATGCACCTAAATTGATCTACTTACTTGCGAAAAAATAATTAAATTATGATTCGATGCTGGTAAAAACAACATAAGTCATCATGTTTGTTCTGAATGACAATATTATTTTATTGTTATTTTACTCACGCTTTTTGCACATATAAACTTGTGTTTTTTATACACATCATTATTATTTTATTTTGAAAATATGTTATTCCGAAAAGCAGATACATATGTATATTGTTTGTATGGTCCTGTTCTATATGTTCATAAACAAAAAAAAATTAAAATTTGTTCGACTGCTCCAGAAACGCAGAAAATTATTTATTTAGGCTCTCCTGAAAAATTTGACTTTCGGACTTACGCGGTTGCTTGTGAAAACCTCATAATTATTCGTTCGTTTTCAGAGGACCATGTTTTAATAAATCGGAACAGTAAATCACTATGACAGCCAAGATGAAATTCTCTATCTTCACAAAATGAACAATCAATGGGGATCAACATCATTAAATGAATTCACTGATGTTTAATTTTTGACACGTTAATAATAGTCTAACTATAAGACAGCTTTCTTGTAATCTGATCTCGTAAATATTTACATCGAATCGCCATTACATCTATTATAGTTGATTGGCTGCATCATCCGTCCTTATTCCTTTCAACAACTTTATTTGCAGAAGTAATCCTGTTCACTGGTCCCCTCGTTCGTGCGATTTTAAGCCACTGGATTACTTTTTGTAGGGCTATATTAAGTAATTGCCGGGGCGGAAATATGCCGGAAATCATAGTGACAGAAATCTTAAAATAAATGCCATAAAATTAACTACCAGATTGTAAAAAAATGCATTCCGACAAAATTTCAGCCTTGTAAATGATACAACAAGTTGATACTGAAGTTCTCAAGGTCTTCCAAATACCCGCGATACATATATTGTATAAAAATTGCCACTAATTCAATCAAGCCGAATTTCGCGTCGTTTCTACTGGTATTTTTATAATTAAAACCGTATTTTTGTAATTACATCAATTCTTCGCCCGTAGTAAAGTGTTGGATGGCTAAAAAATTTGTTTTCGGTCCATGGGGTTTCCAGTGCTAAGAAATTTTCACAAAATTCGATGGAGACACCCATGCTTGGCTTACATCTCTGACATAAATGCATCGACATGAGATAGTCAAATGCGAACACTAAAAAGACACTCCAACAAGCTATGAACGCTCTCAATATAAACAAAAGACTTAAGCAGCGAGCTCGATTTCTCCATAAGTCAGGCAATGAGATTAAAGAAAAATCGGGGAAACACAAACATCAAAAACTCGCTCTGTATAAAAAGTTTAGGAAATATAGAGATACATGAAAAATTGAAACAAAACAAAATGCAAGAGAAGAAGTATTTACTCATTTGGACTCTGAGTTGTTTTTTTGTTGTTAACAATTAATGCAATCTCAGCACATCACTGGCGGTGGCTTGTAAATAACAACCTGTTGTTGTTGCTGGTCGGCGGTTGTGGTGTTGCTGGGAAGGGTAATGAGAGGGGGGAATGAGCACAGCGGTATGGAAAACAACCGAATTGTTTAGACAGACGTGGCTTCGTTGTGAGATGTACTATAGACCCGCTCAATTCATGGCTATAAAGACCAGTCTTTCGTAAATCGTCCAAGGCGAAGGTTGTGGATTTCAGTTACTAAGAAGCAGTGCTTTTTTTATACAAAGAAGAGAATCTCAAATAATACTTCAGTTGTTAAAAGAAATTGAAAAAAGGTAAGCTACTGAATTATTAGTAAATTATTGTGCCAAATCAGTTTTAAATAGCAAACAAATGGAGTAGCGTGTATAATGTGATGGAGGCCACACCTGCATACGAATTTCAAAGCATGGAATTATTCTTTAAAAAAAATATCTAATTGCAAAATTCATACTTTAATGGTCTATACTAAAGTGAAATTTAATTCTATAAAATTTAAGATCGTGTTTATTAACGTTTTATCTGAAAATAATATCCAATTGAGGTCGTAATAAGTTTTCAATGACGTGGATGGTTTTCTTCTTCCGTTCCATCTTCTATACTTCTCCCCCCCTCCCTTACGGTCATTAACTCTAGCTTCGCGTTATCATCGATTCGCTTTTGTTTTAAATTTTCTGTCTACTTGTGATTCCCTTGGCGACATTGAACTTTTGTAGGTTTTTATGTTAACACCAAATACACACATACATTGTTTTGTTGTAAAACACAAAACGTACTCTTCAACAGCAAACAAAACAGAAAAAAACAACGAATTCCTCTGCGAGTGTGTCTGAAATTGTAAGTGAAAGTGTTGGGCAGTTATGAAATTGGCTATTTGGTAACATCAACGATTTTCATAACAAAATTTGTTTTGTTTTATTAATTAATGCGTTAACTTGTGGCCTCAACGCATTAACTTTTTACATGAAACAAACTGTTTCGCTTAGAGGGCTGTTTGAGAAGAAGGAGGATAGGCTGCTTTTAATTATAACAACATTGCTAATTGATCTGGATTCACCGCTCAAAAAGCGTGTTTGATTTTATTAATCACACTTGTCATTGCGGGACGATTGAATCGGTGTGGAACCGGTTTACTCACTTCATAAAAAATGGATGTCGCCTCTCAAACAATATCATAATTGGGTTAATCTAATTCGTAGTCCATTAAAATGTTCTCTTGATTTTATTAAGAAAGTCTGAAAAGAACATGTCATTCTCTTCCGGAACCTGAACCTGATGGTTATTTCTATATTGACTCTAGCATGAGTAGAAACCGCAACATGCGATTTATGTATTTCATGCAAATAATACAAGTAATGTTTGTGGATTTCAAAACTCCTGTAAAGTTCTCTTTGGGAATGCTATTCTAGGTGGAGTGTATCTCTCTGTTTGTACAGACTTTAGATCATATAGTTTTTCCAATTCAGGAAGTGGATTCGTCAGAAGTCTACAAGTGGTTTTAATCTTTGAAATTCTTTCCTAATAACTGCATATATTGTCGCTAGTAAGGAGTGGACGACCTTACACATCACTAAGGAAGATTTCATATGAAACCAAACATATATTAACGCAATATCTTAATTTTTGTTCCAACTTTTATTTGGTAAACATTTTAAACAGTGATAGAAACGAAAAAAAAAATGTTTTTCTTCATTGCCATGCCCAGATTGTACGAACAATTGATACTCATCCCTTGGAAAATGACAATGTATTGTAGTGGCATTACCAATAATTTTAAATGAGAGTTTTGCCAGGAGGCACACCCTTTGTATGCTGTATGAAATCAAACGATTTAAGCAACAAACTTTATTCGTCCCAGTTTCATGGCGAACTCAGGAAATACTATTTAAGTGTGATACACAAGCAAATAATCATTGAAACTATGGGAAACCTTAATGAAATTAGACGAAACTAAGAAACGCTGGAAAATGCACTAGAAACTATAGAAGGGGTATTTGGTGTACGTACTTCCATTCAATTCACATTGATTTATTTTATTTTTTATGCATTCCGTAAAGTCAGTATAGAGTTTGTGTTCACTGATTTTTGAGGGCAACGAAACGCGAACCTAGAATTATTGATTTTTTTTATGCATTTTTATGACATAAAAACCGATGTAATCGGATTAGAAAACTATGACAGTTTATTAATCTTTTTAGATTGTCTAATATTTAGTGTATATTTTTACTGGTATTCGACGTTTTTTTTTTTTAGTTTTCAATCAATTCCCTTGACATTTGTAGAAATCGAACACACACACACACCTTCAATAAGATCTGAATGAGATTCAGCAAAACCAAAGATTTGATCTACTGCCAATCAAAATCTTTTCTGTTCATCCATCTATTGAATTTCACAATGCCGCATTGTCCTCACGATATCATAAAAATGCAATTATCAATAAAATGTCAATAAGAACACAGCAGCAGAATCAGAATCGCGGTTGTTAGAAAACACAGGTTGTTATCTATCGAAATATTTGCATTGCATACAAAATTGAAAATGATATGACGGATCTGAAGACGTTATATAATCAGTTCGATTAGATAACAAACACTTTTGAACTCATTATAAAAATGCATAAAAATGGTGGAAATTTTGTGAAATTAATTAAATGACATGTCAATCTCATAAAACAAAAATTATATCTTACCAAATAAAGGTAGGTTAGTTACCCCGAAACCTAATGACCCCCCTGCATTGTGATAAACATGTGCAGAAACGTAACAAAATCTTTGCAAATCAATATACATACATACATACATATTTATACACACTGTTGTATAATTAATATACAAATCATCATTCAATATTCAATACAGCGAAGACTTAGCTAATGCATAAATCTATGGCAAAGTCTGGTTATGCACACACACACTACAAAATCTGTCTGTTTTTATAGATGGGTCTCTTAGCCTGGTTGCCAACCGATCATTATTGGCGAGATATTAACATAATGGCTGTGATCTCTGCATTTATAGCCACATTATTTAGTCTACGTTTTTATTTACGCATAACCGCTGGACGATGCTTAGCACAGGTAACGTTTCACTTTCTATACACAAGATGTTTGGAAAAACTAAAACACCCTGCTAAAATATCCGATACTATCCCACTAAAGAAAAACGTTTAGATAATGTAAATAGATACAAAAACTTTTCCTTTAATTTGAAATAATGCAATCGAAAACATGTAGAGGTTTATGGTGATTCCCGATAATAAACAATTAAATAAAAAGTTACAATGATATATGGACAATATGGCAATAATTAACATAATTAAAATTTTCTATACATCAAGTAAATACTGGTAGCAAATACTCTTATATTGTTATGCAAACAAAGCGTCAAGAGTTCCAATGCCACTTGTATTCGAACTGAATCAATTGGATTATTAATCAAACAAAGCGAAACGGGCTTGATTCAAAAACCAAGAAATCAATACATAGAATGCTATGCCAAATATGTCACAGTATTCTATAAGGTCATGCTGACATTAGACTTTATAATCTCGATAATCGTTTCTACGGTGTAACAGTTGCGATGTACTTTCGTGATGATTGCAATCACGGTACGAAGAGTATTCAGATTAAATATCTAACGTAAACATAGCCTCAACCTTATGCGAGTTAAAATTTTCCTCAGGATTCGTCTTAGATACTTACAATGTCCATTGATACGCTGAGATCATTCCATACCCACTACAACGGATGGGAATATGGGCAATTAACTGTCACCCCTGGTGTAATGTGATTCATTGAAATATCAAACACATCACAACAAGACCCACATGAATTACACTATGCAACAGCCATTTTGACCAATGGATGTTTGTAATATGTTCTGAGGTATATTGGAGACCAAAACCGGGAAAAAAAATATTTAAAATTTTTTGTTTTAAACTTTTGTTGAATTCTATACACTTCTCTACACTTGTAAAGAAAACAAACCATATTTGAAGAATATCTATGTATAAAAGGGAAAGTTATGGACCTTTTTGTAAAAATGCAGTTTTTCACTTTTCCTTCGTTTAACTGATGCATTTACTGTTTCATTATACAGGGTTCTCCAACAAGCGGTGTTATTTTAAATCACCCGATACTTCGATAGCTGTCACTTTTGATGCTTTCATTCTTTGACAATTGACAAGTAGAAACTACGACATTACTAAAAATGGAACGATACACGACTCGACAACGCATTGAAATTATTAAAATTCACTACAAAAAATGGTGAAAATCTTGCGCTTTTACGGGAATAGTTTCCGGACCTTGTTGTTCATGCGACTTCATCCCTTGGGGCCACGTGAAAGATAAGGTCTATGCCAACAGTCCAGCGTCGATTCAAGATCTCCAAGATAGAATTTGTGAGGCTATCGAGGACATAGGGCAGCCACTTTGCGATTTGGTTATGGACAATTTCATGAAAAGGATATGGTCCGTGGCCACCATGACCATTTGGCTGATGTTGTTTTTCATTATTAACGGCATACCTTCCTGTTTATTTTCTTTGAAATACATTTTTCTTTGAATATCAAAATTTGAAGGAAAACCCTGTAGTTCAATATAAATCAACAGAAATTGTGGTACATACTTCTACAAAGAGGGCTACATTTATCCATAGATTTTCTTCAAATAGAGTTTCTTTCTTTTAAAAAATATATTATCCTAAGTTGGACCAATCTAAAAAGGGTATTCATGAACTATCGACTTTAATGTCATATAATAAAACTGCTGTAAACTTGTATGTATGAGAACTAGTTTGCTGTATTTCGGTAACAGCTCACCTACATCATTTCCCTTGTACTCGGATCAAGAATTACTCGGATCAAGAATTAGAATTAGAACTAATTTTATTGAGACTATTTTTTTACATATTTTTTAAATAATAATTGAATATATCAAATAACAAAAGCTGTATTTAAAATTATAATGTATTGTTTTAAAATAATAAGATAGATAATACAGTGTAATGCTTTGTCATAACGGGTAAGGTATGTATTTAAGTAACTCTTAGATGAAAACATGATTGCTCCCGGCATTAACATAACTGTAGCGCAAGATGCTACAAAAATTAACTTAAACTACCTTAATACTCGGATCAAATTAAGTATTTATAAGTTAAAAAAACTCAACTGTTGTTTATGACATTTTCCAAACTTTCCAAAAAGATCCAACGCGATCAGCAAATCTTTGTAACATTTGTAAAATTTTGCCAGCACCCACTTGAAGGGTTTGATTTGTATACATCCAATCGAACAATTTTCCCAGCCAGCACCCAACGAAAAGGTTATTATATTTTCCGCTTATTTGTCTAAATTTCTGAATCTCGTTAATTTTTCTGCTCACCCATATAAAATAATCACTGCTACATTCGGCTAATTACGTATTTTGTTGAGTTAACCAAAGATGTGTTTTTCCCCTGGAATAACTTTGAAATTTCTCTCTCATATTTGCTCCACTAACTTTTAACAGTAAATTCAAAATTAAAAATCAGAATTCATAGAACTATTGTCAATTAAAAAAAATATGTGTATTATTTTTAATAAAAAATAAATTGTATTATTGTAAATTTTTTACAATTTAACTGAATTCGTAGGATTGAGACAGTTAAGCGGTGTCGTCTAACTACCTTATCCAATTAATTTTGAAAAAAAAACTAGAGATTTTCAACTAGGCAATAGGGTTTAGTGTACTCTGAATAGAACGGTACCTATTTTTACTTTCTAATAAAACAAACCGTTTTTTATTAAAGATTGAAACAAACAAATTTAACTTTCTGCAAATAACAATATTGTTGTGTAATGTAATACTTGTTTTGTAATATAAATGTTTGAATATTAAATTTGTTTGCGATACTCACAATAAATGATAAACAAACAAATCAGTTGCCAAACAGCAACTTCTAGCGACCATAACAAGGCCTTTAAAATATATTAGGGTGCTTAGAAAACGGTAACACTGAACATGGTCAGATATTGTACGGCGCAAAAGTAAACATCCGATGTTTTTGGCAGTAATTAAAAAAAAAATGAAAAACTTTGATTCTTCTTCTGGATTATTTAATTTTGGATCTTTTAATTTTTTTTACATCAAGTCGAGAATATGATGTCATGTAAATGGCCGCCGCCACAGTTGCCACTGACATTAGGGGTCAATCGCAAAATGTATAGCATTGTCTGATAGGAGGATTACTTTAGCGCCACCTTGTATTTACAATCTAACATCCTCCATCACCCGGTCTATGAAAAAAGAGACATATTTTTTGTGTACAAAAATCAAATCAAAAACCTTTCATTGGGGCTGCACTTATTTTTACTATACGACCTCATAAAGCTGTTTGAAGAAAACAATTATCATTTTTTTTTTTTCGTTTCTGAACAATATTTAATTTGTACTCATTCGTATGAATTTATAATTATATTTTGCAACAATAACTTGTTAACATTCTTTATTATATTTGTTTTTGGTTTTTGTTTTGAAAAAATTAAAAATAAATAAATAAGTGATATTATTTACGTCGGACATACGTACATTGAAACGGTTATTGCATTAACATTAGACATGAAATATTTATCCACGTAAACAGTGTACATATATATTCAGAATCGCCATCAAATTGTGAGAGAGTCTAATCATACCATTCTGTCTTTTGAGTGTAAGTTAAGTCATTTACTTTATGAACTCGCTAAAGTACAGTCGACTCCGGATAACTGAAATCCGCTAAACTAAAACTTAATTTCCACAATAATTGATTTTTGTACTCTTTTCACACAAATCACTGACAATATCGGATAAATGCAAATTTGTAACTGACTATATCGGATAAATGAAAAATTGTGTATTGTCATATGAAACAATTGATCATTTCCCACAAATCATTGACAATATCGGATAAATGCAAATTTGTAACTGACTATATCGGATAAATGAAAAATTGTGTGTTGTCATATGAAATAATTAGATTATCTGCTGGTAGTATTTTGTTTTTTGATGAATACTCAATGTGATAAACTCTAAAAAAATACAATTATTGGCAATCGACAATAATTTGTCCTTCAGATCTTTGAACTGGAACAAATTTCTAAATATTTTCCTTAACATTCAATCAAGACAAAGAAAGTCTAACGAATCAGCGAGCTTAATTCAATATAATTTTATACCCACTGACCGGGACCTACTGTTGTAAGCAAAAGATACATAGTCGTAGCATTTACGAGTTGGAATCAGCAGCTAACAAAATTTTTCAGGGTCTTACCAGGTTTTGAACATGAGTTTAACTCTGTGATAGTCGCACACAGTACCTACTACACCAGGGCCATCCAGCAAACCAATTTCACTTATCCGAATAACCTTTAGAGAAAAACACGGCTAACTGAGATAAATTGTCTCTGTTTTCACATTTTCTGAAGAGTGTATATCACTTGCACTTTAATTCGTAATAAGAATTTAAAAGGCATGTTCAATTTGTATTGGGAACAGGGCTAGCGGAATCGGATCTGAGCGAAAAATCATATGTCAATCATATTTTTGTATAGTTTCGCATAAATCAAGTTTCACTTTAGTTTGATAGATTTATTTTGAATGATGTCAATTCAAATTCAAATATTCACTTATTTTATTTGCGGTTATTTAAAATAACAAATACTTATATATTTTTGGCTACAGCAGTTGTTTAACTCTTTTTGTATGACATTGGACATGATTGCCACGGCTCTTGCTAAACGGCACAGATTGACAGATTGTGCCGTAGGGTGCACAACCGATAATATTCGTGAAGATATTACATGCTGAAGGGTATATTCGATTTGGGTAGGCTTTATATCCACATTCCATAATTATTACTTCGAACAACTATTAAACGGAATTAAAAACGTTTTGCATTAATTATAAATTATAAAATAGCGAACTTGTTCGCATGAAACTATTACAGCACTTAAAATGCGATAAACCGGTTGGTAAATATTTCCAATTGGGTTTTCAGACACTGTCATCGTTTTAAAGCAGATATTAAAACAAAGCTTTTAACCTTAGCAGAAACGTTTTGATGTTTATTAGGGCACAGCTTAAAACAATGTAATGTTATGTAAATTTGTGTTAGTTGAAACATCCAATAAATTTGTAGTAAATATATAAAAGTTGGGGGAATGGAAATGTCCAAATTGTGAAATGCAATAGTGTGGAAATGTTCCCGGAGAGTTTATGGCCATTATTGGGAAGCATTCTCCCATGTCCATGATTAACTTTTTTCCGATCATGATCAACGATTAGAAGACAGCTCTCACATTTTTTAATCGAATAAATATTTGAATTGTACTTATAGATTAGGGTGCCCATATGAGTTTTCTTTACAGATTTTATGGAAATGGTTTACAGGTGGCCCAAATCTATAAAAAAAAAACATATTTAAAGTACGAGTAACACTCAATAACCGGTTGAGCAAAAACATTTTTGTTGGACATCCTAATGTCTATTCCTATTATTGGCCGTTCTCCAGGACGATAAGGCCAGCATTTTGAGCACAACCTCCAGTTAGCGCCATATTTTGAAGGTCCGATTTACCTATATCGATTTATCGTACACTCAGTCCAATTTATCCAGTGTTTATTACAATTCGTTTGAGCCCTATTGTTCGTTCCGCAGACGGACATGACTAGATCGTCAATATATTCTGTATACGATGTCAGATTGATATTTCAAGATGTGTCAGATGGCGTGACAGATTTACTATAGACTCCAACATATGGTGGACTAAAATTACATTAAAAAAAATGTGTTGTATTTCGATCCATAATTTGTAAAAAAATATTGTAAGAAAAAAGGAGAAGGATCAAAATAACCACTAACTATTATGAAGATAAGAAAGAATTGATTAAAAAAGCTATTTATATGCATGTCTGACTTAGAGATATTTGAATGGCGGCCGATCCAACAGATTCCATAGCTATAATTCCCAACCTATTCCAACCCGCTAACACATTTCAATTAATCGTTATATACCCTTATCCAGAACATAATATTAAATTGCGAATTTAATTTTTCAGACAAGAATGGAAGGAAAAACTGTTTTAATTACCGGTGCCAATGGCGGTATTGGCAAAGAGACCACACGCGACTTGGCTAAACGTGGTGCCCGTATTATCATGGCCTGCAGAAATCTGGAGTCCGCCAATGCTGTAAAGGGTATTTATACAATGATTTCCAATTGAAATTGAATTTATCTTATTGTTTTGTGTTTGTTTGTTTTTGTTTTTGTCAGATGAAATTGTCAAAGAGACTGGCAACAATAAACTGGTTGTGAAGAAACTTGATTTGGGCAGTCAGCAATCCATACGCGACTTTGCTGCCGATATTTTGAAGACCGAGAAGAAGATTGATGTGCTTATCCACAATGCCGGTATGGCTTTGGCCTTCCGTGGACAGACCAGTGTGGATGGCATTGAATTGACCATGGCCACCAATCATTTTGGTCCGTTCCTCCTGACCCATTTGCTGATCGATCTTGTAAGGAAAAGTGCACCTGCTCGCATTGTTATTGTCGCCTCGGAATTGTATCGCTTGGCTTCGGTCAATGAGAATAAATTGAATCCAATTGGCTTTTTCCCCGCTGGTTATTTGTATTACGTTTCCAAATACGCCAATATTTTCTTTGCCCGTGAATTGGCCAAACGTATGGTGGGCACCGGTGTCACCGTCAACTTCTTGCATCCCGGTATGATTGATTCGGGAATTTGGCGCAACATTCCATTCCCATTGAATTTGCCAATGGCAGCCATCACCAAAGGATTCTTTAAGACACCCAAAGGAGGTGCTCAGACTACCATTTATTTGGCCACCTCCGATGAAGTGGCTAATGTCAATGGCAAATATTTCATGGATTGCAAAGAAGCCACTTTGAATCCTGCTGCTATGGATATCGAGAAGGGCTTAAAAATATGGGACGAATCAATGAAGATTGTAAAACTGACCCCACAAGATCCTCAAATTAAATTGCAAGTGACTAACTTCAATTAATTAAGTGATTAATTACTCAATTACTTTAGGTTTTTTTTCGCATCAAAATATTTGTGGTATCTACAGTCTATTAAGCATGTACTTTAAGTTTTCATTATGTCTTTTGTAATAAAAAAAAAAACGTTAAAATAAATTAAATGTTGTTGTTTACATATCTTAACACATATTGCTACTGGCTGTTGTTGTTTATAAAAAACATTCAAGCTGAATATGGACAATTAATTACTGTTTTTATTGTAGGTCTTGTCGGGTTGTACACTCGACGAGAAAGGGCTATGTTCTTTACCGCCCAAGCCGAGGAACATATACAGGGTTCTCCATCAAGAGGTGTTACTTTGGTATTCAAAGGAAAATAGCATTTTTTGAGATAAATGATCGGAGGTTTATTTCATAATAAAGAGAAAGTTATGCCGTTAATAATAAAAAAACAACATCAGCCAAATGGCCACCGCAACCACGCGTACAGGACCATATCCTTTTCATTAAATTTCCTGTGAAGTCTTGAATCGACGCTGGGCTGTTGGGCTAGACCTTATATTTCAGGTGGCCCCAGTGGAAGAAGTCGCAAGGTGTTAAAGAAAAAGATCTCGGTGGCCAAATGTGATCACCTCTTCGAGAGATAACACGGTCCGGAAACTTTTCCAGTAAACGAGCAATGCGTGACACGTAACGCCGTCTTGTTGCAAGTAAACGTTGCCAAGATCGATATAATCCAACTCTGACCATAAAAAAATCATTAATTATCTCTCGATATGATTATCGATGATCCAACTTCATTGTCGAAAAAGTAAGGTCCAATGACCCCGCCGGACCATAAACCGCACCAAACAGTCACACGCCGTTACAACTCGCTCTGTCTTTGTGACAATATCAATGAGACGATGCGAGATGAATCTGACCTTTGGTGTTCACATTCCCTGTTTTAAGTAATTCAGCTTTTTCCAATATTTTCTCCATCCGCATGGGCCATGGTGATCGAATGAATACAAATGCTCCAGCCAGCAAGGCGGGGAAGACCGAGGACCAAGTGGAAGAAGACATGCATATCCTTGGTATGACGAACTGGAGAAAGCAATCACAAGACCGAAGGTCTCGGAAATCCTTTATTAGGCAGATCAAGATCAACAACGGGTTGCAGAGCCAACTTTAGTAAGTATGTTGAAGAAGTTACCTTGTCGAATACCTCTTGTAATGGTGAATGATTCGGAGAGGTCGCTTCCCATTTCTACCGATGATCTAGTGTCACTCCGAGTTATTCTACAAGGCGTAAAAGTTTTCATGGGATTAACATTTTTTTTCTTATCGTCGAATAGAAAGCTGTTTTCAAGTCGATGAAAAGGTGGTAGGTATCGTTAGGTAGGTTCGTGGGTCTTTTCCAGGATCTGGCGAAGACTTGGTCGACAGTTGATTTTTTCGGCCTGAAGCCACACTAATAGGGCTCAATCAGTTCGTCGAGTTTGGGCTACAATCTTTCACACAAAACGCATAATAGGATCTTATATGCGATGGGTAGTGAAGTTATTCCGTGGTAGTGGGCCAAACGATTTTGTCTCCTCTCTTATAAATCGGACATAGTACGCGGAGGTTTTATTCATCAGGCATGCTTTCAGTTGGTGCAGACTAGCTGGTGCATGTAGATTATCAGCTACCGTAGAAATCGATCTACTGAAGATCTGATAGCATTCCTTTCGGAACGATGGAGTCGATCTATTCACGCCCTTGGTTAAAGTAAGGTGGTGGCTCTGGATATTTCCAAGGCGTTCAATAGGGTCTGGCACGGAGAACTCATAGCTCAGACATCGCCCTATACGAGTTGTTATAGATGGGGTCTTATCCAACGAGCATTGCTTGACCGCAGGTGTGCCACAAGGTTCTGTCCTCTCTCCCTCTCTCCTTCCTTATTTTCATTGACGACCTGTTGGGTCAGAACCCGATCCACTGCTTTGTGGATGACAGCAACTTCTGTCATTCGTACTCATTTGATAACACTACTCAACAAAATGAAAAAAATTTCATGTACTCCGGATGCGATAATTTTTTCTGTGTAGATAACCTTGACATGAGCTCGAAAAACGCAATACAAAATTTTTTTTTCGTTTGGTTTTTGTTTTATTTTTTTTTTTTTTAAATTTTAAAAAAAATTTTTTGGTTAATTAGTTTCGTCCGGCATAACTCGGGAACCACTAGCCCGATTTAATTGAATTAAATTTTAAAAAATTTAAAATTACAATTCCCTTAATCTGTTTATATATTGTTTTCCTATACAAGCAACAGTTTCCAAGTTAAAAATGAATATATAAAGGAAAAAACTTATTTTTTGCCTAAAGATTTAAATTTTTTTTTTTTAAAAAATCCATAAAAAATCCAAAATGAAAAAAAATGTCAAATCTTATTACTTTTACGTAAAGCCACATAACCTATAAGCAAAATGAGACAAAGATCATGAAAATCGATGCACGCGTTTCGCTTTTATTCGCAATTGAGTAAAGGTATGAATTTCAAAAATCAAAAAAAGTCATATATTTTTGTCACCCAACAAATTTTAATTTTTTTTGTAATAAAAAAGAAAAAACCTTACCACATACAAAGTTGTGCATATGTCGAGCAAATTCAATTAAATCGGGCTAGTGGTTCCCGAGTTATGCCGGACGAAACAAATTAACCAAAAAAAATTTTTTAAAATTTAAAAAAAAAAATAAAACAAAAACCAAACGAAAAAAAAAATTTTTATTGCGTTTTTCGAGCTCATGTCAAGGTTATCTACACAGAAAAAATTATCGCATCCCGAGTACATTTTGACTGTTGACTAGTGTAATCAGCCAGGTCCTCTGGAGGTCGAGGACAAAAGGCGAACGATGAATGACTCACTTAACCGGTATCTGTTCACAAGATATCCGTCGTCTTGTCCCTGACGTTAGAACATTTAGTCGAAATACGCGGCTATCCAGGGTCTCTCATACGTTCATTGTCAAATAGCCGGATGACCGGACAACACACTATAGAGAAAATTCTTTCTTCAGCCGAACCGTTCTTATGTGGAATATTCTTCCAGCAAGTGTATTTTCTGCCAGCTGCGACATACTCAAATTCAAGACTAATGTCAACAAATACTACTCCCTCTTTCCTCCTTGCGATACCCTAATTTCCTTCCATGCCTAATTGTTCGTAACTTCAAACTGAATTCAGTGAACATTTTTTTTTTAAATTTGTAACTTTTGTGATGTTTTAAAACATTTTTTAATGAGGGAACCCTATTTATTGAAAAATCACGTTTGCTAAGAGTAAAATACCACTTCGTTTTTCAATATATATGGGGCTCTTGTTTTTAAATCCGTTGAACAAAAGAGAAATCAGACAGCAGTTGTCGAAGATGAACCAATATAGACGATACTCTTCTGTTAATGCTAAGAAATGAAAAATGGAAGAAAAAAACGAAGAATTATCAAAAAAAAATTTCACTTGTTTGGAACAATGAAACATTCCCAAATTTTTTTATAAAGTGTTGGGTTTATCACCCTATTTATCACATTTGAAAAATTGCCCTAATTCAAAAATGGAAAATCGGCCCAAAATGTTACGTTGACCTAAATTTGGGGTGATTTTTCAAATGTGACAATTAGGGTGATAAACCCAACGCATTATAAAAACAAAATAGATCACGGACCCGCGCTATTTATGCATTTTTCACTTTTGTTTGGAGTTGTTTTTCATTTTTATTTGGTATGATTTTTTTTTTTTGTTAAAAAATTCACTTTTTCCTATTTACGAAAATCTATTGCATTGGGTAATTTTGTCATAAATTGTTTGGGGGATTTTTCAGAATTTTTGGGGCAATTTTCATATTGAACTTTTGGGGCATTCTTCGTTTTTTTTTTGGTGCATTTTTCAGTTGGGACATTTTTCATAGAACCTAAAAGGGATAACCACATATTATTTTGTATGCACTCTGTCCAATTGTCTGATTTGATTTCAAGGTGTTCCAAACGGAATAACTCCCTTACTTTCAACCGTGCCCGGAGTGAGTTCTCCTTCTTTGTACAAAAGTACAAAGTTTAAATATAAATTCGCATTTAGAATTCAAAAATATATTGAGCACAATTTTGTGATTATGGTGATAAGCAGGAACTTTGTTGATGATGATGATGTTGAGACATTAAAATGTACAACGCACATTTCAATGTATCAGTCGTTGTCTGGGAACATTTCTCTCCACAGTGTGACTCCTGCAAACAATCGATTTATGTTTCAAAATACAAACACTACTGAGAAAACTACCAAAATCAATTCACAACGGTTTCTTGAAATCTGATATTTTCAATTAAAAATCAAGTACATTTCAATCACAAACTCTCAACGAAAACCGGTTCTGTCGAAACTTAAGTAAATGAAATTAACTTGTAAAGGATATTAACAAAGTATCCTTACACAAAAGGTTCCCACACTTCATCATATTCAGCCACTGATAAAAATCCAATCACTACCGACCGTCTGACTGGTAGTAGTCGTTGATGTCACTGCTCTGACACACACAAACACACACGCACATATCCAGTAACCTGTTGAAATGTGTACGAGACACACGAAGTCGCACGTAATCCAGGGAGGTCCGCTGCTACCAAAATGCCGACAAATTTCCCAAAGGACTGCGGGATACCAGAAACGGTGTGATTAAAAGATAAGGAAATTTGTGCAACAAATGCATACACACCCCTTTTCAACACTCACGTATAAGAATGGATAATAGCTCACTCTCTCGCTTACCCGGATACCCTTACGGAGCCAGTAGTAGTAGTCGACAATATGTTATTTTGTCCTTTGTGCGGTTGATTATAATCCGCCACAGATAAACACTGTCACTGAGCACAACTGCGAGAGCCAGCTACTACGATGATAAGTGATGATACGAAGTGACACGTGCCATAAGCTTTTTTCTGCAGTTTACTTTGATAATGATCATCATCAGTGATGGTAATTTAGTACTTCTGTTCTTGTATGTAGGTATTATTGTCATCGCCCTCTCCGTCAAGTAATGACTGTTTGCAAAAGGACCATAATTGAAATTCAATATTTTCCGAAATGATTAGCAGTAGTTACTGAAAATTATAAACGGTGATGTGTAATGGGAGGTTACGTTGAACAAGGAGGCATTTAATAATAGTTATTTGATTAAGGATTACTATGCGTTAAAGTATTTGGATAAACAGTGCTGATGGATGCTTCGGAAATAAACGTGAGAAAAATATTTAAACACTGTGCTAATTTCGCTTGCGACGAATCGTTTGCAACCCCTCACAGGTAAATATTGGACGCAGCCGCTAGAAATGGTTTTTAGTGTTATTCGTTGTTCAGTCGAAGAAACATAAGCGTATAAAACCACATTTAAAATTCTATGCACGCGTAAAAATGGTTAAAAAAAATAATCTTTGCATTCGTGATAATAAATATAAAACGTGGTTTTTTATGCGTTCGATTTTTTAAGGAAAAAACACAGAAAACTTGTACTAGTGAATGAAATATTTATTTGGTTCGACCAACGAATGCCTACAATTAATTGCCTAAGAACTATTTTAGGGAAATATTGTCCACAACTGCGGACCAGGTGACTTTTAACTAGTATGCCAAATCGCTGAAATAGTACTACTATTTAAACATATACTTGCAGGACTTACTCCAGATTACTACAAAGTGTGAGTAGTTTACCATGAAACGGACGGGACAAAGAATAAAACTTTCTTTGAAGTTGTTGTACAAATTAGTGTTGTATAAGTCGACTCACGAAAAGTCGATTAATCGTATTTTTGCTACAAAAATGGTGAAAAATTAAGTCGACTTTTGATTACGAAAAAGTCGAGAAAATCGACATTTTGGTGTCGACTCTTTATTAGTTTAATTGAAAATATGTTTTGTCGCCCAGTGGAGTTAATATTATGGCTGCCATTCGCTATTTCGGGCACACCATTTACAAAATTGTCCAAATAGAAATAAAATATACCAGAAACTGCTGCTGGACATGAGTTTCTACAGCTACCTGATGACTCCGACGAAGAGAATTGTTGTAATGAGTAAGCAGACAATATTGAGGCTACGCCATTGTTGTAAAATGCTTCGCTTCTTTAGGAGCAGTGAGGTGCCTACTAAAGAACTCAAAGATTGTCAAAGACAATCAGCGATAAACAACCGTTATAGCTTAAATTAAAGAACTCCGGACCAGGTGTAATTGCTGTTACGGAATGTAAACCAGGGATCTTCTCCAAGTGCTTACAGGAGATGAAATTGAGTAACAGACATTTTGATAAATTTTATACTGAAAATAATGTAACTCTTATTCGGATGGCAAATGTCTGTTCCTTCATGGAATGTTAAGGGAAATAATTCAGTGACGATATGAACAGTATATGTGGTTCAGGTCGATGTAGACTTTTTGTTTTACATACCATTAAATGGAACTGATTTTTTTTTTTTTATTTATTTATTCATATTTATTACATTCATAATATTATTATGGAATTGATATCTTTTTTTTACCATTTGTTACGTTTGAAACATGAATTTGTCTAAGTTTGAATAAAATTGTATTATTTCCAATAAAATGTCGAAAAGTCGACTTAAATCGAGTTGTAATTCACAAAAACTCGAAAAGTCTAAATATGAAAAAGTCAATGGGTTGCAAAGTCGACTTTCGGTTACAACTATATAACCATAGTAGAAATATACAAGTTCAGTGATTTTTTGGGAACTTTATTTTTCTGTAAAAAGGGTCCGCCATCTAACGTTTTTTTCTTTCAACTAGTGCTTATTTCGTTCTCGTTATTTTCGTTATCGGGACAATCTAGAAATCCTGTAATAATATCAACGCGATCTTGCATATTTTGTATTTAGTAAATCTATAGCTAGACAAAGTTTTGGACAAAAACTTGGAAGTATGGCAACTCCCCTTCTGGTACCTCCCAAAAAATTTACCATCCCGCCTACCTTAGAAATCGTGTAATAATATCAATATGCCCTACCATCTTGCCCAAACTTTGTATTTGGTAAATCTATAGATAGACAAAGTTTTGGGCAAAAACTTGGAAGTCTGGCAACTACACTTCTGGTACCTCCCATACAAATGTACCATCCCGCCTACCTTAGAAATCGTGTAATAATATCAATATGCCCAACGCGACCTTGCCTAAATTGTGTATTTAGTAAATCTATAGCTAGACAAAGTTTTGGACAAAAACTTGGAAGTCTGGCAACTCCTGTTCTAGTACATCCCATTCTACTCACTTAAGAAATCGTGTAATAATAGTACTACGCTCTATGCGATTTTACCCAAATTCCGTTATTTATAAATCTATAAACATGTAAAGATCTCCAGAAAAAATTGGAGCTGTAGTCGGTCTCCTTCTGGTACCTCCCATACAAATGTACCATTCCACCCTCTTAAGAAATGGTGAAATTATAAAAAATTCGCTAATCGAATCTTTCCGAAATTCAATATTTAGTAAAGCTTTAACTATATAAAATTTTGAAGAAAAACTCTGATTTATATTCCGTCCTTTTTGTAAAAACGTGTAATACAATATTTTTCTATAACATTCGGTATTTTAGGTTGCTATTATGAGATTTCATCATATGTTACATCCAATGGTAGCAGCCATGCTCACTTTTGACTTTCCGATACTTTGGAATATGAAACTTGTATATTTTTACTGGAAAAAGTCGGTTTACCAGACTGCAACTTTTTACTGGTCGGTTTACCCGACTGCAAACTTTTTCACTGGTTTTTCTTATAGAAATTACAATTGATGTACAATCTTCATCAAATTGATGTATAAAAAGTTCTACATCAAATTGAAGAAAAGTGTAGTTGGTTGGAAAATCTTCATCAAATTGATAATTGTTTTTTTTTTCATTAAGATTCTTCTTACATTTTCTCTAACATTTACAACGCGTTCGAACGACAAATTCTAATTGAAACACAAAATATCAACCAAACACGTTTTTTACTATTTTATTCCATAATGAAGATAAATCACGGCGTCAATATATATGACCAATGGAATTTTGTTAAGACACCATTAACGCTGTGTTTTCGAATGATTTCCTGTACATTCCTTCGAGAAACAGAAGGAGATGATTTCAAAGTGCCTGATTAAGCCTTGCTTTTTATAACCGGCTTCAAACATCTAATGCAGTTTCTAGACAAATTTTACAATCTTTGAGTCGTTGAGCAATGTCTTACCCGGATTTAAATATCAAATTATTATTAAATTATACCGACGACTTGGTTGACTCCATTAAGCTTAACTGGAAAGTATAGGGTAGGTCACAGTGGCTGTTTGTAGAACAGACCAACTTCTTTCAACAAAAGTCGAAGAAGAATCAAAATCAATTTGAATCACCAACTTTAACAAATAAAATAAATTACAGAAACGATTCTGCTGTGTAATTTTGTGGTTTTCAAAAACCGATAGTGTTGCCACCTCAACAGACGAAAGTGTGGATTATTTTGACTGAGCACTCAACACCCTTATGGAATTTTAAACTTAGTTCCGTTGGAAACAAATCTGTGGTTTAACTACAATCTCTGTGGTTTAACTACGCTCCAATACGTAGACTATGAAGTCCATTTTGATACCACGTAGGCTTGTGAAAATCGTTTCCTCCCATTGAACCATCTCGAGGTCAACAAGCTCCTGAGTCGGCCAATATCAATATCCGCCAGTTCGCCTAGGTCTCCCCAAAGTAATAGCAGTCCAGTGTTGATCCCTAATTGTTCGACAGGACAGGCAAGGTTTTTATGGACTCCTCTTCATCCCCAAAGCTTCGGCAAAAGTCACGAGTCATAATCTACAATTGCATTGCATGCCTTCCAATCAGACAGAGTCCCTTCATACTGAATCTGGGCCACATCTGTCTGGATTGAATGCAACCACAGACAGACGTTGTTGTTATTGCTGCATATGCTCCATTACTAGAGGTATGCCTACGAATTCTAGTTCGGCTGGAAATTCTGCCTGGCACCCACATAAGATTGATGCTGAACTGCTGATCCATCTATCGCGGATAACTGAAACTGAACATCCACAACAATGTTTTTTCTGTCCACTCACTTCGCTTAACTACGATTCCGCTTAAGTAAAAATATCAAATGACTGAAACATTTTTCGCACTCAATGTTTTGATTGGATATGAAAATGCCTCCGCTTAACACAAAATATTTAACGAGTTAATAAAAACATTATTCGCCGCTTTAAAGTTTTGTTTTTAAATACAACAAAATAAGTTCAACTAACTTTTTCGCATTTTTGTTTCGAACTAATCTTTAGAGAAAAACACTAATAACAGAAAGAAATTGGCTAAATTTTCCCATTTTCAATTAACCGCAGTCGACGGCATACGAAATATATTAATTTAGAATATGCTCTTCTAAGTATTACGTTAAACTAGACTTTATTAAACCATTATCCTTCTAAAAATGTATGCTTGCAAACACAAGCATATACACATACAAAAATAGCTATCCATGACAGCATTTCTTCTCCTATGGTATGTAATTAAAAAACCGTACTCATATTTTGAACTCCCTTCCATGTTACCCCTTCTACGACATACTTGCCAAATGTATCAGATTTCATTCAAGGACCAACACAAAAGAATTGAAAATGACAGGAATATATTTGGCGCGCTTTATTCAAGGGTTCGGCGAGTACTTGAATCGGTTACAATAACAAAAAAAACACAAAACAACAACCTCAAAATTACACTTTGAAAACTCATTTTAAAGTAAGACACTGAAGGAGAAAAAAATACATAGTACGACGACACATTTATAAAGCGTAGAATGTAATTCAATACTTTTCATTCAAACAACGGTGGCTAATATTATTAACAGTATTTTCAATATATCGATCGTTGTCTCTTAACATTGACCGGCCACCGTATTTGTTTTTTTTTTCTTTGGTCGGTATTTCAAGTGACAATCACTCAAATGTTAAGTGACAGACAGCAGTTCGTTAGTTTTAATAAAAACTTTGTTAAATTCGATAAAATTTGTATTTCCTAATAAAGCGGTTATTGGATGGAATAACACCAAACCGTCGTAGACCAGCTGTCACCCACAGAACACACACAGCCGGAGAGCCTATCCACTCGCAGGACACTAACATCCCTAGGAACGAGTTCGAGTATTGTGATGACAGTTGGAGTAGTCATTGATACTTTATTATTTTCGTTTTTTTTTTTTTTTTGTGTTCTCAGCAATATTGTTCGGAAATGTCATAAGGTCGTCTTAAGGAAACTGCCATAAGGAGAACTACTGCGTTCGTTGGGACAGTTGGTAAAATATTGAAGTAAGACAAAATATGTTCCTACGTGCGGTATGTTAAAATTGCACAACATGGAAAAAGGAATAAAAACAGGATCAAGCGGTTGGCTAGGCTAGCCGATCACTTGTACGCCATTTATAATACCGATTCCCAGTACGTATTACACGTTTATGCATTGATGTAGCCCCCCATTGCTTCGCTGGGCTATGCAGACGGCCCTTACTTCATCCAATGGTAATGAAATTTGGTTGGAATACGTCGAATACACAAAATCCCGAGTACAAAAATTAAAGGTTTATTTTTTGCGGGTTGCCTTGCCATTTCACTATGAAGAGACTTACAGACAAACAACGCACAATGGGGGGAATCCGAAACATTTTTTGAAATTAATCTGCCATTTGTAATTGGTGTGTTCGATTTCATTGAAATTGTACACAGGCCGTGCTAAATGAGTTCGAGTTTATGTCTGGAAGATAGACCTAAAATTGGAAACATTCATCAAATTTATAGTCCAATATGTCTAATTGTATAACGGATATAAACGACTCCGTGACTAATTTCGTATTATCAACCTGTTCCAAGGAAAGGTAGGCACCCCTGTAAAATCCAAAATTATAACGAAAACGAAAATAAAAGATAAAAACGGACTCCCCCTAATGTTGATGACAACCGCAAACATTTAAAGGACCACGATTAACGGAATGTTATAACACCTCGAAGACCAGGTACCTCTACCAAAACTGGCGGGTGTCCTCGAAAAATACAAAGTATCACCGCTATCTAGAAAATAGGATGCCAGGGATACGGCGAATACGAGAAGTTTACGTAGTAGATGAAAGATTGGACGGCCGTGCTGTGATAGGTAGTGTGTGCGACCCGACTTCGAAACCGGGTAAGGCCATCAAACATTTTTCAGCGGCTGCTTCCACCTCGTAAATGTTGGAGACTTTACGAGTAAGAGTGCAATCTCTAAGCCATGTAAAACTTCTCTAGAAAAACATTAGCCGTTCGGAGCCGGCTTTGAACAGTAGCTAACGGTCAGTGGTCATTCGAGAGAGGTTACCCATCTGTTCCTTCATGGAATGTTAAGGGAAATAAGTAAGTAAAGTAGATGAAAGGTTGTCCACGAACCACATCAAGGCCAATTTGTTTTACATTAGCCTAATTTGTGCTCACGCGGCGACGAAACATACTAAAGACTCGTTCTATGAGCGCCTAGAATAAACTAATGACCGCTGCCCTGACCATGACATTAAAATTGTTCGGTTAGATCTTCAAATGAATTAAAGTACTAAAAAAGTAATTAATTCAATCATTCGTAAATAAATCAACAAACGACAAAATCTTCTCGCTACGCTAAGACCTGGAAAGTACCCATGAACAATCGATACAAACCATCTTTTCATCGACTATAAAGCCGCTTTCGATACTCCGATAAGAGACGAACTATTTGAAAACATGTCTGCGTATAAATTAGCAGCAAAACACCAAGAGACACATTTTTCTCGCCGAAAGTATAGAGCGAGTTGTAACTGGCGCTTTTTCTAGAATCGAGAAGGAATCGGCAATGAGGGGTCTGATGGCGAACGAGGACAAGACCTAACTTATGCTTTCAACGGCCAGACAATGCTTGCGACATACTGAAAGCTAGCAGTTGCCCCGAAGTATTTATATACCTCGGCTCCGCCCTTAATAGAAAGAATGACGTCAGCATCGATGTTATTTTGGGTTAAGCAAACAATTGAAGAATAAAACCCTCTCTGGTCAAACTGAAACAACAGTGTACAGGACGTTACTTCTTTATGGCGCTTCGTTGGGTATTTTTGAGAGTAAAATCCTTCCGAACTGTCTTAACGAGGAGTATGGACATCGAACGAACCGTGAGCTGTATGAGCACTGTCCGAACATGACAGTAAAAAATACAGCGATTATGCTTGCTGGGTCAAGGCGGTCGAAAGACCGCTCCGGCCAGAAAGGCGTTGCATGACAACTATTACAGAAGGCGCAGACAAAAAAAGACCTAGACTTCGGAGGAGGGATGCATAAATCACGCTTTATTATGTGAATTTCTTTGATGATTCCTCTGACACACTTAAACTCTTTTTAAAGAAATGTGTAATTATATCAAACTCATGTATAAATATGTACAAACTATTTTCTTAGGGAAGATGTGAAAATAAATGTTTTACTACTTTATTGAAATGCAAGCTAACGACAGCTTGACAACAACTCCAACCAAACTATCTTTAGGAATACAACCATACAATGGCATCGATTCGTTATTGCATATATGTGCATATATTTGCATATCATATTCGCTTATTGTGCAAAAATCTTTCCACATTTTAGTCAAATTTCACCTATCTGATACATTTTGCTACCAATTTATGTGTTTCTGGTTATTTGGCCAAGTGTGACACATGTTCACAAAATAGTATTTCGAATACAGGAAATGGAAAAAAAGCGGTATATGGCTATTGGGATCTGGGGAAAGAATACAGTAAAACCAGTAAACAGATGTGAACAATTCGTCAACGAAAACATGATTAAGTTCGAATTGTAACATTAGCAGTATAGCAGGAAACGGTTGATAGTGGTTAAGGTTCTTAACTTCTCGACCTTTTTCAACTCCCGGGAATCGGGTATTTTTTCGGCGCCTTCCCGGGACTTGATTGATAAAATATAATAAAAAAAAGAATAGTATTTTTCCCAAAAAATTAAAAAAACAAATTGTAACCCAAACTTAAACATATAAATAATGCAGGTATGATAAAAACTTGAAATGATTAAATAAACTTTAATTAAAAATCCTAGACAATTAATGTTGAAAAAAATCCTTAACAATTAGAATGAAATAAGATCCAGGAAGTAATCCTATAATTTCCCGGTTAAAAACGTACATAGTTTAAAATTTTGGTAGTATTTTATTTCCGGCAATCCCGACCAATAATCCCGGGAATCGGGAAGTAAAACCTCGCCAACTTTCCCGGTAAATACTAATGCAATTTTTTACAAATAAATTTCCTAAATTAATGTTTACTGCGATGTCAATTTTAAATATACGCAACGATGGAACGAATTTGTTTTATTGTAACCCGCAGATATTTGTAGTGTATTGAAATATAAATAATCGTATTTTAATACTAAACACAAATCGATTAGTTAAAATCTTGTGATTGTTAAACGTTTTAATTTTAAACAAATCAACCTTTTTATTTTGTTTGTAACACACACATACCCTTATCGTGGAATCATTTTTAAAATTTTGTATTATGAGTTGAATTTTTCTGCCATTTTGCGGTAGTTATGGCAACTGAGAGGGAAAGATAATTTGAATGCTCCACGAACGGAGATAGTTGAGTGAATTTTGATTCTTTCAGCGAATTTAAGTTACCCAGCCATTATACAGGGCAGTAATTGTTCGAAAAACTCAACACACTCACACTTTTTTACCAATACACACACATTCTTGCTACTGTCCGGCCGACTGGCAACGAAAATTCAATGGCAGTAAAATTTTGGCACATGCAGCAGAAACGAATGTTAGAGTTCCCCCAACATATTTTATGTGTCAATTTATGGGATAATTTTATTGTGTAATTGTGTTTTGACCGTTTTGTCGTAATAAAAACAGTTATATTTTGTGAATTGTTATCAACGAAGTATATTTCAGACTTGTTTGAAGTACAAAGAACAAAATTTAAACGTATTTATGAAAACAAATTTGCGTGTCCACACTTTTCCCCAAATGCTTTGACAATTTGTGGTGTGGGGTAACATTGTGTTTTTGTTTGCTGCTGCGAACGGTAACAACAACAAGAGAAGTTACTCTTGTGACGACGTTTTTGAAATGATTTTTCAGATGATTTTCGATATTTGGTTTCTGTTTCGAAGAGTATATGTGTGCTCAACTGGCAACAAATTAGATGTAGGTGTAATGGCAGGGTTAACTGTGGAAACCCATGTAATTCGGACTTCAGAGTGCCCACATGTAGTTGTCGGAAATAACATGTGACTGTTTCTTGCTTATTATGGACTGGAGCCGTCAGTGGCCTATAATAATATTATAATTATAATTCTAGGAGAATGTGGCAGATCAAGTAGTGAGTATTACTGAGTATCGCGAAATGTGCACTAAATTAAGTCTACTTTAATTGTATGCTATTGAGGAGGATGACATGCGATAAAACAATTCAATTAGAGCATGAGACATTTCCAGATCGTCTTCCTAATTAGGGGATCTTCTATGGGTCACCGAAATTCTGCACACAGTTCATGGAAACTAAGATGTGCATACAATATCCACTAACTAATGTCCATACATGATCTTATCAACTATATACAGTCTGACCTCGATTAACGCAAGTCTCGATGAACGCAACTCCTCGATTATTGCAACTCGTAAATTATTTGCATTGTTGACTCAGTTAATGCAACTTTTCAACAAAAAAAACCTCAGTTACTACAACTTTTTTCCCCCAAATAATCAGTTTGTCTTTTTTATTTACATAATTGCTTTTAAATAATACTAGTGGCTCAAACAACATATTGCGTTTGAAATATATGCGCGTTGCCTTTTTATACCCTCACCCAACGGGTAGGAGGGTAGATATCATTTGATATGGCTCAAAAGTGTAACACATAGAAATATCCACATTAGACAACAGGTGTCTTTGAATCAAAATCGATTCATGACTTTCTGAATCGTTTGAGCCATGTCCGTCCGCTGTCCTGCTGGTACGCACGATAACTTTCGCAAATGTTAAACAACCACTCTGAAATTTGGCATGGCTTAATATTTTCCCAAAACTGCTTATGGGATTGCATATGGGCTATATGGCCACACCCCCTATAACTGTACAAAGTTTCAGAGAAAAACTTGAAAGTCTGGCCACTCCCCTTGTGGTTTTCTGGTTTTCAGACATATACTCAGTTGAAAGAATCTCTTTTCTTGAAAGGTTATTTTATTTGTATTAAAAAAAAATCCTGGTGATTACAAAATTTGTAAAAATTTCAAGAAAACAAAAAAGTGATATTATTATGCAATTAATAGAGAGCCAGGAGCCAGAACGGCTGGTTGGCTAATTCTAAGAAAAGCCGCGACGGCATACGGCTGCTAAAACTTTTGTGGTGAAATAAACCACTTGTGGAAATAGTGTTTTTATGTTATTCTTTTATTTAAATTTATTTGAATTTATTTTAAAAATATATGTCTTAAATGTGTGATAAAATTTATTTTTTATGCCTTAATCAGAAGTAGGACCCAAAAAAAAAATGACACGGTTATCGCAACGGCCAATATTTCTATTAGTTGCACTGTATATAACAAATTAAATGAAAAATGAAATCATTCGCAATGAAATACATACCGAAAATGAAATAAAACCAAAAAAAAAAATGAAAAAACACCCAAATTTAGTAAAATAATACCCAAATAAAAATTAAAGAACCCTCAAAAACAAATAAAATATCTTTCTATGCGAATAATCGCCCAAGGGAAAATCGTCCAAAATTAAAAATGTACAATCGTCCACCACGCGAACCCTGATTTTTCAACCTAAAATGTGAAAAAAAGCATCCAAAATAAATGTGAAAAACAACCACAAAACAAAAATGAAAAATTCATAATGTTTTGGGGTTACAACCTTTATAAATTCAAACTCCAAATTTGGCATTTTTGGAAATATTGTTTTTACTTCAATTCACTGCACTTCACGAGCTTACGCATTAATTGGTAAATTCCAAATGAAAGGGCACTTGGGCTATGATTCATAATGAACAATCGCCCACCTTGAGTGAACAATCGCCAAAAATGTTCAGCGTTTTTTGGGCGTTTGTACATTTTTTGTCTTTGGGCGATCATTCGCATAGCATGGCTTATTTCATTTGGGTGTTGTTTCATTATCAAATCATCACCAAATGTTTAATGAAATAACCCCACAAACAAAGGGGTTCACCATCTAACCTTTTTTTCAGCTAGTGCTTATTTCGTTTTTGTTATTTTCGTTATCGGGCCATGTTGAACGAATTTTTGTTTACAAAAATTTAAGATGAGGATATTAGCAACATTTGGTATCAACAGGACGGCGCTACGTGCCACACAGCCGAAGCTACACTCGATGTTTTGCGCCCTGTTTTTGAATATCGCATTATCAGCCGCAGAGCTGATGTCGTTAGGCTACTGCATGGTCAGCCCAGGCAGCTATTTGAATGCAATTATTTTCCATTATTAACCGGAAGGATTGTACTTTCAAATAAAAAAATAAATTTGAGAGAATATCATGTAGTTATTTTGCGGACCCTGTATATGAAATGATTTTTCGCAATTTCTTGGGGATTATTTAATTTTTTCGTTTGGGGGTTATTTCGTAAAAACCCAAATTGAAAAATGAAACCAACACCTGAAGATATGAACAAACATTAAATGAACATTAAATAAAATCCCAATTTTAGGCTACCCAGTTAGGGCTAGGCTGTTGATATAATTAACTACCGTAGGTATAGTTACGGTCAAAATGTAAAAAGCCCGACTATAGGTGATTGAGTGTCACCTGAAATTTCGCCTATCAAAGCAATGATTTAATATATTCTCACACTTTTCTCTTGTACATGAACAACAACAAGAAAAAATATGAAATTAACCGTTTTATGCCCATAGCATATATCGTATGTACGATAATGCGTGTGTCTTAACGGACGATATTTTCATATAAAATAACTGAAGTGTAAAGGCATTCGATGGAGATCACACTCGACCATATCGCATTACTTGGTGGGAACAATTTACTCTGTCTCACATACTTGACGATGACAAAAAATCACTCACAGCAGAGAGCAGACAACGCAAAAAAATGCTGTGTGAGACTGAAATGATATGAAACACCAGTGTTCATTATTATAACAAATCAATATTATTTTGGTAAATCCAATAAATGCCCAATTGCACTGAACTTATTGACATTAGGATTTTTAAGCCAAAATTCGATTATTGTGAGCATAAATATGATGATACTCAGTGTTTTGAAAATAAAACCCACCAAAAATCGTTTTATATAAAGAATATTTTTTATACTGGTCAATCTTTTTATAAACTAATTAAATTTTGTTTAAACTTTGTTTTTGCCCTTTTCCACAACGTCATTATTTGAAGCGTTCTCGTGAATAGCGTTGTAAGCGAAATTTTTTTTTACAAATGTTTTCTTTTTCTTATGAATCCCTGTTAGAAAGAGTTCTAATGGAAATTCAATGTTGTAAACTTCGGTTCTCAGTTGTAAACTTCCCGGAATCTCGTCCAAACGGGAAATACGCCCAGGGAATTGCCGGGTTAAAATCCACTCTTTTAACTGAACTATTCGGAGGCCAAGTAAAGATGGTTAGTTTGGAAAAATATTAAAACAAACAGAACACTATGACAAGAACAAAAATAATTCAATGTTTTTAAATTTAAATTTGTTCATTCCACATTCGATCCCCAAAGTAGTGCTATATGACAGCACCCAACTGCATATACAATGTTGGGTACGGAGATATTTTCAAATGATTGGACCGGTTTGGTCTTAAACAAAAAAACAACAACAAGCGCAAGGTATACATTTCAGTGTTGACGGCATATTAACAACAATTCGATCGTGCATGAGACCAAGAGAATAAGGACAAAATCACAGCGAACACAGAGCAAAAATGTTTGCTTCTGATTGTCAGCATGAATTAAAATCAATTTTTACGTAGTGCTTTTGGAGGAACTTTACAGGTAACACATACATAGGTAAGGGGACAATACAAATACACGTGTAAACTGAAATTCACCTGTGTAAATATCGCATTCAAAGGATGTTCTCAAGAAGTGAAAACGACTCGTGTATTAAGCGCAATAATAACAACAATTACAACACCATGACGACAAATTAATTAGCAACAATTCTCAATTGGCACTCAGTGAACCACAGGCAGACACCCTCTACGATACGGAAGCTATGTGTACATGCGAGTGCGTAGATTTCCTTCCTTCCTTCCGAATAGTCCGTTTCCCTTAACGGTATGGTATTTCCTCCCCTAGCATTATTTGAATTTCCAATAAGAACTTAAACAAACAACTTCATGGGGATGTACGGTGTTGCCACAAAACCACTTTTATCCGGTGTTGGTTGTCCATTCATTCCCTCATCAATAGTTCGTTTGATGCCATCACATTGATACCTGTTATCTGGTACATGTCTGTTGACTTTGGAAGCACCGGCAGAAATCCTTGTTCCTTGTTTGTTGATTTGTTTATTTAGTTACACGTGTTTAAGTATCGTGATTTCATCAGCAACGATTTTACTTGTAGTGGTTTTATTTCAAAACAACATTATTTTCTTTGTTAATAGTTCCGTAGGAAGATTGTTATTTGCATTTGAATTTATGTTCGGTGTTTGTATGTATAAATACATCTTGTGGACATTCTCACCCTTAACCACATAGTACTACTTGCAAGTTGCAACATTGTCGTTTCATGGTTGTGCCAAGTCAAAAGACAAACAAAAATCAGTTGATATATATTTTGGGAATGGGGAAGTTGAAACTTCTTGTTTTACTATTAATTCTGTATTTTACTTAATTATTTCCCTTAACATTCGATGAAGTAACAGACAGGGAACTTCTCTCGAGTCACGATATAATTTGTATACTCACTGACCGGGACCTCCTATTTAATGCCAGCTACGAACGGCATTACATGGCTTAGAGATTGCTCTCTTACTCGTAAAGTCGCCAACATTTACGAGGTGGAAACAGCCGCTGAAAAAATGTTTGATGGTCTTACCCGGTTTCGAACTCGGGTTCTTCTGTGTGATAGTCGCACACACTACCTACCACACCACGGCCTTCCACAATTATTAATTAATTCTATATTAGTTTTTTTGTATTGATATTGCTTTGAAAGGTATTCCATTTTAAACACTTCTACAGAACAATTTAAATTAATGTAGTAAGAAGTAATAGAAGTTAGGCGGGCCAACTATATATTAACCCATCCCACCCCAGTGAAGATTTCCAGAAACTGTGTCGCGGTCTGGCCAAAGAAAATGGTCAGGTCCAATTTGAAGTCTATAAATTTTGTGATTTCAGTTTGGAAATTCAACCAATGTGAGCTAATTTTCCATTACGGAACAATGTTGCCGAATGGATTAAGTCCGAAGAAAATAAAACCAAGAAAATGCTGATCACTTAGCATGGTATTTCTGGGCTCTATGAAAAATGCTCCAAAATAAAAACCAAAGATGGTAAAAAAAAAACAATTCCTCACAAAATTGTGGAATTTCGACAACTTAGCACCTGTAATAGATTGAACAAATTTGCGTTTTTCGCAAACTCTTAGCTTTTGCAATTTTTTATTCCAACACGACGATTTTTGAAAAAAGCGCTTAAACAGAAAAATTTCGAAATGTTTTTCGGCCAATGATTAGTATGTACTAAGCGAGTAGGGTTTATCACAATTTACCTCTTGTATTTTAATTTAAAATTTTAGCAATGTTATTTATTTATTTATTAATTACAATACAAAGTAAATTTATATTCTAATTTTTGGTCCAAGGGTAAACCGGGTGACAAAGACCATATGTTTAGATTTTTGCAGCGACAGACCAAAGCCTCTGGTGGTAATCGAACCCACAACCCCCACGCTGATAGGCAAGCACGCTACCAACTCGCCTACCGGGGCGCTTTTTTAGCAATGTTATTGCGACAAAAAAAAACGATGTTTTTCAAACCGTAATAATCCATGTATTGCCAGGCTAGACCAAGTTACAGATTTCAAAAATTTGAATAATTGCCAAAAAAAAAGCCAAAATTGTGAAAGTTAGTATTTTCCGATGTATGACAGAAAATTTGTGCTCGACTAGTCCAATTCAGCACAGTTTTCCGATTTTGAAGTTTTTCAATTTTCACAAAAGTTATAGCAATTTTTTAAAAACACCTAGAAGTATGCAGCAATTTTCAAAAAAATTATGTATTCATACAATATGCGAATGTGGTGCTAGGTGTCAAATTAAAATGATAAATTTTCTCTGAAGTAGATTTTTTTTTATAAACGGCGCTACTAAATGGTGAGCCATTTAATATTTGAACTACTTCTTTGTTATGTTTGACATTTGCGTTGCGTTTTCGATGCGTTTTCGATGCGTTTTCGTTTCGCCCAATCGGCAGAAGAATTTTACCGAAAACTTGTGTTTTCAGATGAAGCTCATTTTCATCTCGGTGGCTATGTCAATAAGCAAAATTATCGCATATGGGGTTCAGAGAACCCAAACATGAGTATGGAGAAGCCTATTCATCGACAACAAGTAACTGTTTTGGTGTAAATTTTGAGCTGGCGGCATCATTGGGCCAGTTTTTTTTCGAAAATAAACAAGATGCCGTTACCGTCAACGGTGAGACTTATCTCTTGAAAAACAATTGTTTTTTTTTTTTGTATTATTTTTCATAATATTTGGAAGATTTTGCATTGGGTAACTTTGGGGGGAATTTTACATTTATTTTGGGGAATTCTTCATTTGAGGCATTCTTCATTGTTTTTTTTTTTTTGAGTTTTTTTTATTTGCGATATTCTTCATTTAATGGCGTTGCTGGCACATTTTTCGAAAATGCCTGCCGTTTGAAATTTTTCGTAAAGGGACTAATCATGTACTCACCTAGCACAACTCAACACAGCTACTCGGAAATAAAATGTAAAAAAAACTAAACAAATTTGCAGCGTGTAAAACTTTAGCCGATTCCCATGGTGCTCTATAATTGTTTAATGTTAGAAATATTTTTCATATGATTAAATATAAATACAAAAATAAATATAAATTTGGTTTTTGTAGCTCACACGAACTCGATTGTCAATACATGAGTTAAATACCTATTTTTTTTTCAAGCTATGCAACTGCATATTTAGTTTTTTTACACTTTCATGGAGTTGACAGAGTTGTGAATCGGTTTTTAAAGAATTTATATAAAAAACAAATTAAAATTGCCAAAACTTCTCATTGACCAAATAGCTCAGAAGTTTGTAAATCCGTCAACTGCCAAAAAAATCTGAAAAATACTTTACTGATTTACAATACTGATTTAATATCGAGAACTTTGCCAGAATACATGAGACAACTCCGTTGTAGTCCTGACCAAATGGCGCAGAAATTCGAAAAACGTAACATTTCGTGTAAATCCAGCATGTAGCAAAGAAAAAAAAATCTCAAAAATACTTTACTTTATTACTTTACTGTATTGTAATAAAAGTGTTCCCTGTGGAAATCAGCCTACATGCATTGTTTTAGTTCCCATACACATGTACCACTCAATTTTGTATGCAACCTACCAATGACCGGGAAATTGGATCAAATTGAGTTTATGAATTTATTTTACATATTGCGCAATTTTTCTTATAGCAATTCTATGTTTCGAAAGAGTTAAACAATCGCTTTGAAATTTTGCATGGGTGAATATTTTTTCAAAACTACTTATGGGATTGAATATGGGCTATATGGCCACACCCCTTCGGGTACCTCCCATACAAATCGTCTATTTCGCCCACTTTAGAAATCGTCCAATAATATCAATATGACCAACGCGATCTTGCCCAAATTCTGTACTTAGTAAAGCTATAGCTAGACAAAGTTTCGGACAAAAACTTGGAAGTCTGGCCACGCAGTTTCTGATAGCTCCCATACAAGTGTACCATTCCACCCACTTTAGAAATCGTGTAATTATATAAATTCGACTACATAAAATTTTCGAGAAAACCCCTGCTTTATATTCCGCCCTTTTTGTAAAAACGTATAATAGAATATTTGTCTATAACATTCGGTATTTCGAGGTTGCTATTATGGAATATGAGACTTGTTTGTTTTTGCTGAGGGTGAGGGTATATATAAGTCGGTTTACCCCACTGCAACTTTTTCACTGGTTTCTAAATAAATAATATTTTACCTGAAATTCGGATCTTGAGAGTTGCAGCGAATGCATGTTAAATGCATCCGTGGAAAGTATTCATGACAAATGTAGTATTCCTCCAAATGTAGATGTAATAGATCCAAAATTGCATATAACTTCCGCATCCGCTATACGTACGGAACAAGATGAACATGTGGACAGGGAAATATCTCAGACACCCAATCCATAGCTCTGGAAAACTTCCGATTCGATGAAGGGTATCAGAGACGCTCACTTCTGACATTTGTAATATTCTCTCGGTACATTCTATTCCTATCTCTTTTTCCAGTCAACCTCTTTTCCACGATTTTCAATTTAATACTGTGTGTGTTGTAGACGAACATGTTTTATACACATTTTCCAAAATAATTTCTTAGGTTTCGAAAATCAATGAAATACTTTTTCGTGGCGTTAGAGCAGTTGTGGGGCTTCATGTTTTTCTTTCTTTCATTCCATATACATATATGGTATGTACATATCGCATGGCGTCTATTTATGTAGAGTGAAGAAAATGATTTTCATTTATTTGTTTGTTGGAAAAGTTCATATTAACAATAGAAAAGTATATGGCACAATTGTGTCTGGCCGGGAAAAAAAAGAGGAAGAAAGCGTCTGTACGGTTTACGGTACGGTTAGTATTTAATATGCAACTATGATAGTTTAAAACTAAATTTATTTGATCGATTTATTGATTATATATGAAAATATATTTCATAGTCTGAGGTGCAAGTCCGAATTTTTCTGCTTTTTAATCGTCTTTTTGCACCAAAAAATAATAAAAGTATGAACTAATAATAAAACTATTTATTTTTGGGGAATTTTACATAAACCGCCCAATAAACGTTTCCTAACTTTTAAAAGATATCATCGCAGGTATAAACAATTTAAAAATGTTTTTTCGTTGTTTTTGTGGAAAAGCGACAACGAATATTTGCACAAGGACAGAGCTTGCCTCTGGTAAAATCATTCTTTTTAGGAAATTTTCGGTCGTTTTGTAATCGCGATCAAAAGCATTTTCTGAGAACAGTGGTTTTCCAATTTGGACCCTTTTAGTTCATCTCTGGTTAGACCCGATAGCCCCATCTTCCAGACTCAAGCAAGAATACACATCAGCTAGTGTGTCAACATATTTTCGAATTCCACCGCTGGATATTGGCTGATGAAACGATTACCGAACTTGGTGGAGTTCGTAAAGTATGGCGTGCCATTCTGCTGAATCCACAGATGGCCAATCCACGGCCACAAAACATGGTTTATCATTCGTATGTAGTGCTCAACGTTACGCGAAACGACGTCTCCAGTACAGTTTTTAAAGAAAATTACTCTCTGAGAATACATTGATTTCTCTCTGAGAATACATTGGTGTGTTGTAAACAGCAGGGCCGAGATGAAAATTCGCTTCGTCAGAAAATATGACTTTTTTTCGTTGTCAATTTTGAGATGCTCTAAGGCTCATTTTGAGAAGTATGCCATCAGTTGCTGAGTCTATTGGACCTCTTAAGCGAATAATGTGAAGCCTTTAGATTAGATAAAAAAAAGTCACTGTTTGGACTACACCATTCACTTTGGAAATAATTTAGCAGTATTTCTTAAAATTTTTTTAAACATAAAGCGATACATTCCTTCCACAGAGATATGCTGCTAACTTTCTATCTGTTGTCACTATCAGAATAACATATGTTTAGAAAAGAAACCGACTTAAAAACACCCGGTATTTCTCTACAAAACTACGTGATTCTTGATTTCAGATCCAGCCGTCTTAGAACTGGATACAGTGCGGTTATAAACTCCTGTGATTTTTATCTTTTGGTATTTCACAATCGTATTTTTTCCTGAAAAAAAAAACAGAAAATGTTAAAGCATTAATGTACATTTTCCAAGCCATGTTCAACAATCTTAGTCATATGAATATAAGCAGTTTAATGGTACAGATCTATGTGTCCATGTTTGCATGTCTTTTCTTCACGTACGTAAAAATATTTCACAATTTAACCAATTCAGCCACAAATATGATATCGAATGACAAAAAACAAAAGAGGAAAGAAATATGTAAAAAAAAGCACAAAAGATTTACAACGTTTGTGGCTAATTACCAACGAATGAACATTGGTTGATGCAAGGCGAGTAGCACAACAGAACAATGTATAAATATGTATTTAGACATACATACATATCTAAATATGCTTATATGTCTATATACATACATATGTATCTACATTAGTGGTCCACGGTTAATAAGATGGAAAATTACCTTATTAAAATTAACTTTGGTCCATCGAAACAATTTGTCAGCTTAGAATTTTGTACGAAGTGTGCATTGGTAAATTGGCAAAGAAAACTATGCAGAAAATAATCGTGATTAAGAATTAAATTATTATTAATTATTATCTCTCGTTTTTTATGATACAGGGTTTTCCGACAAGCGGTGTTATTTTGGTATTCAAAGAATAATTGCATTGTTTGAGATAAAATATCGGATGTTTATTTCATAATAAAGAGGAAGGTATGCCGTTGTGGCTGCCCTATGTCCTCGATAGCCTGACGAATTCTATCTTTGAGGTCTTGAATCGACGCAGGGCTGTTGGCGTAGACCTTATCTTTCACGTGGACCCAAAGGAAGAAGTCGCAAGGTCTTAAATCACAAGACCTCGGTGGCAAATTGTGATCACCTCTTCGAGAGATAACAAGGTCCGGCAACTTTTCCCGTTTAATATCAATAGTTTCGTTGCTTGTGTGGCACGTAGCGCCGTCTTATTGAAAGTTAACATTCTCCTGATCAATATCATCCAAATCCGACCATAAAAAATCATTAATCATTTCTAGATAGCGCAATCCATTCACCGTAACTGTTGATCCAACCTCATTTTCCAAAAAATAAGGTCCAATGACCACGCCGGACCATAAATCGCACCAAACAGTCACACGTTGAGGATGGAGAGGCTTCTCAACAATAACTCTTGGGTTTTCCGAGCCTCAGATGCTACAATTTAGCTTGTTCACGTAGACACCGAGGTGGAAATGGGCCTCATCAGTCAAGATGATTTTTTGATGGAATTCCTGATCAGTTTCATTCATTTCAAGAACCCAATCAGCAAAGACAAGACGTTGTTGATGATCGGCCGGCTTGAGTTCTTGTGTTAACTGAACTTTTTATAAGCCTTAAGACCCAAGTCTTTATGCAAAATACGGTGTAATGACGTTTGTGAAATGACCAATTCCAATGAAGGGACGAGGAATGGCCATACCAGGGTTTTCTTCCACACTTTGGACTACAGCAGCAATATTCTCAGTTTTTCTTGAGCGACGTGCACGGGTTTTATTCTTCACATAACCAACTTGTCCCAACAGCTCGGATTTTTCCATCAATTTCTGTATTGCGGTCCGACAATGTGCTTCACGACGACCCAAAAATGCTTTAGTTTTGCGAAC
Organism: Hydrotaea cyrtoneurina; assembly: GCA_958296145.1. Lineage (NCBI taxonomy): Eukaryota > Metazoa > Arthropoda > Insecta > Diptera > Muscidae > Hydrotaea > Hydrotaea cyrtoneurina. Next base: position 89,001,472 of record OY282512.1, read on the forward strand.
TGTGACTGCAAGATTTTCACCATTTTTGTAGTGAATTTTAATAATTTCAATGCGTTGTTGAAGCGCTTATCGTTCCATTTTTAGTAATGGCGTAGTTTTTCCTTGTCAAATGTCAAAGAATAAAAACTTCAAAAGTGACAGCTACCGAAATACCGGGTGATTCCAAATAACACCTCTTGTTGGAAAACCTTTATTTAATTGTTTTTCAAATGATCAGATGATTAAGTAAGCATTTTAATATTCGGACTGGAAAGCAGGAACATAGCGCCGCGCACTGATCCAGAATTAAATTCTTAATTAACGTTATTGAGTAGTGTTGTACATAAGGAGTAAGCGATTACTTTAAGCTTGGTATTTGGTATTTTTTTTTAATTTTAGGGGGCAAATATTTTTTGTATTTATGTTGTTAGGTTTGTTTTACACACGTAATGTGACGTAATTGTTCATATTGTATAAATTTCAAATTTTCCAAATTTTGATATTTGAAAAACTGTAATTTGATTTTACGACTTTTCCAAACTTTATTTTAAACATTTTAAGAACAATTGCACTCAATTATTTTTTAAATTTATAAAAAATGTTTTGTTATCTTTATTATGACGCCAATATTTTCTTTGTTTGAAATAGAAATTTTTAGCAGTGTTGTAGCAAAATTTAACTTTTAACTACCAAAACGTGTTACAGTTCAGAGATGTTAAAGAAAGCAATATCGATTTGGAAAGATGTCACACTTCGAAGATACGTTACATTTAATGCAACAAGTCAAAAACGTGAATTAAATATTACTTTCTCATTAACTCTTGAAAACTAGGTACGCAGATGAAAAGATGGATGAAATTTCCTTTCTTCTAATTCAAAATTTTTGTTCATTGGAGTTCATTGGCCGGTATTATCAACAAAATAATATCCGTATCGGATATTGAGAATTTAAGTCTCAAATAAAATGAATTTTTTAAACAACCTATCCATAAAATAAAAATTTCGGCCATTTTTGTACTCAGAGGACCATAGTATGTATATCAGAATTGTATAGTGGCTTTTCATTTGTTTTGTTACGTAGTGTATTGGCGTTTTGAAAACGGTTTAGCACACAAGTACACGGTTGAGTCGAAAAATGTTGTCAACACATTTAAATTGGAGAACGCATCTTTTTATAGAACCCACCCTAATATATATGTATGCATACATACATACATTCATATCAGTTAGCGTACAGTAGACATGTCATGCGAAATGGTGGAAGCGAACGGCAAATGGAAGAGAAGGCACAACCAGAAGCAACACAAACAACAAATACTGCGACACATTCGTGACTGGAACGGTAGACAGTCATTGGCTGAGAAGTTGATTAGGCCTGTGGTATGGATGGATGGTTGTTTGACTGGTAGTTGCTTGTTGTTAATGTACGAGGGTCATATGATAAAGCGGCCAAACGAAGAGCTACTGTATTATATATGTGTCGTATATTTTGAGGCCATGACATACGAAATATCATGGTAAATATGAAACAATTCAGGACAAGTTTTTGAAATGGTTCATATACGAGAAAATTACGAAAATATATCAATTTCAATTTATTAACATCAAGCTTTAACCTATAAGGCCTAATACGGTTAACAATTCCAACAATTTATCCAATACAACAATTGGTATTTTTTTTTAAATATATAAATAATTAATAATAGTATAAAATTATAGCATATTATAACGATCAACTTTAGTACAATTTTTAAAAGTTAAAAAAAAAATAATTTAGATTTGTTTATGAGTTCAAGATCGAGGTCAAGTGTTTTTAATAAAAAAAAAATTTAATATAATATATATTTCCAATATTTCATTTTTCTTTGAAGAACATCTTTGGCGAGTACAACAAGAAATAAGAAATAAATAAAACACACACAATAGAACGTAGATGTGTCTTCTTCATCAGAAGTTGTCGTATCTTGATAATGCTCTTTAAAGAACGAAGTATTGGAAAAATAAATTAAATATAAATTGTTTATTAAAAATTCTTGAAGTCATTAAAAAATTCTATTTTTTTTTTTAATTTTTAATAACTAAATAGTTTTGTCAATAAAAATATTCTAAATTTAATAAAGGTCGATATTATAATAATTTAATATTTTTAATTATTAAAAAAAATTTCAAAAAATAAAATTAAAATTTGACTACATAACATAGACCGTAGTGCTAAAAAAATAATCTCCCTAAAATCATTCTCTGGAATGGAATGGAAATATCAGACAATCCCTAAAATACATATTTTGGCCACTTAATTTTTTCTTAAATTAGGCCCCAAAAAAAAAACGTTATATAAAAATATATGTCATATAAGTATGACCGAAACTTCATTAGGGTTTAAGGCCGTCCCAGGGGCGGTCGTAACACCAATAAGAAAATTGGATTTATATCCGGCTAACTTGGGGTCATAAGGTCCAAACATTTTTTTGGGCTTTGAGTCCGGACACCAAAATAAGCATCTGTTTTTATACAGGGTCCGCCAAATACCTTTTTTTTTTTGAAAATTCTATAAAAAAAAACTACATACTGGATATTTTCTCAAATTTTGTTTTTAGTTGATAGAACAATCTTCCCGATTAGTAATGGCAAATAATTTCATTCATTATTGCCAATCCCTGTCACACTATTGACACACAAGTCCATTACTCATTGTGTGCTATAACTGACATTTCATATAGAAAATCATATGCATATATCTTCACCAGCATTCATATACCGCTCTCGTACATAAGCTATGCATACCACTTTATTATGTTAAAATAAAGGAAACTAAATAATACTATTGTTGGCTAGCAAAATTAGACACATTACTCATTATGGAATAGGGTTGAGAATTCATTACAGAACGAACACACATGTTCATACGAGCCATACAAAGTTCAAAGTGATAAAAATAGCGTGTGCTTCATACAATGCGGACATTTCCAGGCATTTTTTACTCCGCCATTTTAATTTTACCATTTGTTATACAGGAAATGGGTTTTACAAAAACCCGGTATTTCCGATTCGAATGTGGGATAATAAAGTAGAGTTTGCAATTTTGCTTTTAAGAGGATTCGGAAACTAAAATAAAACACATAAATATTATGTCTCCAAGTCCTATTCTTCAATATCAGGCAAAAAAAGTCGGTTATCATACGACCATAATGGTCCGAATCGACGGTGACAGTCGTTCCCTCGTCGTATTCGAAGAAGTAAGGACCAATCACACCTTCGGACCAAATAGCACACCAAACAGTGACTTTTTGAGGATGTAATGGCCTCTGTTCAATTATTTGAGGATTCTCAGAACTCCAAATACGAAAATTTTGTTTATTGACGTACCCACCGAGTGAGAAATGTGCTTCGTAACCATAATCTCCTCTTAAAGCACGATATGTTACTGTGCCAGAATCACCATTTCTGTAGTAGATTTTAGTAATTTTTACGCGTTGTGTAATAGTTAAGCGATCCATTTTCGTCAATGTCAGACTTCCAACTGAAAAGAAAAAAAATTGGTTTAACAACTTAGTTTGACAGATGTCGAATTCCAGCCCTATACTTTTAAAACCACGAAATGGATAACCCTATATATTTGCTATCAGATTTCTGTTCGGCACACAATAGTGGATATGTAATGGGAGTGATGTATAATATATGTAATGGTGGGTAGAAACTTTCGCTGGAAGAATTATATCCTTCACATCGTGAAATTGAGGTGGCCAAGACGGCTGATAACAAAGACTACCGAACTTCGGCCGCAAAATATCGATTGTGTGCCATCATGCTGAAGATCGTCCATGACCATGTCTTGAATCGTTGACCACAGAAAATGATTTATCATGCCTCTGTACTGCTAACCGTTAACCGAAATGCCGTTTGCAGCCAATTGGAAGCCAATGCTCGTCAAATCTGATCCACAAATGCGACAGATTTGCTTGTTAACACGCCACGATGAAAATGCGCAAAATCGCTGTCGATCTCCAAGCCTTCAACTACTGAGTCAATTGTGTCTTGTAAGCGAATAATGCGAGGGTCGTTGTGCCAATTTACATCGTTACATTTAGACTTGTTGAGATCGATGCCGAGTCGATGTATTAGAACTAAGTCGGACACTCTCGCTTACGGCTGCCACATCATCTCTGTCCAGAGTGAATTGCGGCCATTCTACGAAAATTTCTCGGGTAGTATGCCTTTGGAATGCTAACCTGAATTGTGTTTATTTTCAATAGAAATTCTAATTTTTATCAAATAAATACCAGGAACGACATGGATCGCTTTGCGCTTGAACAATGTTCAATTCCCAATGTCATAAAATTAGGAAAGTTCGTTTATTGAAAATAAGTTTTGGCCGGAATATGACGCCCACAAGACTTCTGTATGCATGTTTGTGACTGGCATGCTAGTGGACAACACTCACGGTCTACGTTGTCTTCCGATGCGCATTGACGAGACTGTGACTGTCACCAAGAGGACCACGCTGTACTATTTGTGGGAAAATCAAAATTCGATAAAAAAAATAAAACACTTGATATATAAAATTACTTCATAAGCATGAATGTATGTCACGGACGAGTTTAAGTCTATCAGTTCACAGTTCAGTTGCTTGTTTTGTAGTTATGAAATAACAAAAAATTACCCTCGTACACATTTCGATACTGGAGACTAGACTCTAGGTCATATGATCTTATCCCGAGGAGTTTCAATATGTTTTCAAATAGATAGCGTTAGCAATCTTAAGCCTGGAAATGCCCATATACTTAATCCTATACACGTACAGACTGAAATGTATGTGATGATGGGTTTGTTGGTCGGCTGGCTTTTGCTTTTTGCCGGCAAAAAAAAGAGACGATCGGTAGTTACTTCTCTTTACATCACACATTAGTCGAAATGTCCGTGTTTCGTTGTCTGTCTGTCTGTCTGTCCATTCAACCAGCCATCCGTTCGACTGTCAAGCACTCATTCATTCATTAATACCACTACCATCATCGCCGCCACCACCACTGCCACCAATATTCACTAACTCACTCACTCGTTCTCATAGTCGCATACGTTATACGGAGGTATCTGGTGTCGTCCAATAATGATATTGGATGACAATTTGTACCTACTGTCGGTCGGAATGTCCGTCTGTCGCTGTGTGCGTGTTGGCGAGTATTATTTTGTACGAGCTGGAGACGTACACATACACATACAGACCAAGAAACATGTCGCATCGTGAACAGGGGTAGCAAAACCGAACTGATTTACAAACTGGCACTTGGTGTCATCCGCTGAGGGCACATGACGCAGGGGGAGGGGTTTTCAGTGTTGAGCTGGTTCATCCACTAGTTTCGGTTTTTGTTGTCCGTTTTACATGTTTTTGTTAAGGGCGATATTCTTATTGTCATTTCTTTTTTGTTCGATGTTGTTTATAATGAAGTATGTATGTATGTGTGTCTCTTGCTGTTGTTGCATACGTTGGCGTATATTGTATGTGTGTACAATATTTGCTTTAGTTTGTGGTTGTCACTTTACGCCTTGGTTCACTCACACACACACACACTTCAAAAATACCCATCAATACTCTGAAAAATAAATAGTTTTTGTGAATCGATCTGAAACTTAAAATTAGTTGCTGTCTTTAGTTCGTCGTTGCAAGTTGTTCCTTAGTTAGAAATCATTATTTCGCAAGAAAAAAAACCAAAACACACAAAATCTACATACATATATAACGTTGACGCGTAACGGTTTCAATTACAATTAAATGTTTAAATAAAAATTTAAAATAACAAAAAAAACACAAATAGTGAATGCAATTGATTGCATTGCTTATAAAAAAAAAAACAACAACCTAATTTATTTGTAAACAAATAGAAGCACAAATATTTTTACATCATACATACAAACATCTGTCTACCAAGGATATACAAGGATACCAAGAAAGCCTTAATTATGGAATACCGTTCGTTTACAAGGTGGGCAGATATTTGTTTTAAACTATCTACCATATACATATGTAACACAAGGATATGAATCCTTTATATTATTCACATGAACTCTGGATATGAAATCAAGAACAAAAATAGCAGCAATCGTTCAGCATCGTGATGAATTCGTTTGAGAAATTCGAGTGGACAATACATTGTATGTGGAAAATAAATCGAGTCGAATGAATATGTCAAATGATGTGTCCTTTTTCAAATTCATATTAAAATGGTTCTCCACATATTTAAAGGCGTTCCATAATGTGATAATGTTATCGATCACTCCATGTGAGATCTTTCAGTTCAATAAATTTCTTTCTAATCTATCAATCCAAAAGTGTGTCGACAACTGTGTTATCGTATGTACTGCACAATGTGCAGTACTAAAATGTTCTCTAAAGCAAACTTGCCAATTTCAATGGTAAACATCATTCCCGTATCAATCCACCAAGTAACCTTTTTTTTAATCGGTGAGCAGAGTACAAATATTTTGCACGGTCAAATGGAAATGCAATATCTTAGCGATCAGGGTATGTCACATGTCGGTCATGTTTTACCAGTTCATGCGCAGCATCGATGGTCTCCGGCAAAATGACGAAGTTGGACGACCTTCACGAAATTCATCCTGAAGCGAACGGCATCCGAGACTGACTCTTGGTACCAGCGATTTTCAGAGGTTTTTTGCCAAAAGTCGAAATAATTTCAGTGACACACTATTGCCTCAATAATCTACGCCGAAAATCGCAAAAAAATCATCGCTCGAAAATGTTCAGGGGTTAATTCCATTTTTTCGCCGAGATCAATTTTTCAACACACTGAAGAACAGAAGAATTAGCTCTCAAATAAGAAAACGTTCTGAGTAAAGTTATTCTAAAAAAATTTGAACTTTCCACTGAAAGTACCAGTTTTCATCTGGGAACACTAGTATTGGCAGGACCTGGAATATAAATAGCAACCCTTGTAAATCACATTAATCCATTAATTTTGTTCAAATATAAAAAATCCAATTTATCACCACAACATATAAATTACACGCCCCGAGCAAAAACTTGCAACACAGGTCTTATTAACCGAAGTAGTTCGTTAGTTATGAATCGTCAAAATCGAAATGGCAATAAAATGACATTTAATTCGATGTCATTCTTTGGACCAGCGTGCCATATGTTTTTAATGTTTTTTTACATGTATGTACTCGATTTTATAAGGCGATCTTTATATCAACGACATTTTATGAAATTCATACACTAGATTTATGAAGAGATGGGGAACTCGGAATGTTTTAGGAAACATATCTGGAATTTCTTACTAGCTAGTACTGCTGGAGGGCTCAACCTAGAGAATGTCGGTTGACCAAAAAATATTAACGTCCCTTAAATCAAATCCTTAAGTTCATCCGTTGTGTGATAGGTTGTGTATGCTTTACCACACATCAAACACAGGTTCGTATCCTAGTAAGACCATAAAAAACCATTTAGCTTTTCCACTACCACCTCGTAAATGCCGGCGACTTTAATAGTAAGAGAGTAATCTCTAAGCTATATACAAATGTCGATAGAAGCTGCATCGTTGCTTTCTTACACTTTTATGATATTTTTAAAGTTTTCAAACTTAGACCAACTTGTGCAGAAATTCGAAAAACCACCGAAACCCAAAAAGATTTCAAAAAAAAGGATTTTTTTTAAGAAACCCTAATGCGCATGTGAAACGAGTCGAGCTTAAAAAATGTACAAATATCAATAGGCTTTTTTTTGTAAAACAAAATTCTGAAAGGTATTTCATGAACCTTGACAATATTTATATTTATCCACATAATCTGCAAATAGGGTCGGTTTTTCTATTGCACCTTCAATTTCCATAGAGAACAGACTGTGGCTTTTATGGTGTCCAGATTTGTATCAAACTTGTTAAAAAACGCCATGATCTGAAGAACATAATGTTTGTATGTGCGTAGCATTTCGAAATATTCGTTTAGGTGGATTAGGGTTCATGCGATTGGCTAAAGAACCATTAGAAAATGTTAGACAAATGACAAATGTGACATTCAATTGCGGATTATTGCCAGATTTTTTAATTGTGTTCTCGATAATAATTTCAATTCATAGTTCTCCATAATTTACATTACTTATTTCCCTTAACAATCCACGAAGGAACAGACGGGGAACGGGGTTGTATAAGTCGACTCACGAAAAGTCGATTAATTGACTTTTTGCTACAAAAATAGTGAAAAATGAGGTCGACTTTTGATTACAAAAAAGTCGAGAAAAGTCGACTTTTTGGTGTCGACTCTTTTCGACTTTTTAGTTTAATTGAAAATATGTTTTGTCGGCCAGTGAAGTTAATATTATGGCTGCCATTCGCTATTTCGGGCACACCATTTACAAAATTGTCCAAATAGAAATAAAATATACCAGAAACTGCTGCTGGACATGAGTTTCTACAGCTACCTGATGACTCCGACGAAGAGAATTGTTGTAATGAGTAAGCAGACAATATTGAGGCTACACCATTGCTGTAAAATGGTTCGCTTCTTTAGGAGCAGTGAGGTGCCTACTAAAGAACTCAAAGATTGTCAAAGCCATTCTGCGATAAACAACCGTTATAGCTTAAATTAAAGAAGTCCGGACCAGGTGTAATTGCTGTTACGGAATGTAAACCAGGGTTCTTCTCCAAGTGCTTACAGGAGATGAAATTGACTAACAGACATTTTGATAAATTTTATACTGAAAATAATGCAACTCTTATTTCGATGGTAAATGTCTGTTCCTTCATGGAATATTAGGGGAAATTCCATCAGTAACGATATGAACAGTATATGTGGTTCAAGTCGAAGTAGAATTTTTGTTGTACATACCATAAAATGGAACTGAATTAATATCTTTTTTTACCATTGGTTACCATGGTCGATCTAATATTTTGAGACTTGCAATTTATCTACTCTGACAAACATATTTACACTATAGGGAAATCTCAAAATGCTGTTTCAAGAACACTAACTCAAGTCCTGTGAATTATGTTGCTAACTCCAAAGTATGGATGGCCAGAGAAATTTGGATCAAGATAATAAAGCAGTTGGATTCTCTGTTTAAAGTGTCTGTCACAAAATAGTGAAAAGTACAGCCAATACGACATCATTAATTCAGCCATTAGACCAGGGGATTAACGATCGTTCAAATGTCATTACCGAAAAACCGGATCATAACAATGCGGATCATTATTTAAAGATTTTGCAAAAAAAAAAATGGATTTTCTGGAGGGCCTAAAAATGATAAATTTGGCATGGGACAATGTGACTATGAAAACTATTTGCCACTGTATTTCCGAGTATTTCCTTCATATTGAAGAGAGCATCGATTGATTCGGAGACTTATCAGACGAAGATATCATTCAATATGTTACCATTGCCCATAGTGAAGAGGAAATTGTTGAAGGTTCTCAAGAAATTTTGATTACAACTAAAGAAGCTCTGGGAATTGATAAATCTGTTAAAGGATTATGTTGTTGACAATTCTGAAGCTTTCAACAATTTAAACGATCTCGAACAAATAATTTTTATTAACATTTACCAAAATCTACCTAAAAGTTGGAGATAAAAACTATTAATTATAAATCAAATGAAAACAATAGATTTTTTAAATAAAAAGTATAATTTAAATAAATAAATGTACAGTTTTAAAAAGAATTGAATTAAAATTCTTGTGCGTTTACATTATATTTGTGTACATATTAAAGTTAATGAAACGAATTTGAATATCAAGTATATATGTATGAGTGTAACATTTTTTTAATTTAAGATCGATTAAAAGATGCCGTTTCCACTTATTCGAACTTCGTTTAATTGAAACAGATTTCATTTATCCGGACTTTAGATTATTGAAAACTTCGGAAACTTGAAACAAATACGCTGTATTTTCCGATTTACAATTAAGCGCATTTGTATATTTCTAAAAAAAAACCTCACTCATACACTATTTTTTCTAACTAACTCATGCTTTTTTGCAAAAACATTCAAAGTAGTCATTGCTTAAATCTGAATTCCTTTTGTAATTAAAAACAAAATAGTTCACTGACAATGTTGGTGTACCTATATTATTTCTATCATTTATTAAGTTTTTTTCATTCCTTCGATATGGATTTTATAAGATGGATGGGAGAAACATAGGACTAATCAATTAACCTTATTCAATTTGCGGACAGCCGTGGCCGAGAGAGGTAGTGTGTGCATTCATCAAACATTTTTCAGCGGCTTAGTCCCAATTTACACGATGACTTTTCTACTTGATTTCCATGATTTTCAAGTTTGTAGGCGGAATGTGAAGATTGCTAACCTTATAAATGCTTTACGAGTAAGAGAGTAATATCTAAGTCACGTAAAACTTCTCTTTAAAAGCATTAGCGATTCGGAGCCGACTTTAATTAGTAGGTTCCGTATAGTGAGTATACAAATTATATCGTATTGATATATAAGTTGGCCCAAATGTAACCTATTGATCTAGTGTTTGGGTTCTTGCGGCAGCATTTTGGTGCGCAATTGGAATTTTATACCGTTACATCTTAAGATCCGACAGCAATGCTGTTCTGGGTACACCGAATTGACCGCAACGGTGATGTATTGAATCATTTGCACCACTCTTGGGCAAAGCGTGCACGTTGTCTATAATCACAAATTTCTCAAATTTCATAGGAAAATCTGCTTTATAAAATATAGAAATTAATTTCCGCCTTAAATAAAAATAGACCTTATCCTATTTTGACACGATTTTTAAAGCGGACATGATATAGTAATGAGCTAAATTTGTGATTTATTGGTGTTTCTTAGGTTCTACCGAATTATTGATTTATGTAGACTTTACATATTTGTACGATATATTTTGGAAAGTATCTCAGGACTGAGCGATAGTTAGGCGTAAATGTCGTCTAGCGCACTATCCTAACTTTGTTTTTAGAAAATTGTGTTTACGGAAGTTTGATTCGGAATTTAGGTCGGTATTTGCCGCTTCACAAATGTTAAAACTACGTATGAGTAATCTTAATCACATTATTTATCACTTATGCGTCCTGTATTACAGTGTCTGGAAAATCATAAAACTCTTTCAATAACAGTGTACACAGTTTGAATCTCGATTGAGAAATAACAATTTCCAATTTCTTTTAATATTCTACACAAAAGATGTTATAAGTTTAGTTTTTTATAGTCACATGTATAGATCCTTGAGTAATACATTATGAATATTGTAATATTTTGATTTCTAAGTTAAAGTACTTTTCATAGTCAATACGAATTTCGTATTCCAATGTATTTTGATATAAATACGACACTTTAGGCTCTTCTAACACACTTTTGTTTATAAAACGAAAAACTGTCTACGTCCGAAAACCTCTGTGGACGAAATAAAAATCAATTACAAATTGAAACTAGACACATTTTCCAATTTTAATTTTTAAAGCGACGTTCGTATTGGGAAA